>JAUMJK010000269.1:0-600000 GCA_033558105.1 Coccyzus lansbergi | reverse complement strand
CCGTCGAGGCTGCCGGCGGCGAAGCAGACGTCGTAGGCGGAGGTGCTGGGCAGGGAGCCCGCGCTGCTGGGCGGGGCGGACTGCGGGAAGGCGGGCAAGCTGTCGGCCGCGCTGCGCCGGGCCCGACGCACCTTGGCCGCCACGGCGGCCCCGGCCGTGGCCAGCAAGAGGGCGGACACGCACGCCAGGCACACGGTGAGGTAGAGGGTGAGCGGCCCCTCGGGCTCGGCGGCCGGCGCCTCCTCGGCGCCCCGCACGTGCGCGTCGGAGAAGCCGCCCACCAGGGCGACGGCGAGGGTGGCGCTGGCCGAGCGCGGCGGCCGCCCGCGGTCTCGCACCAGCACGACCAGCCTGTGCCGGGCCGCGTCCCGCTCCGACACGGCCCGCGCCGTGCGCACCTCGCCGCTCTGCGGCCCCACGCGGAACAGCCCCGGCTCCGTCGCCTTCCACAGCTCGTACGACAGCCACGCGTTCTGACCCGCGTCCGCGTCCACCGCCACCACCTTGGCCACCAGGTAGCCGGCCTCGGCCTAGCGCGGCACCAGCTCGCCCGCCGCCGCGCCGCTGCTCTCGGCGGCCGGGTGCAGCACCACGGGCGCGTTGTCGTTCTCGTCGCGCACCACCACGCGCAGCAGCGCCTGGCCGCTCAGCGGCGGCGAGCCGCCGTCGGCAGCGCGCACCGCCACCTCCAAGGCGCGCACCTGCTCGTAGTCCAGCGGCCGCAGCAGGAAAACCGCGCCGCTCTCGCCGTTCACCGACACCGCCGCCTGCTCCCAGCCCTCCTCACGCACCAGCGCGTACCTCACGCGACCGTTCGCTCCCGCGTCCGCGTCCCTGGCGCTCACGCTGCCGATGCGGACCATGGCGCCGCTGTTCTCCGACACCCACGCCGTGTAAACCGCCTGCGTGAACTCGGGGGCGTTGTCGTTCACGTCCGACACCTGCACCCGCACGCTCCGCACCGAGCTCAGCCGCCTCCTGCCCCAGTCCACGGCTCTCACCGTCACCTTGTACTCCTCTGTCTGCTCCCTGTCCAGCGCCGCCGTCGTCCTCAGCTCGTAGAATTCATCCCCCATGGCCGTCAGGTTGAAGGGCGACTCCCCGTCGATGGAGCATTCCGTCCGACCGTTGTCGCCGGAGTCGCGGTCCCGCACGCTCAACAGGGCCACCACGGTGCCGGGTGGCGCGTCCTCGGCAACGGAGGCCGACTGCGAGGTGAGCGTTATCTCCGGGGCGTTGTCGTTCACGTCCAGCACCTCCACCCGCACTTTGCAGTGTGCAGACAGACCCCCGCCGTCCGTGGCTCTCACCACCATCTTGTGTTCAGTAGCTTCCTCAAAGTCGACGTTTCCCTTCACCCGAATCTCCCCGGTGTCAGGATTAAGCTCGAAGAGCTTCCGGGACCTCTCTGATATCTGGGTGAATCTGTATCGCACTTTCCCATAGGATCCTTCGTCGGGATCCGCGGCCGCGACTCTGACCACCAGGTGCCCCGGGGGGCTGTTCTCGGCCAGTTGTACCTCGTAGACCTCCCGACTGAAGACCGGGACGTTGTCATTGGCATCCAGCACTACGATCCTCACTTGGACTGTGCCCGACCTGGTTGGGGAGCCCCCATCAATGGCAGTGACAAGTAAATTGTGTTGCGGCTGCTCTTCGCGATCCACTTGCCGATCTAGAACGAGCTCCACATAACTTACTTCACCTTTCTCTGTTCCAATATCGAGGGAGAAATGTGGATTGGGCCCTAGGCTGTAGTTCTGCAATCCGTTGCCGCCCACGTCCTTGTCTTGGGCGCTTTCCAGGGAAAAACGAGACCCAGGAGATGTCGTTTCCAAAATCTCTAAAACCACCTCCTTCTCCGGGAAGACGGGAGAGTTGTCGTTCACGTCAAGAACCTCCAACTCCCCTCGGATCAGCTCCAAGGGATTTTCTAAGACTATCTTAAAGAAGATGGTGCAGGTATCGCTCTGCGGACACATCTCCTCGCGGTCCAGAGACTCCTTTGCCGTCAGCGCTCCCGTCTTGCCATTGAGCTGCAAAAGTCGCTCGTTGCCCTCGGCCACAACGCGCGCCTTGCGAGCCGCCAGCTGGCTCGGAGAAAGCCCCAGGTCCTCTGCGATATTGCCCACAAACGAGTCCCTCTCCATCTCCTCCGACAGGGAATAGCGGAGGGCTTCGGCCCCCATCTCACACACGCAAACGCACACAAGGAACAAGAGCACTCGCCTCTGCCGCTCTCCGCTCCGTCTCCCACTCGCTCTCACTAGCCACAAAAGCCTTGCCCCGGCCTCCGCCCTTCCCAGCATTGTCGAGCGGCGTCCGTGGCGGCTTTGCTCCGCGATCCCGGGCTGAGGGCTCGGAAAGGCCCCGAGCTGCCCGACTCCGTGTTCCACTACCCTTGCCGAGCGGCTGCCGTGGCTCTTTCTCTGTGCCGGTGCCTGCAAAGCCGGGGCGGGCACAGGAACCCGCCGCTTCGCGGCCAACACTCCCACCCAGCGTCGCACGGGGGAATATTTCTTCTGCTGCTCAGCCGCGGCACAGCCGCCAGCCTGGGCTTAGCTGACAGAGGGGAAAGGTTCCCCAAGCAAATGCTCCCCCACCACCCTCGCTCACCACCACCTTAGAATGAAAGCGCTGCTATATTAGATCAAGCTGAACTGCTGCACCTGGGGAAGGATTAATGGACACAGCGATTTAATATAAAAGACAAGGAAACAAACAGGAGAGCTCACAAATTAGACCCTTTCTGTCTAATTTTTTTTCCTAATGTCTAGCCTAAACCTCCCCTGGTGGAGCTTAAGGCCATTCCCTCTCATCCTGTCCACTGTCACTTGGGATAAGAGCCCAGCTCCCTCTTCTCCACTCCTTTCAGGTAGTTGTAGAGAGCAATAAGGTCTCTCCTCAGTCTCCTCTTCTCCAGGCTAAACACCCCTAGCTCTCTCAGCCGTTCCTCATAAGGCCTGTTCCCCAGCCCCTTCACCAGCTTTGTTGCTCTTCTCTGGACTTGCTCCAGAGCCTCTACATCCTTCTTGTGGTGAGAGGCCCACAACTGAACATAGGATTCAAGAAGCAGTCTCACCAGTGCTGAGTCCAGAGGGAGAATAACCTCCCTGGACCTGCTGGTCACAACGTCTTGATCAAAGTCAAGATGCCATTGGCCTTCTTGACCACCTGGGCCACTGCTGGCTCATGTTCAGTCACTGTCAACCAACACCCCCAGGTCCCTCTCCTCCAGGCAGCTCTCCAGCCAGGCTGCTCCTAGTTTGTAGCTGCTCAGGGTTGTTGTGCCCCAAGTGCAGGACCCACAATTTGGCCTTTTTAAACCTCATGCCACTGGTCGCAGCCCAGCGATCCAGCCTGTTCAGATGCTTTTGCAGAGCCTCCCTACCCTCCAGCAGATCGACTCTTCCACCCAGTATTTTGTCATTTGAAAACTTGCTAAGTTTGCACTCGATGCTTTCATCCAGTTCATTGATGAAGACATTGAACAGGTCTGGACCCAGCACTGAGCCCCCAGGACACCACTTGTCACTGGACTCCAGATGGATTTAATCCCATTTCTCACCACTCTCTGGGCCCGGCCATCCAACCAGTTTTCCACCCAGGAGAGTGTGCACCTGTCCAGGCCAGAGGTGATAGTTTCCAAAGGAGAAAGCTGTGAGAAACTGTGTCAAAGACTTTATTGAAATCCAGTAAGATACATCCATAGCTGTTACCTCATCCAGTAGTTGAGTCACTTTGTCATAGAAGGTGATCAGGTTAGATTGGCAAGACCTGCCTTTTGTAAACCCGTGCTGACTGGGCCTGATCCCCCAGTTCTATTGCATGTCCTTCATGAAAGCTCTTGAGATCACCTGTTCCATGACTTTCCTTGGCACTGAGGTCAGACTGACAGGCCTGTAGTTCCTTGGATCCTTTCTGCGACCCTTTTTGTGTATGAGCACAACATCAGCCTCCAGTGCAGTGGAACTTCCCCAGTATTCCAGGACTGTTGGAAGATGATGGAAAGGGGTTTGGCCAGTACATCCGCCAGCGACCTCAATACCCTTGGGTGAATCACATCTGGCCCCATAGACTTGTGGGTATCTGCTTGGGCAAGCAAGGCTCTGACCACCTCCTCTTGCACCATGGGAGTCTCCTCTTGCTTCTCTAGTTCCAGGGTTTGTACACAGATGGAACAACCTTCTTTACAATTAAAGACTGAGGCAAAGAAGGCATAAAGTACCTCAACCTTTTCCTCATCCCCTGTCACTGTTGTTCCTTCTTCATCCAATAGGGACTGTATAGTCTCCTTAGTCCTCCTTTTGTTGTTAATATATTTATAGAAAGTTTTTTGTATTCTTCCACAGACTTTGCCAACACTAATAATACACAGACACTAAGGAGTAGGAGCTTTTGACTGTGTCAAAAGTCAAGTAAGCAGGGGAGAAGACCAGGTGAGCCCAACAGGAGAGTCCTCATGGACTTCAAGGCGACAAATATATCATGTCAGCCCTGGAAGCAAGGTCAAGCTATCTAATAAGACTGCAAAATCAGTGCCCTACACCTGCTGGTGTTTCAGAGCCATTTGGACAATGCTCTTCATAACATTCTTGGACATTTGGTCTGACCTGAATTGCTCAGGAGTTGGACTCAGACAGAGTCCTCCCGACTAGATTATTCCATTCCATTCCTCCTCAACAACTCCTTCACAACTCTCTACATTTATAGTCTATGAACAGGCAACGCCGCTGTGCCAAAAGCCAAGCAAGAGGAGCAGAAGTCCATCTGGGAACTCCTTACAGACCTCAAGGTGGGGAATAAATTCTACCATCTCTGGAAGCAAGATCAGGCTTTGCAAGAAGATTGCAGAACTGTGGTTTGTGTATGCAGGGAGAACGCACCATAGACCAAAATTCAGTTACAGGCAAAACTGGCCAGTGCTGTGTTGGACACCAAGAACGCCTTTTTCAATATGTTTATAGCAGAAGGAGGACTAAAAAAAAGATTGGATTGATACTTGTTGAAGACAGTCACCTAACCTTGTACTGCCCAGTCCACTTAGTTGGAAGACCATGAGGATGGGAACCGTGACTTTTCCTTCATGGATGCTGAAATTGTCAGAGATCAGCTGGATCAACTGAATATGCACAAATCCATTTTGCCAGATGGGGGCACTCAGAGAGTCCTGAGGGAGCTTGAGGATGTTACAGCAGGACCATTCTACATCATCTACTGAACACCTTAAGAGTTTTGAGAGGTCCCTGCTGACTGGGAGCCGGGCAGAGGTATTACAGCTGCCCAAAAATAACAATATTGTTTAACTTTTGGTCAGCCCTCAAGTGTTCAGGCAGTTGGACTAAGATGATCCTTTTAAATCCCTTCCAATTACTCTATTCTACTCCATTTCATCCTCTTCCATCTAAACATCGTTACTGCTGATAAATTTGGAATCCATATTTAAACCCTTTAAATGCCAAGAAAAATGAGTAGAATTGCTCCAGGCAGGACTGCAGCCTTGCAGATCCTGGTCACAGAAAAGAAAGAGTGTCCCTGCTTCAGTTATTCAATCCTCTTCAGGACCTTCCTGAAATTAAACAATTCTATTCCTTATTTCTGCTGCCATAATAAAACATGTTCACATGCAGACTGAGGCACCGTCCCTGGACATGGCCCTGGGAGGATATAGGGACACATGTAGTTGTGGAATTGGTGATGCCAGGTTATTGGTTAGACTTGTGGGGCTCAACGATCTTTTCCAACCTAAATGATTCCACAAATCTACACAGGTTAAATGGAAAGTAAATCATTTACAGTACAATGGTATTTGTGACAGCAGCCTGACCTCAGGTCTTACCTGTTTTCTCAGGCCCTTGACAGAAGGGATGGCTGCAATCCTCCGATTTCCCTTTTCCTGGTAGCAGTTCTTCATCACAAAACACCCACATCCTGACAGTCTCCCAAATTCTTCCGCAAAGGAACAACTATGCTGTATTCGTGCCATTCATCTTCTGAAACTCCTACTCCTTAAACACCACAAAAAATTTGTGCTCCAACACCACACCAGGGCCATCCCCAGACAGAGCAGTCAGGACAGTTGGGAATTTCACTCCCAAAGGTCATGGCTATGCAGAGACCTTTGCACATCCAGGGATCCTGTTAGGGGAGGGACAAGGTTCCCCTGACCTGGATATAAAGGGGCCCTGGCACAGCCAAAAGCTCACTGCCACTCCCACAGAGGCTTGCCAACAAATCATTGCTCCACACAGTTTTCCTCAATGCTCTATCAGGCATGTGGCCAAACAGAAGAAATGGACCCAATCAACCTTATATCAGCCAAGGAACAACAGGAGAAAACACTGCTCAGCCTTTGAAAAACATTCACAGAGCTTTCCCAGAAGGAACATCTCTACAAAGACCCCAGTCTCCATATAGGCATTCAAGTGTTCTTTTTATTTCACTTCTTCACACAACAATATCCTAGTTTACAATAATACAGTTTATAGCTGCAGCACAACACAGTGGGAGGGTTTCCAAGCATTCTGTGTCACTTAAACTATCCATTATTCTTCAGAGGAATCAGGAAGACAGTGAGCAAACACAGTTCGGAGAGTAGAAGGAGAAAGGGCTAAACCAAAAATGCAAATGCTATATATAACATCAACCTACAAAGTCAGATCAGGTCTGCTTCCAGAGGACAGCAATGAAGCTGGTGAAAGGTCTCAAAGGAATGTCCTATAGAAGCATACGAGGACTTTAGCTTTGCCGTTCCATTCCATATCAATAGTGCCATGCTACGTATTTCCAAGATAAGCCCAAGGAGGCAGGACACCCACAACTTTCTTATGGGCCAAAGGAATATCTCATACATTCTACTGCTCTTCACTACACAAGATTAGACAGCACTATGCAAAGGCTCAACATGCCACTCTTGCATGCTAAGCTGGAATACTGTGCATCACAATGAGTGCACAAGAGCAACCTCTTGCTTCCCTAAGCAGCCTCTGTGCAGTGTATGCAGTCATACAATGGCTGAACAGAAAGACAGAGACACCAGAGGGCAAAACACATGGAGTCCACAAATCTCAGAATCAGAAGCATCACTTTCTAACACAATACTCACAAATTCCTTGGTTTGCTGACCCAGAATGAGGGCTACACACATTTCAGCAAGGACCTTGCCATTAAATTACAGCACAGAATAAAAGATCCAAGACTTTGGCCAAGAGCAAGTGGTATAAGAATCATTTTATCATTATAGTTAAAGAGACTTTAGTTTCTTTTGTGCTTTTTTTTGGTGTTTTGGAGGAGGAGACAACTTTTCTTCCTATTTCCATAACCTCAGAGCAGGAAAACTGATGCTAATTGTAAAGGCAGATTAACTCTAGGGAAACAATTGCCACAGGTTATAGCCTAGAGCAATACCTATCACAAAGGCCTGAAGCCTCTGGCTGTGCTGACTCCATTCTAGTTAAAGGAAAGACTATTGAACTGTTCCACAGAGAGCATCCCTGTGTTCTCTGGTCCCACATCCTCAGCAGTGAGAGGATGTTGGGGAAAACCCTGTTCACCATCAGTGTCCCCACCCAGGGCACAGTGCTGTGGTGGCAGGCTGGGCAGGATGGGCTTCAGGAACTTGAATTCACTGTTGCCTGAGCCAGTTGTGAGGTTGATCTCATAGCAATAGGGATGGGGCAGGGTCCCTGCAGAGGCTGCATCTGCCAAGGTTCTCGGAAATTTGCTGGCAGCATAAAGCACATGGCCATCCTTCAGCTCCTTTCTCTTGCACACTTTGCAAGTGATGAATGCTGCCATGGATGCAAGGAAGAGCAGTGATAAAAAGACCAAGGAAATGATTAAATAGTTTGTCAAGGAGTCACCGTCATCCTCTGCGTCCGGGCTGCTGTGTGGTAGTCGCACATCTGAGAAGTCATTGAGCAGGAGTGCACTCAGTGCTGCAGTGGCCGACAGTGGTGGTAGCCCATTGTCTCGCACCAGGATGATGAGCTTCTGCTTCATGGCATCTTTCTCCGTCACTGGCCTCCTCAGATGCACCTCCCCACTTTGGGCACCCACCACAAACAGACTGGGGTCGGTGGCCTTCACCAGGTGGTACGAGAGCCACGAGTTCTGCCCTGAGTCTGCATCAACAGCCACTACTTTGGTGACCAGGTATCCTCCCTCAGCCGACATGGGCACCAGCTCGCTGGATGCTGGGCTGCTGTCCTGGGCTGGATGCAGCACCACTGGTGCATTGTCATTCTCATCCACCACAACAAGGTGGACAGTGATGTTGGCACTGAGGGGAGGAGATCCTGCATCAGAGGCAATCACTAGGACCTCAGTCTGCTTCAGCTGCTCATAGTCCAGAGGTCGCAGCACAAACACATGTCCATTCTCAGAATTCACAGAGATGCAGGAGCAGGGAGGCTGCTCTGTGGAATGAGCTGGTGCCAGGGAATAGGTCACCTTTGCATTGGGGCCTATGTCAGCGTCTGAGGCATATATAGTTCCAACCAGCATGGTGGGAATATTGTTCTCCCGCACATACATGGTGTATGATGTCTGGTTGAAGACAGGTGCATTGTCGTTGACATCAGAGATTTCCACTGTGAAGGTCTGGGTGGTGGTGAGAGGAGGTGATCCTGCATCGGCCGCTGTGACAGTCATGATGTACTGTGCCATCTCCTCCCTGTCCAGAGTGCTCACAGTCACCAGCTCATAGTAATTCTTATAGGCTTGTCGCAGGGAGAATGACAGCTGGTCTTCAAGGGCACACGTGATCTTCCTGTTGGCTCCAGTGTCACGGTCCCTGACAGTGAAGAAGGCAACCACTGTCCCAGGTAATGTGTTCTCAGGGATGGGGCTGGTGAAGGAACTCACCACGAGCTCTGGAGCATTGTCATTCACATCCAGCACCTCTACCAATACCTTGCAGATTGCCGAGAGGCCTCCACCATCTGTCGCCCGAACACTGAGCTCATGTTGCTGTGCTGCCTCAAAGTCCAAAGGCACTTTGAGTTTAATTTCACCATTCTTGGGGTCAATTACAAATACTGATTGGCTTTGTTCCATGTCTTGACTGAACTGGTAGGAGATGTCCCCATTAGAACCTGCATCCAGATCAGATGCCACCACACTCAGAACCACGGTGCCCTCCGGAGCATCTTCCAAAACGTGGCCAATGTAGCGCTCCTGTGTGAAGACTGGAGGGTTGTCATTTACATCCAGAACAACAATGTGGATTTCTGTGCTCCCACTCCTCGGGGGAGAGCCCCCGTCCACAGCAATGAGACTGAAACTCATCTCTGCCTGCTCCTCCCTGTCTAGAGGCTTTTCCAAAACCAATTCAACATATTTGTCACCCTCAGCACGACTCCCAAAGGAGACACTAAAGTACGCATTCGAGGGAGATATATTGTAAGACTGGACGGTGTTGCTTCCAATATCCCTGTCCCGTGCCCCCTCCACCGGAAAACGCGAGCCGGGATCACTCCTTTCTATGATCCTAAGCGTGACCTGCTCGTCCGGGAAGCGGGGCGAGTGGTCATTGATGTCCCGCACGGCCACCTCGATCCGAAAGAACTGCAGCGGGTCAGCCAGCAGCAGCTCCAAGGGCAGCGTGCAGGAGGGCGCCTGGGCGCACAGTTCCTCCCGGTCGAGCCTCTCGGCCACGACGAGGCGGCCACTGGCGCGGTCCAAGCGCAAGCGCTGCCGGCCGTCCTCCGAGGCCAGGCGGGCGCGGCGAGCCGAGAGCTGCGCCGGGGCCAGCCCCGCGTCCTCGGCCACGTCGCCTACGAGCGAGCCGCTCGGCGCCTCCTCGGCTACGGAGTAGCGCAGGGGCTGCGAGCGAGCGTGCGGCAGCCACAGCACAGCAGAGAGACAAAGCACTTGCCTTGCGATCGCCATGGCGGGGCGGCGGGCGGGCTCCGGCGGGCGGCTCGGGCAAGCGCTCCACGGCGGCGAGCGGCGCCCGGCAGCGGCCAGGCCGGCGGCGAGGGTGGGCGGGCTCCCTTGGGACGAGGGCGGCTGGCGGACGGGCAGCGGCGGCCCTGGGGACTCGATCGCTGCCGCTCGCTGCCCACAGCCTGCGCTCCTCTGAGCTGAGCTGAGCTGGGCAGGGCCGTCCCAGGCTCGGCCACCTCCCCGCCCGCAGCCGCTCGCCGCCGCCTTGGCCGGGAGCTCCCCCATGCGGGACAAGCCGGGACTGCGCCTCCCGACACTAACACCGACCCCGCGCTTCCCTCTCGCCCAGAAACACGCTCTGCTTGGACTTTACGTTACCAAAGAAACGAATACATTGCTCAAAGCCCACGCTTCACCGTTTCAGGAACCAATGAATTTCTGGTCAAATGTGCAGAGTGCCAGTGTCAGTCGTTTCTAATTAAAACAGTTTGAACAGAGTGCAGAGAATGGATACCTGATTAGAGAAAGCTCTCCAAAGAAATAGAAACACAGAAATGTGATGTAGGAAAAAGCTGTCTTGAAGATGAGCTTCCAGGTTTCAGTGTTTCCCTTAATGTTTAGAAGTAATTGAGGGGATTAAAAGCACGGACTTCAATGATCAAAGTCATTTTATTGAGTTAGTTCATTCTATACCCTTTTTGGATACATAACTGTGTGTCCACGAGGTTATCTACAGTCTATTATTGGCTAAAGGTAACTAGCCATAAAGCTATTACTAGCACATCACTTACTAAACTACCACGCATGCTAAAAAACTTAGGTCACATTAATATTAACTATTTTGATAGTTCTCTTCCTTCCTTTCTCTTTCAGCAGGTACTCGATCCCACCAAACCACCTGTCATATTCCTTACAGCTGTTATTTTTTTTGTGGTTTTTTTGATCAGAAGGCTGTCTCTGTTTCAAGGCCTTCTCAGAGTTGCTCGGTATCAACTAGGCCCATTGCATCAAGGCCGCCTTCTCTGTAAAATGTCTCCACAAGTAATAACGCTCTCACAGGCATGCACGGAGTCCTAGACTTATCAACAGGCAACACAGTCCTCATCCTCCGTCTATGTCACAATTACAGAACACTTATATGAAGAAAACAGTGTTGGAGAGGAGAATGGGTTTGTTCTCTGACAGAGGAATCTTGAGAAATGTGATGCAGGGAAAAGCTATTTTGAAGATATGCTTCCAGGCTTCAGTATTACCCTTAATATTTAGAAGTAATAATGCTCTCATAGTCATGCAGGGAATCCAGGGGTAATCGACACAGTCCTCGCCCTCCATCCGTGTCACAATTACAGAACACTTAGATGAAGAAAACAATGCTGAAGAGGAGAATTGGTTTGCTCTCTAGCAGAAAAATCTTGTTCTTCCCTGCTCCTTTATTCGGTGTTTCCCTGTGAGGACGCTGCCCAGGGACGACAGACACGCTCACCTTTCCCATCCTTTACTGAGCGGGGAGCCAAGGGTTTGGATCAGAATTGCCATGGAGTTCCTTCCCCCTGTTTGCGGTGCAAGCTGCTTCGGCCCGTCTGCGAGCTGTGTCTGCGGAGATGGGAGCTCTGTCCTGCAAGAACGGAGAGCGCAGGGTGTCATTTGGGAGCTGAAGGGAGGCAGCAGGGAGGGGCTGAAAGGACCCGTCGGACCCCGCTGCATGAGGGACGCTGCGCTCCTCTGTCCTCTAACCTCTATTGTTTTGATAAATAGTTCGAGTTCGAGCTGTCCCCCTTTGTGGTGAATGACTCCGCTCTATGGGTGACCCTATTCTTCTGTTCTCAGAAATAGACGAGGTGGGAGCAGGTGGTGGGGCTCTGACCTTAGCAGAGACAAACTAAAGCTGTAAACTATCTTGTGGGGTGGACATCACAAAGGCAAAAATGCGATTTAAGCGGTAAGGACCCAAAATAAACCACTTTCTGAAAAGGGTTAACTGTGGCTTAGTGTTGAAGCATCAAGCTGAGTTCTTATCTCTCCCTGAGGCTACTGTGACTGGGGCGATAAGAAAAAGCTCGAGGTCCATCTGCCCTACTTGTTTTGCACTGATAGACTTAATCTAAGGACAACGATCAGAGCTGGATGCAGAGGAGCCTAACAAGTCAGCACTTGGAGAGCAGCTGAGCCCTGATGGATCCTCTAAAGATAAAACTGGAAACTATCCTGTGCGGTGGACATCACAAAAGGGATTTACGAAGGTAAGGACACAAACTAAAACCACTTTCTCAAGAGTCAAGTGTGGTTTAATGTTGGTGTACCAAGATCAGTTCTCCTCTACCCTGAGGTCACTCTGACTGCGGTTTTGGTCAAAAAGTCGATGACTATCTGCCCCTCTTTGGGGTGAAACCTTTGATCTAAGGACAACACTCGGACCTGGATGCAAGGAGGGGTGCCTGAGCTTCGACGGATCCTCCTGCAAGATCCCCACCATCAGCTGTCAGACACCATCCGACATCTCCCCCCGACCCCGGGGCTCCTCCACCACCAGACCCACAATCCCGAGACTCCCCGAGTTATCGACACCCCGAGCCCTCCCTCGCTGATCCCTCCCCGCTTCCCACCTCGACCCGGTCCTGCCCGGGCAGGACCCTCACCTGTGCAGCTCGGTCGCCGTCGTTGGCCGCCTCCGTGGAGCAGAGCGAACTCCGCTTCTCGGCCGGGCCGGGGGGCAGCCCGGCGGGGAAGCAGGGCAGGAGGGGCCCGAGGAAGCGCAAGTCGCCGTCGAGGCTGCCGGCGGCGAAGCAGACGTCGTAGGCGGAGGTGCGGGGCAGGGAGCCCGCGCTGCTGGGCGGGGCGGACTGCGGGAAGGCGGGCAAGCTGTCGGCCGCGCTGCGCCGGGCCCGACGCACCTTGGCCGCCACGGCGGCCCCGGCCGTGGCCAGCAAGAGGGCGGACACGCACGCCAGGCACACGGTGAGGTAGAGGGTGAGCGGCCCCTCGGGCTCGGCGGCCGGCGCCTCCTCGGCGCCCCGCACGTGCGCGTCGGAGAAGCCGCCCACCAGGGCGACGGCGAGGGTGGCGCTGGCCGAGCGCGGCGGCCGCCCGCGGTCTCGCACCAGCACGACCAGCCTGTGCCGGGCCGCGTCCCGCTCCGACACGGCCCGCGCCGTGCGCACCTCGCCGCTCTGCGGCCCCACGCGGAACAGCCCCGGCTCCGTCGCCTTCCACAGCTCGTACGACAGCCACGCGTTCTGACCCGCGTCCGCGTCCACCGCCACCACCTTGGCCACCAGGTAGCCGGCCTCGGCCCAGCGCGGCACCAGCTCGCCCGCCGCCGCGCCGCTGCTCTCGGCGGCCGGGTGCAGCACCACGGGCGCGTTGTCGTTCTCGTCGCGCACCACCACGCGCAGCAGCGCCTGGCCGCTCAGCGGCGGCGAGCCGCCGTCGGCAGCGCGCACCGCCACCTCCAAGGCGCGCACCTGCTCGTAGTCCAGCGGCCGCAGCAGGAAAACCGCGCCGCTCTCGCCGTTCACCGACACCGCCGCCTGCTCCCAGCCCTCCTCACGCACCAGCGCGTACCTCACGCGACCGTTCGCTCCCGCGTCCGCGTCCCTGGCGCTCACGCTGCCGATGCGGACCATGGCGCCGCTGTTCTCCGACACCCACGCCGTGTAAACCGCCTGCGTGAACTCGGGGGCGTTGTCGTTCACGTCCGACACCTGCACCCGCACGCTCCGCACCGAGCTCAGCCGCCTCCTGCCCCAGTCCACGGCTCTCACCATCACCTTGTACTCCTCTGTCTGCTCCCTGTCCAGCGCCGCAGTCGTCCTCAGCTCGTAGAACTCGTCGCCGATGGCCGTCAGGCTGAAGGGCGACTCCCCGTCGATGGAGCACTCCGTCCGACCGTTGTCACCGGAGTCGCGGTCCCGCACGCTCAACAGGGCCACCACGGTGCCGGGCGGAGCGTCCTCGGCAACGGAGGCCGACTGGGAGGTGAGCGTTATCTCCGGGGCGTTGTCGTTCACGTCCAGCACCTCCACCCGCACTTTGCAGTGTGCAGACAGACCCCCGCCGTCCGTGGCTCTCACTGCCAACTCGTGATGCTTCGCTTCCTCGAAGTCGATGTTTCCCTTCACCCGGATCTCCCCGGTGTCAGGGTTCAGCTCGAAAAGCTCCTGGGATCCCTCTGATGTCTGAGTGAATCTGTATCTTACATTCCCGTTGGACCCTTCGTCCCGATCCGCAGCCGCGACTCTGACCACCAGCTGCCCCGGGTGGCTGTTCTCGGCCAGTTGCACCTCGTAGACCTCTCGACTGAAGACCGGGACGTTGTCATTGGCATCGAGCACCACGATCCGCACCTGAGCCGTTCCCGACCTCGGTGGTGAGCCCCCATCGGTTGCCGTGACGAGTAAATGCAGTTGCGGTTGCTCTTCCCGGTCCAGGTGCCGATCTAAGACCAGTTCCAAGTATTTAATTTCATCTTTTTCTTTTTCGAGAGCGAGGGAAAAATGTGAATTTTTCCCGAGGCTGTAGTTCTGCAAACTGTTGCTACCCACGTCCCGGTCCAGGGCACTTTGCAGGAGGAAACGGGATCCAGGAGATGTCGTTTCCAGAATCTCTAACACCACCTCCTTCTCCGGGAAGACGGGAGAGTTGTCGTTCACGTCAAGAACCTCCAACTCCCCTCGGATCAGCTCCAAGGGATTTTCTAAAACTATCTTAAAGAAGACGGTGCAGGTGTCTCTCCTCGGACACATCTCCTCTCGGTCCAGAGAATCCTTTGCCGTCAGCGCTCCCGTCTTGCCATTGAGCTGCAAAAGTCGCTCGTTGCCCTCAGACACAACGCGCGCCTTGCGAGCCGCCAGCTGGCTCGGAGAAAGCCCCAGGTCCTCTGCGATATTGCCCACAAACGAGTCCCTCTCCATCTCCTCCGACAGGGAATAGCGGAGGGCTTCGGCCCCCATCTCACACACGCAAACGCACACAAGGAACAAGAGCACTCGCCTCTGCCGCTCTCCGCTCCGTCTCCCACTCGCTCTCACTCGCCACAAAAGCCTTGCCCCGGCCTCCGCCCTTCCCAGCATTGTCGAGCGGCGTCGGTGGCGGCTTTGCTCCGCGATCCAGGGCTGAGGGCTCGGAAAGGCCCCGAGCTGCCCGACTCCGTATTCCGCCGCCCTTGCCGAGCGGCTGCCGTGGCTCTTTCTCTGTGCCGGTGCCTGCAAAGCCGGGGCGGGCACAGGAACCCGCCGCTTCGCGGCCAACACCCCCACCCAGCGTCGCACGGGGGAATAGTTCCTCTGCTGCTCAGCCGCGGCACAGCCGCCAGCCCGGGCTTAGCTGACAGAGGGGAAAGGTTCCCCAAGCAAATGCTTCCCCACCACTCTCGCTCACCACCCCCTTACAAGGACAACCCTGCTCTAGAAGATCAAGCCCGAACTCCTGCACCTGGGGAAGGATTAACGGACACAAGGATTTAATATAAAAAACAGGGAAACAAATAGGAGAGCTCACAATTTAGAGCCTTTCTGTGAAGATTTTTTTCCTAATCTCTAGACTAAACCTCTCGTCGTGGTGCTTGAGGCCATTCCCTCTCATCCTATCCCCTGTCACTTGGGAGAAGAACCCAGCTCCCTCTTCTCCACTCCTTTCAGGTAGTTTTAGAGAGCAATGAGATCTCCCCTCAGCCTCCTCTTCTCCAGGCTAAATACCCCCAGCTCTCTCAGTCGTGCCTCAATTTCCTCCTCTAACTCCTGCATTTGTACACAGAGGGAACAACTTTCTTTACAATTAAAGGCCGAGGTAAAGAAGGCATTAAGTACCTCAGCTTTTTCCTCATCCCTTGTCATTGTTGTTCCTTCTTCATCCAATTGGGACTGTATAGTCTCCTTAGTCATCCTTTTGTTGTTAATATATTCATAGAAATTTTTTTTGTATTCTTCCACAGACTTTGCCAACACTAACAATACACAAACACTAATGGGCAGGAGCTAGCAGAGAGAACGTCGAAATGCAGGGATCTAAGAACCCTGAGCGATGGTTCGTTCATGACACCATTCAAGTGAAAATCTCAAGAGGTTTAATTGGAAACTTTGTAAAGGAGAAGGGGAAGGAGAAGAAATTATCCTGGTTTATCAGAAAGTGTCTCATAGAAAAGGGCAAACGGATTACAAGGAGTTTTACGGGGTTTCTAGGAGCATAAAAGCTTATTAGGGGACAATTAGAGGCAGGATTAGATTTGGTAAAAGGTCAAGAGTTCACATGGAGGAAGACCCATGGGAAAATGGGGAAAGGTCCAGAGCAAGTTTGGACAGTGTGAGCCAGGATTCCTACTGAGACCAGAGAAAAACTCCAGGTTCAGGCTCCCATCGCCGTCCATGGGGACCGATTTATACAGCGGCTGCTCCGGCAGTGATCCAGGCAAATGCACACGCAATGCAAGTGAGGTCGTCACTGCTGCCTCCAAGAGCAGTCTGCTTCTTTTGGAATGAAAAATGGAAGGAAAAACAACATAGAGTTTGCATGTTCCGAGAATTTTGTGCAATGCTTCCTTTACTCAAACAAGCTGCTATTATAGGTGGGCTGGTTGTCCTTCTTAAGAGGAAAAGGCAAAACAATACTCAAACACAGATCACAGAGTAGGAGGAGAAAGGGCCAACAAGGAGAAGGTAGGTTCTACAAGACAAACCCAGACAATAAGATCATGACAAATTTCCACTCCCGTCAAGAAGTCCCCTGATTCTGGAACAGCAATGATAAGACCAAAATAGCAGTGCTGTGGTAACGGCTCTTTTCCAAACTAAATGATTCCTCACTGTACAAGTCTTTGATAAACAGGCTCAGTACTTAGCTTTTATCAGGGACCTTTTGCGGAAGGGACAGCTGCATCCACCTGCATTGCCTGACAGCAAAGTCTCTCTCTGGTGCCAGTATTTGCTCAACAAATGCCCTCCTCAACACACTCGCACAAATTCTTGCCCAAAAAACAAGTATCCTCTCTTTGTGCCTCTTTGTATCCTCTGGAACTCTTACACCTTTAGTTTCACAAATACATTGTACTCAAACACCTCACAGATGCCATCCCCAGATGGAGCTATTAGAAGAGTTGGAAAGGACACCCCACATCTTACAGCTTTGCAGAGGCCTGTGCACAACCAGGGCTCCTGTTAGGGGAGGAACCCAATTCTCCTGACCTAGATCTAGTGGAACCCTGTTGAAGTCAGATGCTCAGTGTTCTGAAGACATACTGAAGCCTGTTAACGAATCCCTGCACCAAACACTTTCCTTGAAGGCTCTATAGGCCATGTCTCCAAACAGAAAAAAAATGTTCCCAACCTACCATATTTTAGCCAAGGGACAATGGGAGAAAAGAAACCAGCTTTTGGAAAGCATTCACAGACCTTTCCCAGAAGGAACCTCTCTACCAAGAATGCTGTCTCCACACAAGGCCTTCATGTGTTCTCTTTATTTCACTGTTCAACACAGGGGTATCCCAGTTAACAACAGTAGAGCTTATAACTGCAGCACAGCACAGTGAGAGGGTTTCCACGTGTTTCATGTCACACTGGCTTCGTTTAAACAATCCATTATTACAGATGGTGTGACAGTCCTTCTTCAGAAAAACAGGCAAGACAATATTCCAACACAGTTCACAGAGTAGGAGATGCAAGAGTAGAATGTCCCATTATCCCATTTGCTGATGACAGCAAACTGGGAAGTGCTGTTGATTGTCCTGAGGCAAAGGAGGCCCTGAAGGAGGATCTAGATGCATTGGAACACAGGACAGTCATCAATGGCATAAAATGTAACAGGTTTAATTGCCAGATTCTGCACCTGGGATTTAGTAAAGCCAGGCATGTGTATTCAGGGAGAGGAGTGGATGGAGGGCAGCCTTGAGGGAAAGGATGTGGTGGGCAGCAGCTCAATAGGAATCAGCAGTGCCCTGGCAGCCAAGATGCCTCGGGAGGGCATCAAACACACCGTAACCAGTCAGTCATGTTACCCTGCTCTATTCAGCATTGTTACAGCCTTGCCTTGAGTCCTGTGTCCAGTCCTCCCATTAAGAAGAACATTACCGTACTGGAATGCATCCAGAGGGGAGCTACAAAACTGGTGACAGGGTTGGAATGAATGTCTATTGAGGAGTAGCTAAGGACTTGCATCTTCCTAGTTGGGAGAAAAGGATGCTCACCTCTTCTCTCACATATCCAGTGGCAGGACATGTGGGAATAGATCAAGACAGCATCAGGGGAGGTTCAGGCTTGACATGAGGAAGCATTTCCTAACAGAGGAGGTGGTCAAACCCCAGAAAAGGGTTCCTGTAGAGTTGGTCTATGCCCCATACCTGTGAGTGCTCCACAGGCATTTGGACAGTGCCCTTCATTATACACTTGACTGTCTGGTTAGCCCTGAAGTGGTCAGGGAGTTGGATCAGATGATCCAACAGAACTCACAACCTCATTCCTTTTCTCACCCAGAAAGGGGACTATGTGCATTTCAGCAAGGATGCGATTTGTCTGCACAACATTTTCATCACATTACAGCACAGATTAAGAGGTCCACAGCCTTGCCCAACATCAAGGGAGATAATTAATAGGCTGGAGCACTGGAAATAAACCATTTCTTGAAACATCTCAGAAGCAGTTATAACAAAAGCGAAATGTTGTTACCTGACTGAGAGAGCATTTTATGACTTCTGTTTTTATGTAGGAGAGGGAGACAAACTTCCTTCTGAGTTAGAAGGTCTCCCGCAGACCTTGCAGTGACCTGCAGCAAATGCACACGCAACGGTCAGGAGATGCTCACAGCTGCCTCCAAGAGCAGCCTGTCTCTTACAGGATAAAAAAATGGAGGAGAAAACAACACATTGTGTGCACTTCCTGACTATTCTGAATGACACCGCGTTCATTAAATCGAACCTCTACTGTAATTGTGGCATCAGCATTTCTTAAGAGGAAAACCAAATCAGGACACATTTTCACTCCCACCAAGAAGACTCAATTCAACAAAATCAAAGATGAGACAAAACTCAGCCAAAGAACAACAGGAGAAACAGTTTTCCCAGCTTTTCAAAAAACACTCACAGAGCTTTCCCAGAATGAACACCTTGACAAAGACTGTGTTCTCTTTATTTCACTGTTACACACAAGGTTGTCCCGGTTTGCAATGGTACAGTTCATATCTGCAGCACAACACACTGGGAGGACTTTTGAACATTCCGTGCCAGCCAAACAATCAGTTAATATAGATGGTGTGACGTCTTCAGAGGAAGAGACAAGATAGTGGACAAATACAGTCCACAGATTAGAAGGAGAAAGGGCAAAAAGGGGGAAATCAGACCGGGGCAGCTTTCCACTCTTATGAAGAAGCATCTCAGGTAAGGAATAACAATGACAAGACTAGAAACTAAATTCAACAGCTCTTAGAAGCAAACTCTTGAGTTTCAATGCACTCCACCCAATGACAATGAGCGAGTTTTCACAACTCTGCACTTGCAGTCTATGAGCAGGCAATGGCAATATGTTAGAACTGGGATAAAAGTCCATCTGTGCCCAACAGGAAATTACTCAGCGACCTCTAGGGGAAAAAACTGAATCATGTCATCTCTGGAAGGCTCTCAGACTTTGGAGAAAGACTGCAGAGTTGATGCCTCACACTTATTGATGCTTCAGAGCCATTTAACAATGCCCTTCATAATATACTTTAACATTTGAACAGTCCTGAAGTAATCGAGCACATGGACTAAAGTGATCCTAGTAGATACCTTCACATTAAAATATTCTGTTCAATGATATTCTAATCCAGAGACAGAATATCTGCATGGACAGACACAGTAATCGCAAGGCAAATCATACAGAGCCCACACATCTCAGGGACAGAGATAACCAGAACCCAGAGAAGATACCCTCCCATGCATGCATCACGTTGTAACACAGCACTCACAACTTCCTCAGTTTTCAGACCCTAAAGGAGACCTACGTGCATTTCAGCACGGATGGGATTAGGGTGCCTGAACTTCACCTTGCACAGAATAAGAGATCCAGAGCATTGCCCAAGAGTAAGGGACAATAGACATAGGTCGGGAGCACTGGCATTACCATTTCCTCTCATAGGGGTAATGGGGTTAGAAATCGCTGTAACAGAGCTGAAGCATTGATACTTGTCTGAGGAAGCCTTTAGTTTATTAAATTTGGTTTTTGGAGGGGAAGACAACCTTTCTTCTGACTTAGAACTGGAGGGAAATTGCTTATGCTAATTGCAAATACAGATGAATTCTGGAGGAAATATTGCCACAGTTTGTATCTCAGCATCCTCTGTGTCATAGATTCCTGAAGACTCTGCTTCTTCTCACTCCATCCTAGTTAAAGGAAAGACTATTGAACTCTTCCACAGAGAGCATCCCTGTGTTCTCTGGTGCAACATCCTCAGCAGTGAGAGGACCTTGGGGAAAATCCTGTTCACCATCAGTGTCCCCACCCAGGGCACAGTGCTGTGGTGGAAGGCTGGGCAGGATGGGCTTCAGGAACTTGAACTCACTGTTGCCTGAACCCGTTGTGAGGTTAATCTCGTAGCAATAGGGAAGGGATAGGGTCCCTGCAGTGGCTGCATCAGCAAAGCTGCTGGGAATGTTGCTGGCAGCATAAAGTACATGCCCATCCTTCAGCTCCTTTCTCTTGCACACTTTGCAAGCGATGAAAGCTGCCATGGATGCAAGGAAGAGTAGGGACACAAATACCAGGGAAATGATTAAATAGGTTGTCAAGGAGTCTTCCGCATCCTCTGTGTCCGGGCTGCTGTGTGGTAAGCGCACATCTGAGAAGTCATTGAGCAGAAGTGCACTCAGTGCTGCTGTGGCCGACAGTGGTGGTCGCCCATTGTCTCGCACCAGGATGATGAGCTTCTGCTTCATGGTGTCTTTCTCCGTCACTGGCCTCCTCAGACGCACCTCCCCATTTTGGGCACCCACCACAAACAGACCGGGGTCAGTTGCCTTCACCAGGTGGTATGACAGCCATGAGTTCTGCCCTGAGTCCACATCAACAGCCACCACTTTGGTGACCAGGTACCCTGCCTCAGCCGACATGGGCACCAGCTCGCTGGATGATGGGCTGCTGTCTTGGGCTGGATGCAGCACCACTGGCACATTGTCATTCTCATCCACCACAACAAGGCGGACAGTGACGTTGGCACTGAGGGGAGGAGATCCTGCATCAGAGGCATTCACCAGGACCTTGAACTCCTTCAGCTGCTCATAGTCCAGAGGTCGCAGCACAAACATGTTCCCGTTCTCAGAGTTCACAGAGATGCAGGAGCAGGGAGCCTGCTCTGCGGGTTTAACTGGTGCCAGGGAGTAGGTCAACTTGGCACTGGACCCTACATCAGCATCTGTTGCATAGATGGCTCCAACCAGCTTGGTGGGAATATTGTTCTCATGCACGTACATAGTGTATGATGTCTGATTGAAGATAGGTGCATTGTCGTTGACATCAGAGATTTCCACCGTGAAGGTATGAGTGGTGGTGAGAGGAGGAGACCCTGTGTCAGCTGCAGTGATAATCAGGATATACTGTGCGATCTCCTCCCTGTCCAGTGTGCTCACAGTCACCAGCTCATAGTAGTTCTTATAGGCTGGACGCAGGGAGAATGACAGCTGGTCCTCAAGGGCACACGTGATCTTCCCACTAGCACCTGAATCACGGTCCTTGACAATAAATAGAGCAACCACTGTCCCGGGTAATGCGTTCTCAGGGATGGAGCTGGTGAAGGAACTCACCACCAGCTCTGGTGCATTATCATTCACATCCAGCACCTCCACCAATACCTTGCAGATAGTGGAAAGGCCCCCACCATCCGTGGCTTGCACACTGAGCTCGTATGACTCCACTGCCTCAAAATCTAGAGGCTTTGTAAGTTTAATTTCACCGCTCTTGTCATCAATCTCAAATACTGATTCGTGCTGGTCTACCTCTTGCCTGAACTGGTAGGAGATGTCCCCATTAGAACCTGCATCCAGATCAGTTGCCACCACACTCAGAACAACAGAGCCAACTGGAGTATTCTCCAAAACCTGTCCCACATACAGCTCTTGTGTGAAGATGGGAGCGTTGTCATTTGCATCCAAAACAACAATATGGATTTCCGTGCTCCCAGTTCTCGGGGGTGAGCCCCCGTCCACAGCAATGAGACTGAAACTCATCTCTGCCTGCTCCTCTCTGTCTAGAGGCTTTTCCAAACAGAGTTCAACATGCTTCATTTCCTTAATCCGACTTCCAGAAGATACAGTAAAGTACTCGTTCTCGGGAGAGATGCTGTAACCCTGCACACTGTTGCTGCCAACATCCAGGTCCCGAGCCCCCATCAATGTAAAACGCATGCCAGGATTGCTGTTTTCTGGGATTTTAAGCGTGACCTGCTCGTCCAGGAATCGGGGCGAGTGGTCGTTGACGTCTCGCACGGCCACCTCGATCCGAAAGAACTGCAGCGGGTCAGCCAGCAGCAGCTCCAAGGGCAGCGTGCAGGAGGGCGCCTGGGCGCACAGCTCCTCCCGGTCCAGCCTGTCGGCCACGACGAGGCGGCCGCTGGCGCGGTCCAAGCGCAAGCGCTGCCGGCCGTCCTCCGAGGCCAGGCGGGCGCGGCGAGCCGAGAGCTGCGCCGGGGCCAGCCCCGCGTCCTCGGCCACGTCGCCTACGAGCGAGCCGCTCGGCGCCTCCTCGGCTACGGAGTAGCGCAGGGGCTGCGAGCGAGCGTGCGGCAGCCACAGCACAGCAGAGAGACAAAGCACTTGCCTTGCGATCGCCATGGCGGGGCGGCGGGCGGGCTCCGGCGGGCGGCTCGGGCAAGCGCTCCTCGGCGGCGAGCGGCGCCCGGCAGCGGCCAGACCGGCGTCCAGGCCGGCGGCGAGGGCAGGCGGGCTCCCTGGGGACGAGGGCGGCTAGCGGACAGGTAGCGGCTATCCCGGGGACACGCTCACCTCCGCTCGCCGCCGCCGACAGCCTACTCTCCTCTGAGCTGAGCTGAGCTGCGCTGGGCAGGGCCGGCCCGGGCTCGGCCGCCTCCCCGCCCGCAGCCGCTCGCCGCCGCCTTGGCCGGGAGCTCCCCCATGCGGGACAAGACGGGACTGCGACTCCCGACACCAACACCGACCCCGCGCTTCCCTCTCGCCCAAACACACGCTCCGCTCGGGGCTCCCGGCTGCCTTGCAAGGGCTCCAGAGGGCTTTGTCCTCACAGGTCGGGCTCAGCTCCTGCCCCGGGCTGAGGAGGCAGCGCCGCGGGGGTTTGAGATCAAAGGGAGTGCAACACATAGCGAGGTCACTAATTACAGCCCCAGATACACAAGCACAGACTAGCAGGAGCTAATGGAGTCGATAGAAAGCCCAGGGATCTAAGGACACTGACCGATGGGACGTTAAAGTCTCCATGCAAGTGTCACCTACAAGATGTTCTTTCTGAAACTTTTTAAATGCGAATGGGCCGAAAGTGATCATCCCGTGTTATCAGAGGTTGTCTCGTTAGAAAGATCAAAGTGATCATGAGCCCTTTGACGGGAGCCTTGGAATAGGCAAAGCCTATTGTGGGATAATTAAAAACAGGATTAGATTCATTCACGGCAGGTGTAAAGAGTGGACTTGGAGGAGCAGCTGAGGAGAAATAGAGGTGGAAGGGGAGAGCGAGGGGTCCCGAGTGCAACCGGGCAGTGCGAGCCAGCACCAGAGCCGAGACTCGAGAAAAGTCCTAGGTTCAAGGCCTCATCTCTGGCCACGAACGATCGATTTCTGCCGCGGCTGCTCCCGCAGACCTCGCCGCGACCTGCCGCAAATGCTAACAGGATGCCCACAGCTGCCTCCAAGAGCAGCCTGTCTCTTACGGGATAAAACATGAAGGAGAAAACAACACACTGCATGAACTTCCTGACTATTCTGAATGACACCGCGTTCATTAAAACAAACCTCTACTGTAAGTGCAGCAACAGTCTTTCTTAAGAGGAAAACCAAATCAGGACACGTTTTCATTCCCACCAAGAAGACTCTCAATTCAACAATAGCAATGATGAGACCAAACTCAGCCAAGGGACAACAGGAGAAAGAGTTTTACCAGCTTTGCAAAAAACATTCACAGAGCTTTTCCAGAATGAACACCTTGACAAAGACTGTGTTCTCTTTATTTCACTGTTACACACAAGGCTGTCCCAGTTTGCCATGTGGCAGTTCATAACTGCAGATCAAAACATTGGGAGGACTTTTGAATATTCCGTGCCAGCCAAACAAAGCCGAGAGCCTTGGGAAAGCTCAGTATTGCATCCAGACCTTCCAAGACAGGACACAACATTGCAGGAATGATTGACTAGACAGACTCCAGATAGATGTACGGGTTTATACACCTTTGCTCATCTGTCCATGCACTTCCCATAGCAACCTGATTGGCCCAGGCCTATTGTCCATGCACTTGCAAGCACCAGCATCAACATTTGATTGGTTAACCTCCAAAACCCCACACACTGCCCCTAAATGCTTTTCCCACCTTGATTTCAATCTCCGATGTTCACCTCTTTGTTCACAGAATCACAGAATCACAGAACAACCAGGTTGGAAGGGACCCATTGGATCTTCTAGTCCAACCATTCCTATCTAACACTAAACCAAGTCCCTCAATACCTCATCCACCCGTGCCTTAAACACCTCCAGGGAAGGGGAATCAACCACCTCCCTGGGCAGCCTATTCCAATGCCCAATGACCCTCTGCGTGAAAAACCTCCTCCTAATCTCCAGCCTAAACCTACCCTGGCGGAGCTTGAGGCCATTCCCTCTTGTCCTGTCCCCTGTCACTTGGGAGAAGAGGCCGGCTCCCTCCTCTCCACAACCACCTTTCAGGTACTTGTAGAGAGTAATGAGGTCTCCTCTCAGCCTCCTCTTCTCCAGGCTAAACAACCCCAGCTCTCTCAGACGCTCCTTATAGGGTCTGTTCTCTAGCCCCTTCACCAGCCTCGTCGCTCTTCTCTGGACTTGCTCCAGAGCCTCGACATCCTTCTTGTGGTGAGGGGCCCAGAACTGGACACAGAATTCAAGGAGCTGCCTCGCCAGTGCTGAGTCCAGAGGGAGAATCACCTCCCTGGACCTGATGGTCACACCGTTTCTGATACAAGCCAGGATGCCATTGGCCTTCTTGGCCACGTGGGCACACTGCTGGCTCATGTTCAGTCGGCTGTCGACCAACACCCCCAATTTCCCTCTCTTACAACTGAAGGGTCAGTTCAGGGACCCCAAGTCAAAGAAGTACCAAACAGGTCTACCTTGCTGTCACTGATTCCTACGCAACATCCCCACTCTCACAGGGTAAAACCCATAATAAAACAGCCAGAGATGCATCAGGCACCCAGACCCTCGAGCTAAATTGACTGGAAAAGCAGTTTTTTTAGACCAGGAGATACTGGTTCCCAGGGATCTCGGTGGGAGACACTGCCACTCTCTCATACGTCATTCATATCTGGTTCATTATTGCTCCCACTGCTGGAAGAGATTCACAATCCTTTGTCCCTCTAGATGAGGGGAAACCTGAGCAGAGTAGCTTCATGCAGGACTCCAGCACTCCCTGCAGGCCCCTGTCACAGAGCAGAAACAGTGCTCCCATTACAGTCGTGCAAGTCCATTTAGGACTTCCTTGCATGAAAGCAGTTCCATTCCTCATTTCTGGTGTGACATTAAGGAACCTTCACCCTCGAAGTTCTGGCTTGCAAGGGGCTTTCTCTCCAGCAGTAGCACATGGCTCCAGTGTTCCATCAGCTGGCTGAATTCATCCTGATGATCAGGGATTTTGCAGCACAACACAGCCAAAGCCTCTGTCTTTTCAGAACAAACTGAATTTAGATCACTCAATCCTCAACATTTTTCCACTCTGCATCGCTTCTGAAGCCTTGGCACAGGGCTTACCTTTTAGGGGTATCTTGTAGAAGCTTCTATGCATCTCTGAGAGCAAAACCTCTTCCTGGTAGCAGTTTTCACTCACCAAATACACACTTCTTTGTTCTCCCCAAAATATATCCCCAAAGAAAGATGTAGGCTGTCTTTATGCCATCCATCCCTCAAAACATTCTCAATCAAAACACAATGTGCTCGAAAACCTCGCAGATGTCATTTACAGCTGGTTGTGTCAAGACAGTTGGAAAAATCACCCCAACACCACCTCATGGCTTTGCAGAGGCTATTGCATGCCCTGAGTCCCTGTTCGGGGAGGGACCAGCCTTCCCTGACCTTGATCTAACAGGATCCACAGATGCCTGCCAGAAAAACTCTGTCCCCTATCATTTTTCTGAATGCTCTATTGACCATGCCTCAAAACAGAAGAACTGCATCCACTCAAGTGATCCAGTTCTCAGTCAAAGGAAAACAGGAAAACAATACACCCAACCTTTGGAAAACCAGAGCTTTCCCAGAAGGAACATCTCTTCAAAGAATGCTGTATCCACACTAGCAATTCAGTCATTGTCTTTATTTCACTTCTACACATAAGGGTATGTCGGTTTACAAGAACACAGTTTGCAACTACAGCACAACATGGTGGGCGTTTTTCTGAGTATTCCAGGCCAGTAAACAAAACACATTATTATAGGCAAGATGCCAGTCCTTCCTTAGAGGTAAGACAATGTTCAAGCACAGCTCACAGAGTAGAAAGAGAAAGTCACAGAATCACAGAACAACCAGGTTGGAAGAGACCCACCAGATCATTGAGTCCAACCATTCCTATCAGAAACTAACCCATGTCCCTCAGCACCTCATCCACCCATCCCTTAAACCCCTTCCAGGGAAGGTGACTCAACCCCCCTCCCTAAGCAGCCTGTTCCAGTGCCCAATGACCCTTTCTGTGAAATTTTTTTCCTAATGTCCAGCCTAAACCTCCCCTGGAGCTGCAGGCAATTCCCTCTTGTCCTGTCCCCTGTCACTTAGGAGTTCAGATCCCTTTGCAGAGCCTCCCTACCTTCCAGCAGAGCCACACTTCCACCAAGCTTAGTTTGGAGAAGGAATGGAGAAAATGGAGAAGGAATGCTCTGAAAAGGGAAGGTAATGTTCTAACACAAACCATAAAAGCAGATCAAGACAGTTTCCAACGATTCCTGGATGTCAGCCACTACCTGGTTCTCTGCACAGACTTCATGCACCATACGCAGTCTCACAAAGGGTGGATGGACAGACAGAGTGACCTGAAGGCAAAACACAAAGCTCAAACATCTCCAACAGAGGCATCCTGAACCCAGAGAAGAAACAGCTCTATGCATGCACCATGTTGTAACACACTACTCAGAACTCCCTTGATTTCATAGAATCATACAATTGCTCAAGTTGGAAGGGACCTGTTTCAACCCCTCTGACATGGGCAGGGACACTTCCCAGTAGATCACACTGCCTGAGGCCCCATCCAACCTGGCTTTGAACACTTCCAGGGATGGGGGAGGCACAACTTCTCTGGGCAACCTTTGCACTGCTTCACCACACTCATAGAGAAGAAATGTCCTGACCAGAATGACGGCTACATGCATTTCAGTGAGGATTTGATTTGTCAGCCCAACCTTCCCATTCTGTTACAGCACAGAATAAGAGGTCCAGGGCTTGGAACAACAGCGGGTGACACAAGAACTAGGCCAGGAGCACTGGAAGTAAATATATTCCTGGAGGAGTCAGAAACGGGTATAAAAATCCTGAAACATTCCTATGTGACTAAGGATGATTCTGTTCTGATTGGGTTTTTTTGAAGGGGTCGACAACCTTTCTTCTGACTTAGAATTTGAGGAAAATCAATGATGGCAGTTTCAAACACAGTTGAACTCTGGAGGAGAAGTTGCCACAAATCCTTTCCTGCCACTAGTCCTGAAGGTTCTGGCAGTGGTGACTCCATCCTAGTGAAAGGAATGATTATTGAACTCTTCCGCAGAGAGCATCCCTGTGTTCTCTGGTGTCACATCCTCAGCAGTGAGAGGACCTTGGGGAAAATCCTGTTCACCATCAGTGTCCCCACCCAGGGCACAGTGCTGTGGTGGAAGGCTGGGCAGGATGGGCTTCAGGAACTTGAACTCACTGTTACCTGAACCAGTTGTGAGGCTGATCTCATAGCAATAGGGATGGGGCAGAGTCCCTGCAGTGGCTGCATCAGCCAGGCTGCTTGGTAAGTTGCTGGCACCATAAAGGACGTGGCCATCCTTCATCTCCTTTCTCTTGCACACCTTGCAAGTGATGAATGCTGCCATGGATGCAAGGAAGAGTAGGGACACGAAGACCAAGGAAATAATTAAATAGATTGTCAAGGAGTCACCGTCATCCTCTATGTCTGGGCTGCTGTGTGGTAAGCGCACATCTGAGAAGTCATTGAGCAAGAGTGCACTCAGTGCTGCAGTGGCCGACAGTGGTGGTCGCCCATTGTCTCGCACCATGATGATGAGCTTCTGCTTCACAGGGTCTCTCTCTGTCACTGGCCTCCTCAGATGCACCTCCCCACTTTGGGCACCCACCACAAACAGACTGGGGTCGGTGGCCTTCACCAGGTGATACGAGAGCCACGAGTTCTGCCCTGAGTCCACATCAACAGCCACCACTTTGGTGACCAGGTACCCCGCCTCAGCTGACATGGGCACCAGCTCACTGGATGTTGGGCTGCTGTCCTGGTCTGGGTGCAGCACCACTGGCGCATTGTCATTCTCATCCACCACAACAAGGCGGACAGTGACGTTGGCACTGAGGGGAGGAGATCCTGCATCAGAGGCAATCACCAAGACCTCAATCTGCTTCAACTTTTCATAGTCCAGAGGTCGCAGCACAAACATGTTCCCATTCTCAGAGTTTACAGAGATGCAGGAGCAGGGAGGCTGCTCTGTGGGGTGAGCAGGTGCCAGGGAATAGGTCACCTTTGCATTAGGCCCTACATCAGCATCTGAGGCATGGACGGCTCCAACCAGCATGGTGGGAATATTGTTCTCATGCACGTACATGGTGTATGAGGTCTGGTTGAAGACAGGTGCATTGTCGTTGACATCAGAGATGTCCACCATGAAGGTCTGGGTGGTAGTGAGAGGAGGTGATCCTGCATCTGATGCTGTGACAGTCAAGATGTACCGTGCTGTCTCCTCCCGGTCCAGAGTGCTCACGGTCACCAGCTCATAGTAATTCTTATAGGCTTGTCGCAGGGAGAATGACAACTGGTCCTCAAGGGCACAGGTGATCTTCCCGTTGTCACCAGCATCACGGTCCCTGATTGTGAAGAAGGCAACCACTGTCCCAGGTAATGCGTTCTCTGGGAGGGGGCTGTTGAAAGAACTCACCACTAGCTCTGGTGTATTGTCATTGACGTCTACCACCTGTACCAACACCTTGCAGATTGCCGAGAGGCCACCACCATCTGTAGCCTCGATGTCAAGTTCGTGCTTTTGTGCCACCTCAAAGTCCAGAGGCTTTGAGAGTTTAATTTCACCACTTTGAGGGTCAATTGCAAATAAGCTTTCACTTTGGTCCACTCCTTGGCTGAACTGGTAGGTGATGTCCCCATTAACACCTACATCCAGGTCAGTTGCCTCCACCCTCAGAACAGGAGAGCCCTCTGGCATGTTTTCCAAAATCTGACCAAGGTACAGCTGCTGTGTGAAGACTGGAGGGTTGTCATTTGCATCCAGAACAACAATGTGGATTTCTGTGCTCCCACTCCTCGGGGGAGAGCCCCCATCCACAGCTATGAGACTGAAACGCAGTTCTGCCTGCTCCTCCCTGTCTAGAGACTTCTCCAAAACCAATTCAACATACTTCTTACCCACACTCTGACTACCATGGGAGACACTAAAGTATTCGTTCTCGGGAGAGATGCTGTAACCCTGCACGCTGTTGCTACCAATATCCAGGTCCTCAGCTCCCACCAACGGGAAGTGCGAGCCGGGGTTGCTGGTTTCTAAGATCCTAAGCGTGACCTGCTCCTTCGGGAATCGGGGCGAGTGGTCGTTGACGTCCCGCACGGCCACCTCGATGCGAAAGAACTGCAGCGGGTCAGCCAGCAGCAGCTCCAAGGGCAGCGTGCAGGAGGGCGCCTGGGCGCACAGCTCCTCCCGGTCCAGCCTGTCGGCCACGACGAGGCGGCCGCTGGCGCGGTCCAAGCGCAAGCGCTGCCGGCCGTCCTCCGAGGCCAGGCGGGCGCGGCGAGCCGAGAGCTGCGCCGGGGCCAGCCCCGCGTCCTCGGCCACGTCGCCTACGAGCGAGCCGCTCGGCGCCTCCTCGGCTACGGAGTAGCGCAGGGGCTGCGAGCGAGCGTGCGGCAGCCACAGCACAGCAGAGAGACAAAGCACTTGCCTTGCGATCGCCATGGCGGGGCGGCGGGCGGGCTCCGGCGGGCGGCTCGGGCAAGCGCTCCTCGGCGGCGAGCGGCGCCCGGCAGCGGCCAGGCCTGCGGCGACGGCGGGCAGGCTCCCCACTGCCGAGGGCTCCTGGCGGACTGGCAGCGGCTGCCCCGGGGCTCCGATCGCCGCTGCTCGCTGCCCACAGCCTGCACTCCTCTGAGCTGAGCTGCTCTGGGCAGGGCCGTCCCGGTCTCGGCCGCCTCCCCGCCCGCAGCCGCTCGCCGCCGCCTTGGCCGGGAGCTCCCCCATGCGGGACAAGCCGGGACTGCGCCTCCCGACACATACCCCCGCCCCGCGCTTTCCTCTCGCCCAGACACACACTCCCGGCACCGATCGGGGCTCCCGCCGGCCTTGCAAGGGCTCCAGAGGGCTTTGTGCTCACAGACCGGGCTCACCTCCTGCTCCTGCTGAGGAGGCAGCGCCGCTGGGGGTTGAGATGAAAGGGAGGGAAACACACAGGGAGGTGACTAATTAGAGCCCCTGATACAGAAACGCTAACGGTCCAGAGCTAATGGAGACAATGGTGATATCAAGGGATTTAAGGACACTCAGACGTGGGCCATTAACGGCACCCATCAAATGTCACCTGCAAGTGGTTCAAGAACAAACTTTGTAAAGGAGAAAGTTCCACGGGGGAAATTTATCCTAAATTGACGGGAATTTGAAGGGTGTAGAGAATGAAAGGTCGAGAGAGCGGCCCGAGATTCGGAGATAACAGGCAAGAAAATAAACAAGGAGGTCACTAATTAGAGCCCCTGATAGACTAATTTGAGCCCCTGATACACACACAGAGATCAGAAGGAGCTATCGGAGACAATAGGTTTTCCCAAGATTTAAGGACACTCAGCCACTGGCTATTAACGGCACCAGTCAATTGTCACCTGCAAGTGCTTCAAGCACAAACTTTGTAAAGGAGAAAGTTCCATGGGGGCAGTCTATCCTAAATTGACGGGAATTTGAAGGGTGTGGAGAGCGAGAAGTCGAGAGCGCGAGAAAGAAAAACACCAAGGAGGTCACTAATTAGAGCCCCTGATACACAAACACAGATCAGTAGGAGATAACGGAGACAAGAGCGACGCCCGGGGATCTCAGGACACTGTGCGATGGGAGATTAAATGCATCCTTAATTTGGCAATGGAAAGAGGTTCAGACAAAAGCTCAGTAAACTAGAAGATGGCATAAACATTGCCTTGTACAAACAGAAAGGATCTCATGGGAAAGAGCAACTTTTTTTATGGAATCGACCGAGCTTATTCCACCCGATTCCAACACAGAGATATCATACGAAGGCGTTTTGAGCAGCATCTCTCGGTCCTCTGCTTCCCACAGAAAATCGCCCGCCACCTTGCTCCGCCTTCGGAGAATGTCCTGCTTCCAAGTCGCTCTCATTTTCCCTGCATAAAATCTACTCCACAATGCACGGATTGATTCTTGAAATTCTACTTGAACTAGTGATCTTCCACAAGCCCAAGGGAGTTGCAAGGGGCCCTTTTATTGTCTTCATTTACATTTGATTGTTTAAATGTGCAAGCGACGGGAAATATCACATACACTTTATAGCTCATTACAGATTAACGAAGGGAGAAGAAAACAGAAAGCTACTCCGCATCCTGTCTTAGACAGTGCCTCAAGCTGAGTGTAAAAGCCTGTTTCACTGTAAAACAACTAAGAGCACTTTCAATTCTCTACTACATTTTACTCAACAATCCGGAAATATTACCTTGCACTTTGCGTTATAAACGAAAACGAATATATTGATCAAAACCCATGATTTGCAGTTCGAGGAACCAGTGAACTGGTCAAATGTGCAGACAGTGTGAGTGTCAGTTCTAATTAAATCGGTTTATAAGAGTGCAGAGCATTGAGACACGATTACAGAACGCTCTCAGAAGAAACATTAAAGGTGATGTAGGAAAACGATATCTTGAAGATGAGCTTCCAAGTTTCAGAATTACCCTTAATATTTAGAAGGAATAATGCTCTTATATTCATGCACAGAGTCCAGGGGTAATCAACATGCAACTCAGTCCTCGACCTCCGTCCACGTCACAATTACACAACACTTAGATGAGGAAAACAATGCTGAAGAGGAGAATGGGTTGCCTCGTTCTTCCCTGGTCCTGTTTTCGGTGTTTCCCTGTGAGGACGCTGCCCAGGGACGACAGACACACTCGCCTTTCCCGTCCTTTACTGAGTGGGGAGCCAAGGATTTGGATCAGAATTGCCACGGAGCTCCTTCCCCCTGTTTGCAGTGCAAGCTGCTTCTGCCCGTCTGCGAGCCGTGTCTGTCGAGATGGGAGCTCTGTCCTGCAAGAACGGAGAGTGCAGGGTGTCATTCGGGCATTGAAGGAGGCAAGAGTGAGGGGTTGAAAGAGCCCGTCGGACACCGCTTCATGGGGGATGTTGCTCTCTTCTGTCCTCTAACCTCTATGGTTTTGAGAGCCAGCTGGAGGTCCCAACAGTCCCCCTTTGTGGTGAATGACACCGCTCTATGGGGGACCCTGTTCTTCTGTTCCCAGAAACAGAGGAGGTGGGAGCAGGCGGTGGGACTCTGATTTTAGCCGGGAGAAACTAAAGCTGGAAAATATCCTATGCGATCCTATCTCCCTGAGGCTACTGTGACAAGAAAAAGCTCGAAGTCCAGCTGCCCTCCTACTATGCACTGACAGACTTGATCTAAGGATAACTCTTGGACATGGATGCAGAGGAGCCTAATAAGTCCGCAGTTGGAGAGCAGTTGAGCCTCGACAGACCCTCCTAGGAGACCCCCGGTATCGGCTCTCAGACACTCTCCACCCTCTCCTCCCACCTCCGGGCACCTCTATCCCCAGGACCACAACCTCCAGACTCTCCGAGTGAACCACACCCCGAGATCCCCCCGAGACTCCCTCCCCGCTCCCCGCGTCGATCCCGCACGGCCCGGGCAGGCCCCTCACCTGTGCAGCTCGGTCGCCGTCGTCGCCGACGTTGGCCCCCTCCGTGGAGCAGAGCGAGCTCCGCTGCTCGGCCGGGCCGGGGGGCAGCCCGGCGGGAAAGCAGGGCAGGAGGGGCCCGAGGAAGCGCAGGTCGCCGTCGAGGCTGTCGGCGGCGAAGCAGACGTCGTAGGCGGAGGTGCGGGGCAGGGAGCCCGCGCTGCTGGGCGGGGCGGACTGCGGGAAGGCGGGCAAGCTGTCGGCCGCGCTGCGCCGGGCCCGACGCACCTTGGCCGCCACGGCGGCCCCGGCCGTGGCCAGCAAGAGGGCGGACACGCACGCCAGGCACACGGTGAGGTAGAGGGTGAGCGGCCCCTCGGGCTCGGCGGCCGGCGCCTCCTCGGCGCCCCGCACGTGCGCGTCGGAGAAGCCGCCCACCAGGGCGACGGCGAGGGTGGCGCTGGCCGAGCGCGGCGGCCGCCCGCGGTCTCGCACCAGCACGACCAGCCTGTGCCGGGCCGCGTCCCGCTCCGACACGGCCCGCGCCGTGCGCACCTCGCCGCTCTGCGGCCCCACGCGGAACAGCCCCGGCTCCGTCGCCTTCCACAGCTCGTACGACAGCCACGCGTTCTGACCCGCGTCCGCGTCCACCGCCACCACCTTGGCCACCAGGTAGCCGGCCTCGGCCCAGCGCGGCACCAGCTCGCCCGCCGCCGCGCCGCTGCTCTCGGCGGCCGGGTGCAGCACCACGGGCGCGTTGTCGTTCTCGTCGCGCACCACCACGCGCAGCAGCGCCTGGCCGCTCAGCGGCGGCGAGCCGCCGTCGGCAGCGCGCACCGCCACCTCCAAGGCGCGCACCTGCTCGTAGTCCAGCGGCCGCAGCAGGAAAACGGCGCCGCTCTCGCCGTTCACCGACACCGCCGCCTGCTCCCAGCCCTCCTCACGCACCAGCGCGTACCTCACGCGACCGTTCGCTCCCGCGTCCGCGTCCCTGGCGCTCACGCTGCCGATGCGGACCATGGCGCCGCTGTTCTCCGACACCCACGCCGTGTAAACCGCCTGCGTGAACTCGGGGGCGTTGTCGTTCACGTCCGACACCTGCACCCGCACGCTCCGCACAGAGCTCAGCCGCCTCCTGCCCCAGTCCACGGCTCTCACCGTCACATTGTACTCCTCTCTCTGCTCCCTGTCCAGCGCCGCCGTCGTCCTCAGCTCGTAAAATTCGTCCCCGATGGCCGTCAGGTTGAAGGGCGACTCCCCGTCTATGGAGCACTCCGTCCGACCATTGTCGCCGGAGTCGCGGTCCCGCACGCTCAACAGGGCCACCACGGTGCCGGGCGGCGCGTCCTCGGCAACGGAGGCCGACTGGGAGGTGAGCGTTATCTCCGGGGCGTTGTCGTTCACGTCCAGCACCTCCAAGCGCACTTTGCAGTGTGCAGACAGACCCCCGCCGTCCGTGACTCTCACCATCATCTTGTGTTGAGTAGCTTCCTCGAAATCTACGTTTCCTATCACCCGGATCTCCCCGGTGTCAGGGTTCAGCTCGAAAAGCTCCTGGGACCTCTCCGATATCTGGGTGAATCTGTATCGCACTTTCCCGTAAGACCCTTCGTCGGGATCTGCGGCCGCTACTCTGAGCACCAGGTGCCCCGGGGGGCTGTTCTCGGCCAGTTGCACCTCGTAGACCTCCCGACTGAAGACAGGGACATTGTCATTAGCATCCAGCACCACGACCCGCACCTTAGCAGTTCCCGACCTGGTTGGGGAGCCGCCGTCGCTTGCAGTGAGGAGTAGATTGAATTGCGGCTGTTCTTCCCGGTCCAGCTGACTCTCAAGGACAAGCTCCACTTCACCTTTTTCTGTTCCAGCATCGAGGGAGAAATGCGAATTGGACCCGAGACTGTAGTTCTGCAAACCGTTGCTGCCCACGTCCTTGTCCCGGGCGCCTTGCAGAGGGAAACGTGATCCAGGAGATGTCGTTTCCAGAATCTCTAAAACCACCTCCTTCTCCGGGAAGACGGGAGAATGGTCGTTCACGTCAAGAACCTCCAACTCCCCTCGGATCAGCTCCAAGGGATTTTCTAAGACTATCTTAAAGAAGACGGTGCAGGTATCGCTCTGCGGACACATCTCCTCGCGGTCCAGAGACTCCTTAGCCGTCAGCTCTCCCGTCTTGCCATTGAGCTCGAAAAGCCGCTCGTTGCCCTCGGACACAACGCGCGCCTTGCGAGCCGCCAGCTGGCTCGGAGAAAGCCCCAGGTCCTCTGCGATATTGCCCACAAACGAGTCCCTCTCCATCTCCTCCGACAGGGAATAGCGGAGGGCTTCGGCACCCGTCTCACACACGCAAACGCACACAAGGAACAAGAGCACTCGCCTCTGCCGCTCTCCGCTCCGTCTCCCACTCGCTCTCACTCGCCACAAAAGCCTTGCCCCGGCCTCCGCCCTTCCCAGCATTGTCGAGCGGCGTCCGTGGCGGCTTTGCTCCGCGATCCCGGGCTGAGGGCTCGGAAAGGCCCCGAGCTGCCCGACTCCGTGTTCCGCCGCCCTTGCCGAGAGGCTGCCACGGCTCTTTCTCTGTGCCGGTGCCTGCAAAGCCGGGGCGGGCACAGGAACCCGCCGCTTCGCGGCCAACACCCCCACCCAGCGTCGCACGGGGGAATAGTTCCTCTGCTGCTCAGCCGCGGCACAGCCGCCAGCCTGGGCTTAGCTAACAGAGGGGAAAGGTTCCTCAAGCAAATGCTTCCCCACACCCTCGCTCACCACCACCTTAGAAGGGCAACCCTGCTCTAGGATATCAAGCCCGAACTCCTGCACCTGGGGAAGGATTAATGGACACAGCGATTTAATATAAAAGACAAGGAAACAAACAGGAGAGCTCACAAATTAGATTCCTTTCTGTGAAGAATTTTGTCCTAATGTTCACCCTAAACCTCCCCTGGTAGAACCTCAGGCTATTCCCTCTCATCCTGTCCCCTGTCACTTGGGAGAGGAGGTCAGCTCCCTCTTCTCCAATCCTTTCAGGTAGCTGTATAGAACAATGAGGTCTCCACTCAGCCTCCTCTTCTCCAGGCTAAACAACCCCAGCTCTCTCAGCCATGCCTCAATTTCCTCCTCTAACTCCTGGGTTTGTACACAGAGGGAACAACTTTCTTTACAATTAAAGACTGAGGCAAAGGCGGCATTAAGTACCTCAGCTTTTTCCTCATCCCTTGTCACTGTTGTTCCTTCTTCATCCAATAGGGACTGTATAGTCTCCTTAGTCTTCCTTTTATTGTTAATATATTTATAGAAAGATTTTTTTGTATTCTTTCACAGACTTTGCCAACACTAACAATACACAGACACTAACGAGCAGGAGCTAGCGGAGAGAACAGTAAAGTGCAAGGATCTGAGAACACTGAGTGATGGTTTATTCAAGATACCATTCAAGAGTAAATCTCAAGAGTTATTGGAAACTTTGTAAAGGAGAAGAGGAGGGGGAAGATAGTATCCTGGTTTATCAGAAAGTGTCTCACAGAAAAGAGCAAACAGATTACGAGGAGCTTGATGGGGTTTCTACGAGCATACAGAGCTTATTATGGGATGATTAGAGGCAGGATTAGATTCAGTAGAAGGGAAAGGTCAAGAGTTCACTTGGAGGAAGAACTGTGGGAAAACGGTGAAGAAAGCAAGTGGTCTGGAGCAAGTCTGGGCAGCGCAATTTTGAATTCATGCTGAGACCAGAGAAAAACTCCAGGTTCAGGCTTCCATTGCCGTCCAGGGGGACTGATTTCTACCATGGCTGCTCCTGCAGTGATTCAGGCAAATGCACATGCAATGCAAGCGAGATGCACACGCTGCCTCCAAGAGCAGTCTGGTTCTTTTGGAATAAAAAACAACATAGAGTTTGCATGTTCCGAGAATTTTGTGCAACGCTTCCATCATTCAAACAACCCATTATTACAGGTGGGCTTGTTGTCCTTCTTAAGAGGAAAAAGCAAAACAATACTCAAATACAGCTCACAGAGCAGGAGGAGAAAGGGCCAACAAGGAGAAGGTAGGCACTACAAGACAAACTCAGACAATCAGATCATGACAGGTTTCCACTCCCGTCAAGAAGCCCCTTGATTCAGGAATAGCAATGAAAAGACCAAAATAAACAACACTTTTCCAAGCTCATCTCAGTTTCACCTTCAGATTAAGTCATACTGAAAGTGTTTCCACAGCTCTTTTCACTTACCATTTATGAGCAGGCAATGCCAGTGGGTCAAATGTCAAGCAAGAGCAGCAGAGGAACAGCTGCGCCCAACAGGGAACTCCTGGTGGAGCTCAAGCAGAAAAATAGGTTGTGTCATCTCTGGAAGCAAGGTCAGGTTTTACATGAAGATTGTAGAGCTTTGGTTCATGTATGCAGAGAGAAGACAGCAATGGCCAAAGCTCAATGCTTCTCTTGCCTTGCTCTTCTAGGACTGAAAGAACTTGGGCTGCCTGATCCACTAAGTCAGAGGAACTATGAGGTCATGAACAGTGATTTTCCCTTGATGTATACTGAAATTGTAAAGGACCAGGAATGTTTACAATTCCATGGGGCCTAATGGGATTCATCCCAGAGTACTGAGGGAACTAGCAGATGCTATGGCAGGATTGCTCTTGATCATCTACGTAAAAACTTGGGAGTCTGGGGAGGACCCTGCTGACTGGAAACTGGCTAGTGGAATTCCAGTTGACACGTGGACCGTTAGAACAGGCCCTAGAAATTACAGTCCCGTGAGTCTAACCTCAGTGCCTGGAAAACTCAGAGAGAAGTTCATAATGGGTAATATTGAAATGTATTTAAAGAATAATGTGAATACTGGATAGAGTCAGATTGTGTTCAAAATAGCAAGGTCGTCTTCAAATTAATTGGATATCCTTCTATGACAGTTCATTCACTTCATGGACAAGGGGAAGGTTGTGAAAGTAGAATTTCTGGGGTTTAGCTTTTGATACTGTTCCTCACAGCAACATTTTGGACACCTTGTCCAACCGTGAGATGAAGAAATGGCTGAGGGCTCTAAGGGTGGTTCATGAGGCTACACAGGGAAGTGGCTGAGTCACCATCCATGGACAGCACCTAAGTAATGTGGTGGACTTAGTGCTACTGTAACAGTTGTACTCAATGTTGTCAAGGCTCTTTTCCAACCTAAATGATTCCTCAGTGTACAATAGTCTTTGATAAACAGGCTCAATACTTAGATTTTATCAGGAACTTTTTGTGGAAGGTACAGCTGCATCCGCCTGAATTGCCTGAGAGCAAAGTCTCTCCCTGGTGCCAGTATTTGCTCAACAAATGTTCTCCTCAACACACTCGCATAAATTCTTGCCAAAACAACAAGTTTGTGCCATCCATCCTCTGAAGATCCTACACCTTTAGTTTCACAAATACTTTGTACTCAAACACCTCACAGATGCCATCCCCAGATGGAGCTGTAAGGAGAGTTGGAAAGGACATTCCACACCTGACAGCTTTGCAGAGGCCTTTGCACACCCAGGGCCCCTGTTAGGGGACGAAACTGATTCTCCTGACCTAGATCTAGCAGAATCCTGTTGAAGCCAGAAGCTCAGTGTTCTGAAGACACGCTGAAGCCTACCAACAAATCCCTGCACCCAACATATTCCTTGAAGGCTCTACAGGACACGTCTCCAAATCAAAGAAATGTTCCCAACCAACCATATTTTAGTGAAGGGACAATGGGAGAAAAGAAACCAGCTTTTGGGAAGCATTCATAGACCTTCCTCAGAAGCAACCTCTCTACAAAGGCTGCTGCCTCCATGCAAGGCCTTCATGTGTTCTCTTTATTTCACTGTTCAACACAGGGGTATCCCCGTTTACAACAGTAGAGCTTATAACTGCAGCACAGCACAGCGAGAGGGTTTCCACATATTTCATGTCACACTGGCTTCATTTAAATAATCCATTATTACAGATGGGGTGACAGTCCTTCTGAGGAATAGGCAAGACAATGTTCCAACACAGTTCAAAGAGTAGAAGGAGATGCAGGAGTAGAATGTCCCATTATGCCATTTGCTGATGACAGCAAACTGGGAAGTGCTGTTGATTCTCCTGAGGCAAAGGAAGCCTTGAAGAGGGATCTAGATACATTGGAACACAGGACAGTCATCAATGGCATGAAATGCAACAGATTTAAATGCCAGATTCCACACCTGGGCCTTAGTAAAGCCAGGCAGGTATGTATTCTGGGAGAGGAGTGGATGGAGGGCAGATGTGAGGAAAGGGATCTGGTGAGCAGCAGCTCAATAGGAATCAGCAGTGTCATGGCAGCCAAGATGTCTCGGGAGGGCATCAAACACACCATAATCAGTGGCAAAACCAAGAAGGCATAGAAACAATAGCATTCACAGCTTCCTCAATTTTCAGACCTTGAAGGAGGGCTACATGCATTTCAGCATGGATGGGATTAGGCTACCTGAACTTCACCTTGTACAGAATAAGAGATCCCAAGCATTGCCCAAGAGCAAGAGAGACAAGACATGGGCCAGGAGCACTGGGATTACCATCTCCTGTCATAGGGGTAATGGGGTTAGAAATAGCTGTAACAGAGCTGAAACGTTGTTACTTGTCTGAGGGAGCCTTTAGTTTATTTCATTTGGTTTTTGAAGGGGAAGACAAACTTTCTTCTGACTTAGAATTTGAGGGAAATCGCTTATGCTAATTGCAAATACAGATGAACTCTGGAGGAAAAATTGCCACAGCTTGTATCTCAGGCATCCCCCATGTCATAGAGGCCTAAAAACTCTGCTGCTTCTCACTTGATCCTAGTTAAAGGAAAGACTATTGAACTCTTCCACAGAGAGCATCCCTGTGTTCTCTGGTCCCACATCCTCAGCAGTGAGAGGACGTTGGGGAAAATCCTGTTCACCATCAGTGTCCCCACCCAGGGCACAGTGCTGTGGTGGCAGGCTGGGCAGAATGGGCTTCACGAACTTGAACTCACTGTTGCCTGAACCTGTTGTGAGGTTGATCTCATAGCAATAGGGATGGGGAAGGGTCCCTGCAGTGGCTGCATCAGCTAAGCTGCTGGGAATGTTGCTGGCAGCATAAACCACATGCCCATCCTTCAGCTTCTTTCTCTTGCACACTTTGCAAGTGATGAAGGCTGCCATGGATGTAAGGAAGAGTAGGGACACAAAGACCAGGGAAATGATTAAATAGGTTGTCAGAGCGTCTTCTTCATCCTCTGTGGTGAAGCTGCTGTGTGGTAGGTGCACATCTGAGAAATCATTGAGTAGGAGTGCACTCAGTGCTGCAGTGGCAGACAGTGGTGGTCGCCCATTGTCTCGTACCAGGATGATGAGCTTCTGCTTCATGGCGTCTTTCTCCGTCACTGGCCTCCTCAGACGCACCTCCCCACTTTGGGCACCCACCACAAACAGACCAGGGTCAGTGGCCTTCACCAGGTGGTATGAGAGCCATGAGTTCTGCCCTGAGTCCACATCAACAGCCACCACTTTGGTGACCAGGTACCCTGCCTCAGCTGACATGGGCACCAGCTCGCTGGATGTTGGGCTGCTGTCCTGGGCTGGATGCAGCACCACTGGCGCATTGTCATTCTCATCCACCACAACAAGGCGGACAGTGACGTTGGCACTGAGGGGAGGAGATCCTGCATCAGAGGCAATCACCAAGACCTCAATCTGCTTCAGCTGCTCATAGTCCAGAGGCCGCAGCACAAACACATTCCCGTTCTCAGAGTTTACAGAGATGCAGAGAGAGCAAGGAGGCTGCTCTGTGGGTTGAGTTGGTGCAAGGGAGTAGGTCACTTTGGCATTGGGGCCTATGTCATCATCTAAGGTACTGACACCTCCAACAAGCACCATGGGAATATTGTTCTCACGCACATACATGGTGTATGATGTCTGGTTGAAGACAGGTGCATTGTCATTCACATCAGAGATGTCCACTGTGAAGGTCTGGGTGGTGGTGAGAGGAGGTGATCCTGCATCTGCTGCTGTGATAGTCAAGATGTACCGTTCTGTCTCCTCCCGGTCCAGTGTGCTCACAGTCACCAGCTCATAGTAGTTCTTATAGGCTGGACGCAGGGAGAATGACAACTGGTCCTCAAGGGCACAGGTGATCTTCCTGTTGGCTCCAGCATCACGGTCCCTGGTAGTGAAGAAGGCAACCACTGTTCCAGGTAATGTGTTCTCAGGGATGGGGCTGGTGAAGGAATTCACCACCAGCTCTGGTGCATTGTCATTCACATCCAGCACCTCCACCAACACCTTGCAGATTGCTGTGAGGCCACCACCATCTGTTGCCCGAACACTGAGTTCATGTTTCTCTGCTGTCTCAAAGTCTAGGGTCTTTGTTTGTTTAATTTCACCGCTCTTGGCATCAATCATAAAAGCTGATTTGCTTTGGTCCACCTCTTGGTTGAACTGGTAGGAGATGTCCCCATTAGAACCTGCATCCAGATCAGTTGCCACCACACTCAGAACAACAGAGCCCACTGGGGCATTTTCCAAAATCTGCATGACATATATCTTATGAGTGAAGATGGGAGCGTTGTCATTTACATCCAAAACAACAATATGGATTTCGGTGCTCCCACTCCTAGGTGGAGAGCCCCCATCCACAGCAATGAGACTGAAACTCATCTCTGCCTGCTCCTCCCTGTCTAGAGGCTTTTCCAAAACCAGTTCCACACAAGAATTCTCTTCTTCACTCTGACTCCCAAAGGAGACACTAAAGTACTCGTTCTCAGGAGAGATGTTATAAGACTGAATGCTGTTGTTACCAACGTCCTGGTCCCGTGCCCCCTCCACCGGGAAACGCGACCCGGGACTATTAATGGTTTCCGCTATCTTAAGCGTGACCTGCTCGTCAGGGAATCGGGGTGAGTGGTCGTTGACGTCTAGCACGGCCACCTCGATGCGAAAGAACTGCAGCGGGTCAGCCAGCAGCAGCTCCAAGGGCAGCGTGCAGGCGGGCGCCTGGGCGCACAGCTCCTCCCGGTCGAGCCTCTCGGCCACGACGAGGCGGCCGCTGGCGCGGTCCAAGCGCAAGCGCTGCCGGCCGTCCTCCGAGGCCAGGCGGGCGCGGCGAGCCGAGAGCTGCGCCGGGGCCAGCCCCGCGTCCTCGGCCACGTCGCCTACGAGCGAGCCGCTCGGCGCCTCCTCGGCTACGGAGTAGCGCAGGGGCTGCGAGCGAGCGTGCGGCAGCCACAGCACAGCAGAGAGACAAAGCACTTGCCTTGCGATCGCCATGGCGGGGCGGCGGGCGGGCTCCGGCGGGCGGCTCGGGCAAGCGCTCCTCGGCGGCGAGCGGCGTCCGGCAGCGGCCAGGCCGGAGGCGAGGGCGGGCGGGCTTCCCACGGCCGAGGGCGGCTGGCGGACCGGCAGCACCTGACCCGGGGCTCCGATCGCTGCCGCTCGTTGCCCACCGCCTGCGCTCCTCTGAGCTGCGCTGAGCTGCACTGGGCAGGGCCGGCCCGGGCTCGGCCGCCTCCCCGCCCGTAGCCGCTCGCCGCCGCCTTGTCCGGGAGCTCCCCCATGCGGGACAAGCCGGGACTGCGCCTCCCGACAACGGCCCCGAGCTTCCCTCTCGCCCAGAGACACACTCCGCTTGGACTTAACGTTACAAAAGAAACGAATACATTGCTCAAAGCGCACGCTTTACAGTTTCAGGAACCAGTGAATTCCTGGTCAAATGTGCAGAGTGCCAGTGTCAGTCGTTTCCACTTAAAACAGTTTGGACAGAGTGCAGAGAATGAACTCGTGATTACAGAAGGCTCTCCAAAGAAAAATAAACACAGGCAGGATTATGTAGGAAAAGACTATCTTGAAGATGAGCTTCCGGGTTTCAGTATTTCCCTTAATATTTAGAATTAACTGAGGGGATTAAAAGCACAGACTTCAATGATCAAAGACATTTTGTTGAGCTAGCTGTTTCTTTATGTACCCTTTTTGGTTACATAACTGTGTGCCCACGAGGGTATCTACAGTCTATTATTTGCTAAAGGTAACTGGCCATAGAGTGATTACTAACATATTATTGGCTAAAATACCGTGCATGCTAAAAAAACAAGTTACACTACTATGTTGGTAGTTCTCTTCCATCGGGTCCCTCACACCCCGCCGCATGGAGGATGTTACTCTCCTCTATCCTCTAACCTCAAAGGTTTTGACCAGGTCGAGGTCGAGCTGTCCCCCTTTGTGGTGAGAGACACCGCTGTTGCTCAGGAAGGTGGAGTAAGAAGATCCTTGTAGATACCTTCAGACTAAAGTATCCTACTCTATTGTTTTCTGTTCCATCTTCTTCCATCTCAGCACCACTGCTGCTGATTTATTTCAAAGGAAATTCCAATTTAATCCCTTTAAATGCTGACAACGATGAGTAGAATTGCTCCAGGCTGGACCAGTAACACCAGCCAGGAGCAAAGCTGGTGAAGGGGCTGGAGAACAGGCCTTATGAGGAACAGCTGAGAGAGCTGGGGTTGTTTAGCCTGGAGAAGAGGAGGCTGAGAGGAGACCTCATTGCTCTCTACAACTACCTGAAAGGAGGTTGTAGAGAGGAGGGAGCTGGGCTCTTCTCCCAAGTGACAGGGGACAGGATGAGAGGAAATGGCCTCAAGCTCTGCCAGGGGAGATTTAGGCTAGAGATTAGGAGGAATTTTTTCACAGAAAGGGTGAAAGTGTGAAAGGGCACTGGAACAGGCTACCCAGGCAGGTGGTTGATTCCCCTTCCCTGGAGGTGTTTAAGGCACAGGTGTATGAAGTCCTGGGGGACATGGTTTAGTGTTTGATAGGAGTGGTTGGACTCGATGATCCGGTGGGTCTCTTCCAACCTGGTGATTCTATGATTCTATGATTCTATGACTGCAGCCACACACAGCAGCCATGGAGATCCTGGTCGTTGAAAAGAAAGAGTGCCCCTACATCATTCATTCGAGCCCTTTCAGGACATTCCTGCAAATAAACTATTCTATTCCTCATTTCTGATGCCATAGTAAAAGACGTTCACAAGCAGACTTCTTCCTCTTAGGTGACTTTCTCACCAGCAGCAGCAAGTTGGTGCTACCTGCAGGCTCCACAGTTACAGTGAGCTCAGTTAAACCTTCTGCAAAGGACTTGGCAACACCAAAAGGACTGTCAAGCATTGGCACAGGCTACCCAGGGAAGTGGCTGAGTCCCTGGATGTGGCCCTGGATTGACATAGGTGTATACGTTGTGATAGAGTAGGTTGCACTATGTTAACTATTGGAATACTTGCTATCCAGGACCTTTTCCAACTGAAATGATTCTATGAATCTACACAGGTTAATCGGAGGGTAAGTCATTCACTATTCAAGGTACAATGGTCTTCTCTATAGCAGCCTGTCCTCATGACTTAACTGTTTTGTCAGACCCTTGGCAGAAGGGATGACTGCTGTCCTCTGATTTCCCTCTTCCTTGTAGCAGTTTTTCATCATCAAATGCCCATGTCCTGACACTTTCCCAGTCAAGGCATTTGGGAATTTCGCTCCCAAAGGTCACAGCTATGCAGAGGCCACATAGGGGATCCTGTTGGGGAGGGACAAGGTTCCCCTGACCTGGATATAATGGGGCCCTGGTAGTCTCCATACAGGTGTTCAGGGGTTCTCTTTATTTCACTTCTGCACACAACAATATCCTGATTTACAATAATACAGTTTATAACTGCAGCACAACACAGTGGGAGGGTTTCCAAGCATTCTGTGTCAGTTAAACTATCCATTATTACAGACGAGAGACAGACCTTCTTCAGAGGAATTGGAAAGACAGTGTGTAAACACAGTTCACAAAGTAGAAGGAGAAAGAGCAAGCGCTCGGGCAAGCGCTCCTCGGCGGCGAGAGGCGCCCGGCAGCGGCCAGGTCGGCGGCGACGACAGGCGGGCTCCCTGGGGCCGAAGGCGGCTGGCGGACAGGCAGCAGGTGCCCCGGGGCACCGATCGCTGCCGCTCGCCTCCCACCTCCTCTGAGCTGCGCTGAGCTGCGCTGTGCAGGGCCGGCCCGGGCTCGACGGCCTCCCCGCCCGCAGCCGCTCGCCGCCGCCTTGTCCGGGAGCTCCCCCATGCGGGACAAGCCGGGACTGCGCCTCCCGACACCGACACCGACCCCGCGCTTCCCTCTCGCCCACACACGCGCTCTGCTCTCCGATCGGGGCTCCCGGCGGCCTTGCAAGGGCTCCAGAGGGCTTTGTGCTCACAGACCGGACTCAACTCCTGCCCCGGGCTGAGGAGGCAGCGCCGCGGGGGTTTGAGATCAAAGGGAGGGTAACACACTGCGAAGTCACTAATTAGAGCCCCAGATATACAAACACAGACTAGCAGGAGCTAATGGAGACAATAGAAAGCCGAGGGATCTAAGGACACTGACAGATGGGACATTAAAGTCTCCATTCACGTGTGACCTACAAGATGTTCTTTCTGCAACTTTGTAAATGCGAATGAGCCTTGGAATAGGCAAAACCTATTGTGGGATAATTAAAAACAGGATTAGATTCATTCGCGGCAGGTGTCAAGGGTGGACTTGGTGGAGCAGCTGAGGAGAAATAGAGGTGGAAGGGGAGAGCGAGGGGTCCCGAGTGCAACCGGGCAGTGCGAGCCAGCACCCGAGCCGAGACTCGAGAAAAGTCCTAGGTTCAAGGCCTCATCTCTGGCCACGAACGATCGATTTCTACCGCGGCTGCTCCCACAGACCTCGCCGCGACCTGCGGCAAATGCACACCCAATGCTAACAGGATGCCCACAGCTGCCTCCAAGAGCAGCCTGTCTCTTACGGGATAAAACATGAAGGAGAAAACATGCATGCGCTTCCTGACTATTCTGAATGACACCGCGTTCATTAAAACAAACCTCTACTGTAAGTGCAGCAACAGTCTTTCTTAAGAGGAAAACCAAATCAGGACACGTTTTCATTCCCACCAAGAAGACTCTCAATTCAACAATAGCAATGGTGAGACCAAACTCAGCCAAGGGACAACAGGAGAAAGAGTTTTACCAGCTTTGCAAAAAACATTCACAGAGCTTTTCCAGAATGAACACCTTGACAAAGACTGTGTTCTCTTTATTTCACTGTTACACACAGGGCTGTCCCAGTTTGCCATGTGGCAGTTCATAACTGCAGATCAAAACATTGAGAGGACTTTTGAATATTCCGTGCCAGCCAAACAAAGCCGAGAGCCTCGGGAAAGCTCAGTATTGTGTTCAGACTTTCCAAGACAGGACACAACATTGCAGGAATGATAGACGAGACAGACTCCAGATAGATGTATGGGTTTATATACCTTTGCTCATCTGTCCATGCACTTCCCATAGCAACCTGATTGGCCCAGGCCTATTGTCCATGCACTTGCAAGCACCAGCATCAATATTTGATTGGTTAACTTCCAAAACCCCATACGCTGCCCCTAAATGCTGTCTCCACCTTGATTTGCATCTCTGATGTTCACCTCTTTGTTCAGTTTCCCGCTCTTACAACCGAAGGTCAGTTCAAGGACCCCAAGTCAAAGAAGTGCCAAATAGGTCTTCCTTGCTATCACTGACTCCTACATTTCCCTCTTTTTTAACTTCACACAACCAAAGCTCTCTTTACAGTTGTTTCTAACATTTTCCAACAACATTGCATGGTATAACTAACAACAATACAAACATTAACAACAAGAATACTTTTAATAACTTGCTGTAACCATCTGGTAATACGTATGAGGTACGTTCTTAAGGAGTCACTAGGTGTCACCATAGAAAGGCAAAAATCTGTTTGGCTGGTCTGTTTTGCCCATGTTACCCACGTATTTTGTCACAGATCAAGTTATTATCCCATCCCCAACGTTAAACAAGAGTACAATTCCCAATACTACAAGTTGGAATGATTGTTGTCCTCTTGAAGTCTTGATGCCTTGTCTCGTGGGAGGTCTGTGCCAACTGCTCATGCTGGTATCCATCATGGTCCAGTATCCGTTAGAATACAAGTGTATCCACATCCCCATATCAACAATTCAATGGTCCTTTCCAAGTTTGATCAATCAGATCTTGTATCTGTACTGGTAGTCATTGATTACTTCCCACAGACATGTGTACAGCTTTTCCAAAGTGTACCTCAACTCGGCGTTTATTGAACAGTCCTAAATTTAAATGATTAATAACATATAAGGCTTTATATAGGTGTTTATGAGGATTATAATCTTGGCTCCCCTTCTTTAATTTCTTAAGATACATCTTGAGAGTTTTTAATTCCTTGTGGCAGTACAGTCCATTGATAATGATGCTGTGATTGACTTCTATTGATTGTTGGGATAGAAAATGCAAATCTTTTACTAGCCTTTGGATGTAACAGAAGAGTGAAAAAAACAGTCCTTTAAGTCAATAATAGTTATGTCCCATTGTTTTGGGATCATTGTCAGTGACAGAAGACCAGACTGAAGCGGTCCCATGTCTTCCAAAATATGATTGCTTGGAGGTCATGTAAGAGCCTCCACTTGCCTGATTTCTTTTTGATTACAAACACAATTGTTTGGTAGGGGTCATTGATCTATCTATACAGGTTGTTTTGTTTTCCATGTCAAGTTTGAACCAAAAATTAGAAGTGCTTTATGGAGTCACCCATCCATTGCCCCATCCAGAGAAGAGCTGGGTAAGGATGGTCTGCAGTGTTTTGTTCACTTGCATGGTGTAGTTCTTGACGAGGGCAGCAGTCGCAGGGGGACAACAGCAGCTGCGGAGGGTTCAGCCTGCACCCCGGCCTCCACCCCAAGCCAGAGCTGGCTCTGCAGCAGAGGCGCTTGGCCACTTGAGATTTTGCAAGGTTGCCACTACACAAAACATTCCCCACACTTGTTGCCATAATAATTTTTGTGTGGGTGTCCGGATCATTGTAGCTAGCTGTTTACAGTCAAAAGGTGTAATTATATTACCTGACAGTACATTCTCCAAAAGTGATTGAGCATAGGGAGAGGTGAGTCCCCACGTGGTGACAATTTTCCTCAGCTCTTTTATCAGGTCCCAGTTAAAAGGAGCATTCTGGCATACGATAACTGGGAATGCAGAGGGAAGATAATGTCCATCCACCAATGCCATTTCAGCAAAATGCAGAACTTAGTCTCATCATATTTGATTCCTCTCTTTTGAAGGACTTGAAGCAGTAACTTAACTATTGCCTCTTGTTCTGAAGATGCACCCTGCCTCATGATTACTCAGCTCTTCACCTGTCCTCTTAATGGTGATGCCTGGGAATGTGTGAGGAGTTAGTTGGTCCTGCCGATGATCCTGTTGGAGCTGAAATTCCCACTGGATGCTGATCACATTGAATACCCTATCACGTCGGGGTCACCATTTGTGGGAATGATCGATGAGACAGAGTCCAGATAGATGTAAAGCGGAGACCTTTATTGTTGCAACTTACAGATTTATATAACTTTGCTTATCTGTCCATGCACTTCCCATAGCAACCTGATTGGCCCAGGTCTATTGTCCATGCACTTGCAAGCACCAGCATCAACATTTGATTGGTTAACCTCCAAAACCCCACACACTGCCCCTAAACGCTGTCTCCACCTTGATTTGCATCTCTGATGTTCACCTCTTTGTTCAGTTTCCTGCTCTTACAACTGAAGGGTCAGTTCAAGGACCCCAAGTCAAAGAAGTACCAAACAGGTCTACCTTGCTGTCACTGATTCCTACGCAACATCCCCACTCTCACAGGGTAAAACCATAATAAAACAGCCAGAGGTGCATCAGGCACCCAGACCCTTGAGCTAAATTGACCTGAAAAGCAGTTGTTTTAGAACAGGAGCTGCTGGTTCCCAGGGATCTCGGTGGGACACACTGCCACTCTCTCATATGTCATTCACATCTGGTTCATTATTGCTCCCACTACTGGAAGAGATTCCCATATATAATCCTCTGTCCCTCTAGATTAGGGGAACCCTGAGCACAGTAACTTCACGCAGGACTCCAGCCATGCACAGCACGCCCTGCAGACCCCTGTCACAGACCAGAAACAGTGCTCCCGTTACAGTCGTGCAAGTCCATTTAGGACTTCCTTGCATGAAAGCAGTTCCATTCCTCAATTCTGGTGTGACATTAAGGAACCTTCACCCGCAAAGTTCTGGCTTGCAAGGGGCTTTCTCTCCAGCAGTAGCACATGGCTCCAGTGTTCCTTCAGCTGGCTGAATTCATCCTGATGATCAGGGATTTTGCAGCCCAACACAGCCAAAGCCTCTGTCTTTCCAGAACAAACTGGATTTTAGATCACTCAGTCCTCAACAACGTTTTTCCACTCAGCATTGCTTCTGAAGCCTTGGCCCAGGACTTACCTTTTAGGGGGGACTTGCAGAAGCTTCTATGCATCTCTGAGAGCAAAACCTCTTCCTGGTAGCAGTTTACATTCACCAAATACCCACTTCTTTGTGCTCCCCAAAATAAATCCCCAAAGGAAGATGTAGGCTGTCTTTATGCCATGCATCCCTCAATGCATTCTCAATCAAAACACAATGTGCTTGAAAACCTTGCAGATGTGATCTACAGCTGGTTGTGTCAAGACAGCTGGAAAAATCACACCAATGCCACCTCATGGCTTTGCAGAGGCTATTGCACACCCTGAGTCCCTATTTGGGGAGAGACCAGCCTTCCCTGACCTTGATCTAACAGGACCCACAGGTGCCTGCCAGAAAAACTCTGTCCCCTACCATTTTTCTGAATGCTCTATCAACCACGCCTTGAAACAGAAGAACTGCATCCACTAAAGGGATCCAGTTCTCAGTCAAGGGGAAACAGGAAAAAGACACACCAAACCTGTGGAAAACCAGAGCTTTCCCAGAAAGAACATCTCTTCAAAGAATGCTGTATCCACACTAACAATTCAGTCATTGTCTTTATTTCACTTCTACACATAAGGGTATGTCAGTTTACAAGAACACAGTTTATAACTGCAGCACAACACAGTGGGGGGGGGGTTCTGAGTATTCCAGGCCAAAAAAAATACATCACTATACACAAGGTGCCAGTCCTTCCTTAGAGGCAAGACAATGTTCAAACACAGTAGACAGAGTAAAAGGAGAAAATGGAGAAGGGAATGCTCTGAAAAGGGAAGGTAATGCACTAACACAAACCCAAAAAAGAAGATCAAGACAGCTTCCTACAATTCCTGGGTGCCAGCCACTACCTGGTTCCCTGCACAGACTTCATGCACCATACACAGTCACACAAAGGGTGGATGGACAGACAGAGTGACCTGAAGGCAAAAGACAAAGCCCACAACTCAGAGACAGAGACATCCTGAACCCAGAGAAGAAACAGCTCTATGAATGCACCATGTTGTAAGACAGTACTCCCTTGATTTCACAGAATCATACAATTGCTCGAGTTGGAAGGGACCTCAAAGATCATCCAGTTTCAAACCCTTTGCCATGGGCACAGACACGTGCCAGTAGATCACACTGCCTGAGGCCCCATCCAACCTGGCTTTGAACACCTCGAGGGATGGGAGAGGCACAACTTCCCTGGGTAAACTGTTGCAGTGCCTCACCACTCTCCTAGTGAAGAAATTTCCTGACAAGAATGATGGTTGCGGGCATTTCAGTGAGGATTTCATTCATCAGCCCTTCCCACTGTGTTATAGCACAGAACAAGAGGTCCATGGCTTTGAACAACACCAAGTTGCACAGAAATAGACCAGAAACACTATTATTAAATACATTTCTGGAGGAGTTGGAAACAGCTATAAAAATCCATAAGTGTTTTTTTTTTCCTTCTAAGGGAAAAAAGTAAATTGTGTATCTCTGTAAGTCTCCCAGACTTTGGAGGAAGACTGGAGAGTTGATGCCTCACACTTATTGATGCTTCAGAACCATTGGACAATGCCCTTCATAATATGCTTTAACATTTGGACAGTCCTGAAGTGGTCAGGCACATGGACTAAAGTGAGCCCAGTAGATACCTTCACATTAAAACATTCTGTTCAATGATATTCTATTCCAGAGACAGAATATCTGGATGGACAGACACAGTAATCAAAAGGCAAATCATAGAGAGCCCACACATCTCAGGGACAGAGATAACCAGAACCCAGACAAGATACACCTCCATGCATGCATCACATTGTAACACAGCATTCACAGCTTCCTCAGTTTTCAGACCTTGAAGGAGGGCTACATGTATTTCAGCACGGATGGGATTAGGTTGCCTGAACTTCACCTTGTGAAGAGAGATCCAGAATAATAAGAATAAGAGAATGAATGAATAAGAGATCCAGAGCATTGCCCAAGAGTAAGGGAGACAAGACATAGGTTGGGAACAGTGGCATTACCATCTTCTCTCATAGGGGTAATGGGGTTAGAAATAGCTGTAACAGAGTGGAAACACTGTTACTTGTCTGAGGAAGCCTGTAGTTTATTAAATTTGGTTTTTGGAGGGAAAGACAACCTTTGTTCTGACTTAGAATTTTAGGGAAATCGCTTATGCTAATTGCAAATGCAGATGAATTCTGGAGGAAAAATTGCAACAGTTTGTATCTCAGCATCCTCCGTGTCATAAATGCCTGAAGACTCCATTTTTTCTCACACCATCCTAGTTAAAGGAAAGACTATTGAACTCTTCCGCAGAGAGCATCCCTGTGTTCTCTGGTGCCATATCCTCAGCAGTGAGAGGACCTTGGGGAAAATTCTCTTCACGATCAGTTTCCTCACCCAGGGCAGAGTGCTGTGGTGGCAGGCTGGGCAGGATGGGCTTCACGAACTTGAACTCACTGTTGCCTGAACCCGTTGTGAGGTTGATCTCATAGCAATAGGGATGGGGCAGGGTCCCTGCTGAGGCTGCATCTGCCAAGCTGCTTGGCAAGTCACTGGCAGCGTAAACCACATGCCCATCCTTCAGCTTCTCTCTCTTGCACACTTTGCAAATGACGAAGGCTGCCACGGATGTGAGGAAAAGCAATGAGACAAAGACCAAGGAAATGATTAAATAGGTTGTCAAGGAGTCACGGTCATCCTCTATGTCCGGGCTGCTCTGTCGCAGTCGCACATCTGAGAAGTCATTGAGCAGAAGTGCACTCAGTGTTGCCGTGGCTGACAGTGGTGGTCGCCCATTGTCTCGCACCAGGATGATGAGCTTCTGCTTCATGGTGTCCTTCTCTGTCACTGGCCTCCTCAGATGCACCTCCCCACTTTGGGCACCCACCACAAACAGACCAGGGTCAGTGGCCTTCACCAGGTGGTATGAGAGCCATGAGTTCTGCCCAGAGTCGGCATCAACAGCCACCACTTTGGTGACCAGGTACCCTGCCTCAGCTGACATGGGCACCAGCTCGCTGGATGTTGGGCTGCTGTCCTGGGCTGGATGCAGCACCACTGGTGTATTGTCATTCTCATCCACCACAACAAGGCGGACAGTGATGTTGGCAGTGAGGGGAGGAGATCCTGCATCAGAGGCAATCACCAAGACCTCAGTCTGCTTCAGCTGCTCATAGTCCAGAGGTCGCAGCACAAACATGTTCCCATTCTCAGAGTTCACAGAGATGCAGGAACAGGGTGAGTGTTCTGTGGGTTGAGCTGGTGCCAGGGAATAGGTCACCTTGGCATTGGGGCCTACATCAGCATCTGAGGCATGAACGGTTCCAACCAACATGGTGGGAATATTGTTCTCACGCACGTACATGGTGTATGAGGTCTGGTTGAAGACAGGTGCATTGTCGTTGACATCAGAGATATCCACTGTGAAGGTCTGGGTGGTGGTGAGAGGAGGTGACCCTGCATCTGATGCTGTGACAGTCAGGATGTAGTGTGTCGTCTCCTCCCGGTCCAGAGTGCTTACAGTCATCAGTTCGTAGTAATTCTTATAGGCTGTTCGCAGGGAGAATGACAGCTGGTCCTCAAGGGCACAGGTGATCTTCCCATTGTCACCAGCATCACGGTCCCTGACAGTGAAGAAGGCGACAACTGTCCCAGGTAATGTGTTCTCAGGGATGGGGCTGGTGAAGGAACTCACCACCAGCTCTGGTGCATTGTCATTCACATCCAGCACCTCCACCAACACCTTGCAGATAGCCGAGAGGCCACCACCATCTGTAGCTTGGACGTCAAGCTCGTGCTTTTGTAACTCCTCAAAGTCCAGAGGCTTTTTCAGTTTAATTTCACCGCTTTGGGGGTTAATTGTGAACAAGCTTTCACTTTGGCGCACTCCTCGGCTGAACTGGTAGGAGATGTCCCCATTAACACCCACATCCAGGTCAGTTGCCTCCACCCTCAGAACAGGAGAGCCCTCTGGCATGTTTTCCAAAACCTGTCCATGGTACAGCTGCTCTGTGAAGATGGGAGAGTTGTCATTTGCATCCAGAACTACAACGCGGATTTCTGTGCTCCCACTCCTCGGAGGAGAGCCCCCGTCCACAGCAATGAGACTGAAACGCAGTTCTGACTGCTCCTCTCTGTCTAGAGGCTTTTCCAAAACGAGTTCCACATGGTTCTTGCCCACACTCTGACTACCATGGGAGACACTAAAGTACTCGTTCTCGGGAGAGATGCTGTAACCCTGCACACTGTTGCTACCAATATCCAGGTCTTCAGCCCCCACCAGCGGGAAGCGCGAGCCGGGGTTGCTGGTTTCAGGGATTTTAAAAGCGACATGCTCTTCGGGGAATAGGGGCGAGTGGTCGTTGACGTCCCGCACGGCCACCTCGATGCGAAAGAACTGCAGCGGGTCAGCCAGCAGCAGCTCCAAGGGCAGCGTGCAGGCGGGCGCCTGGGCGCACAGCTCCTCCCGGTCGAGCCTCTCGGCCACGACGAGGCGGCCGCTGGCGCGGTCCAAGCGCAAGCGCTGCCGGCCGTCCTCCGAGGCCAGGCGGGCGCGGCGAGCCGAGAGCTGCGCCGGGGCCAGCCCCGCGTCCTCGGCCACGTCGCCTACGAGCGAGCCGCTCGGCGCCTCCTCGGCTACGGAGTAGCGCAGGGGCTGCGAGCGAGCGTGCGGCAGCCACAGCACAGCAGAGAGACAAAGCACTTGCCTTGCGATCGCCATGGCGGGGCGGCGGACGGGCTCCGGCGGGCGGCTCGGGCAAGGGCTCCTCGGCGGCGAGCGGCGCCTGGCAGCGGCCAGGCCGGCTGCGAGGGCTGGCGGGCTCCCTGGGGACGAGGGCGGCTGGCGGACAGGTAGCGGCTACCCCGGGGACACGCTCACCTCCGCTCGCCGCTTACCGCCTGAGCTCCTCTGAGCTCCTCTGAGCCGCGCTGGGCAGGGCCGTCCCGGGCTCGGCCGCCTCCCAGCCCGCAGCCGCTCGCTGCCGCCTTGGCAGAGAGCTCCCCCATGCGGGACAAGCTGGGACTGCGCCTCCCGACACCGACCCTGACCCCGCGCTTCCCTCTCGCGCAGACACACGCTCCGCGCTCCGCTCGGGGCTCCCGGTGCCCTTGCAAGGGCTCCACAGGGCTTTGTGCTCACAGACCGGGCTCAGCTCCTGCCCCGGCCTGAGGAGACAGCACCGCGGGGAGGTCACTAAGTAGAGCTCCCGATACATAAATGCTAACGGACCGCAGCTAATGGAGACAATCGGGATGCCCGGGGATCTAAGGACACTCAGAGAAGTGACATTAAAGTCACCATTAACTTAGCAATGGAAGGAGGTTTGTACAAAAGCTCTGTAAACTAGAAGGTGGCATAAACTTTGCCTTGGATGAACAGAAAGAATCTCATAGGAAAGGGCAGCTTTTTTCCTGAACTAGACAGAGAAGTTTCCCCACGATATCAGAGAGAGAGAGACCGCTCGAAGACGCTTCGAGCAGCATCTCTCGTTCCTTTGCTTCCCACAGTTCTCGCCCTCCACCTTGCTCTGCTTTCGGAGAATGTCCTGCTTCCAAGTCGCTCTCATTTCCCCTGTATAAAATCTACTCCACAATGCAAGGATTGATTCTCGAAATTCTGCCTGGACTAGTGATCTTCCACAAACCCGAAGGAATTGCAAGGGTTTTTTTTTTTTGTTTGTTTGGTGTTTTTTTTTGTTTGTTTGGTTTTTTTTATTGCGCTCATTGACATCAGGCATTTGATTGTTTAAATGTGCAACCGACGGGAAATATCACATACACATTATAGCTCATTATCGACTAATGAAGGGAGAAGAAAACAATAAGTCACTAAGCGCCCTGTCTCCACAAGTAATAACAACTCTCTCACAGTCATGCACTAAGTCTCAGAGTTATCAACATGCAACACAGACCTCGTCCTCCGTCCACGTCACAGTTACAGAACACTTAGATGAAGAAAACAATGCTGAAGAGGAGAACGGGTTTGCTCTCTCACAAAGAAATCTTGAGAAATGTGATGTAGGAAAAAGCTATCTTGAAGATATGCTTCCAAGCTTCAGTATTACCCTTAATATTTAGAAGTAGTAATGCTCTCGTACTCATGCAGGGAATCCTGGGGTGATCGACACAGTTCTCGCCCCCCATCCATGTCACAATTACACTTAGATGAAGAAAACAATGCTGAAGAGGAGAATGGGTTTGCTGTTTCACAGAGAGGCCTCGTTCTTCCCTGGTCCTTTTTTCGGTGTTTTCCTTGCGAGGACGCTGGCCAGGGACGACAGTCACGCTCGCTTTCCCGTCCTTTACTGAGTGGGGAGCCAAGGGTTTGGATCAGAATTTCCGTGGAGCTCCTTCCTCCTGTTTGCAGTGCAAGCTGCTCCTGGTGGGAGTTCTGTCCTGCAAGGACGGAGAGCGCAGGGTGTCATTCGGGTGCTAAAGGGGATCAGGGAACAGCGGGGAGTTTAAAGGGCCCGTCAGACACTGCTGCATGGCGGATGTTACTGTTCAGAGACAGAGGAGGTGGAACCAGGCGTGAGGACATTACTCCTCCCTCTTCCTTAACCTCGACAATTTTGAGAATCAGGTCGAGGTCCAGCTGCCCTCCTCCTTTGTACTGATAGACATGGTCTAAGGACAAAGCTCAGGGCTGAATGCAGAGGAGGTCTATAAGTAAGGATTTGGAGAGCATCTCAGCCCTGACGGATACTCCTGGGAGACCCCCACCTCAGAATCTCCCTGCCCTCTCCTCCCGACACTGGGCCCCCTCCACCTCCAGGCCCACAACCCCCAGACTCCCCGAGTGAACGACACCCCGAGACCCCCGGGCTGCTCCCTCCCTGCTCCCCACCTCGACCCGACCCTGCCCGTGGAGGCCCCTCACCTGTGCAACCCTGTCGCCGTCGTCGCCGACGTTGGCCGCCTCCGTGGAGCAGAGTGAGCTCCGCTGCTCGGCCGGGCCGGGGGGTAGCCCGGCGGGGAAGCAGGGCAGGAGGGGCCCGAGGAAGCGCAAGTCGCCGTCGAGGCTGCCGGCGGCGAAGCAGACGTCGTAGGTGCGGGGCAGGGAGCCCGCGCTGCTGGGCGGGGCGGACTGCGGGAAGGCGGGCAAGCTGTCGGCCGCGCTGCGCCGGGCCCGACGCACCTTGGCCGCCACGGCGGCCCCGGCCGTGGCCAGCAAGAGGGCGGACACGCACGCCAGGCACACGGTGAGGTAGAGGGTGAGCGGCCCCTCGGGCTCGGCGGCCGGCGCCTCCTCGGCGCCCCGCACGTGCGCGTCGGAGAAGCCGCCCACCAGGGCGACGGCGAGGGTGGCGCTGGCCGAGCGCGGCGGCCGCCCGCGGTCTCGCACCAGCACGACCAGCCTGTGCCGGGCCGCGTCCCGCTCCGACACGGCCCGCGCCGTGCGCACCTCGCCGCTCTGCGGCCCCACGCGGAACAGCCCCGGCTCCGTCGCCTTCCACAGCTCGTACGACAGCCACGCGTTCTGACCCGCGTCCGCGTCCACCGCCACCACCTTGGCCACCAGGTAGCCGGCCTCGGCCCAGCGCGGCACCAGCTCGCCCGCCGCCGCGCCGCTGCTCTCGGCGGCCGGGTGCAGCACCACGGGCGCGTTGTCGTTCTCGTCGCGCACCACCACGCGCAGCAGCGCCTGGCCGCTCAGCGGCGGCGAGCCGCCGTCGGCAGCGCGCACCGCCACCTCCAAGGCGCGCACCTGCTCGTAGTCCAGCGGCCGCAGCAGGAAAACGGCGCCGCTCTCGCCGTTCACCGACACCGCCGCCTGCTCCCAGCCCTCCTCACGCACCAGCGCGTACCTCACGCGACCGTTCGCTCCCGCGTCCGCGTCCCTGGCGCTCACGCTGCCGATGCGGACCATGGCGCCGCTGTTCTCCGACACCCACGCCGTGTAAACCGCCTGCGTGAACTCGGGGGCGTTGTCGTTCACGTCCGACACCTGCACCCGCACGCTCCGCACCGAGCTCAGCCGCCTCCTGCCCCAGTCCACGGCTCTCACCGTCACCTTGTACTCCTCTGTCTGCTCCCTGTCCAGCGCCGCAGTCGTCCTCAGCTCGTAGAACTCGTCGCCGATGGCCGTCAGGCTGAAGGGCGACTCCCCGTCGATGGAGCACTCCGTCCGACCGTTGTCACCGGAGTCGCGGTCCCGCACGCTCAACAGGGCCACCACGGTGCCGGGCGGAGCGTCCTCGGCAACGGAGGCCGACTGGGAGGTGAGCGTTATCTCCGGGGCGTTGTCGTTCACGTCCAGCACCTCCACCCGCACTTTGCAGTGCGCAGACAGACCCCCGCCGTCCGTGGCTCTCACTGCCAACTCGTGATGCTTCGCTTCCTCGAAGTCGATGTTTCCCTTCACCCGGATCTCCCCGGTGTCAGGGTTCAGCTCGAAAAGCTCCTGGGATCCCTCTGATGTCTGAGTGAATCTGTATCTTACATTCCCGTTGGACCCTTCGTCCGGATCCGCAGCCGCGACTCTGACCACCAGCTGCCCCGGGTGGCTGTTCTCGGCCAGTTGCACCTCGTAGACCTCTCGACTGAAGACCGGGACGTTGTCATTGGCATCGAGCACCACGATCCGCACCTGAGCCGTTCCCGACCTCGGTGGTGAGCCCCCATCGGTTGCCGTGACGAGTAAATGCAGTTGCGGTTGCTCTTCCCGGTCCAGGTGCCGATCTAAGACCAGTTCCAAGTATTTAATTTCATCTTTTTCTTTTTCGAGAGCGAGGGAGAAATGTGAATTTTTCCCGAGGCTGTAGTTCTGCAAACTGTTGCTACCCACGTCCCGGTCCAGGGCACTTTGCAGGAGAAAACGGGATCCAGGAGATGTCGTTTCCAGAATCTCTAACACCACCTCCTTCTCCGGGAAGACGGGAGAGTTGTCGTTCACGTCAACAACCTCCAACTCCCCTCGGATCAGCTCCAAGGGATTTTCTAAAACTATCTTAAAGAAGACGGTGCAGGTGTCTCTCCTCGGACACATCTCCTCTCGGTCCAGAGAATCCTTTGCCGTCAGCGCTCCCGTCTTGCCATTGAGCTGCAAAAGTCGCTCGTTGCCCTCAGACACAACGCGCGCCTTGCGAGCCGCCAGCTGGCTCGGAGAAAGCCCCAGGTCCTCTGCGATATTGCCCACAAACGAGTCCCTCTCCATCTCCTCCGACAGGGAATAGCGGAGGGCTTCGGCCCCCATCTCACACACGCAAACGCACACAAGGAACAAGAGCACTCGCCTCTGCCGCTCTCCGCTCCGTCTCCCACTCGCTCTCACTCTCCGCAAAAGCCTTGCCCCGGCCTCCGCCCTTCCCAGCATTGTCGAGCGGCGTCCGTGGCGGCTTTGCTCCGCGATCCCGGGCTGAGGGCTCGGAAAGGCCCCGAGCTGCCCGACTCCGTATTCCGCCGCCCTTGCCGAGCGGCTGCCGTGGCTCTTTCTCTGTGCCGGTGCCTGCAAAGCCGGGGCGGGCACAGGAACCCGCCGCTTCGCGGCCAACACCCCCACCCAGCGTCGCACGGGGGAATAGTTCCTCTGCTGCTCAGCCGCGGCACAGCCGCCAGCCCAGGCTTAGCTGACAGAGGGGAAAGGTTCCCCAAGCAAATGCTTCCCCACCACTCTCGCTCACCACCCCCTTACAAGGACAACCCTGCTCTAGAAGATCAAGCCCGAACTCCTGCACCTGGGGAAGGATTAACGGACACAAGGATTTAATATAAAAAACAGGGAAACAAATAGGAGAGCTCACAATTTAGAGCCTTTCTGTGAAGATTTTTTTCCTAATCTCTAGACTAAACCTCTCGTCGTGGTGCTTGAGGCCATTCCCTCTCATCCTATCCCCTGTCACTTGGGAGAAGAACCCAGCTCCCTCTTCTCCACTCCTTTCAGGTAGTTTTAGAGAGCAATGAGATCTCCCCTCAGCCTCCTCTTCTCCAGGCTAAATACCCCCAGCTCTCTCAGTCGTGCCTCAATTTCCTCCTCTAACTCCTGCATTTGTACACAGAGGGAACAACTTTCTTTATAATTAAAGGCCGAGGTAAAGAAGGCATTAAGTACCTCAGCTTTTTCCTCATCCCTTGTCATTGTTGTTCCTTCTTCATCCAATTGGGACTGTATAGTCTCCTTAGTCATCCTTTTGTTGTTAATATATTCATAGAAATTTTTTTTGTATTCTTCCACAGACTTTGCCAACACTAACAATACACAAACACTAATGGGCAGGAGCTAGCAGAGAGAACGTCGAAATGCAGGGATCTAAGAACCCTGAGCGATGGTTCGTTCATGACACCATTCAAGTGAAAATCTCAAGAGGTTTAATTGGAAACTTTGTAAAGGAGAAGGGGAAGGAGAAGAAATTATCCTGGTTTATCAGAAAGTGTCTCATAGAAAAGGGCAAACGGATTACAAGGAGTTTTACGGGGTTTCTAGGAGCATAAAAGCTTATTAGGGGACAATTAGAGGCAGGATTAGATTTGGTAAAAGGTCAAGAGTTCACATGGAGGAAGACCCATGGGAAAATGGGGAAAGGTCCAGAGCAAGTTTGGACAGTGTGAGCCAGGATTCCTACTGAGACCAGAGAAAAACTCCAGGTTCAGGCTCCCATCGCCGTCCATGGGGACCGATTTATACAGCGGCTGCTCCGGCAGTGATCCAGGCAAATGCACACGCAATGCAAGTGAGGTCGTCACTGCTGCCTCCAAGAGCAGTCTGCTTCTTTTGGAATGAAAAATGGAAGGAAAAACAACATAGAGTTTGCATGTTCCGAGAATTTTGTGCAATGCTTCCTTTACTCAAACAAGCTGCTATTATAGGTGGGCTGGTTGTCCTTCTTAAGAGGAAAAGGCAAAACAATACTCAAACACAGATCACAGAGTAGGAGGAGAAAGGGCCAACAAGGAGAAGGTAGGTTCTACAAGACAAACCCAGACAATAAGATCATGACAAATTTCCACTCCCGTCAAGAAGTCCCCTGATTCTGGAACAGCAATGATAAGACCAAAATAGCAGTGCTGTGGTAACGGCTCTTTTCCAAACTAAATGATTCCTCACTGTACAAGTCTTTGATAAACAGGCTCAGTACTTAGCTTTTATCAGGGACCTTTTGCGGAAGGGACAGCTGCATCCACCTGCATTGCCTGACAGCAAAGTCTCTCTCTGGTGCCAGTATTTGCTCAACAAATGCCCTCCTCAACACACTCGCACAAATTCTTGCCCAAAAAACAAGTATCCTCTCTTTGTGCCTCTTTGTATCCTCTGGAACTCTTACACCTTTAGTTTCACAAATACATTGTACTCAAACACCTCACAGATGCCATCCCCAGATGGAGCTATTAGAAGAGTTGGAAAGGACACCCCACATCTTACAGCTTTGCAGAGGCCTGTGCACAACCAGGGCTCCTGTTAGGGGAGGAACCCAATTCTCCTGACCTAGATCTAGTGGAACCCTGTTGAAGTCAGATGCTCAGTGTTCTGAAGACATACTGAAGCCTGTTAACGAATCCCTGCACCAAACACTTTCCTTGAAGGCTCTATAGGCCATGTCTCCAAACAGAAAAAAAATGTTCCCAACCTACCATATTTTAGCCAAGGGACAATGGGAGAAAAGAAACCAGCTTTTGGAAAGCATTCACAGACCTTTCCCAGAAGGAACCTCTCTACCAAGAATGCTGTCTCCACACAAGGCCTTCATGTGTTCTCTTTATTTCACTGTTCAACACAGGGGTATCCCAGTTAACAACAGTAGAGCTTATAACTGCAGCACAGCACAGTGAGAGGGTTTCCACGTGTTTCATGTCACACTGGCTTCGTTTAAACAATCCATTATTACAGATGGTGTGACAGTCCTTCTTCAGAAAAACAGGCAAGACAATATTCCAACACAGTTCACAGAGTAGGAGATGCAAGAGTAGAATGTCCCATTATCCCATTTGCTGATGACAGCAAACTGGGAAGTGCTGTTGATTGTCCTGAGGCAAAGGAGGCCCTGAAGGAGGATCTAGATGCATTGGAACACAGGACAGTCATCAATGGCATAAAATGTAACAGGTTTAATTGCCAGATTCTGCACCTGGGATTTAGTAAAGCCAGGCATGTGTATTCAGGGAGAGGAGTGGATGGAGGGCAGCCTTGAGGGAAAGGATGTGGTGGGCAGCAGCTCAATAGGAATCAGCAGTGCCCTGGCAGCCAAGATGCCTCGGGAGGGCATCAAACACACCATAACCAGTCAGTCATGTTACCCTGCTCTATTCAGCATTGTTACAGCCTTGCCTTGAGTCCTGTGTCCAGTCCTCCCATTAAGAAGAACATTACCGTACTGGAATGCATCCAGAGGGGAGCTACAAAACTGGTGACAGGGTTGGAATGAATGTCTATTGAGGAGTAGCTAAGGACTTGCATCTTCCTAGTTGGGAGAAAAGGATGCTCACCTCTTCTCTCACATATCCAGTGGCAGGACATGTGGGAATAGATCAAGACAGCATCAGGGGAGGTTCAGGCTTGACATGAGGAAGCATTTCCTAACAGAGGAGGTGGTCAAACCCCAGAAAAGGGTTCCTGTAGAGTTGGTCTATGCCCCATACCTGTGAGTGCTCCACAGGCATTTGGACAGTGCCCTTCATTATACACTTGACTGTCTGGTTAGCCCTGAAGTGGTCAGGGAGTTGGATCAGATGATCCAACAGAACTCACAACCTCATTCCTTTTCTCACCCAGAAAGGGGACTATGTGCATTTCAGCAAGGATGCGATTTGTCTGCACAACATTTTCATCACATTACAGCACAGATTAAGAGGTCCACAGCCTTGCCCAACATCAAGGGAGATAATTAATAGGCTGGAGCACTGGAAATAAACCATTTCTTGAAACATCTCAGAAGCAGTTATAACAAAAGCAAAATGTTGTTACCTGACTGAGAGAGCATTTTATGACTTCTGTTTTTATGTAGGAGAGGGAGACAAACTTCCTTCTGAGTTAGAAGGTCTCCCGCAGACCTTGCAGTGACCTGCAGCAAATGCACACGCAACGGTCAGGAGATGCTCACAGCTGCCTCCAAGAGCAGCCTGTCTCTTACAGGATAAAAAAATGGAGGAGAAAACAACACATTGTGTGCACTTCCTGACTATTCTGAATGACACCGCGTTCATTAAATCGAACCTCTACTGTAATTGTGGCATCAGCATTTCTTAAGAGGAAAACCAAATCAGGACACATTTTCACTCCCACCAAGAAGACTCAATTCAACAAAATCAAAGATGAGACAAAACTCAGCCAAAGAACAACAGGAGAAACAGTTTTCCCAGCTTTTCAAAAAACACTCACAGAGCTTTCCCAGAATGAACACCTTGACAAAGACTGTGTTCTCTTTATTTCACTGTTACACACAAGGTTGTCCCGGTTTGCAATGGTACAGTTCATATCTGCAGCACAACACACTGGGAGGACTTTTGAACATTCCGTGCCAGCCAAACAATCAGTTAATATAGATGGTGTGACGTCTTCAGAGGAAGAGACAAGATAGTGGACAAATACAGTCCACAGATTAGAAGGAGAAAGGGCAAAAAGGGGGAAATCAGACCGGGGCAGCTTTCCACTCTTATGAAGAAGCATCTCAGGTAAGGAATAACAATGACAAGACTAGAAACTAAATTCAACAGCTCTTAGAAGCAAATTCTTGAGTTTCAATGCACTCCACCCAATGACAATGAGCGAGTTTTCACAACTCTACACTTGCAGTCTATGAGCAGGCAATGGCAATATGTTAGAACTGGGATAAAAGTCCATCTGTGCCCAACAGGAAATTACTCAGCGACCTCTAGGGGAAAAAACTGAATCATGTCATCTCTGGAAGGCTCTCAGACTTTGGAGAAAGACTGCAGAGTTGATGCCTCACACTTATTGATGCTTCAGAGCCATTTAACAATGCCCTTCATAATATACTTTAACATTTGAACAGTCCTGAAGTAATCGAGCACATGGACTAAAGTGATCCTAGTAGATACCTTCACATTAAAATATTCTGTTCAATGATATTCTAATCCAGAGACAGAATATCTGCATGGACAGACACAGTAATCGCAAGGCAAATCATACAGAGCCCACACATCTCAGGGACAGAGATAACCAGAACCCAGAGAAGATACCCTCCCATGCATGCATCACGTTGTAACACAGCACTCACAACTTCCTCAGTTTTCAGACCCTAAAGGAGACCTACGTGCATTTCAGCACGGATGGGATTAGGGTGCCTGAACTTCACCTTGCACAGAATAAGAGATCCAGAGCATTGCCCAAGAGTAAGGGACAATAGACATAGGTCGGGAGCACTGGCATTACCATTTCCTCTCATAGGGGTAATGGGGTTAGAAATCGCTGTAACAGAGCTGAAGCATTGATACTTGTCTGAGGAAGCCTTTAGTTTATTAAATTTGGTTTTTGGAGGGGAAGACAACCTTTCTTCTGACTTAGAACTGGAGGGAAATTGCTTATGCTAATTGCAAATACAGATGAATTCTGGAGGAAATATTGCCACAGTTTGTATCTCAGCATCCTCTGTGTCATAGATTCCTGAAGACTCTGCTTCTTCTCACTCCATCCTAGTTAAAGGAAAGACTATTGAACTCTTCCACAGAGAGCATCCCTGTGTTCTCTGGTGCAACATCCTCAGCAGTGAGAGGACCTTGGGGAAAATCCTGTTCACCATCAGTGTCCCCACCCAGGGCACAGTGCTGTGGTGGAAGGCTGGGCAGGATGGGCTTCAGGAACTTGAACTCACTGTTGCCTGAACCCGTTGTGAGGTTAATCTCGTAGCAATAGGGAAGGGATAGGGTCCCTGCAGTGGCTGCATCAGCAAAGCTGCTGGGAATGTTGCTGGCAGCATAAAGTACATGCCCATCCTTCAGCTCCTTTCTCTTGCACACTTTGCAAGCGATGAAAGCTGCCATGGATGCAAGGAAGAGTAGGGACACAAATACCAGGGAAATGATTAAATAGGTTGTCAAGGAGTCTTCCGCATCCTCTGTGTCCGGGCTGCTGTGTGGTAAGCGCACATCTGAGAAGTCATTGAGCAGAAGTGCACTCAGTGCTGCTGTGGCCGACAGTGGTGGTCGCCCATTGTCTCGCACCAGGATGATGAGCTTCTGCTTCATGGTGTCTTTCTCCGTCACTGGCCTCCTCAGACGCACCTCCCCATTTTGGGCACCCACCACAAACAGACCGGGGTCAGTTGCCTTCACCAGGTGGTATGACAGCCATGAGTTCTGCCCTGAGTCCACATCAACAGCCACCACTTTGGTGACCAGGTACCCTGCCTCAGCCGACATGGGCACCAGCTCGCTGGATGATGGGCTGCTGTCTTGGGCTGGATGCAGCACCACTGGCACATTGTCATTCTCATCCACCACAACAAGGCGGACAGTGACGTTGGCACTGAGGGGAGGAGATCCTGCATCAGAGGCAATCACCAGGACCTTGAACTCCTTCAGCTGCTCATAGTCCAGAGGTCGCAGCACAAACATGTTCCCGTTCTCAGAGTTCACAGAGATGCAGGAGCAGGGAGCCTGCTCTGCGGGTTTAACTGGTGCCAGGGAGTAGGTCAACTTGGCACTGGACCCTACATCAGCATCTGTTGCATAGATGGCTCCAACCAGCTTGGTGGGAATATTGTTCTCATGCACGTACATAGTGTATGATGTCTGATTGAAGATAGGTGCATTGTCGTTGACATCAGAGATTTCCACCGTGAAGGTATGAGTGGTGGTGAGAGGAGGAGACCCTGTGTCAGCTGCAGTGATAATCAGGATATACTGTGCGATCTCCTCCCTGTCCAGTGTGCTCACAGTCACCAGCTCATAGTAGTTCTTATAGGCTGGACGCAGGGAGAATGACAGCTGGTCCTCAAGGGCACACGTGATCTTCCCACTAGCACCTGAATCACGGTCCTTGACAATAAATAGAGCAACCACTGTCCCGGGTAATGCGTTCTCAGGGATGGAGCTGGTGAAGGAACTCACCACCAGCTCTGGTGCATTATCATTCACATCCAGCACCTCCACCAATACCTTGCAGATAGTGGAAAGGCCCCCACCATCCGTGGCTTGCACACTGAGCTCGTATGACTCCACTGCCTCAAAATCTAGAGGCTTTGTAAGTTTAATTTCACCGCTCTTGTCATCAATCTCAAATACTGATTCGTGCTGGTCTACCTCTTGCCTGAACTGGTAGGAGATGTCCCCATTAGAACCTGCATCCAGATCAGTTGCCACCACACTCAGAACAACAGAGCCAACTGGAGTATTCTCCAAAACCTGTCCCACATACAGCTCTTGTGTGAAGATGGGAGCGTTGTCATTTGCATCCAAAACAACAATATGGATTTCCGTGCTCCCAGTTCTCGGGGGTGAGCCCCCGTCCACAGCAATGAGACTGAAACTCATCTCTGCCTGCTCCTCTCTGTCTAGAGGCTTTTCCAAACAGAGTTCAACATGCTTCATTTCCTTAATCCGACTTCCAGAAGATACAGTAAAGTACTCGTTCTCGGGAGAGATGCTGTAACCCTGCACACTGTTGCTGCCAACATCCAGGTCCCGAGCCCCCATCAATGTAAAACGCATGCCAGGATTGCTGTTTTCTGGGATTTTAAGCGTGACCTGCTCGTCCAGGAATCGGGGCGAGTGGTCGTTGACGTCTCGCACGGCCACCTCGATCCGAAAGAACTGCAGAGGGTCAGCCAGCAGCAGCTCCAAGGGCAGCGTGCAGGAGGGCGCCTGGGCGCACAGTTCCTCCCGGTCGAGCCTGTCGGCCACGACGAGGCGGCCGCTGGCGCGGTCCAAGCGCAAGCGCTGCCGGCCGTCCTCCGAGGCCAGGCGGGCGCGGCGAGCCGAGAGCTGCGCCGGGGCCAGCCCCGCGTCCTCGGCCACGTCGCCTACGAGCGAGCCGCTCGGCGCCTCCTCGGCTACGGAGTAGCGCAGGGGCTGCGAGCGAGCGTGCGGCAGCCACAGCACAGCAGAGAGACAAAGCACTTGCCTTGCGATCGCCATGGCGGGGCGGCGGGCGGGCTCCGGCGGGCGGCTCGGGCAAGCGCTCCACGGCGGCGAGCGGCGCCCGGCAGCGGCCAGACCGGCGTCCAGGCCGGCGGCGAGGGCAGGCGGGCTCCCTGGGGACGAGGGCGGCTAGCGGACAGGTAGCGGCTATCCCGGGGACACGCCCACCTCCGCTCGCCGCCGCCGACAGCCTACTCTCCTCTGAGCTGAGCTGAGCTGCGCTGGGCAGGGCCGGCCCGGGCTCGGCCGCCTCCCCGCCCGCAGCCGCTCGCCGCCGCCTTGGCCGGGAGCTCCCCCATGCGGGACAAGACGGGACTGCGACTCCCGACACCAACACCGACCCCGCGCTTCCCTCTCGCCCAAACACACGCTCCGCTCGGGGCTCCCGGCTGCCTTGCAAGGGCTCCAGAGGGCTTTGTCCTCACAGGTCGGGCTCAGCTCCTGCCCCGGGCTGAGGAGGCAGCGCCGCGGGGGTTTGAGATCAAAGGGAGTGCAACACATAGCGAGGTCACTAATTACAGCCCCAGATACACAAGCACAGACTAGCAGGAGCTAATGGAGTCGATAGAAAGCCCAGGGATCTAAGGACACTGACCGATGGGACGTTAAAGTCTCCATGCAAGTGTCACCTACAAGATGTTCTTTCTGAAACTTTTTAAATGCGAATGGGCCGAAAGTGATCATCCCGTGTTATCAGAGGTTGTCTCGTTAGAAAGATCAAAGTGATCATGAGCCCTTTGACGGGAGCCTTGGAATAGGCAAAGCCTATTGTGGGATAATTAAAAACAGGATTAGATTCATTCACGGCAGGTGTAAAGAGTGGACTTGGAGGAGCAGCTGAGGAGAAATAGAGGTGGAAGGGGAGAGCGAGGGGTCCCGAGTGCAACCGGGCAGTGCGAGCCAGCACCAGAGCCGAGACTCGAGAAAAGTCCTAGGTTCAAGGCCTCATCTCTGGCCACGAACGATCGATTTCTGCCGCGGCTGCTCCCGCAGACCTCGCCGCGACCTGCCGCAAATGCTAACAGGATGCCCACAGCTGCCTCCAAGAGCAGCCTGTCTCTTACGGGATAAAACATGAAGGAGAAAACAACACACTGCATGAACTTCCTGACTATTCTGAATGACACCGCGTTCATTAAAACAAACCTCTACTGTAAGTGCAGCAACAGTCTTTCTTAAGAGGAAAACCAAATCAGGACACGTTTTCATTCCCACCAAGAAGACTCTCAATTCAACAATAGCAATGATGAGACCAAACTCAGCCAAGGGACAACAGGAGAAAGAGTTTTACCAGCTTTGCAAAAAACATTCACAGAGCTTTTCCAGAATGAACACCTTGACAAAGACTGTGTTCTCTTTATTTCACTGTTACACACAAGGCTGTCCCAATTTGCCATGTGGCAGTTCATAACTGCAGATCAAAACATTGGGAGGACTTTTGAGTATTCCGTGCCAGCCAAACAAAGCCGAGAGCCTTGGGAAAGCTCAGTATTGCATCCAGACCTTCCAAGACAGGACACAACATTGCAGGAATGATTGACTAGACAGACTCCAGATAGATGTACGGGTTTATACACCTTTGCTCATCTGTCCATGCACTTCCCATAGCAACCTGATTGGCCCAGGCCTATTGTCCATGCACTTGCAAGCACCAGCATCAACATTTGATTGGTTAACCTCCAAAACCCCACACACTGCCCCTAAATGCTTTTCCCACCTTGATTTCAATCTCCGATGTTCACCTCTTTGTTCACAGAATCACAGAATCACAGAACAACCAGGTTGGAAGGGACCCATTGGATCTTCTAGTCCAACCATTCCTATCTAACACTAAACCAAGTCCCTCAATACCTCATCCACGCGTGCCTTAAACACCTCCAGGGAAGGGGAATCAACCACCTCCCTGGGCAGCCTATTCCAATGCCCAATGACCCTCTGCGTGAAAAACCTCCTCCTAATCTCCAGCCTAAACCTACCCTGGCGGAGCTTGAGGCCATTCCCTCTTGTCCTGTCCCCTGTCACTTGGGAGAAGAGGCCGGCTCCCTCCTCTCCACAACCACCTTTCAGGTACTTGTAGAGAGTAATGAGGTCTCCTCTCAGCCTCCTCTTCTCCAGGCTAAACAACCCCAGCTCTCTCAGACGCTCCTTATAGGGTCTGTTCTCTAGCCCCTTCACCAGCCTCGTCGCTCTTCTCTGGACTTGCTCCAGAGCCTCGACATCCTTCTTGTGGTGAGGGGCCCAGAACTGGACACAGAATTCAAGGAGCTGCCTCGCCAGTGCTGAGTCCAGAGGGAGAATCACCTCCCTGGACCTGATGGTCACACCGTTTCTGATACAAGCCAGGATGCCATTGGCCTTCTTGGCCACGTGGGCACACTGCTGGCTCATGTTCAGTCGGCTGTCGACCAACACCCCCAATTTCCCTCTCTTACAACTGAAGGGTCAGTTCAGGGACCCCAAGTCAAAGAAGTACCAAACAGGTCTACCTTGCTGTCACTGATTCCTACACAACATCCCCACTCTCACAGGGTAAAACCCATAATAAAACAGCCAGAGATGCATCAGGCACCCAGACCCTCGAGCTAAATTGACTGGAAAAGCAGTTTTTTTAGACCAGGAGATACTGGTTCCCAGGGATCTCGGTGGGAGACACTGCCACTCTCTCATACGTCATTCATATCTGGTTCATTATTGCTCCCACTGCTGGAAGAGATTCACAATCCTTTGTCCCTCTAGATGAGGGGAAACCTGAGCAGAGTAGCTTCATGCAGGACTCCAGCACTCCCTGCAGGCCCCTGTCACAGAGCAGAAACAGTGCTCCCATTACAGTCGTGCAAGTCCATTTAGGACTTCCTTGCATGAAAGCAGTTCCATTCCTCATTTCTGGTGTGACATTAAGGAACCTTCACCCTCGAAGTTCTGGCTTGCAAGGGGCTTTCTCTCCAGCAGTAGCACATGGCTCCAGTATTCCATCAGCTGGCTGAATTCATCCTGATGATCAGGGATTTTGCAGCACAACACAGCCAAAGCCTCTGTCTTTTCAGAACAAACTGAATTTAGATCACTCAATCCTCAACATTTTTCCACTCTGCATCGCTTCTGAAGCCTTGGCACAGGACTTACCTTTTAGGGGTATCTTGTAGAAGCTTCTATGCATCTCTGAGAGCAAAACCTCTTCCTGGTAGCAGTTTTCACTCACCAAATACACACTTCTTTGTTCTCCCCAAAATATATCCCCAAAGAAAGATGTAGGCTGTCTTTATGCCATCCATCCCTCAAAACATTCTCAATCAAAACACAATGTGCTCGAAAACCTCGCAGATGTCATTTACAGCTGGTTGTGTCAAGACAGTTGGAAAAATCACCCCAACACCACCTCATGGCTTTGCAGAGGCTATTGCATGCCCTGAGTCCCTGTTCGGGGAGGGACCAGCCTTCCCTGACCTTGATCTAACAGGATCCACAGATGCCTGCCAGAAAAACTCTGTCCCCTATCATTTTTCTGAATGCTCTATTGACCATGCCTCAAAACAGAAGAACTGCATCCACTCAAGTGATCCAGTTCTCAGTCAAAGGAAAACAGGAAAACAATACACCCAACCTTTGGAAAACCAGAGCTTTCCCAGAAGGAACATCTCTTCAAAGAATGCTGTATCCACACTAGCAATTCAGTCATTGTCTTTATTTCACTTCTACACATAAGGGTATGTCGGTTTACAAGAACACAGTTTGCAACTACAGCACAACATGGTGGGCGTTTTTCTGAGTATTCCAGGCCAGTAAACAAAACACATTATTATAGGCAAGATGCCAGTCCTTCCTTAGAGGTAAGACAATGTTCAAGCACAGCTCACAGAGTAGAAAGAGAAAGTCACAGAATCACAGAACAACCAGGTTGGAAGAGACCCACCAGATCATTGAGTCCAACCATTCCTATCAGAAACTAACCCATGTCCCTCAGCACCTCATCCACCCATCCCTTAAACCCCTTCCAGGGAAGGTGACTCAACCCCCCTCCCTAAGCAGCCTGTTCCAGTGCCCAATGACCCTTTCTGTGAAATTTTTTTCCTAATGTCCAGCCTAAACCTCCCCTGGAGCTGCAGGCAAATCCCTCTTGTCCTGTCCCCTGTCACTTAGGAGTTCAGATCCCTTTGCAGAGCCTCCCTACCTTCCAGCAGAGCCACACTTCCACCAAGCTTAGTTTGGAGAAGGAATGGAGAAAATGGAGAAGGAATGCTCTGAAAAGGGAAGGTAATGTTCTAACACAAACCATAAAAGCAGATCAAGACAGTTTCCAACGATTCCTGGATGTCAGCCACTACCTGGTTCTCTGCACAGACTTCATGCACCATACGCAGTCTCACAAAGGGTGGATGGACAGACAGAGTGACCTGAAGGCAAAACACAAAGCTCAAACATCTCCAACAGAGGCATCCTGAACCCAGAGAAGAAACAGCTCTATGCATGCACCATGTTGTAACACACTACTCAGAACTCCCTTGATTTCATAGAATCATACAATTGCTCAAGTTGGAAGGGACCTGTTTCAACCCCTCTGACATGGGCAGGGACACTTCCCAGTAGATCACACTGCCTGAGGCCCCATCCAACCTGGCTTTGAACACTTCCAGGGATGGGGGAGGCACAACTTCTCTGGGCAACCTTTGCACTGCTTCACCACACTCATAGAGAAGAAATGTCCTGACCAGAATGACGGCTACATGCATTTCAGTGAGGATTTGATTTGTCAGCCCAACCTTCCCATTCTGTTACAGCACAGAATAAGAGGTCCAGGGCTTGGAACAACAGCGGGTGACACAAGAACTAGGCCAGGAGCACTGGAAGTAAATATATTCCTGGAGGAGTCAGAAACGGGTATAAAAATCCTGAAACATTCCTATGTGACTAAGGATGATTCTGTTCTGATTGGGTTTTTTTGAAGGGGTCGACAACCTTTCTTCTGACTTAGAATTTGAGGAAAATCAATGATGGCAGTTTCAAACACAGTTGAACTCTGGAGGAGAAGTTGCCACAAATCCTTTCCTGCCACTAGTCCTGAAGGTTCTGGCAGTGGTGACTCCATCCTAGTGAAAGGAATGATTATTGAACTCTTCCGCAGAGAGCATCCCTGTGTTCTCTGGTGTCACATCCTCAGCAGTGAGAGGACCTTGGGGAAAATCCTGTTCACCATCAGTGTCCCCACCCAGGGCACAGTGCTGTGGTGGAAGGCTGGGCAGGATGGGCTTCAGGAACTTGAACTCACTGTTACCTGAACCAGTTGTGAGGCTGATCTCATAGCAATAGGGATGGGGCAGAGTCCCTGCAGTGGCTGCATCAGCCAGGCTGCTTGGTAAGTTGCTGGCACCATAAAGGACGTGGCCATCCTTCATCTCCTTTCTCTTGCACACCTTGCAAGTGATGAATGCTGCCATGGATGCAAGGAAGAGTAGGGACACGAAGACCAAGGAAATAATTAAATAGATTGTCAAGGAGTCACCGTCATCCTCTATGTCTGGGCTGCTGTGTGGTAAGCGCACATCTGAGAAGTCATTGAGCAAGAGTGCACTCAGTGCTGCAGTGGCCGACAGTGGTGGTCGCCCATTGTCTCGCACCATGATGATGAGCTTCTGCTTCACAGGGTCTCTCTCTGTCACTGGCCTCCTCAGATGCACCTCCCCACTTTGGGCACCCACCACAAACAGACTGGGGTTGGTGGCCTTCACCAGGTGATACGAGAGCCACGAGTTCTGCCCTGAGTCCACATCAACAGCCACCACTTTGGTGACCAGGTACCCCGCCTCAGCTGACATGGGCACCAGCTCACTGGATGTTGGGCTGCTGTCCTGGTCTGGGTGCAGCACCACTGGCGCATTGTCATTCTCATCCACCACAACAAGGCGGACAGTGACGTTGGCACTGAGGGGAGGAGATCCTGCATCAGAGGCAATCACCAAGACCTCAATCTGCTTCAACTTTTCATAGTCCAGAGGTCGCAGCACAAACATGTTCCCATTCTCAGAGTTTACAGAGATGCAGGAGCAGGGAGGCTGCTCTGTGGGGTGAGCAGGTGCCAGGGAATAGGTCACCTTTGCATTAGGCCCTACATCAGCATCTGAGGCATGGACGGCTCCAACCAGCATGGTGGGAATATTGTTCTCATGCACGTACATGGTGTATGAGGTCTGGTTGAAGACAGGTGCATTGTCGTTGACATCAGAGATGTCCACCATGAAGGTCTGGGTGGTAGTGAGAGGAGGTGATCCTGCATCTGATGCTGTGACAGTCAAGATGTACCGTGCTGTCTCCTCCCGGTCCAGAGTGCTCACGGTCACCAGCTCATAGTAATTCTTATAGGCTTGTCGCAGGGAGAATGACAACTGGTCCTCAAGGGCACAGGTGATCTTCCCGTTGTCACCAGCATCACGGTCCCTGATTGTGAAGAAGGCAACCACTGTCCCAGGTAATGCGTTCTCTGGGAGGGGGCTGTTGAAAGAACTCACCACTAGCTCTGGTGTATTGTCATTGACGTCTACCACCTGTACCAACACCTTGCAGATTGCCGAGAGGCCACCACCATCTGTAGCCTCGATGTCAAGTTCGTGCTTTTGTGCCACCTCAAAGTCCAGAGGCTTTGAGAGTTTAATTTCACCACTTTGAGGGTCAATTGCAAATAAGCTTTCACTTTGGTCCACTCCTTGGCTGAACTGGTAGGTGATGTCCCCATTAACACCTACATCCAGGTCAGTTGCCTCCACCCTCAGAACAGGAGAGCCCTCTGGCATGTTTTCCAAAATCTGACCAAGGTACAGCTGCTGTGTGAAGACTGGAGGGTTGTCATTTGCATCCAGAACAACAATGTGGATTTCTGTGCTCCCACTCCTCGGGGGAGAGCCCCCATCCACAGCTATGAGACTGAAACGCAGTTCTGCCTGCTCCTCCCTGTCTAGAGACTTCTCCAAAACCAATTCAACATACTTCTTACCCACACTCTGACTACCATGGGAGACACTAAAGTATTCGTTCTCGGGAGAGATGCTGTAACCCTGCACGCTGTTGCTACCAATATCCAGGTCCTCAGCTCCCACCAACGGGAAGTGCGAGCCGGGGTTGCTGGTTTCAGCCATCCTAAGCGTGACCTGCTCCTTCGGGAATCGGGGCGAGTGGTCGTTGACGTCCCGCACGGCCACCTCGATGCGAAAGAACTGCAGCGGGTCAGCCAGCAGCAGCTCCAAGGGCAGCGTGCAGGAGGGCGCCTGGGCGCACAGCTCCTCCCGGTCGAGCCTCTCGGCCACGACGAGGCGGCCGCTGGCGCGGTCCAAGCGCAAGCTCTGCCGGCCGTCCTCCGAGGCCAGGCGGGCGCGGCGAGCCGAGAGCTGCGCCGGGGCCAGCCCCGCGTCCTCGGCCACGTCGCCTACGAGCGAGCCGCTCGGCGCCTCCTCGGCTACGGAGTAGCGCAGGGGCTGCGAGCGAGCGTGCGGCAGCCACAGCACAGCAGAGAGACAAAGCACTTGCCTTGCGATCGCCATGGCGGGGCGGCGGGCGGGCTCCGGCGGGCGGCTCGGGCAAGAGCTCCTCGGCGGCGAGCGGCGCCCGGCAGCGGCCAGGCCTGCGGCGACGGCGGGCAGGCTCCCCACTGCAGAGGGCTCCTGGCGGACTGGCAGCGGCTGCCCCGGGGCTCCGATCGCCGCTGCTCGCTGCCCACAGCCTGCACTCCTCTGAGCTGAGCTGCTCTGGGCAGGGCCGTCCCAGGCTCGGCCGCCTCCCCGCCCGTAGCCGCTCGCCGCCGCCTTGGCCGGGAGCTCCCCCATGCGGGACAAGCCGGGACTGCGCCTCCCGACACATACCCCCGCCCCGCGCTTTCCTCTCGCCCAGACACACACTCCCGGCACCGATCGGGGCTCCCGCCGGCCTTGCAAGGGCTCCAGAGGGCTTTGTGCTCACAGACCGGGCTCACCTCCTGCTCCTGCTGAGGAGGCAGCGCCGCTGGGGGTTGAGATGAAAGGGAGGGAAACACACAGGGAGGTGACTAATTAGAGCCCCTGATACAGAAACGCTAACGGTCCAGAGCTAATGGAGACAATGGTGATATCAAGGGATTTAAGGACACTCAGACATGGGCCATTAACGGCACCCATCAAATGTCACCTGCAAGTGGTTCAAGAACAAACTTTGTAAAGGAGAAAGTTCCACGGGGGAAATTTATCCTAAATTGACGGGAATTTGAAGGGTGTAGAGAATGAAAGGTCGAGAGAGCGGCCCGAGATTCGGAGATAACAGGCAAGAAAATAAACAAGGAGGTCACTAATTAGAGCCCCTGATAGACTAATTTGAGCCCCTGATACACACACAGAGATCAGAAGGAGCTATCGGAGACAATAGGTTTTCCCAAGATTTAAGGACACTCAGCCACTGGCTATTAACGGCACCAGTCAATTGTCACCTGCAAGTGCTTCAAGCACAAACTTTCTAAAGGAGAAAGTTCCATGGGGGCAGTCTATCCTAAATTGACGGGAATTTGAAGGGTGTGGAGAGCGAGAAGTCGAGAGCGCGAGAAAGAAAAACACCAAGGAGGTCACTAATTAGAGCCCCTGATACACAAACACAGATCAGTAGGAGATAACGGAGACAAGAGCGACGCCCGGGGATCACAGGACACTGTGCGATGGGAGATTAAATGCATCCTTAATTTGGCAATGGAAAGAGGTTCAGACAAAAGCTCAGTAAACTAGAAGATGGCATAAACATTGCCTTGTACAAACAGAAAGGATCTCATGGGAAAGAGCAACTTTTTTTATGGAATCGACCGAGCTTATTCCACCCGATTCCAACACAGAGATATCATACGAAGGCGTTTTGAGCAGCATCTCTCGGTCCTCTGCTTCCCACAGAAAATCGCCCGCCACCTTGCTCCGCCTTCGGAGAATGTCCTGCTTCCAAGTCGCTCTCATTTTCCCTGCATAAAATCTACTCCACAATGCACAGATCGATTCTTGAAATTCTGCTTGAACTAGTGATCTTCCACAAGCCCAAGGGAGTTGCAAGGGGCCCTTTTATTGTCTTCATTTACATTTGATTGTTTAAATGTGCAAGCGACGGGAAATATCACATACACTTTATAGCTCATTACAGATTAACAAAGGGAGAAGAAAACAGAAAGCTACTCCGCATCCTGTCTTAGACAGTGCCTCAAGCTGAGTGTAAAAGCCTGTTTCACTGTAAAACAACTAAGAGCACTTTCAATTCTCTACTACATTTTACTCAACAATCCGGAAATATTACCTTGCACTTTGCGTTATAAACGAAAACGAATATATTGATCAAAACCCATGATTTGCAGTTCGAGGAACCAGTGAACTGGTCAAATGTGCAGACAGTGTGAGTGTCAGTTCTAATTAAATCGGTTTATAAGAGTGCAGAGCATTGAGACACGATTACAGAACGCTCTCAGAAGAAACATTAAAGGTGATGTAGGAAAACGATATCTTGAAGATGAGCTTCCAAGTTTCAGAATTACCCTTAATATTTAGAAGGAATAATGCTCTTATATTCATGCACAGAGTCCAGGGGTAATCAACATGCAACTCAGTCCTCGACCTCCGTCCACGTCACAATTACACAACACTTAGATGAGGAAAACAATGCTGAAGAGGAGAATGGGTTGCCTCGTTCTTCCCTGGTCCTGTTTTCGGTGTTTCCCTGTGAGGACGCTGCCCAGGGACGACAGACACACTCGCCTTTCCCGTCCTTTACTGAGTGGGGAGCCAAGGATTTGGATCAGAATTGCCACGGAGCTCCTTCCCCCTGTTTGCAGTGCAAGCTGCTTCTGCCCGTCTGCGAGCCGTGTCTGTCGAGATGGGAGCTCTGTCCTGCAAGAACGGAGAGTGCAGGGTGTCATTCGGGCATTGAAGGAGGCAAGAGTGAGGGGTTGAAAGAGCCCGTCGGACACCGCTTCATGGGGGATGTTGCTCTCTTCTGTCCTCTAACCTCTATGGTTTTGAGAGCCAGCTGGAGGTCCCAACAGTCCCCCTTTGTGGTGAATGACACCGCTCTATGGGGGACCCTGTTCTTCTGTTCCCAGAAACAGAGGAGGTGGGAGCAGGCGGTGGGACTCTGATTTTAGCCGGGAGAAACTAAAGCTGGAAAATATCCTATGCGATCCTATCTCCCTGAGGCTACTGTGACAAGAAAAAGCTCGAAGTCCAGCTGCCCTCCTACTATGTACTGACAGACTTGATCTAAGGATAACTCTTGGACATGGATGCAGAGGAGCCTAATAAGTCCGCAGTTGGAGAGCAGTTGAGCCTCGACAGACCCTCCTAGGAGACCCCCGGTATCGGCTCTCAGACACTCTCCACCCTCTCCTCCCACCTCCGGGCACCTCTATCCCCAGGACCACAACCTCCAGACTCTCCGAGTGAACCACACCCCGAGATCCCCCCGAGACTCCCTCCCCGCTCCCCGCGTCGATCCCGCACGGCCCGGGCAGGCCACTCACCTGTGCAGCTCGGTCGCCGTCGTCGCCGACGTTGGCCGCCTCCGTGGAGCAGAGCGAGCTCCGCTGCTCGGCCGGGCCGGGGGGCAGCCCGGAGGGGAAGCAGGGCAGGAGGGGCCCGAGGAAGCGCAAGTCGCCGTCGAGGCTGCCGGCGGCGAAGCAGACGTCGTAGGCGGAGGTGCGGGGCAGGGAGCCCGCGCTGCTGGGCGGGGCGGACTGCGGGAAGGCGGGCAAGCTGTCGGCCGCGCTGCGCCGGGCCCGACGCACCTTGGCCGCCACGGCGGCCCCGGCCGTGGCCAGCAAGAGGGCGGACACGCACGCCAGGCACACGGTGAGGTAGAGGGTGAGCGGCCCCTCGGGCTCGGCGGCCGGCGCCTCCTCGGCGCCCCGCACGTGCGCGTCGGAGAAGCCGCCCACCAGGGCGACGGCGAGGGTGGCGCTGGCCGAGCGCGGCGGCCGCCCGCGGTCTCGCACCAGCACGACCAGCCTGTGCCGGGCCGCGTCCCGCTCCGACACGGCCCGCGCCGTGCGCACCTCGCCGCTCTGCGGCCCCACGCGGAACAGCCCCGGCTCCGTCGCCTTCCACAGCTCGTACGACAGCCACGCGTTCTGACCCGCGTCCGCGTCCACCGCCACCACCTTGGCCACCAGGTAGCCGGCCTCGGCCCAGCGCGGCACCAGCTCGCCCGCCGCCGCGCCGCTGCTCTCGGCGGCCGGGTGCAGCACCACGGGCGCGTTGTCGTTCTCGTCGCGCACCACCACGCGCAGCAGCGCCTGGCCGCTCAGCGGCGGCGAGCCGCCGTCGGCAGCGCGCACCGCCACCTCCAAGGCGCGCACCTGCTCGTAGTCCAGCGGCCGCAGCAGGAAAACGGCGCCGCTCTCGCCGTTCACCGACACCGCCGCCTGCTCCCAGCCCTCCTCACGCACCAGCGCGTACCTCACGCGACCGTTCGCTCCCGCGTCCGCGTCCCTGGCGCTCACGCTGCCGATGCGGACCATGGCGCCGCTGTTCTCCGACACCCACGCCGTGTAAACCGCCTGCGTGAACTCGGGGGCGTTGTCGTTCACGTCCGACACCTGCACCCGCACGCTCCGCACCGAGCTCAGCCGCCTCATGCCCCAGTCCACGGCTCTCACCGTCACATTATACTCGTCCGTCTGCTCCCTGTCCAGCGCCGCCGTCGTCCTCAGCTCGTAGAACTCGTCACCGATGGCCGTCAGGCTGAAGGGCGACTCCCCTTCGATAGAGCATTCCGTCCGACCGTTGTCGCCGGAGTCGCGGTCCCGCACGCTCAACAGGGCCACCACGGTGCCGGGAGGCGCGTCCTCGGCAACGGAGGCCGACTGGGAGGTGAGCGTTATCTCCGGGGCGTTGTCGTTCACGTCCAGCACCTCCACCTGCACTTTGCATTGCTCAGACAGACCCCCGCCGTCGGTTGCTGTCACCACCATCTCGTGGTGCTTTGCTGCCTCGAAATCCACGTTGCCCGCCACCCGGATCTCCCCGGTGTCAGGGTTCAGCTCGAAAAGCTCCTGGAACCTCTCTGATATCTCAGTGAAGCTGTATCTCACATTCCCGTAGGACCCTTCGTCGGCATCTGCGGCTGTGACTCTGAGCACCAGCTGCCCCGGGGGGCTGTTCTCGGCCAGTTGCACCTCGTAGACCTCCCGACTGAAGACCGGGACGTTGTCATTGGCATCCAGCACTAAGATCTGCACCTGAGCCGTTCCCGACCTGGGTGGGGAGCCCCCATCGGCTGCAGTAAGGAGTAAATTGAATTGCGGCTGTTCTTCCCGGTCCAGTTGTCGATCTAGAACCAGCTCTGCGTATTTTTTTCCACCTTTCCCTGTTCCGATATCGAGGGAGAAATGCGAATTGGGTCCGAGGCTGTAGTTCTGTAAACCGTTGCTGCCCACGTCCCTGTCTCGGGCGCTTTGCAGACGGAAACGCGATCCAGGTGATGTCGTTTCAGGAATCTCTAAAACCACCTCCTTCTTCGGGAAGACGGGGAAGTTGTCGTTCACGTCAAGAACCTCCAACTCCCCTCGGATCAGCTCCAAGGGATTTTCTAAAACTATCTTAAAGAAGACGGTGCAGGTATCGCTCTGCGGACACATCTCCTCGCGGTCCAGAGACTCCTTTGCCGTCAGCGCTCCCGTCTTGCCATTGAGCTCGAAAAGCCGCTCGTTGCCCTCGGACACAACGCGCGCCTTGCGAGCCGCCAGCTGGCTCGGAGAAAGCCCCAGGTCCTCTGCGATATTGCCCACAAACGAGTCCCTCTCCATCTCCTCCGACAGGGAATAGCGGAGGGCTTCGGCCCCCATCTCACACACGCAAACGCACACAAGGAACAAGAGCACTCGCCTCTGCCGCTCTCCGCTCCGTCTCCCACTCGCTCTCACTCGCCACAAAAGCCTTGCCCCGGCCTCCGCCCTTCCCAGCATTGTCGAGCGGCGTCCGTGGCGGCTTTGCTCCGCAATCCCGGGCTGAGGGCTCGGAAAGGCCCCGAGCTGCCCGACTCCGTGTTCCGCCGCCCTTGCCGAGCGGCTGCCGCGGCTCTTTCTCTGTGCCGGTGCCTGCAAAGCCGGGGCGGGCACAGGAACTCGCCGCTTCGCGGCCAACACCCCCACCCAGCGTCGCACGGGGGAATATTTCTTCTGCTGCTCAGCCGCGGCACAGCCGCCAGCCCGGCCTTAGCTGCTGGACGCTGCTCTCCCCGTACCCAGCCGGAGCCAAAAGCCGCACTGGCAACGCTCTCTCTTGACTATCAAGCAGCTCCCTCCCCGCACGCAGAGCGCGGCTCTGGGCAGCGCTGCCCGGCTCCTGAACACCAGCTCCTCATCCGCACCTCGGGGTTTTCCTCTGGGTGGGCATTGCAAGATCCTCCACTTCCACAGGACACTTTGAGGGCTTGTTCCTCTTCTTCTCCGCGTTTTTCATCACCACAGGACCCTTAGTGATTGGGGCGGGTCCGAGAAGAACCTCTATGGAATAGGTGAGCTGGTGCCAGAGGTGAAAGGTTCCCCAAGGAAATGTTTCCCCATCACCTTCTCTTACCACCACCCTAGAATAACACTGCTGCTTTAGGACACAGCATCCTAATTCTGTTTTCTTCATATTGTGGATCACACCTCGGCCAAAGGACACAAAAGTCGAACGATTTTCTTCCTCAAAGCTATTTTCTGCTTCGTGTTTTGGAGGTAGAGAGTCATTTCCCGTCTTGATGTTTCCACATAGGCCTAGAAATTCGTTACAGGTCCCTGCGCTTGAGAGATCAATCCCTAACTCCTGCACCTCTGTAAGATCCATGGCCACAGATACTTTAACGTAAAAGACAAGGAGAGAAGCTGGGAAAGTCATTAATTAACCCCGGAGATACACAAACTCTAAGCAGCAGGAGCTGGTGGAGACAATAGGATCTAAGGACACTAAGCGATGGGCCATTAAATGAACCAGTTAAGTATCAGCTGCAGGAGGTTCAACCAGAAACTTTGTAAATGAGACGGGGGGGGGGGGTGTGGGGAGGGTGTGTGGGAAGATTATCAGAGAGTCTCATAGGAAAGAGTCTTTTACCTTCCTAGATGTTTTCCCGTTATTTCTGTTTGCTGAAAGGGCTGATGTCAAGAAGCAGTACTCACAACATGAATTCGTAGAAATTTCTCTGCTGCCTTCATTTGTTTTATAGTAAAACTTTGGTGACTGTATCAGTAGGAGAAAGTAACAAGCAGGGATGACTTTAGGATTCACCAGAATACTACTAGAGGACCTTGGATGGATGCAGCATTTTTTTTTTCCTCTTCGCCCTTTGACTTGGAAGAGTAATAATATCTAACCGGCTGATTTACAAGAAAGGCTTTTTCCTTTCCTCCCTTCCAGGGGATGTGTCCATCTCTCGACTTTCTATCATTATCACTGACACAGAAACTTGACGTAAAACCAGCCACAGGCCAAGTACAGCGGGTGATGCGTTGGGAACGTGTTTTCTCTGTTCATTCATGGCAAGCAAACCCAACAATGACGCCTGGAACACTTTTGCTTTATGCCCTTGCCAGTTCTTTAGCTCAACTCTTGGCATTTGAGAGAGGAAGGCGTATCTATATCCTAATCCTTGGCACTGCTAACCAGCAAAGAACAGGCACAGGCCGTTGTAAGCCACTAATTATTCTCCTCATTTTGAAAACAAAATGGTGCCTTCAGCTTCACGTGTAGAAGGGTGTAGTGACTCTCAAGGGAGCTTTTGGCTGTCATAGTGCCTTTGCACATCAGATGATGCTGTTCTTAGAATGAAGCTCGGATTCTTTCAGATAAATGCAACATAGAGAGGGTAACTTACCGTGCATCACTGTAATACTGGTGGTTTCTGTTGGGTCACAACAATGAAATTAATGTGTATGAGTGGAAAACAGAAGTTTGTGTACTGCCAGACCAAGACATACTGTGGTTTAGGAAAAAGGATCACAGCCGTAGTAAAAATATAATTCGCATAAATGTGCCAAAAAAATTCATTCATCTCTTCAAGCGCATGGTGGTGTTGCAGGCTTCCTCCATTTTTGGATTAGAGATGCAGCCTGTATCCTAAAAGGATAGTTTAAAATTACCAAAAATCTATTTCCTCTTCACTTTGAAATTTACATCAACACTGGAAAAGAGCTACAGCAACACATTCTGCTCAGTTCTTGGTACGTCCCCATCTTTCAGATCACAGTGCTCCTAGGAGAGGATTTCCTCTGCACTTCTGCAGCCTTAGACATTTCAGTTTCCCAAATCTGCTTCTTGGTCTTCCTACTTGAAATTCAGATCCACAGAGTAAAATCTTAGAGGTCCCATAGTGGGTTTTGATTCCTCCTGGATAAAAGCTTCTTCCGCGTCCCTGGAGCCACTTCCCATCCGTCTTCATGAGGATGATGACGTAGCTTAGGATCTGCGATTGCCTCCAAATCGAAAGCACAGATGCTTCCCCAAGTTATTCTGGCTTCCATGCCCGAGAGCAAAGAGGGAGCCATGTTCCTATCCTCACATTACGAGTCAGATTACAGGACGGATTTCTTCTCTTGCCTCTAGTATTCAGAGCCTGAATTCCCAGGTCGCCTGCAGAACTGCTGCCTTAAGCTCTCAGCTGGATGCAAACGTGAGGAAAGCCGGGGGAATTGTTCCTAACCTTTTGGCTCTCTGTTATGCCGTAAATATCACTGGTATATGTTCTGTTTGTGGTTCATTTTCCGAGAGAGACAAACCGACCTCCTCTCTCCCGTCTGCATTCAGCCCAGCTAACGCTTTCCCCATCGCTCTGTTAAACGTAAACATCTCTCGGTATTAACCCGGCGCTTACCAACCAACGGGCTCTGCCTGCGTCACCACGGACCTGCGGCGAAATCCTCCCAGAACCCCCAGGAACGGACCTGGGACACCGTCTCCCTCCTTCACAATCCCGGTTCTGTCTTGGAAAGGCTTTAAACCCGGACATCTCGGCTGGGCTCGCAGCTGGTGTCACCGCTCAGCGTCTCTCCCCGCCCCGCAGCAGCCGAGCACACGCAGCGCAGCCCAACAGCGACACCAGGCGCCCAATACGGAAACTGCACAGGGGCCTCGCCCCTCCCTGCCCCTCCTGCCCCGAGCTCCTCATTGTCTCCACCCTTAGCTTCTGGATATTGCTCCAGCAAATTATGGAACACATTTCCCACCCAAAGTCCTTAGAAAATAAACGTAAATTCCCCTCCTTATACGATTCCAGCAGAACAGGCTGGACCGCTGGGCAGAGTCCAGTGGGATGAGGTTTAACAAGGCCAAATGCTGTGACCTGCCCTTGGGGTACAACGACCCTGAGCAGCTACAGACTAGGAGAAGTCTGCCTAGAAAGCTGCCTGGAGGAGAAGGACCTGGGAGTGTTAGTTGGCAGCCGACTGAACATGAGCCAGCAGTGTGCCCAGGTGGCCAAGAAGTCCAATGGCACCTTGGCTTGTATCAGAAATGGTGACCAGCAAGTCCAGGGAGGTTATTCTCCCTCTGTACTCAGCACTGGTGAGAATGTTCCTCGAATCCTGTGATCAGTTCTGAGCCCCTCAGCACAAGAAGGCTGTTGAGGCTGTGGAGTGAGTCCAGAGAGGAGCAACAAAGCTGGGGAAGGGGCTGGAGAACAGGCCTTATGAGGAACGGCTGAGAGAGCTGGGGTTGTTTAGCCTGGAGAAGAGGAGGCTGAGAGGAGACCTCATTGCTCTCTATAACTACCTGAGGGGAGGTTGTGGAGAGGAGGGCAATGGCTTCTTTTCCCAAGTGACAGGGGACAGGATGAGAGGGAATGACCTCAAGCTCCACCAGGGGAGATTTAGGCTAGACATTAGGAAAAAGCTGTTTTCAGAAAGTGTCATTTGCCACTGAACAGGTTGCCCAGGGAGGTGGTTGAGTCACCTTCCCTGGAGAGGTTTAAGGCATGAGTGGATGAGGTACTGATGGGCATGGTTTAGTGTTAGATAGGGACGGTTTGACTCGACAATCTGGTGGGTCTCTTTCAACCTGGTTGTTCTATGATTCTATGATTTGTCTAGATAGGGTGCTTGGCCATCTTATCTAGACTGTGATTTTGCCAAGAAAGGTTGGACCAGATAATCCTCTCCTGAAGTCCTGCCTTTAGTTCTGGAGTGCACAGCACAGTAAGAACATGGATCTGTTCAAGCGAGCCCAGAGGACACAAAGATGATCTGAGGGCTGGAGCTCCTCCCGTACCAGGGACAGGCTAAGAGATTTGGGTTTGTTCAGCCTAGAGAAGAGAAGGCTCTGAGAACACTTAGAGCAGCGTTCCAGTACTGAAAGAGGCAACAGAAAAGCTGAAAAGGGGTTCTTGTTCAGGGATTTCAGGGATAGGATGAGGAGTAATGTTTTTAAGCTGAAAGACTAGAGATTGAGATGAGATCTTAGAAATACTTTCCTGTGAGGGTGATGAGACTCTGGTCCAGGCTACCCAGAGCAGGGGTGGCTGCCCCATCTCTGGAGGTATTCAAGGCCAGGCTGGATGGGGCTTGGAGCAACCAGATTCAGTGGGAGGTGTCCCTGTCCATGGCAGGGGTTTTGGAATGGGATGATCTTTAAGGTCACTTCCAGTGTGGTATTCTATAATTCTGCAATTCACTTTCTTGGTATTTATTGAGACAGTTGGTTTGGATAATAATAATACAGGCCAGTATGGAATGTCTAGAAGTCATCCTATATAAACCACCTCTTAAATGTCCTTAAGAAAGATGTGCAGACATAGTAAACATTGCTTGTGTGCACAACATCTTTCAGAAGTCAGAGAGACAATTGAGGAGTTTTCAATAACAGTCTCAGAGGTTTGAGTTCCTGTGATATGTTTTATTTCACAGGATGATCTCCCAACTGTTGTATGTTTTCTCCTAAAATAATCTGAAGGTTAGGGCCAATTCAGCATTAACAGCAGTATGAACAGCTGCAACATTTTTTTTTTCAAAGAATATCTGAAATTAGAGGGTGCAGGTATCACTCTGCAGAGTGATCACAGATCACCTCTTGGTCCAGTGACTCCTTTACTGATGTTTAGATCAAAGCAGAAATGCTACTCATTATTCTTGGACACAATGGGATCCACATTTCTTCTTAGGCAGCAGTATTTCTTTTCCATTAACTTCAGTTTGTGAGGCTATGACCTCTAAAATTTCCCTTTTGTGCCTTCTAACTTCAAAGAATAAGGGGAAATTCCCTGCTTCAAAAGTTTGAATTCATACACATTCTCAGATACATTCTGCACACTCCAGTCACCAAGGATAATGCTAGGCAAAAGACACCTGAAAGATGTTTACCCAGACCTTTCTTGTTCTCTCCTCTCTAGAGAAGATCTCAGTACTTCTTGTCTGAAAATAAATCTCCTCAGCCTCAGCACTTCACTACAAATGACTTTTGAATCCAAGTATTCTTATCTTCATAAAATTTGTACTTAATGGGATCCAATTTTCCCATCCTCAACCTCACTCTTAGGTCAAATATGCAGCAGTTTTCTTCATAAGCCCTAGAGCCATGTGTTTTATTGTGCCCTGAGGTCTAACATGGTGCACAAGTGATATTCTAATTTCTAGCTCTAAGTTGATGTATTTTGTGGTGGGAAACGTCATCTACTGAGATTTTGTTTTCTTGTTCTTGTGTCTAATTTAGAATCATAGAATGCCTAGTTGGAAAGGACCTCATGGATCATCTGGTGCAGCCCTGTAGGTGATACCTAGTTTAAATGAGATGCCTCAGCACCCTGTCAATCTGAGTCTTAAAAGTAGATAAATCTACCACTTCCCTGGAGAGGTGATTCCAATGTTTAGTTGCTTTCACGGTGAAAAATTTTCTTCTGTAAACCAATTGGAATCTCCTGAGAAGCAATTTATACCCATTATCCCTTGTCTTTTCCATGTGACTCTTTGTAAAAAGGGAGTCTCCATCCTCTTGGCAGGCACTTCACCTTCTGTGCACTGGTACATTGTAATAAGGTTTTCCCTAAGCTTTCTATTCTCAAAGCTGAACATACCTGATTCTCTCAGCCTTAATTAATTTGATTGGTTTCCTAGACCTCTGATCATCTTAGTGGCCCTTCTTTGTACCCTCTCCAGCCAGTCGACATCTTCTTTTTTTCTTCGTAGCAGGAGCCAAAACTGGATTGAATACTCCAGGTGCGACCTGACAAGCATTGAATAGAGTGGGATAATGACTTCTTTATATCTGCTGGTGATGAACTTCTTGATGCACTCCAGCATTCTGTTGGCCTCCTTTATTGCTGGAGACACTGTTCACTCATGTTGATTCCATTGTCCACCAAGACCCCCAGGTCCTTTTCCACAGTGCTGCTCTCCAGCCAGGTGGAACCCAGTCTGAGCTACACTCCAGGGTTATGTATTCCCAGGTGCAAAACTTTACACTTATCTTCTTTGAACTTCACAATGCTCCTGCTAGTTCACTCTTCCAGCCTGTACAGGTCTTCCTGGAGGCAGCTCTTCCCTCTGGAGTGTCAGCATCCTCACTCAACTTGGTGTCATCTGCAAACTTCATCAGAGTGCTCTTTATCCCAACATCCAGGTCACTTATCATAGAATCATAGAATCATGGAACAACCGGGTTGGAAGGGACGCATCGGATCTTCTAGTCCAACCATTCCTATCTAACACTAAACCAAATCCCTCAAGACCTCATCCACCCGTCCCTTAAACACCTCCAGAGAAGGTGACTCAACCACCTCCCTGGGCAGCCTATTCCAATGCCCAATGACCCTTTCTGTGAAAACCTTCCTCCTAATCTCCAGCCTAAATCTCCCCTGGTGGAGCTTGAGGCCATTCCCTCTTGTCCTGTCCCCTGTCCCTTGGGAGAAGAGCCCAGCTCCCTCCTCTCTACAACCTCCCTTCAGGTAGTTGTAGAGAGTAATGAGGTCTCCTCTCAGCTTCCTCTTCTCCAGGCTAAACAACCCCAGCTCTTCCAACCACTCCGCATAGGTTCTGTTCTCCAGCCCCTTCACCAGCCTCGTCTTATGCTTATGAGGATATTAAGCATCGTTTGGCCCGATATCGATCCCTGGGGGACTCTGCTTGGGGCTGGTTGCCATTTCCATAGGACTCCTTCCACATTTTCCTGCAGTGGCTGTTTCAGTTGATTAGGACATAGATAAAAATGGAAAATCAAATTATGAACAGTAGAACAGTGTCAGACAATGCAAGTCTGCTCTTTGAATAATTGTGGCTTTTCACATGCTTTTCATAAAGGAATAGAGCATAAGATACTTTTTTCAGTGACATTTGGATAGCTTTGAAAGGGAGACTTGAGGGATAGAAGTGCCACATGGTCATTTAATGAACAAAGGCAAGAAACTTGCAGATTGTAAAGAAATGTCTCTGCAGTTGGGTACCTGAGATAGTGATTAGAAGTGATTGAAGAAAAACAGTCATATTATCACAGAATGTCCTGAATAGGAAAAGACCCACACGGACCATCAAGTCCAACTTTCATCCCTGCACAGGACAATCCCAACATTCACACTGTGTGTCTGAGGACATTGTCCAAATTCTTCTGGAATATTTTCAGGTTTGGTGTCGTGACTGCTTCCATGGGGAGCTTCTCTGGTGCTCCACTACTCTCTGGGGGAAGTACCTTCTTCTAAAGTCCTATCTAATGTTCCTATGGCACATCTTCCTATCATTCTCCTGGGTCCTGTCACTGATCACCCCCGAGAGAAGAGATCAATGCCTGCTTCTCCTCCTCCCCTTGTGAGGAAGCTGTAGACCACAATGAGGTCTCCTCTCAGTCTCTTCTTGTCCAGGCTGAACAGACCCAGTGACTTGAGATGTTCCTCAGATGGCTTCCCCTCTAAAACCTTCGACAATTCCATGGTTTCTTCTGCACAGTTTCCAGTAGCTTTATAACTTTTTTATACTGTGGTGTCCAAAACCACTCACAGTACCCAAGCTGGTGTTGCACCAGTGCAGAGTAGAGTGGAACAATCACCTCCTGTGCTTGATGCACCCCAAGACACAGTTGGCTCTCTTGGCTGCTGTTAAAGAGAATCCTCAGATCTCTTTCTGCAGGGCTGCTCTCCAGTCTCTCGCTCCCCAGTCTGTAAGAACATCCAGGGTCACCATGTCCCAGGTGCAAAATCTGACAATTGTCATTGTTATATTTCATGTGATTGCCCAGCTTTCTGATTCATCTAGATCTCTCTGCAGGGCCTCTCTCTCCTCAAGAGTACCAACAGTTGTCCTCGATTTCATATGCTTTGCAAACTTAGTTATTAAATCATCAAGTCCTGCATCCAGGTCGTTTATGAAGATGTTAAAGAATACAGGCTCTAAGATGGATCCCTGCAGAACCCTGTGGGTGGCTGGTCACCAGCCCTGTGCAACCCCATTTACTGTGAGTCTTTGAGCCTGTCCCATGAATCAATTGCTCATCCACTGCATTATGCATTTATCCAGCTGAATGTTGGACGTCTTATTCAGGAAAATGTTGCAAGAGACAGGATTGAAGGTTTTACTGAAATACAGAAAGATTACATAAACTGTCTTCCCTTGGTCAACTATGTGGGTGACCTTGTCATAGAAAAATTGTTTGTCATGCAGGATCTTGCCCTCACAAACTCGTGTCAAGTGATATAATAAGGAAGCAAGAAATAGTCAGACTGTATGCTCTTTGGGGCACAGACACAGCACATTTTCTCTTTAATAAACAAACCAGGGAAGAAAGGATCTAGGAGTCTAGCTTTGGGCAGGCTAGTTTTGATAATCTAGCTGGTGATCTGAGGAGAGAAAAAAGGATTCAACTGAGGAGCAAGTCTGGAAGTGAAGGAGAGAAAGGGATAAGAGAAAGAGGGACAACAATGGTTTGAGGAGGGAAAGATGCAGTGCAAGAAGGGCCAAACCTGTTTGCTTGACAAGGCTGATCAAGGAGGTAAGGACAGAGAAATGCATGTAGTATCCACCCTGGAAGGCAACTTTGGAGGAACTTGATGGTGTAGCACTTGTAAGAAAAGAAGCAGAATGGGGATTAGTTAAGGGAAAGTGGAGTCATAATACCTGCAGTGAAAAGAGGATGAGGAATTCCAGAGAAAAGCGGGAAGGGCAGTAGATGCAGTTTCATAGAATCACAAAAGGGTTTGAGTTGGAAGGGACCTTAAATCTCATCCAGTTATAATGCCCAGTGACATGGACAGGGACATCTTCCACTGGATCAGGTTTCTTAAAGCCTCATCCAACTTGACCTTGAATACTTCCAGGGACGGGGCATCCACAACTTCTCAGACCCATGGATTAGAAAGAAGCAAAAATGGACATAAAGGAGGAAAACCAGAACAGCTAGGCAGAAGAAGAAGGCAGGAGATAAAAAGGCTGAGATACATTCCTTTCAGTTTTTGTTTGTCTTGCCCTCATTCTCAGTATCTGGTATAGGATCTAGATACCCTTTTTTCCATCTTTCTACCACAACATGTGTCTCTTTCCACCCAGGGAGCAGGAAAATTTTCAGAAGGTAATAGCAAACTAAAGGGAATCCTACTATCTTAGGATAAGGGCCCAGAGAAATTAAGAATCAATGCCCAGCCTGGTGGGGACCTCGCCAAAGTGGTTTTTTTTATTATTTTTTGCCTAGGAAAAGCTCTGGCTTGCTCTCAGCTTGGGGGCAAAGCGGGCACGGAGAGCACACAGGGAGGGTTGCTCTGTCCCCCAGCGTTCGGCTCCGCTTTTCTTTGCCTCCTGGGCTGATTTTGGGGTGACCTGGGAGGGTGAACATCATCTGGGGTGGTGGGAAGCTCTGGAGAAGGATGGAGACACTCTTGTTATTGTGGTTTATCCCCAGCAGAGGTTGTAGAGGGGAGGGAGCTGGGCTCTTCTCCCGGGGGACGGGGGACTGGACGGGAGGGAGTGGCCTTGAGCTCCACCAGGGGAGATTTAGGCTGGAGATTAGGAGGAAGTTTTTCACAGAAAGGGTCACTGGGCATTGGAATAGGCTGCCCAGGGAGGTGGTTGAGTCACCTTCCCTGGAGGTGTTTAAGGGACGGGTGGATGAGGTCTTGAGGGACTTGGTTTAGTGTTAGATAGGAATGGTTGGACTAGAAGATCCGATGGGTCCCTTCCAACCCGGTTGTTCTATGATTCTATGCCAATCCCTGGCCCATCTTCAGCCAAGTCGCTAATCCCGTGGATCTTGGATGGCATGAACATATCAAGAATGATATGAAAGAACATCTGACCCAATGTCATCTAAAAGAGAGGTTAATAGAGAAATTATTCAGGTCCACGTTCCTCATGGACAATGTGGTCACTTCCTGGATGGAAAATAGAACTCTGAATCGAAGCTTTCAAAAGGAGACAGAGAGATCAAGGGAGTTGTAATGCTTGCTCCAGCACAGGTGGAAAGAGAAATGGGTCAACATGGGGGGAACACTCCCCACTTCATATCTGGTGCTTCCAAAGATAGTAACCAGCCTAATGGTCAGTAAATCAAATCCAGCTAAATGATAAGGGTGGAATAACCCCAGTGTAAGAAATCTGGCCTATACTTTGCAGAAGTAGCAGACTTCCTATTTTGGAAGGATGCCTAGGAAAGCAAAGGCTTTTTATGCCCTCTGTTTAATACCTGCTGCCATCAGCTGCAGGTCTCATCCTCTCACATTATGGTCTCAGCAGGAACTGTAGACCAGGCACCCTCTGGGATCACAGGATGGCCCTTATGTCTTTGACTCAACTAAAGCATTACAAGAAATGCAGCACAACTAGTGAACTTCCTGGACCACCTTTTACACAAAGCAATGAAGTAGTCTCTCAGTATCCTAAGGTACCTTTGTATCTTGACAATTTTGTTTTATATCTGTTGTATCTTGTGAAAGCTGAGCTACAAAAAGCCAGCTTGCTGCTGGACCATGTTTTGACATGCTTGGTACTGCATGACACAGATACTCTGAAAGAAAGGAGCCTTACAGAACATAAACCATCATCCTGAGGGGAGAAAGTCAGAAATAATTTATTCACTCTATAGGCAACTGACCAATACTCACATTAATACCACATTTGCTAAAGGAGTGGACACACAGGCAATGAAAATCTGAATAGCAACTTGAAGACAGATGCATACACACAGTTTCTAGAGAATAACTATAAGTCAAACAAATGAAAGCAATACCTTTATCAGGTACTCATGAGGGTGCATGCCAGTTAATTTACTTTTAAAAGTGTTTACACCTGGGTAGATGCATAAACACCCCTGCTGTCAGGATCCTTCAACTGCTTCGTTCATAAATTTGGACAAAAAGAATAAAAGAAAGAAAAAGATAATGTATGTTTAGATTAAAGATACTGATGGACAGGGCTAAGAGAAAATGAACTATAGTACATTAGCATTAGCAACATTCTATTACCTGAAAGGGGCCTACAAGAAAGCTGGTGAGGGACTGTTCATAGAGGCTTGTAGTGATTAGACTGAGGGAAATGGGTATAAACTAGAGAGGGGCAGATTTAGGTTAGATGTTAAGAAAAATTTCTTCACCATGAGAGTGGTGAGGCACTGGAACAGGTTGTTCAGGGAAGTTGTGGCTGCCCCATCCCTGGAGGGGTTCAAGACCAGGTTGGATGAGGCTTTGGGCAGCCTGAGCTAGTGGGACATGTCCCTGCCCATGGAGGGGGTTGAATCTTTAAGGTCCCTTCCAATCCAAACTGTTCTATTTATCTGTATAAGAATGTTATCTGTTCAAGCCCACTCTAAAATGTGATGAAACTTGGGATCACCTTGGAATCACTTAAATTCAAGGAGTTTTGTCCATCAGCAAGTCGAGCCCTTCCGGAGCCCAGGGAGGAGCAGAGGTAGAGGGGTCGGACCCTGCTGCCCCATCCAGGGCTATGGAAGCCGGGATCTGCTGCTGCAATTCCCACTTTGTGCCACCAGAGGGCAGACGGTTCCCGGGAAAAGCCGAGCGAACAATTTGCAAGTCACGGAAAGGCGGGGCGGAACCGGCTTGGATGCGACCCGGCTCTGCATCAACCGGGGTTCGGCTAGGGCAAGGGACAGAGATCCCGGAAAGAGGCAGGTCTCTTTATTATCTATCTATCTGTCTGTCTGTCTGTCTGTCTATACATTTATCCATCCATCCATCAGCTACCCCTCAATGTCTATCAATTTATTTATTTGTCCACCTATCGACCCATCTACCTACCTTCTCATTCATCCATCTAGTATGTATCATAGAATCATAGAACAACTAGGTTGGAAGAGACCCACTGGATCATCTAGTCCAACAGTTCTGTATCCACCAATCCGTGTCTATCAATTTATCCATCTATCTATGCACCCATCTACATATCTACCTAACCATTCACCCATCTATTATCTCTCTCTCTGTGTCCTCTCAGTTGCCTCCTGTTGTGCTGCTGGGAGCACACACTCGGAAACAAGCTCAGATCAAGAGAGCTTTAGATTCAAAGCAGGAGGCTGGAGAGAAAGGGGAATTTTGAGGTCATTAGTGATGTGATGAGATTGTGAGGGGGGACGACTCAGTGCCCTGGACTGAGCTGGGTTTGGGGGAGGAGAGGGAGGATATAGGTCATGGAGCAGCCACGGGGATCATTTTATCCCTTGGGTCCCAAATGCTGGCTTTCTGCCCTTGCTGCAGATCAGAAATGAAATTGCAGTGGTATTGAGCAGTGTGCTGGTCCCCCTAGCACTGGGACTACAGGGCAAGTAAGGACAGCAGCCAGTTTAAACCCTGGGAATGAGGGATTTTTAAAGGAGATACCAGGACTGAATAATCTCTGAACTTCATTCTTTGTCAGGCTGGAGTGAGTCTAATGCAGACAATATTTATACCACTATAAATATGCTTAAGTAGTTGTGTTCATATTCATTATTGCATGTTTGTAATCTGTTTTTACCTTTACAGAAGACAAAGAAAGGGCATACCTATTTGAGAGACCAGGAATTCATATACATGTATTATTCCTCATCACACATTTCAGTTTAAAGTGGAATTCACAGGGTTGTCCATGACTGATTTATAAATTTAAAATACCTTTAAAGAAAATACACCTCAAAAAGTTTAAGCCAATTTTTTAAAATAAGATTAATGATATGGGGGCATTTGAGATCAAGAAGTTTCAGGGATGGCAGAGGAAGCAAATCTAATTTTCAAGAAGCAAACATATCATGTACCACTGCAAATCTCCTATTTGGATCATTAGGGTACAAACAAAATAGCGTTTGTCTCCATTTTTAATTCTTTTGAAAAATGTTTTGTGCAAAACAAATAAATATAGAAATCCTGCTATTTAATACCCGCTATTTAATTTCTCCTGGAGATCAGTTTATTGTTTTGTTTGACTTGGGCTGTATAGTTTTAGTCCTCTATATTGTGTTAGAGGAAAACGAATTTGTGTGCTTCAAATTGGGCAGGTACATAGTATTTTAACTGTTGAAGAAAATTACATGTACACAAAAATCTGAGTTTTATTCTACCAGTCACTGTGTGTGTGTGGTTAGGACTAACCTTGAAGCCCCAGATAATGAAAAACTACTTAAAGTAGGTCTTAACTGGAAATTAAAGACAGATTTCTTAAACTGTAATCCTGCAAGCCTGGCTCAGTGTCTCCTGATCTTGGATATCTCTTGCTGAAGAGCATTAGCTCTTTAACTACAGAGTTCTGTCAGGCCACAAAATTCTGAATCGTAACATGCAGACATGTCCTGACATCACCAGCAATTTGTTTTTTTCCTTTAAATACCCAGGTGGAGTCCAAAATGTTGTGATCCCACATCTGTCTGCCAGAAATGGTGAGGCCAACAGGACCAAGGCAAAGTGCTCAGCACTGGTAAGGCTGCACATCAAATCCTGTGTTTAGTTTTTTGCCCCTCACTACAAGAAAGACATTGATGGACAGAAGTGCATCCAGAGAAGGGGAACAGAGCTGGGGAAGGGTTCAGAGAGCTCTGCACTGTGAGCAGCAGAGGGTCCTGGGGCTGTTTAGCCTGGAGAAGAGGGGAGACCTCATTGCTCTCTGGAGCTCCCTGGAAGTTTGTGGCAAGGTGGGTATTGGTCCCTTCTCTCAAGTCACAAGGGGTAAAAAGAGAGGAAATAGCCTCAAGTTGTATCAGGTGAAGTTTAGCTTAAATATTAGGGATATTTTCTTTACTATAATAGTGGTGAAGCACTGGAAGAGGCTGCCCAGGGCACTGGTGGAGTCTCCTGGAGGGGTTAAAAAAACACGTAGGTGTGGCACTTCAGGGCTTGTTTTAGTAGGCATGGAGGGGTTGCTCTGATCGTTGGACCTGATAACCTTAAAAAGCCTCTTCTAACCTCAATTGTTCTATACTTCTAAAGAAAAAAATGCTCAAGAACCTCCCCCAAACTCAGTACAAAGTTATGTGTGAGCCTGACAGAGGCTAAGAGTTAATAACGGCTGCCTGTGTGAATAAGCAGAATGTCCCCTAAATTGAACTTTTGAATCTCAACCCCAAATTTAAATGTCTGTCCTTCTGAACATACAGAAAAATAGCTCCGTGCCTAATAAAGAATCATCTGCTGTTCTAAGGGTAAAGCCAGTGTATTGAATCAATGACAGGAACAGAGAAGAGTTCATTACATCGTTGTACAGTAGGAGGAGTATTTCACTTTTAGATAATAAATGCCAACCCAAGAGACTCCTCGCTGTTCTGTCTCTCACTTCCCACTAACTGCACATAACAAAAAAACATCAGAGAAACTACTTGGCAAAACCTTTAAGCAAAACAGAATAAACCTGATCCAGTTTTATGCCAGTTTTATTCACCACCCAGGAAGGTGTCCCTGCCATAGCACGGGGGGTGGAACTGGATGATCTTTAACATCCCTTCCAAACCAACCTATTCTATGCTTCTATGATCCTATGATCCTATGATAAATCCATGCAGTGATTCTTGCTTTGTGCATAACTTTCTCTTATTTATACACACCTCAAGAGCAAAGCAGCAGAATAATCAAGATAGATGTTGAACTGCACAGATAACTGAGTACCAGCATCATTAGGATACAGCAGAAATTTCCTTCAAAGCAGTGTTGCCTAAAGGTGAACTATACAGAAAAGAAAAAGCAAATATGATCCTAGCCTTTTAATTTCCATAGGATTCAGACAGGATGATTGATACTGCCCCTGAGAATCTGAAATTTTTTACTTGCTTGCTCTCCTCCTTGCTTCACTGATAGTTCACATTCTCTCCAAATCTGGAACACTGAGACATAGCTGGCTTCCACAAGTTAAAATCTGATGTGTTCTGGGATGTTGCAGAGAAAACCAGCAAAAGCTAGTACCAATAATATAAGCAGCTACATGAGAAGTCTGGAAAATCAGGTTATCATCTTTCAAAACAACAAAAACAGGCTTGTTTGTAGTTGAGGGGAAAAGTAAGAACATTTGAGGAATACAAAATAATCACAGAGATCTATTAATATTGGCAGACTCTGTTAAGTGAGAAGCTCAACATGAGCCAGCAATGTACACTTGCCTCCCAGAAAGCCAATTGTATCCTGGGCTGCATCCAAAACAGTGGAATCAGCAGGGTGAGGGAAGGGATTCTGTCCCTCTGCTCCGCTCTGGTGAAACTTTACCTGGAGCCCTGCATTCAGTTCTGGAGCATCCAGCATAGGAAGGATACAGAGCTATTGGAGCAAGTGCAAAGGAAGCCATGAAGGTGCTCTGAGGGCTAGAGCACCTCCTGCACAAGGACAGGATGAGAGAGTTGGGGTTGTTTCAGCCTGGAGAAGAGAAGGCTCCAGGGAGACCTTACAGCACCCTTCCAGTACTGAAAGGAGCTCCAGGAAAGCTGAGGAGGGGCTCTTGATCAGAGAGTGTAAGGTCAGGATAAAGGGAAATAGTTTTAAGCTCAAAGAAAAGAAATTGAGATGACATCTTAGGAAGAAATGTTTTGCTGTGAGGGTGGGGACGCCGTGGCCCACCACTGTCAAAGCAGCTCCCTGGAGCTGTTCAAGGCCAGGTTGGATGGGGCTGGGAGCCCCTGATCCAGTGGGAGGTATATCTTCCCATGGCAGGGGAGGTGAAACTGGATGATCTTTAAAGCCTCTTCCAACCCAAACCATTCTATGATTATTTTAGGAGATACCCAATTTTGTCACACATTACTGCTTTCTGCTGTTACACAGAAGCCTCCATTGTTTGTAACTAGTATGAAATCCAGCTGTAACCGTACCACAATGTACATACCAGGGACAGCGCATGAGAGAAGTTAGCATGGTACTGGACATCAGTTTTATTCAGAGATACATGAGGGATCCAGTAAGCAGAGTCTACTTAGAGAATCCCTGAATGGAAGTTGCATCTTGTAATGCATCCTTCTGCAATGCATTTTGGGATATTTCTAAACTTTCTAAAGCTTTAAAGAGAGTTTTGCTTTGATAATGATGAAGAGGTATAATGAAATATTGTCCAGCAAAGAGAAGACACAAATACATGGCAGACAACAAGCAATCAGTCCTCAAGAGAAATAAAAAGGAAATATAAGACAGTGTCAGAACTGTGTTACCAAAACCCTAAATCTTCCCTTAGGAATAAAGTGCTTTGAGCTGATAGCAAATGGTGGTTGTAGTAACCTACCCCACTGTCCCCTCAACCAAACAAAAGAACCCCAAGGTTCTACCAATCCACTAGAATATTCCCATTTAAAATACATTATATGAATCAACAGGGTACCCAGGGAAGTGGTTGATTCACCTTCCCTGGAGGTGTTTAAGGGACGGGTGGACGAGGTGCTGAGGGACATGGTTTAGTGTTTGGTAGGAATGGTTGGACTCAATGATCCAGTGGGTCTCTTCCAACCTGGTTGTTCTATGGTTCTATAAATAGTCAAATAAATTTCTTTAGAAAGCCAAAACACTGCTCTAACAAAAGCTCTTCATGCATGATTTGAGGTTTCACATCAGATGGGGGATGAGGGGGAAGAAACCCTGTCGTATTGGACTGACATTTGCACTTGCCTCTGAAATAAAAATTCTGTGAGTTTATACACAGTTAAGAATAAGATGAAGCTTGGAAAAGGATTCTTCTGTCAGCTAATGAAGGAGTGGAAGATACTAAGGACATTTCAGAGGGCTGCAGATGCTGGTTTCTTGGCCTAAGGGAACAAAATCCTAAGACTATTAGACTATTCTGAAGCTTTGTGAATTAAGACTGTAAGCTTCCCTGAATATACTGATCTGCACATGCTATAACCAGAGCACAGAACCTGTTCTAAAGGCTTTTTTAATGTACTTTTACAAGGAAGCAGGAAAGGGCATTTTTAAAATTAAATAATAATTTTCTAAATTATTTGGCCCCTTCAGTTTATTAGGATTTTGTTTATCTAGATTTTTAGTTTCTTTCTTTCTTGTTACTTTTGTAATCTACATGGATGGAGAAGACAGAACATAAAAAAAATTCTGAAAGAAAATCAGGTTGCACTAGATACACAATATATCTATGTAGATAACAACTGTAATTTGGCCCTTAGCTTTGTAACTAAGTATCTGAGCATCACTATCAGTCAAACATTGCAGACATTCAACAATCATCACCATGTGATTGATTTTTAAAAATATTGTTGTGGAAGTATCTGTCAGTTTAGACTTGATATTTTGGAGGCTAGGCCAAAAAATGTTTACCGTTCTTCGTAAAAAATGTGCCTGAAAGTGATAAGACAAATATGCAGCAAAGACTGCATATTTCTAAGCAAAAGCACCCCGTATTGTGTGTTCCTTCACCTGCTGCTCCATGAAGTACTTATCTATGGTTCTTAAATATTCAGGTGTTAAATATTCAGGTGCCCATGCTGAGGACCACCCGGACCTTCCCTTTTGTGCTGTGGATCTGCTAGTGCCTTAGAGATTTCCTGGCTCTTCTCATGGATCTGCAGAATCTCTGCTCAGAGATCAAGCAATAAATGCATGGTTGCTCTGTTCTTGTCTTTCTTCCAGTGCTGGAAGGCCCTTCATTGCAAGTATTATGGGTTTCATTTTCAGAATCAGATTTCTAATGGGGATCCTGCATAGAAAGTCTGTCAGGAGGCTCAGCTGACGTGTCTCTTAACACACTTCTTAGAGAATCTCATATCAGTGTCTGTTCCATGTGGATGTTGCCAGGGCATCAGAAGTGCAAGAAGAGACAACTTGGTGGAAGCTGTGAGGTCCAGTCATCTCTGAAATGGTACTTCTAACAGGCCAGCCAAGGGACACCAAGGCAGCAAACTGGATATTGAAGGTACTACTGAGGCTCAACAGGGCAGAATGAGCACGGTGAGTGACATTCAGTGCTTTAGGATGAGAGGAAATGGCCTCAAGTTGCACCAGGGGAGGTTTGGTCGGGATATTTGGAAACATTTAATTACTAAAAGAGTGGTAAAGCATTGGAAGAATCTGCTCTGGGCAGTAGTGGAGTGCCCATCCCTGGAGGTGTTCAAAAAATGTGTCACTGTGGCACTTCAGGAAATGGTTTAGGAGGAATGGGTTGATGGTTGGACTTGATCTTAGAATTCCTTCCCAACCTTAATAATTCTATCAGTAAAAGAGGTACTCAGTGCTATTAAAGGTGAAACACAGCACTGGGTACCTAGTATGTATATACACAGCATACAGAATGCCTGGGCTTGCGTCCACTGCCAGAAGGACATGGGTCTCCAATAGAACCTGTGTTACACCTTCCAGTCCTTTGTGAATATTCCAGTACCCACTGCCTATGGCTGCCAACCAGTCCGAGCTACTGTTTCTAAAGCACAACTATTGCACTCAGGTGCAAGGATGAGTGTAGCAAAAGTCATAAGCAAGAGAAAAGAAGTACTCTCAGCCATGGGGAAGGAAAAGCAGGGAACAAGTCAGTGCCCCGGTTCCTTCTTATTTACTGCTTTTCTTCTAGAGACTCCTCTCATTGCATGGCAACAGTTTAAACTCTCATCACAAGTCTAATGAGGAGAGTGCATCTTAATGGAAAGCAGATTACGTCAAAGAGATTTGATATCTTTCTCTGACAAGATTACAAGTACAAATGATAATGGAGACTGCCCTGCTGATAGAAGGCAATACAATCAGACTTTTGTAAAGCTTCGGTTTTTATACCTCTAACACTCAGATAAGAAAAAGTTAAAACTAGAGCTCCATGGAAAATCGGAATGGCACATACTGAATTGAATTAAATTTGTTGAATTGATAGTCCCACTGCAATTAATAGAGATGCACCAAATTATTACAGTTAGACCAGTCATGTCCTAAAGACTTTCTCTTGTGCTCTTATAATCTTCTTTTGCAATGACATAGAGATGTAATCACAGAATCATAGAATCACCAGGTTGGAAGAGACCCACCGGATCATCGAGTCCAACCATTCCTATCAAACACTAAACCACGTCCCTCAGCACCTTGTCCACCCATCCCTTAAACCCCTCCAGGGAAGGTGAATTAACCACCTACCTGGGCAGCCTCTGCCAGTACCCAATGATAGCATAAACATACATTTGTACTGGAAAGTATTCAGTTTATATAAATATCAGAATGATATAATGATGATAAACAAGAAAGCCCATGAACAGTTCACAGAGCTGTGGGATGCCTGCTATGGAAATGCAAGGCACTTTTAAATGCAATAAACCACAGCATCATTCTTGCAGGAACCAAGAACCATATGCAGGAACCTGTCTCTGGACAGGGCTGCAGAAACCATTGGCTCTGGACAGTCTGAAAATTTCTACAGGTGATCTCTTGAACAGCGCTGGGAAGGCAAACACAATACATTGAATATTAAACACAATACATGGATTATGAGAGGACACTGAACAGAAGCACAATTGTAACTCAGCCTTTGTTTGTGCACTTCAAAACTGTTCATATTACACATATAATTTGCCTAGAGAAGAGGAGACAGAGACTGAGAGAACTCCAATCTCCAGCTTACCATATGGCAGGTATAGGTGGTTTGGTCAGAGATATCTATTAACCTAGCAAGGACAACTGATTGATAGGTCTCTGTTATGATCCAGAGGTTTAAAGAAATGAAAACAGGGAATAAAGCACAATTTGTAACTCCAAAAGGACACGGCCAAGGCATATGGTGTGTTACCTTTCATTTGATGCTTTCAGGTCAATAGACCATGTCTTTCTAATGATAGCTTACAATTCTGCCACAAGTCAGGGATCTTGCTGCAGGGAGACAAATGCATGGTGCCTCCTATGCATGGAGCAGATTAGATGATTACAAAATTAATTTTACCTTTGTGAATACTTCCGTTGGTATCTAACGTGCTCCAGGTCACATATTATGTCTTCGATATTCAGCATCCCTATGCTTAATTCCCAAATAACACATAACTACTAGCTTTCAAAATTATCTAATTTTTTAATTAATAAGCAGATTCCTCAAGAATTACATTTTTAAACAATATAATGAAGCAAATTCAGTTTTTACTCCACTTTGTTCCCCTAGCAGGGACGAAGAGAACTAGAGATTTTCACAGGAGTTATTGAAACAACAAAGATAAAACAAAGATGAAACTGCATCCCATTAGAAACACTCGCAAGTCTGTTTCCTTCTGGTCAAGGCATATGTGAGCATCAGATGTTGCTTCCCATGAGTTCTTTTCCCACAGGATTCATTCAACAGACTCACCTCTCTGTCATCCCTCAGGGACTCATACATAGGTATTAAGTAGGATAAATCAGTGGGTTTGGGATTTTTCTTCAGATTTTGTAATTTTGGAAATTCCATATTCTGAGTCCACTTGTATTATGAAGAGCAAATGGCTTACTGATCCCCTAGCTGTGTTTGGGTCTGCTTTTTTTTTTGTTTTGGTTTTTTTTTTTTTCCTCCTTTAAGATGTGTAGAGCCAGCTCTGCTCTGTCTGCTCAGTTTCACAAGCATTAACTGAAGTGTTAATGAAGATGCATCTGCAGGGCCAGATGCTGGCCTTAATCATGGCTGAGCCCAGCTACTTCCCTGCCTGCCACTTTATATTCTGAAATTATGATCTTTCAGAAGACAAATATCAATGTGATATCTTATATATTATCTTTCCTATTACACCTGCCCACCAGAGAGTGTAAACAGACTTTAATCAGAAATGATGTTTCCTGGCAATAGAAAACATACTTCTTACTTTTATTAGGAACATGGTTGATCTGTGTTCAGTCAGACAGTTAACATGGGATTCTTGAATCCTGCATTTACATCGTTACCTCTTAAAGTGAAATGTGAGTTTAATCTGCCTTAACGAAAACAGGAAAAGCTTTTAGATGTCCTTTTTTTTGCTGTAATATCTGCCCCACTGAGAACTGGGCTCCTGCATTAAAAGAAGTATCATCAGCAAGTCGTGGGAGGGAATTCTGTCCCACTATTCTGCTCTCATGAGACCTCACCTGGAGCCCTGCATTCAGTTCTGGAGTCCTCAGCACAGGAAAGACATGGAGCTGTCTGAGTGAGTCCAGAAGAGGCCACAAAGATGATCCATGGGGTGAAGCACCTCCTTCCTGAGGACAGGTTGGGAGAGCTGGGGTTGTTCAGCATGGAGAAGGGAAGGCTGTGGGGAGAGCTTATAGCGACCTTCCAGTACTTGAAGGGGGTGTGCAAGAACACTGAGGAGGGACTTTTTACAAGGGTATGTATTGTCAGAATGAGGGGAATGGCTCTAAATTGGAAGAGGGAAGATTTAGATTAGACATTAGGAAAAAAATGTTCATGATGAGGGTAGGGATGCCCTGGCCCAGGCTGCCCAGAGCAGTGGTGGCTGCCCCATCCCTGGAGGGGTTCAAGGCCAGGTTGATGGTACTTGGGGCCCCTGATCCAGTGGGAGGCCCATAGCAGGGGTTGGGACTGGATGGGCTTTGAGGTCCCTTCCAACCCAAATCATTCTGTGATTCTGTGATTCTAATCTAAGGTAAAAGACTATGTACCTTGCAAGTCAGCTGTATAATTAGGCAATGTCCTACATCACTACTTGCTGCTTTGTTCATGTATTTCTTTACAACTTCCAGTGTTATATATAAAAAAGACTAGAAGTTCCAACACACCTCTACGTTTTTGCAGTCTGTTTAGGACAATGAATTTCCAGTAAGCTTCCTGTTTTCTAAACAGCAGACAGGAAACTTTTGTCTTATTTTTAATTAACTACGGTTCCTAGGCCCATGTGCAATTCTGACTGATTTACGTTCTCTCTGTTTCTACAATATCCGTTTCACAATATGAAATGGCCACATCACACAGGATAGCTCGAATGCAACATGTTCATAAACTCAGCCAATCCAAAGGAACATTAACAACTGATAAAAGGCTTAAAGGAAATTAAATGTGAGGAAAGGGAGTTAAAAATGTAGAACTTAGGGAGAAAGAGATGAGGAGGTGAGATAAAAGTCTACAAAAATCCAAAGTGAGTTAACAATAAAGCAAGACACAGTGGAGGCCTGAGGGTACAAAACTAAGCATGTGCACAATGTGAGTTGAGAGAAAGATGTAAACTGAACACTGAGGAACAGTTGGGGTTTATTTACATATAGATCCCTGCAAGTCCAAACATAATCTCCATATAAAAGCATATTTTAAAATGAATTATAGCAGATTTTTGTTCTGAATACTCTGGAGTAAAACTGAGAAACAAAGAAACAAGGCAAAGGAATGACTGATCTCCTTGACCTACTTGATCATTGACCTTTACTCCAACTGCAAACTCTATTAGAAAAATACTAAGTTTACACTGAAGTATCTCAAATCCTTCCAGTACTGAAAGGGGCTCCAGGAAAGCCAGGGAGAGGTTCTTAATCACAAAGGGCAGGGACAGGATGAGGGGGAAGAGTTTTCAGCTGAAAGAGGGGAGATTGGGATGAGATCTTAGGGAGAAATATTTTGCTGTGAGGGTGGGGAGGCCCTGGCCCAGGTTACCCAGAGCAGTAGTGGCTGCCCCATCCCTGGAGGGGTTCAAGGTCAGGTTGGATGGGGCTTGATCCCTGATCCAGTGGGAGGTTTTCCTGCCCACTGCAGGGGGGTTAGAACTGGATGGGTTTTTATTTCCCTCCCAGCCCAACCCATTCCATGATTCTTTGAAAAAAAAAAAAACAAAACAAAAATCCTGAAGGAAACTGGAATTTTTTCAGATTTGGTACTTAAAAGAAAGGGAAAAAAAGATAACAAAAGACAAAAATTAGAGCATTTGAAGATTAAGCAGCCGTGCAGAATGAGAACACCTCCTTCACTGAATCCCAAGGCAAGTACCAAAAGAACTGGGCCAATATTAGCATATGTATTCTGCACGTGTCTGGAAGCAAGGGGATCTTTAGGGATGTTCAAGTATAACACCTACCTTTTATCCTAAGAAACATACAGGAATAAAAAAACACAGGGAGGGCAACAGAGGACACGTTTGAGCCAAGATGGAGCAGGCCAGCTGGACTGTTATGATTTAATTAAGGAGAGTTTGACGCAGTGGGATTCACACATGGGAGGTTATTCCTATTGAAGCTGACAGAATTCTTCACAGTGGTAACAAACATCACAGAGGAAACTGTGGACACGAAAGTGATTTGACACTGTACTGCATGTTGTTGAATTAGAAAGGTAATGATTAGGGTATCTACAGCATGAAGAACTTGCAAAAGAAGAAAGCTGACTTCAAAACTAAATACATGAGGTCAAAAGATAAAGCGTAGATCAGATTATAATTTACTCAGCTTCACCAAATTAAAAGTATCTGTGTACCCCTAATATCTCATGGTCAAGTAACCTTAAAGGCATAATAAACACTTTTGGTAAAACATGAATTCCCCTGTTTTGCTGCTTCATCTTCTGTTTAAAACCACATAAATTGCATTTAATCTGAATGTGACTGATTCTTTCTTTGATTCTGGTCTTGCCTTCTCTTGCTGGGAGGTCCCTGTCAAAGTGTTTTGTCAGGAACCATTTTTCCTATCATTCACAGAGGCACAAAACAGTTTTGGTTAGAATGTAACTTCTACACACCACCTAGTTTAACCCTTCCAAAGTCAAGTAGGCTAAAGCAGGTTACTCAGGCTCTCTCAGATGGATTTTGAGTATCTTCAGGAATGGAGACTTCACAACCTCTCTGGGAGGCTTGTTGCAGTGGTGAACTATCCTTAGAGTAATAGAGTTTTTTCCTCACATTTAGAACTGAATTTCACACTTTTTCATTCCTGTCCATTGCCCTTTGTCCTGTCAGACAGTCTGTCTTGGTCTACTTTACTCCCTGTGATCATATATTTGATTAATAAAATCTCTCTATCCCTTTCTCCTCTAGGGTGAACTCCACCAGCGTTCTGAGCATCTCCTCACAATGCTAACTGGTCTCTGAACTCCCTACCTCTAGTCACAATAATTTGAGCCTGGCAGCCTAGCTGGTTTTCTGTCCTCTTCAGTTCCTACTTACCTTGGCCGTACTGTATCTGTTTGTCTGTAAGAATGTTACAGGAGACAGTATTGAAAGCCTTATTAAAGTAGACAGCATCCACAGCTCTCCCCTCACCCAGTGATGTAGAAAGCTATTAGATTGATCAAATGTGATTTCCCCTTCACAGATCTGTGCTTACTACTCCCAGTGACCTCATAGGTTTCAAACTGGTTTCCAGGATTCTTTGCTCAACATCTTCACATGGACTGAGGTGAATCTTGCAGGTTGTAGTTTTATAGACCTTCCTTCTTGCTAGTTCTAAAGATACCAGTGATAATTTGTTTCTTTCTGTTCTCCCTCAAGCTCCATGACTTTTCAAATGTTGAGTGGCCTTGCAGTGGCATCAGCCAGCTCCCTCAGCTCTTGCATATGTATCCCATCAGCTGCCATGGACTTACACATATCCAGTTTGTTTAAATGTTCCCTAGCCTGATCCTTCTTTACTAGGGCTAAGTCTTTATTGCTGCAGACCTTCCAACTGCTGTCAGACACCTGGGGTTCCTGAAAGGAAATCTTACTTATAAAGACAAAGGCAAAGAAAGCATCAACTTCCTCCTTGTTCTTTGCCACCATCTCCCTTCTGTCATTCAGCAGCAGGCCCACATGTTACTAATCTTCCTTTTGCTGCTGACATACCTGTAAGAGCCTATTACCTTTCCCATTCCTCACCATATTCAACTCCAGATGAGCTTGGGCTTTCCTATTCCATCCTTGCATGTGACTTGGACAGCATCTCTATATTCCTGTGGGGACACATATTTCTTTAACCTTTTGCATGTTCCTTTTCATGTTTGAGTTGTGCAGGAGCTCCTTGCTCCTTGATCATCCATGCAGGCTTTCTGCCACCTTCATTTGACTTTCTACACATTGGACTGAACCATTGTGAAAGGTGGAGAAGATAATCTCCTGAACTCTTCTCCAGGACTGTTCTCTATGGGTTTCTTACAAGCAGGTCCCTGAACAGGCTAAAGCCTACTCTGCTAACCTTGAGTTGAGAGGCTGCTATCTGCTCAGTTGCTTCATCCCAGAGACCTTAACTCCACCATTGTGTGGTCCTTAAAACTAAGGCTGAGCCAACCATCACAACCCAGACCAGTTCTTCCAAGTTTGTAAGTATCAGGTCCACCTTCCTCTCCTTAATTGCTCAGTCACCTGTATCAGGGAGTTAGCATTAACACGCCTCAGAAATTTCTTGTTTTGCATGTGTCCCACTCAGTGACTTTTTAGCAAGCCTTTTGAACTTTTTCTGGGCATGGTTGGACTCGATGATCTGGTGGATCTCTTCCAACCTGGTGATTCTATGGTTCCTTACTCTGTGGTCAAGTGCGGTGACTGTCCCAGCCGGGGTTGGGGGGGGTGTGGGGGGGGGGCGGGGGATGGGTGGAGAAAGGAGTTAATGGTGCATAATGACACTAAGAGCATGCCAGTAGGTAATCAAATAGGCACTATTAACTCAGTAAAAGCCCAGCCAACAAAAAGCCTTTGTAATGCTTTATCCCTTCAGTGCTGCTGTGTGGCAATCCTCTGTTGTATGCAGGGACACCTCGCACTGGATCAGGTTGCTCATAACCTCATCTAACTTAAAAGACTGGCAATTTTCTCACAGGACCCTTTGGTGGATCAGCTGAAGCTGTTGTACTACCCAGAGAGCAGTTCTAGAGGAACTCCAGGTCATTACTTGTAGAAAAACTTTTTTAGCGAATGTTCCTCAGCTCTAAAACTCATCTCCCTACTCAGTTTAAGAGCAACAAAGTTTGAAGAATTTGACCCCAAAACAATACTAAGTTACTTTTGTAAGTCCAAAATGTTTCAAGATAAAAGTTTGTTGCAGTTGAAGGCCGTAAGATAACATCAACTAAATAAGAAAGGATGTTACAGAATTACTCATTTATTTTAACAACAGTAAAGTTTACAGCAATGTAATCTGTTACAAAGATTATTTTAAATCAGTCTAATACTTGGAAGGAAATGAAATGCAGGCTGTGACAGTTATCTGTTCTGAAGATCAGAACTGGGGCCACGCATATTGATTCTCTCCAATAACATTCTGGGTTCAGTCTGCAGACTGTCAGACTTCTCAATTTGGCAGCAAGAAAGCAAAGCATTTATCTCTGACAGGCTGATATTGTGGTCATTTCATAGACAAAAGCAAAGATAGTGGGTTCCTTACTAAGAAAATGTAATACCAATGCACATATGATAAGTAACGTGTGGAAAGTTTAGTCCTGAAGTTTCACAATGTAATACAGCATAAACCCCACATGCTAGTGTGGCATTTAGTTATATTCATGTGTGAAAGCTGCATTGCATCACAGAGTGGCATCATATAACTCTGTGCAGGGAAGGAGATGGATAAATCCCCTTCCTGGAGTGATTTATAAGAGGAGAGAAAACCAGAGGAGGGATGATTCCATGACACAGTGTTGCCGTGCACTTCTGTACCACAAATGCTTCCAGCTGATGATTAGTATTTAACTCCTTATGCATGTGGCTGCAGGTCAACAGGCCTGAAGAGGGGATTGTGCAGCACTGAGTGAAGGGTATAAAGCAGATCCCACAATTGATTAGTGCTGAAAATACCAGACTGGACTTGTTTTCCTTTATGGCTACCGGGGACCATATTACCCACCCCATCTGGGAACCATTCAATCACAGATTTCCAGTTACACTGTCTAACGGGGCCTGAGTCCTGAGTCTTGAAAGGAACTGGGGAAGGGATACATCATACATAAGAATAAGGCAATTAGATTTTTTTTTTTTTTTTTTTTTTTTTTTTTTTTTTTTTTGTCCAGGCCTAATCCCTAAAGAAAGCTTCATCTCCTGTCTGGATGTTGTAGCCCCTCTCAGTTCTGCTGGTATATCAGCATCTCTGAGCACTGTAAATCTGCCCCACTCTGTATCTCACTCTAGCATTTGTTGTTCTCAGAATTTCCTGGAGCATGGACTCAGCACAATTAGCGTTTAAATAGTTTTGCCAAGCCAGGCCAGGGCTCTGCTGGGGACCTTCCTCGGGTTTATCCTCAGGAGTGTCAAATGAGACAGTGTTGCCCCATCCTGAACCTGAGCCTTTTTTTTCCTCCTCAGAAGTGTACAGCTCCTCAGAAACTGGGTCCTCCCCATCCTTGTTTTTCATTACCTGTGTTGTGATGTATGCCATGGAGCCAAAATGCAGATAAGAAAAATAAGTTTTTGATCCTTGACCACATCATCTCTCTCTGAAAAGCCTCTCCTTTTCCTCACTTCCCACCTACCTGATAACCCTCACACTGAACTCTACCTTAGCCTGTACCCAGAATACCAGCAGGAAAAATTTTCCACTTGTCAAAAATATCTTGATGCCTTGGTTAGACACCTAAAACATTGATAAAGCTGCCTTCTTATCTTCCTTAACAAAGTCTGTGTGCTTTTATGTACCTGACTGAAAAGCTCTGACTTTTCTTACAGTGAGTTACTTGTCATACACGGAGACTTGAGTTTGTGCTGACTGGTGCTCCAGAAAGCAGATAAGGACAACCTAAATGTAGATTTCAATGAGTTGAAATTAAGATTCAACTCTTTCAGCTCTTAAGCATAAATAAACTACAGTGAAGCGTATAAAGGAACACGACGTAGGATGCTTTAAGTAGGAACAAAATGCCCTTCAGCAACAAAACGATGCAGAGCGAAGGAAGCATGAACAGAACAGAATGATTCACACACGAGAGACATTGTGAAGTGTGCAGTAAGAGGTGCTTATGAATGCACAGGAGCATCCAGCTACATGGGCATCTGTGGGCTTGGCTGACCCCACTCTGCTGTCACCTTTCATCACAGGGAACTTCAGTAACAGTGAATGGAGAGGGAAATCCCAGACTACTCTGACACAGAAAGACTGCACAGAAAAGATGGCCTTTCATCATGAATAGTGGTTACCCAATAAATCCTCAGCCCTTTGCACAGAAGTACATCTCTTAATACATCTTCTGCTGGGAATGATCCTTATTAGGCTATTTACATAGACAATTAGTTAACAAAATGGGAAATCTAATCCAGCTTCTTCAAAGGCTGAAATCCTTAAAACCTCTCTGGTGTAGCAAGCCAGCCTTGAAAATATCCACATCAGTTTAAGCTTGCACTGTACATAATCTACACCAGTTTCTGTATTTGCTAAAACGAGCAACACCTTTTTTTTTTTTTTTTGAGAACATAAACAAGGCTCTCTTACTGCTCTTTCCCTTCATCTGATTGTTCATCTGTCATCCACACTTTCAATCTCCCTTTCCAGATCCCTCTATAGTAGCACTGAGGTTTCTGGCCTGTTTTCTCTTCTCCTTTTAGAGGGGTTGTTTCTGTCAGCAGGAGCTGGGGTCTGTTTAGCCAGCACTGCTGCTGCTTTGCCTCATGATGTTTACCATTTCCACAGGAAGTCTTTTCAGTAACATGATCTTTCCATTTTCTGAATTAATTTTGTCATTTAAGTCTGGTCCATTTCTTACTAAAGGAAACTGCATCTCTTTTTGCATTTACTTCCCAACCTACTGTATGTCTCTAACTGGCCACTAATATTCCTCTGTTCCTCTTCCTCCAGCAAATATTCATGAGTATGTGCATGGCCTCATCATTTTCCTCAGACCTGCTTTCTTTTCCTGATGCCATGTAGATCAGTCACCTTTTAATGACCTGTTATGCCAACTGAATCATAGAATGGTTGGGTTGGAAGGCACCTCAAGGCCCCTCCAGTTCCACCCCTCCCACTGGATCAGGTTGCTCAGCGTCCCGTCCAATCTGACCTTGAACATCTCCAGGGATGGGGCAGTCAACACCTCTCTGGGTAACCTGTGCCAGTGCTTCATCACCCTCACAGAAAAAATACTTCTTTCTAAGATCTCTTTCTCAATCTTCCCTCTTTCAGCTTAAAACCACCCCCCTCATCCTACCCCTGTACTCTCTGATCAAGAGCCCCTCTCCAGCTTTCCTGGAACCCATTTCAGTACTGGAAGGTTGCTAAAAGATCTCCCCAAAACCTTCTGTTCTCCAGGCTGAACAAACCCAACTCTCAGCCTGTCCTCATGTAGGAAGTGCTCCAGCACTATGACCTCTGCCTTCTCCCCTCCTCAACTTTCAACTTGACACAACTACTATGTTCTTGAGTTTCCAGAAAAAAACTTCAAAAATCCTTGAAATGGCTTAGGTTAAATCACTGTAAGGTTTGTAACTATTTGAAGAAAACAAATGTTTAAACTATGCTTTACTGCCAATCTGTGATGATACTTCATGTACACTCCTACAAGAGTATGTCATGCATCCAGCTCTACAAAACTATTTCACTATCACCTTGTACACTACTGTAATGCACACAAAATCTTAGTGGATACTAAACTGAGACATGGAAAATGCCAAAAATTTCATTAATGATACATTCAAAAAGGTACAGTCAGAAAGGTCAGAGCAAATATAACAGAGCCAAATGGGGAAATCAGTGAGTGAGCAGCAGTGTAGAAAATATATGGAGTTATAGTGGTTCACAGACTGCAAGACGTCACTTTCAAAAACTGGAAAATCTCATGCTGGGGTATTTCAGAAGTGTTGTGTGCAAGACAAGAGAAGTGATTATTCTGCTCTACTTATTGCTAGTGAGAGCTCAGTTCCCGCTTTGGGCACAGCATTTAGAGCAGTACAGACATAAAGAAAACCCAATCAAGAGTGATTTTTCTCATAAGTTTTTTTAAAAATCATGATCTTTAAAGGAGAACTGTTCAGATGATAAATAAGGAGGTTGAAGGAAGGTGAGAAGTGTCTTCCAGGTTATAAAAGGTTACTACAATGAAGACAGTGATCAATGATTCTCTGTGTCCTCTGGAGAAGGGCAAGACGTAATCTGCTTAATTTGCAGCAAAGAGGATTTAGGTTATACAGCAAGAGAAAAACGGTACTGTAAGGCTACTTAAGCTCTGGAACAGGCTGTTTGCAGAAGCAGCATGATCCCTTCAGTAGGAACTCTGATGATTATATGATTCTAAGCTTTAAGAACAATTTAAACTGATGTGGTAGGGATAGGAGCTGTGTGTATTTGATGCTTTGAGTGAGATAAAAGAAAATTTGGTCAGTTCTTGCCTCCTTGATGTAATTTTACCACTGCATCTACACATGCTCTTGGGTATGTAATGATACTGGACTAGGCTGTGCATCTAATCTCACACTGCTGAGCATCTTGATTGCAGAATTAGCAGGAACTCTTGTGAAGCTTTCTAAAGTGTTTAGTAAATGATGTCAAGCATGTTCAAACCATCATTGATTGAACTGGCTCTTTAAACACATGCTGGCAAGGATTTTTAGCATTATTTGATGACTGTTCTGCTGTGAATCAGTAACAAGTGATAGGATGAGAGGAAATGGCCTCAAGTTGCACCATAGGAGGTTTAGGTTGGATATTAGGAAGAATTTGGTGAAGCACTGTCAGAGGCTGCCCAGGGCAGTGGTAGAGTCTCCTTCTCTGACAGTGTTCAAAAAATGTGCAACCATGGCACTTCAGAACATGGTCTAGCTGGGACGGTGGTCTTGGGCTGATGGTTGGACTGGATGATCTCAGAGGTCTTTTCCAACCTTAATGTTTCTATGATTCTACAATTTGAAAGTAAACCAATTCAGAGTAGAAGCAGTCTAGGACTTGATTAATAGGTTGCTAGAGAATTTTTGACACCAGACTTCTCTAATTTTCAAAACTCCAGTGTATGAAACACCCAGAGATCATATCATATCTATGTTTTGAAGTGCAATGTTTTCACATTAGTCAAGTTCATTTTTTAGCTAATAAAGCTCAGGTTGTTTGTGTCTTATTTATCTTGGAAATCCTCTTTCCTCCACATGATACTAAGTGAATTCTTAGCTACTGAACTGCTTTGACAGCTAACAGCTTCTTCAAATGGGATGAAATTCTTAGCCTGATATATTCATTTGGTGACCTGCAGGTTGATTTCACATCATTCCTAGGTATGACAGGAGGCAATGTTACTCTCTCAGCATGTGAAATGGGTAATGGAATTTATTACACTGGGCTCAGCTGCTTTCAGCTTTGCAAAGGAATAAGGGTTTTTAGATTTTTAAGGGTACCAAATTTGCCAGATTTTTATGTTTTTAAATGTATACAAGCGTCTCATGGTTCAGGGCAAGTACTTTGAGTAAATGAAATTTAAATAAACAGATAACCAATTGGTTATTCTGAGCAGTGATAATGGCTTAGTCATCTTTAATTTTCACTTACCCATTTGTGGGATTTCTATTTTGTGATGCCATCAGCAAAAGAGTTGTGAGAATTCTTAAAATCTATTCCATGCTTTCTTGCCCAGGGATTAATCAACACCTTCAACAACTCCTTTCAAAACATCTCTTCTCACTTCTGTGCATTGCAGGTCCCTTATTTTAACAATTAGTGATGCACACAGCAGTGTGAGAGAACTGTACTTCCAACTAACATAGAATCATAGAATCACAGAATCACAGAACAACCAGGTTGGAAGGGACCCATCGGATCTTCTAGTCCAACCATCCCTATCTAACACTAAACCAAGTCCCTCAAGACCTCATCCACCCGTGCCTTAAACACCTCCAGGGAAGGGGAATCAACCACCACCCTGGGCAGCCTATTCCAATGCCCAATGACCCTCTGTGTGAAAAACCTCCTCCTAATTTCTAGCCTAAATCTCCCCTGGTGGAGCTTGAGGCCATTCCCTCTTGCCCTGTCCCCTGTCACTTGGGAGAAGAGGCCAGCTCCCTCCTCTCTACAACCTCCTTTCAGGTACTTGTAGAGAGTAATGAGGTCTCCTCTCAGCCTCCTCTTTTCCAGGCTAAACACCCCCAGCTCTCTCAGCCGCTCCTCATAGGGTCTGTTCTCCAGCCCCTTCACCAGCCTCGTCGCTCTTCTCTGGACTTGCTCCAGAGCCTCGACATCCTTCTTGTGGTGAGGGGCCCAGAACTGGACACAGGATTCAAGGAGCGGCCTCACCAGTGCTGAGTACAGAGGGAGAATCACCTCCCTGGACCTGCTGGTCACACCATTTCTGATCCAAGCCAGGATGCCATTGGCCTTCTTGGCCACCTGGGCACACTGCTGGCTCATGTTCAGTCGGCTGAATCATCAGGTTGGAAGAGACCCACCAGATCATTGTGTCCAACCACTCCTATCAACCTCTAAACCATGTCCCTCAGTACTCCATCCACCCCTCCCTTAAGCACCTCCAGGGAAGGCAAGTCAACCATCTCCCTGGGCAGCCTGTTCCAGTGCCTAACTACTTGTTCTGTGAAGAATTTTTTCCTTATGTTGAGCCTGAACCTCCCCTGGTGGAGCTTGAGGCCATCCCCTCTCGTCCTGTCCCTTGTCACTGGGGAGAAGAACCCAGCTCCCTCCTCTCCACAACCTCCCTTCAGGTAGTTGTAGAGAGCAATGAGGCCTCCCCTCAGCCTCCTCTTCTCCAGGCTAAACATCCCCAGCTCTCTCAGTCACTCCTCGTAAGACTTGTTCTCCAGCCCCTTCACCAGCTTCGTTGGTCTTCTCTGGACTCACTCCATGTGATCTTGCAAGCAGGAGACAAACACTGGGAGATGATGGGCAAGAAACGATGTTTGTCAAGTAAAATTACAACAGGATAGAGACGCAAGAAAAGATTGTCCCTGCGGACTTAATTAGATATCTATTTATCATAAGTCAAATATGTCAGTGCTCGTTCCCCCTAAATCCTAATTACAAAGTGGAGCAGTCTGAACAGAAGACACACGAGACCCTCCACAGCAACAGACTGGCCCAAGCATCAGCTAGCTCGATTGCTGCAGTAATTAATGACCAAGGAGCTCAGAAGTTTGTATATTGAACTCCACTGTTTTAAGCTTGTGAAAAGAAGCTCTCAAAGACCTCAGATCCCTAGCAGAAGCAAAGTAAACCAAAGTGCTTTCAAATCAAAGTGCTTTTTCCCTACCATTGTAACAAAACAACCCTGATCACACAATACCCACCAGAGAGTAGAAGCTGGTTTTAAACCAGGGGAAGTATCTGTGCTTTGCTCTGGGTCTAGATAGAAAAGGATTCCTTCTAAATGTTGGACTAACCAGTTAGTCAACTGCCAGCATCCCCCACTCCCCATCAAGGAACGGCCAATTTATTCTGATCCACAAGTTTTCAGCTTTCACTTAGTACTTGAAGTTCTTCAGAGAAAAACTAGCAGCAGCTCAGGAATAACAATGGGACAACCTTGGAGGTGTGCTCTTTAGTGTTTTCCAGAATAATAGGTCTGAGTTCCATCGTATTTATACGACAGGACCCAAAGTGCACACTCAGGTCTGCAGAGGCCACAAGGTATCTGCCTTCTGAGTCGTGGGGAGGGCAAGTTGGTGTGCCAAGCTCTAGTCACTGGAACTGTTCAGTGAATCCAAAGGCACACTGATGACACAGAGGGAAAGAGACTGAGGCAGAAAGTGTTCTGGCAGAAATTGTAGTCTTCATCTGCTATACCTTCATGTGATGTTCACCATAATTTAAATTTTAAGCCAAAGAAGGCAGATGGCATGATGTTCCCAGATTGTACAACAGGTCAGGGAGATGGTGGTAAAGCAGGAAAACATGCAAAAGGAGTGTAACTTTTTTTCCCATTGAGTCAGCAATGCACAGGAGGTGTTTACTCCATGCCTTTAACCTGTCTGCAATCTCTAGAACAATACATCCCTAGAGTCTTTCCTAGTCTTTGAAATTTAGCAGCTGTCACTTTAAATTTAGATCTTCCTTTGTCTGGAAGCTATTTTAGTGCAAATGCAAGCACATGCTCTGAGCAAGGTTCCTAAGAGCATCATGACAGGTAACTCCTACATATGTGTATTATCTTCTCTCAACACACTGGAAACTTGTGGAAAATATTGTTTCTTTTAATGTTTTTTTTTTTTTTTTTGGTTAATCCATGGGCTGTTGCAGTTAACCCTTTCCCCACTGGTTCCGAAATCATCCCCTATGGCAAAAAGCATTGGTCATAGCAGCTCAGTAGAATTTAAGGTAGTACTGGGCTCATAGCAGCCAGAAGAAGCCAGTAGCCAGAAGCCAGTAGCACAAGGACCTGTGCTAGGAATAAGACCTATTACACATCTCCTCCACTGCAATCTGTCACGTCTGCATGTCTGAAGCTCCAGTCTGTACAATCAGCAATCGCTTTTCAATCATGAGAAAAGAAAATGTGAACAGAGAAGGGAGACTGAGCTGGGGAAGGGTATGGAGCACAGGGGTGAGAGACTGAGGGACCTGGGGCTGTTCAGTCTGGAGGAGGATGATGGGAGACCTCTCTGCAGCTCTCTGAAAGGAGGTTGTACTGAGGTGGGTGCTGGTCTCTTTTCCCAGGTAACAAGTGATAGCATGAGAGGAAACGGCCTCAAATTGTGCCTGGGGAGGTTTAGATTGGGTATTAAGAAGAATTTCTTTACTGATGGAGTGGTGAAGCACTGGCAGAGGCTGCCCAAGGCAGTGGTGGAGTCTCCATCCCTGGAGGTGTTAGAACACACATAGATACTACACTTAGGGACATGGTTTAGTAAGCACAGTGGTGTTGGGCTCATGGTACGACAGGATGGTCTGAGAGGTCTTTTCCAACCTTAATGAATCTATGATTCTAAATATCTCAGATTCAGGAGTCACACTGCCTCATTTCTGGCTTTCTCATTGCTCCCTGAAAGCATTGTCATTTCCTGCCTACACTTACAGGGCAGAACATTCCCTCTATGACCACTTCTCCTGCACTGTCTCTTTCTGTGCCCATTTTTCTTAAGAGTTAGTGACCCCTAACGGAGCCTGAATTTCATTCCATTAGCTGTCTTCTCCCTTTACCCATTATAAATGGCATTCCTGTCATACTTTGCTCCACAGAATAACAGCCTATTAACCTTGTCATCAACATAGAAACCTCCATTCCCCCTACACTCAGACAGTACGCTGATGGAATCCAAACTGGGTGTTCTGGTTTGAGCTAAAGTAGCACCAGTTTTCTAACCTTTCAGCTAAACCACATTTAAGTAACTTCATTTTCAGGAAAGTTAACTGCATGGTTTTGGACACTGTCTCTCACTAGAAGTGGTAACACAGGGCACTATTATGCAGAAAGGCCATTGCTGACATCTGTCCCTATAGAGATAAGGGTCATTCTAAAGTCAATGGAATACCATGAGGGAAAGGGGTAAAAAACTTTCACACCTGCAGAGGAGGGCAGACAAGACAGGTGACCCAAAAGTGACCACAGAGTATTCCATCCCAACGCACCCCATCCATGTTGAACTTTGTATAAAACCAAGGGATCATAAGGTTAAGTTTCTTCTTCAGTGTCCAGTGTCTGATACGGATCTTGTCTGTCTTTTTGCCCCTGATCTTGGATCCATGCATTCCTGAATCCAGGAATCCTGTGCTGAATCCAGCCTGGGACCTTTCCCCATTCCTGCTCTGCAGCATCAGTGGTGATGTAGTCATCATGTGTGTGTGTGTGTGTTTGCACATGTGCACACACATGTGTGTGCAATTTTATATATCTGTTCTTATTTTCTTATTAAGAGTATTTTCCTTACTATTATTGTACCATTAAAGCTGTATTAGTATTACTTCCCAACACACAAGACTCTCTCTCTCATTTCCCTTTCCCCTTTCTGGAGGGTGAGGCAGGGGATTGGTCTCACAACTGCTTGCATTTTGCTGCTGGTGAAGCTGGGCCAGGAATAAACTATGACACTGTGTGGGATTGGGAGGTCTAAGGAGGAGGGAGACTCGGACCAGCAATTTAAGTAGGGAAAAAAATTGTACAACACATTTCCTCTGCACTCATTGGTAACTAATCAATACCTACTTGACCCCAAAAACTGGATGGCTTGGAGAAGATTAAGAACAGCAAACAAGAATGATCTTGCTGGGCTTTTTTACTGTGTCTAAAATAAGGTTTTAGTGGCTTTCCCTGTGGAGAGGTGGAAGAGGAACTTCTGGCTAGACAAGCTTCAGGGAGCAGACATCCCTAAACAGCCAAAGGGTGAGATTCCCCTGTCAAAACAGAGATGTTCATGGTGCAGACATCACCATGGAGCTCATTGTCTGGGATTTCTGTACAAAGAGACAGAAACAGGCCTTTCAGGGGTCACCTCACCACACTCAAAGATAGGACAAATGACTAGAATTTCAGAAGAGTTTATTTCCCTTCACTGAATACAAAAGGAGACTTAGCAATTAGATCAGATGCAGATCTCTCTGCTGCAAAATTCTCTGGTTAAATGAGATGAGTCCCACTCCTTTTTCTAAACCTTACCTACATATTGTCCATTTGTCCCATGTAACATGAAATACATAAATACTAGATAGAGTATTAAATGTAAGATATTTGATTCCTTCCCTACTGAAAATAAAATTCCTTAGTATATCCCTTACTATGTTGCAACTGAGTACAACAGTATTAATTAAGGAAGGAGGGGCGTTTAGTAGCATTTAGAAGACTGATAAACAAGAGCAGATTCAAGCTCTAGCATCAACCATACTTTACTTGCCTGATGTTAGCCATAACTATATATAATATTTGTTGGTATTTATTACAACTTATCAACACCACACATTAAAATAAGTTATTTTAGCAAACTTTTTTAAAATTAGTTCTAGGTGTACAACACTGGGAGGTGTTCAAGGCCAGGTTGGATGGGGCTTTGAGCCCCCTGATCTAGTGAGAGTTGTCCCTGTCCACGGCAGGGGAGTGGGACTGGATGGGCTTTGAGATCCTTTTCAGTCCAAACCATTCTATGATTCTATGATACAGCCAGGACCAAGGGCTGCTGTCTTTGATGATCTAAGTCCCTGAGGTGAAGACGATTTGTTTTGAGAAAGAGGAAGCTGAAATCAAAGGGGAATTTTTTTTTTTAACAACTACTAAATTGATTTTTTTCCCATTTGTAAGCATTTTAGCTTCCAGAAATCTCTAAGCCATGTACTTGTGCACTACGGAGTGGTGGAGGGTGTTACTTGTGTGGGTTGCTACGTGTCTCTTGACCTGTTTCTTGTTTTTTGTTTTGTGCTGGGTTTTTTATAAGAGTGTGGTTTTTTTCTCTTGATAAACTGCTGCTGTCCCCCTCCTCCCCCCTCCCCAGGCAACATAGTCCTTTTCCAGCTTTTGGGAGCCCTTGTAATCACCAGTGATTGATTCATTGCTGACTCTTTGTTCTGGGGGCTTTGTTTCAACCTGTGCCCGTATTTTCAAGGTCTTTCATTACAATCCTAGATTTAAATTGTCTGTATAGATAAAGACACTATTTCAAGCTTGAGTTCACACAAAGTTCTTGTCACAAGCTTCTTAATGGACATAACAGATAAGGATTGGAGCTTGGCAGAGTTTAAGACAAAGCCCAAGACCTCTTCCTACCAATGGCAATACTGCTCCATACCACAGTTTGATAGTTATGCAGTGGGTGAGTACATGTTTGAATTCAAAACAAGCTGTTTTTAACAATACCCTTCTTATTGAGCTTCTACTTCCAAGGGTGCCACAAAGGCCTCTGATTTCGCTATAGCCACTTCCAAACACCATAATTTTTGAAAGCTCCTCCTTGTCTAAAAACATCTATTGGTCTCAAGTGCCTTGTTCAAAAATACAAGTACTAAAAGGAACCAGGGACATCTTATAGCAGCTTTCCAGTGCTACAGGGGTTACAGCAAAGCTAGAAGAGGGGTCTTGATCAGGGAGTGCTGTAGGATAAAGAGGGGCAGTTTTAACCTGAAAGAAGGGAGATGAGATTTTAGGGAGAAATGCTTTCCTGTGAGGGTGGGGAGGCCATGGCCCAAGTTGCCCAGAGCAGTGGTGGCTGCCCCATCCCTGGAGGTGTTTGAAGTCAAGCTGAATGGGGCTTTGAGCAACCTTATGCAGTAGGAGGTGCACCCCCCAAGGCAAGGAGGTGGACCTGGATGTACTTTAAGGTCCCTTCTGACCCAAATCATTCCATAATTCTGTGATTACACTAAAGAAGAAACAGTAGCCTTATTCACCATTTACATGACTGCATCCCTCAAACTGCTCTGTTGGAATTAGTAGTGTACTCTGTTTTTTTTTTTTTTCAGTGACTTCTATGCTTGCTTTTTTTTTTACAGGCATAAATCCTAAGGAGTGATTAAAAGAACTATTACAGAAAAGAAGAAAGAAACTAAGCTGAAAAGTCTGAGAATAACTAACTGTGATTATGGCAGCATGGTTAGGATGCTCTGTGATCTAAAGTAAAATTATTCAGTACAATTTGAAACACTTGGGACTAAGTAAGCAAGAATAACATTCAATGTATTTGAAACCAAGGAATCTTCTTTTAGACAATATTTAGAAATAGATTTCTTACCTGCTGCTATTCAGGAAAAAAAGAGCTCAAAAGGCAGCATACAGACGCTACTCTGATGTCCAGATGTGTAAGAACCCATCTTAGAAAAGCTCTTCTAAAACTTCTCACAGTAAGAAAAAACAACTGACTTTGAATGAAATGACTTCTATGGAATGAGGACCACAACCAACTCCAAATGCTACTTGAAACTTCTTGCTGCAGCACAGAACTGGTGCTTTGTTGGCAACCATTTCCTGATTCTACTGCAACACTGAATTATGTATTTCATAACTCGGAGAATTCCTCAGCTCATCTCCAATGGGGTCTTTTCAAATGTAGTTTCTTAAATTCAGAATATATTATCACTGTCTTGGAACCAAGTGCCATTTAATAAAACATCAAAACCTGTCTGGGAAAGCCTTTTCCTGTGTCCCTTTTCCCTTTTTGATCTCTTCAGAAAATTTGTCAGAATATCAGTGCTCTGTACTGTCTTATTTGTGCCCAATGAATCTCAGTCAGTAGTTCAGCAAGTTCCCAGGACTGTGACTTCATAAGCAGTTAGTTACTTGATCTGAAGTAATTCTACACCGTGCCCCCTCCCCGAAAAAGGAAAATAAAAAGGGCTTTGATCCTTTAAAAGAGAGGATTGAGCACCTGCAGGTGATAATTCCCTCTAAAAGCCCTCAGGGGAGTTGCTCCTAGAGCACTGTTGTTCTTTGCAGAGGCAGACAGGTCAGGTGGCTTTGAATAAACATGTAGTACAGAATAAGTAAAAAACCTGCTTTGAATTAACTATTCTGCTTTAACGTGCCTACATCTGGAAAGAGGAAACCCGTGATTCCCCAAAGTCACACTTCTATAATTAACTACAAGATCTATGGAATTGTTTTTAACTGCTTTGTCCCTACCCAATACTGAGTCACTTCTTGAAGCAGAAGTACCACCAGATTTTGAAGCAATAATCGGTTTAAGATTTACATAGAAGGACAATTCTCCCCTGTTTTTATTTGAGGGAGCCATTCCCTGTGAAAACCACAGCTCAGTAGCTTTATTATTCTTGAAACTGCAGTTTTTCTCGCTGCTTCTCTCCCCTCAGAGGCCGCAGTGCCAGTTAGGGGAAAGAAACAAGCAATTCTGTATCTTTCCTGGGATGAATTAAACCTTCTGTTAGTCGAACTGAAACATTTTAACTAATTGGTATCAGCACATGTTGCTCAGGTTATCCCAGAGCTTCAGACAGTTTCTCCCACTGTCTTTGCAGTTACCCTCTGTTGGGGTCTGGCATCCTAAAAAATAACAAGACAGACCTGCCCAGGGACTCTTTGCTGTGATGCATTCCTCTGCAATATTGCTACCAGATTTAAGGAGAATAAACAAAATCAAACAATTTAGTTTCTTTAAATCTAAGATCCTTTAAGTAAAGCACTACCCTTTTTAAAATACCATCTTTTCTCCCCTGGAAAAAACATGGGCTTCAAATGCAAAAATACATCTTCCTTGTTGCAGTCAATTGCTGATACTTGCCAAAAATGAAGAACAAAGATGGGGAAACACCTGCAGCTTCCTCACTGTCTCGCAGCATGAAATGTGCAGCCTGGTTAGGACTAAGAATGCAAGGTAAGGTCTGAGAGTGGCTGATGCTCAGGAGACTGATACAGTCCAAATACCTCCTGAAATCATGTCCTTCTCTGATACCGCCTGTCTGGAATGATAACTTGGGAGTCAGTTATCATGGGTTAACTTTTATTTTCTTCCTGCTCCAAGCAGTGATTTCAGAACATAAATGTTTACAAACACTTGTATCTTGTAAAAGGAGCAAACAAATTAATGTGACTCATTTATTTACCAGAAAAAAAAGAGGAGAAGAGGAAGGAAAATATTCAAGGCCAGGCTGGATATGGCTTTGAGCAACTGGATCCAGTGGAGGGGGTCCCTGCCCATGACAGGAGGATGGAAATGGATGAGCTTTTAGGTCCCTTCCAACCCAAAGCATTCTATGATTTAAGCATTTTCCTAATATTTAACACTACAGCAACTTCCACCATCCCAAAACTTAACAATAAATTAGGCGTTTAACATTGTAGCACAGCAGATAAGGAGACAGCCTTACAGACACACTGATTTCCTCAAAGGATCCACAACTGACAGCACACATCAGCTTTAACAGGAAGAGTCATCAGTGCTCAGAAGTGAGGGTTTTTTAAAAAAAGCAGAAAGAACAGAAAAGGAAAGCTCTCCTAGCAACTGACAGAGCATCTCCTCCAATACAGGCAGGGAACCTCAAACAATTTTCCAGCTGTAACAATCTTTTTTTCACAGGGCCCACTTGAGTGAGACTTCCCATGGTCACTGTTCAGGCTCATAGTGTTGAAGGGTGCAGGCTCTGATGAGGTACAGATGCTAATTGCCCATTAGGTTTTGTAATTACCATCACTGGGTAATGCTTATTAGTTGTTTAAATGACCCCTGCCTCCTATTGTTATCATCTGAGCAATGGTTTAGATTAAAGGTGGAAAAAGAAAGCCTATTAAGCCATCAGAGTTGCACCACAGAAACCAACCCTTTAGACCTGACAGATGTTTGCATGTTAAAGTACTGTGAGCAGATCTGTGTCTGTTTTGGAGGATATCAATGTTTGCAGTTCAACCTCCCACAAGTGGAACTACAAAAATGATTTTGTGGCCCAAGATGGTCTTTCTCAACAGAGGATCTCTTACCTGTTCACTCACCTTTCAGTTTTTAAGGTTTAGAAGTAATTGGACTTGATGATCTTAGTGGTTCTTTCCAACATTAATGATTCTATATTTTCACAAGCTTGAAAAAAAAATCATTCTCCCAGGATTCAAATCCTGATAAAGGAATTTCAAGTCTGTGGCCAAAAATTTGCTCTCCTACGCAGAAATAATAATAATAAAATTTGAACCATTAGGTGTGTAAGACACAGAACTTCCAAACACTATTCAGTAGATGTTATTTCTCTTTTGTGACCAATTGATCTTTTTTATGTTTCTGTTTAAAAGCATTTTTTCCCCACTTACTCTAGCTGCAGGGTTTTGACGTGGAATAACTTTCTTACCTAGTCTGAAATATATTCAGCTGTGTATTAAAAGAAGCTCAGCTGCCCATTAAGTGGCAAAATCTTTGTAGAATAATGTATTATCTACTAAAAAACTATATAAATGAGGAGTGCACGAGATAAAGCATTAAAAAATTGGATTTTAAAGTAACAAAATGAAGAAACTAGGTTAGTAAAATATAACACATAACATTTCTAACTTGAATCAAATCTATAAGTCCAGACAAGCAATCCTTTGTTCTCAATAGTATTTAATAGTACTTGGATTCCAGATCAGCTGCTTTGGACAGAAAAAAAAATCATTAAACATGTATAAAATCACATTTCATTGTTCAGGAAGAGATCTCCCACACAATAAGTCCTGGCAGTGTGTGCTCAGAGGCACCACCAGATATTTTCATATATTCATGGAATCATTAAGGTTGGAAAAGACCTCTGAGCTTATTCAGTCCAACCATCAACTCAACCCCATGGTGCCCATGTTTTGAAGCACCACATTTACATGTTTTTTTAACTCCTCACAGGATGGGGACTCCAACACTGCTCTGGGAAGCCTCTGCCAGTGCTTCACCACTCTTTTAGTAAAGAATTTTCTTCCTAATATCCAATCCAAACTTACCCTGGCACAACTTGAGGCCATTTCCTCTCATCCTATCACTTGTTACTTGATTAAAGAGACCAGCACCCACCTTGCTACAGTCTCCTTTTGGTAGCTGCAGAGAGTAGTAATGTCACTTCTCAGTCTACTTTTCTCCAGGCTAAACAATCCCAGTTCCCTCAACCAATCTTCATAAGACTTATGCTTCAGGCCCTTCACCACCTACCTACCACTGCCAGTTCTGGACTTTTTCTCTAACAGCATTACACCTGTGCAGCTGCTCATGCACTCACTGTAGGACCTAGTGTAGTTTTTGCCCCCAGAACCATATGAAAACCAGATGCTTTGCTATTAACATTGCTCAGGTTGAAAAGAATCATAGAATCATAGAACAACCAGGTTAGAAGAGATTCATAGTGTCATCGAATCCAACCGTTCCTATTGAACACTAAACCATGCCCCTTAGCACCTCGTCCACCCGTGCCTTAAATACCTCCAGGGGAGGTGAATCAACCACCTCCCTGGGTAGCCTGTTCCAGTGCCCAATGACCCTTTCTGAAAAAAATATTTTCCTAATCTCTAGCCTAAATCTCCCCTGGCAGAGCTTGAGGCCATTCCCTCTTGTCCTGTCCCCTGTCCCTTGGGAGAAAAGCCCAGCTCCTTCCTCTCCACAACCTCCTTACAGGGAGTTGTAGAGAGTAATGAGGTCTCCTCTCAGCCTCCTCTTCTCCAGGATAAACACCCCCAGCTCTCTCAGCCGTTCCTCATAAGGCCTGTTCTCCAGTCCCTTCACCAGGTTTGTCTTCTCTGGACTTGCTCCAGAGCCTCAACATCCTTCTTGTGGTGAGGGGCCCAGAAATAGTGCCCCATGCCTACATGTGTCTTTTCTTCATCATAGTCATAGTGAGTCACGATATCCTTATATTAGCATTAAAAAAAGCAGTGAAATCATCACAGTGACCTTGCTGGACATACCTGAGGATGAACCCCATGTATGTGACTGGAGCAGAAAATGTCTTGTACTGACCGAGGAAAGCAGTGTATGTGATAATGTGCTGTTTTCAAAACAGGACAGCAAAGGCAAATTTGCCCCCAGCTTTTATCGTGCCATGTTGTGTTTCATTACTGTTAAAAGCTAGAGGCTGGTGAAAGACCTTGTGCCATTTGCCCAGCACATGAGCCAATTCCTGGTTTATTTCTGTTATTTCATGCTTTTTCTTGTCACACAGGAGACGATCCTGACAGCACGTCTGCATTTCGAAGGGGTTGTCCTGAGTCACCAGTCAGCCAGAGAAATGTGAACTGCAACGTCTCAAAGAGCTGAAAATGATTAAATGAAACAGGCAGAGATGAAAAATCAGTTACCTTAACTCTTTCATTTATCTTCACATTTACAGAAAAGCTCCCTTATCTGCAACTTAGCATGGCATCTCACCTGGTGCCCTGCATTCAGTTCTAGAGTTCTGAGCACAGGAAGGACATGGAGCTGTTGAAGCAAGTCCAGAGGAGGCAATGGAGACAATCCAGGGGTTGGAGCACCTCCTATACAAGGATAAGTTGAGAGAGCTGGGGGTGTTCAGCCTGGAGAAGGCTGCAGGGAGACCTTAGAGCAGCTTCCAGTACTGAAAGGGGCTCCAGGCAAGTTGGGGAGTGTAGGGATAGAATGAGGGGGAATGATTTCCAGCTGAAAGAGGGGAGATTGAGGTGAGATCTTAGGAAGAAATTATTTCCTGTTTGAGTGGTGAGGCCCTGGCCCAGGTTGCCTAGAGAAGTTGTCTCTGCCCCATCCCTGGAGGTGTTCAGGGCCAGGCTGGATGGGGCTTGGAGCAACCTGATCCAGTAGGAGTTGTCCCTGGCCATGGCAGGAGTATGGAACTGGATAAGCTTTAAGGTCACTTTCAACTCAAACTCCATGATTCTATTATTGTAATTCCTTCCCATATTTTTTCATGGGTCAAAAGCTCCATTTCTTCACTACTAATTTTTGACACTTTCTTTGAGAGTATTTTCTGAGAATGGGGTGATCAGGGCTTTTGAGAAAAAAGAAAAAGTATGTCATGTGTGTAATTTCATATTAAAGCACACAGTTCAGAACTGTACTGATTCTGTGAGCAATGAAAAATGAAACCACTGCAAAATTTCTAGTCCTTTGCACGAGGGACTGGGGAATGAGATATGGAAAGTAGAATTTAGGGCTCAGTTTGCAGCAGCATGTTCTTGGCCTTGAAAATTATATCCATGGTATTTCTCTACCTCCACTAGACTGTCTTTGGTAGCAGCTTTATATTGAATACCACATTTCTCCCTGGCCTTGGTAAAACATTGCATCCCAGCTTCATTATCCCTCACTGTCAATATTGGGATAACTACTTGTGAGATAAGAAACAAACCTTGAGAAGCTGAGAGTTTTATTCTACAGAACCTTGAGGGGGATGAGAAATCAGTAGGTAGCTATCTGCCCAAAACGACTGTAAGAAATGTGACTGTTTCTAGACAGGTTTCTCCTGTGCATGGATTTTCACTGCTGATTGTTATTTTATTCAAGTTTTGGCCCAGAAACTTCACCTGAAATGGTTGTTCTACTCTGTTAAGAACAAAATATACCTCTGCTGGTATAAAAACCCAGTCAAACCAGATAAAATACAATGAAGTGTAGAAATGTTTACATGCATTTACATTTTTGCATCTATAAATGAGCCTGGAGCCACTGGTAGGTGTAGATATCTTCATTCAAGAACAGTACAGGAATTGGCTCAGATCCCTTCAGTGATTACTTTAACACCTCTTGGAACTCTGGAGCGAGACCAGTGACAGAGGCCAGATGGCAAAAGCTTGACAATTATAGGGCAAAGGGCCTGCAGTTTGTTCCAGGAAAAATAAAGATTGGTACAGTCACAGAATCATAGAATCATGGAATGGTTTGGGTTAGAAGATACCTTAAAGATCATCCAGTTCCACCCCACTGCCATGGGCAGGGACACCTCCCACTGGATGAGGGGCTCCAAGTTCCATCCAGACTGGTCTTGAATACCTCCAAGGATGGGGCAGCCACATCTTCCCTGGGAAACCCGGGCCAGGGCCTCCCCACCCTCACAGGAAAACATTTTCCCTAAAATCTCAATTTCCCCTCTTCCAACTGCAAACCATTCCTGTCTCTGCCCTCCCTGGTCAAGAGCCCCTCCTCAGCTTTCCTGGAGCCCTTTTCAGGATTGGAAGCTGCTCTAAGGTCTCACCACAGCCTTCTCTTCTCCAGGATGAACAACCCAAACTCTCCCAGTCTGTCCTTGTACGGGAGGTGCTCCAGTACTTGGATCACCTCTGTGGCCTCCTCTGGATTCACTTCCACAGATCTGTGTCCTTCCTGTGCTGAAGACTCCAGGCGAGGTCTCATGAGAGCACAGTAAAGGGGAGAATTCCCTCCTTCAACCTGCTGGATATATAAAGAGTAAAGAATAAAACTACAGTTTTATGAAAAATGGGTCTTGTCAAATAAATTTAGTACTATTTTTAATGGATCATTGGCCTAATTTATAGAGAAAACTGTACTAACAAATAATAATAATGAAAAAAGATCAGTTTGTGTGCCTTAGTTTTGCACAACAGTGATCATATATAGTAAAACTGTAAATGCCTCACAACAAATAAAATGCAGCAAGTGTAAATCTTTCTCTGGGAGCTTCAGTGCATCTCTAGGGGATTTCTTCTTCACCAAATGCTGCTAAAATAATAATTGACAAGAAGATATAAAATTACTTAAGAAGAAACAAGCAAATGACACTTAATATTAGAAATAGAAATCTCTCCTAGAAAATGAGACACAGGGCAAGTATACAGGCTAAGGAAGGTGGAGAGCAACCGAGACACAGACTTTATCATATCCAAAGGTATTAACTCACATGATCAAGAATGTAGGTCATTTGTCTGACTAGAGGAATCAGCTATGTATTGCAAAGGGCTTTGGGATGATCAGCAAACCAGTTCCATTGGCAGCTTATGCACAGTATTGGGATTGGCCCCAGATATGTAAGTGCTGGCCACACATGCCCGGGAAGCGTTGGGACACTGATCCATGGACTCTGGGGATGTTTGCTGCCTTGGTCTGTGCCCAGTTTTATAAATGGATAAAACCTGTGAGCAATGCATTCCCAGGAAGGAAGGTACTTGCTTTTCAGGTTTCTGGAACAGAGTTTGGGGTAGGAGAGCAGGAGAGAAGCCAACACAATAGGCTTAGACAGGAAGAATTTGGACAGTCCTTTCATTTTGAAGGTGCCTCGACATGGACATAAATCCAGTCTTGCTGAACTTGCCTAATTCTGCATTTTAAAACAAGTTTTTGGAAGAGGCTAGGGGGCTGGATTAAAGCAGGAGGAGATGCTGTGTGGTTTTCACCACCAAATTCTTTCATTTGTTTTGACAGCATATAGAAGGTAAAGAAAGATGTAATCTCCTCCATAAATTTAAAAGAGGACATAGGACTAGTAGTTGAGTCAACTTATCAGAGGAGAGGAACAGCCTTGATCTCATCCAGCTGCACAGGCATGAAGGGACCTCAAGAGCTTTCAGAACAGGCTCTCAACAAAATCACTATTTGCCCTGTGAGTGGGTGAGCATCAGGGCATCTGACCCTTTGCCACCATAATCCCACCACTGATTGGCAGTAGGTATGGATTTCATAGCCAGCCCCGTGCCGCTGACATCTAGAGTGATACAGACACGTATGGTGGAGTGCACACGTGACCTTGCATGGTGAGGTCAGGGACCATGGACAAAAGCCTCTGAGGCTGAGTTTTTAGTATCTCCCCATGTTGGAGAGGGACAAGACTTAGGACAAAACAACACTTCTCCAGGGTCCACCTTGCAGCGTGCGCACAGGTGTTCATTGCATAGGATACTGTTTGGGCTGCAAACACACCTGCAGCTTCCCTGTGACCTATTTATTATTTCACACAGCCACACGATTCTGGTAGATACTGCAGCAGCAAGTGCTTCACCACAAAATATTGTTGCTGTTGCGGTTTCACTGTGTAAGTTAATCAATGCAGAACTGCACCAATGACATTGATCAGGTTGTGAAGGCTTCGCCATTATTGTACTGCAATATTCTATTACTTCCAGATTGCTTTGCTTTAGTCTCTGTGCATATTAATGAAGACCAGCACCTCTGCAATTTGGCTTGGCAGGTTTGCAAGGGGCGTCCAGCAGTGCACAAGCAAAGGTACTCGACAGGAATTTGATTTCTGACAGGCCCAAACAACTGAAGCAATAGAACTCACAGGTCAGCAGCTCCTGCCATCAGCCCAACAGCATAGTTGACAGCTCTGCAGATGATCCCGGCTGTCCATTTGTAAAAGCTTGCTTGACCCAAGGGGCCATTAGCAAGATCTATAGGTGGAATAACCCCTCCCTTGGGCTGAAAATAAGTGCATTTAATGCCCTGGGTTGACCAGTCACACTTTGAATCTCTGGGATCTTCCAACGTTGTGGAAAAATTCACCCACACAACACTTGCACTACTTTCTGCCTAATGAAAGCCTCCCTGCTTCTGCTTCTGGCCAGAACCTGACCTTGTGTGACCACCTGAGCCTTCCCCCCATGTGTGTGAAGGCAGCCTGAAGATAAAATAAAACTAGTTTCACCTTTTTTTTTCCATTTACTCTCTCAGAATAGAGGGAGGTATTTTTGCCTGCCTGTTCTCCATGCATCCACTCTTCAGGATAAGATGCAGCTCATATTCAGGATGGCATTTTTATTGCAATAGCACTGAAGTTGATTGTTTCATGTGCCTTTGGAATGATCATGGGAGCTTTAGTGATGTTTGATGGCAGCTTAAATCGAACTTTCTGGGACTACAGGTAGCTGGTCTAACACTATTTACACACCCTTGGGGTTAGGCAGCTCCTCTTCATGGAGTAAACCCCTCTCAGGAGCTCTGTGGAGCTTAAATATTAGTACCCAAACGTGGCATAATCCCTTTTTCACCATCTAAGAAGTGAAGCAGAATTTCATGGTTTCAGACTTGTCCCTTACCTAACATGTGGTGAAGGCTGAACCCCAGCCAATTTCCGTGCTCCAAGCTAGGAGGTTGAGAGCAAATTCAGGAAAGTCAAACATCTTCCTCCTGGTATCACACAGCTCTGCTATCAGCTGAGACCAGCATAGCTACTCCAGGCTGGGCCTGAGCCTGCTCTGCCAGTCCATGGGAACAAGGTCTTGGCTCCTCATTGAACCTGTTTGCATCATGGGTGAGGAAGAGTAAGGCAGACACCAGTCAGTAAAGGCTTTCACGGTGTGCAAGACCCCTCGAGTTGGTGGTGGCAGTGATGTCTGAAAAGCCATAAGCCCCAGAGTTTGGAATTGATTTGTTTTGTAACTGTTCCACAGGCAGAGAGGCTCCAGGTAGGATTCTTTAAACACTAATAGGAGGAAGATCTTCAAGGCAGAGAGATACATGTCTTCCTAAAGAAGGTCTATGTTACACCAGGGGCGTCATTAGGACATAGAGTTATATCTACACGTGTTTTCAATCTAGTTTTGCTCAGAATCACATATTTCTCCCCCTGAGGTTGCACTGAGTAGAATCTGAGTCCTAAAAAAGCTGAAAGATTTATCTAGCAAGAATTATACTGCAGGATTAGACTTCTTTGCCTCAGTCTTTAATTGTAAAGAAAGCTGTTCCCTCTGTGTAGATACCCGGGAAACAGAGGAGCAATACGAGGCTCCCATAGTCCAAGAGGAGGTGGTCAGAGCCCTGCTTGGCCAACTGGACACCCACAAGTCTATGGGGCCAGATGGGATACATCCTAGGGTTTTGAGGGAACTGGCGGATGTACTGGCCAAACCCCTTTCCATCATCTTCCAGCAATCCTGGAAGACTTGGGGAGGTACCTCTGGACTGGAGACTGGCTGATGTAGTTCCCATTTACAAGAATGGTAGCAGGGAGGATCCGGGGAACTACAGGCCAGTCAGTCTGACCTCAGTGCCAGGGAAAGTCATGGAACAGGTGATCTTGAGTGCTATCATGAAGCACTTAAAAGAGAACCGGGTGATGAGGCCCAGTCAACATGGGTTTACCAAAGGCAGGTCCTGCCAAACCAACCTGATCGCCTTCTATGACAAAGTCACTCGGCTGCTGGATGAGGGAAAGGCTATGGATGTGGTCTTTCTGGACTTCAGTAAAGCCTTTGACACAGTTTCTCACAGTATTCTGCTACGGAAACTGTCAGCCTCTGGGCTGGACAGACACACACTCTCCTGGGTAGGAAACTGGCTGGATGGCCGGGCCCAGAGAGTGGTGGTAAATGGTGTTAAGTCCAGCTGGAGGCCAGTGACAAGTGGTGTTCCCCAGGGCTCAGTGCTAGGTCCACTCCTGTTCAATGTCTTCATCAATGACCTGGATGAGGGCATTGAGGGTACCCTTAGCAAGTTTGCAGATGACACAAAGCTGTGTGCAAGTGTCGATCTGCTGGAGGGTAGGGAGGCTTTGCAAAGGGACCTAAACAGGCTGGACCGCTGGGTAGTGTCCAACGGCATGAGGTTTAACACGGCCAAATGCCGCGTCCTGCACTTGGGGCACAGCAACCCTATGCAGAGCTACAGACTGGGAGAAGCCTGGCTGGAAAACTGCCAGGAGGAGAGGGACCTGGGGGTGTTGGTCAACAGCCGACTGAACATGAGCCAGCAGTGTGCCCAGGTGGCCAAGAAGGCCAATGGCATCCTGGCTTGGATCAGAAACGGTGTGACCAGCAGGTCCAGGGAGGTGATTCTCCCTCTGGACTCAGCACTGGTGAGGCCGCGCCTTGAATCCTGTGTCCAGTTCTGGGCCCCTCACCACAAGAAGGATGTTGAGGCTCTGGAGCAAGTCCAGAGAAGAGCAACGAGGCTGGTGAAGGGGCTGGAGAACAGACCCTATGAGGAGCATCTGAGAGAGCTGGGGTTGTTTAGCCTGGAGAAGAGGAGGCTGAGAGGAGACCTCATTACTCTCTACAAGTACCTGAAAGGAGGTTGTAGAGAGGAGGGAGCTGGCCTCTTCCCCCAAGTGCCAGGGGACAGGACAAGAGGGAATGGCCTCAAGCTCCACCAGGGTAGATTTAGGCTGGAGATTAGGAGGAGGTTTTTCACACAGAGGGTCATTGGGCATTGGAATAGGCTGCCCAGGGAGGTGGTTGATTCCCCTTCTCTGGAGGTGTTTAAGGCACGGGTGGATGAGGTCTTGAGGGACTTGGTTTAGTGTTAGATAGGAATGGTTGGACTAGAAGATCCAATGGGTCCCTTCCAACCTGGTTGTTCTGTGATTCTGTGATTCTGTGATTAGAAGTCTAGAGTGTCCGTGATTGAAGCGTTGTAATAACTATTATGTCTTGTCAGGCTTCTTATGTGGCACCATGCCTGTAATTAATGGACAAGGCTGTTCTAATTCTCCTCAGTGCTACTCATGACACTTGAACCTTCAATAAAGTATCACCAAAGAGGCTGGACCATGGCCACCTTGAATGTTATCCTGTCTCAGTCCTGAGGCCTGAAATCAGATGTGATGCCTCTGCTCTGATGCAATACCCACTGCTGAGTCCACAAGGAGGATCCTTCAGGATCTGGGGCAGGAGATTCCGATGAAAGGAGGTTGTGGTGATGTGGGTGCTGGTCTCTTTTCTCAAGTAATAAGTGATAGGAAGAGAGGAAATGACCTCAAGTTGCACCAGGGAAAGTTTAGATTGGGTATTAGGAAAAACTTCTTTACTGAAAAAGGGAACTGGCTGTCCAGGGCAGTAGTGGTGTCTCCATTCTGGGAGGGATTCAAAAAGATTGTTGATGTGGTGCTTCAAAACATGGTCTAGTAGGCACAGTGGCTTTGAGCTAATGGTTGGACTGGATAAGCTCAGAGGTCTTTTCCAACCTTAATGATTCCATGATTCTATACTATTCCTGCAGAAACTGTGTACGTGGGCTTTCAACCCTCACCTGACACAAAACCCCATAGGTGTGCCCAACACCTGACCTGTGCTCTGAATTGCAGTGCTGGTAGCATAACACTTCCCATCTGACAGCAAACATGGAGTTCTCTCTTCATGATGTGCCCCACTCCCCTGCCCCATAACGGAGCCCATTATGTTGACGAACAAGTGAGTTGAGTGGCTGGAGTGACAACAGGATTGTGGCTACTCTGCTTGGTATGGTAGCTAGTTTAATCACTTCAAATCGGTATCCTGGGTTTGGAATATGATTTTGAAGCCTAGAATGTCTGTTTTGTAATGTGCTCTAGGGATCAATTCTTAAATGGGGATGAGTTATTTGCTGTTTTTATTCAGATATCAGTGACACAGCTCTGGGAGCCCCTGGTAAGCAAACTTTTAATATATGCCAGGCTGTGTAACTGTTGAGAGATGTTTACTTCACTACATCTCTGTCATCTTTTGATGTTAAAATCTGTGTCAGAGTGACTGCATGGAAGCCTTCCTGGGATATGAAAAGGAACCCACAGTGAAATGCAAGATAAATGCAAGATACGATCTTTTCACCATTCAGCAGAAGCAATTCTGGGGTACTTCATGCTGAGGAATTCTTCTTGTTAGGTCTCTAAGCCAGACCAAAGCACCTGAACAAGATGTATTCCAGAAGCAAGTGCGTAATGTTATGGCATCACCTGGAAAAATCAGATAGATTTGCATAATAGGCTTTACTAAGTATGTATGACAGTAGGTTCTGCAGTGTTCTAAATAACAGCATAATCAGGTCCTAGATTGTTAAATATTTTTTTGTGTGTGTGTGTGTGTGTGTGTGTGTGTGTGTGTGTGTGTGTGTGTGTAAATACTTGCATACACACAGAGAGAGAAACAGTGAGACACACACACACTCTCTCTGTCTTTTTCTCTTTTATCAGCAAACGCAGAGCAGTACCACTGGATCCTCTAGTGAGGGCTGGAGGCCATAGAGAAGGGAAAGAACTCAGGAGAGTAGAAAGTAAAGCATCGTTGTACTAAGAGCTAATGGGAAATTAATTTATAAGCTAGCAATATTGATTTTCTACTATGCTGGTTTAAGCTGCACAAGGACATAAAAATGTGATATAGCATTTATTTTGCTGCAACTATTCAATTCACTCTTGATATTTCCAGTTATGTGAGTGCTGTGCAAAGGCAGCCACTTGGGTGTCTGTGAGCACCCCCAGGGCTCAGTGCTGGGTCCAGCCCTCTTCAATGTCTTCATCAATGACCTGGATGAAGGCATCGAGTGCTCCCTTAGCAAGTTTGCAGATGACACTAAGCTGGGTGGAAGTGTCGATCTGCTGGAGGGTAGGGAGGCTGCAAAGGGATCTGAACAGGCTGGATCGCTGGGCTGAGTCCAACAGCTTGAGGTTCAACACAGCCAAATGGTGGGTCCTGCACTTGGGGCACAACAACCCTGAACAGCTACAGACTAGGAGAAGTCTGTCTAGAAAGCTGCCTGGAGGAGAAGGACCTGGGAGTGTTGGTTGACAGCCGACTGAACATGAGCCAGCAGTGTGCCCAGGTGGCCAAGAAGGCCAATGGCATCCTGGCTTAGATCAGAAATGGTGTGACCATCAGGGCCAGGGAGGTTATTCTCCTTCTGGACTCAGCACTGGTGAGACCACTCCTCGAATACTATGTTCAGTTCTGAGCCCCTCACCACAAGAAGCATGTTGAGGCTCTGGAGTGAGTCCAGAGAAGAGTGACAAAACTGGTGAAGGGGCTGGAGAACAGGCCCTATGAGGAGCGGCTGAGAGAACTGGGGGTGTTTAGTCTGGAGAAGAGGAGGTTGAGGGGAGACCTCATTGCTCTCTACAGCTACCTGAGGGGAGGTTATGGAGAGGAGGGAGCTGGGCTCTTCTCCCAAGTGACAGGGGACAGTAAGAGAGAGAATGGCCTCAAGCTCCGCCAGGGTAGATTTAGGCTAGACATCAGGAGGAAGTTTTTCCCACAAAGGGTCATTTGGCATTGGAACAGGCAGCCCAGGGAGGTGGTTGATTCACCTTCCTTGGAAGTGTTTAAGGGATGGGTAGACGAGGTGCGAAGGGGAACAGTTTAGTGTTTGATAGGAATGGTTGGACTCAATGATCAGGTGGGTCTCTTCCAACCTGGTGATTCTATGATTCTATGATTCTATGATCATAGAGGGCTTAATAGATACCAGCCACTAGAGTAAACTTTTCATGTACACAATTTATTTACTGCCTTGCTTGGTGTTCTCAACCTAGCAAAGTGTTAAAAAATGTCTCTGTGTCAGGGAAGAGCCAGTAGTTTCCAAACAATTAAGTAACATCAAAACTGAGGACCTTACTTATTAACTGGGACTCCAATGAGGCTAAAGGCTGAAATCTCTGTGCTGAATTTTTGCCCAGGGCACTGAGGAGAGCTACTTAATGAGTACAAACCAACGGTGTCCTTCCATGTGTTTCAGTTACCACTGTGCTTCCTGTTTATGAACATTTCAAGGACTGTTGGATCAGTCACCAAATGAAAAAACAGTCCAAATGTACTTGCTTAAAAAAAATCAGCTCCCTCCCCAAATCTGAAGTTTGTCTTCTTGGCTAGCCTTTAAAACTGAGTCAAGTACTCTCTTTCTCAAGTAGCATCTTTTTCATTGCCACCGAAACAAGCGTGGTAGCCAAAGCAACCTGTGAATAGACCACATGAGGCCATCGGTGGTTTGTGCTTTGAGACAGGAATTCTTTTATTAGAGCTTTGCCTTTTGTGATGCTTTGAGACTTGCTGCAGGTCTTAAAAATGAATTAGAAGTGTCTTATTCTGAACTATCAGCAGTTTGGAAACTTAAAATACATCACAAGGAATCCAGTTGTTCTCTTTGATCCTAGATTAAAGGGCCAGCTAGAAATTTTAGAGCTACGTAATTTCTTACACAGTTCCAATTAATGTGACACTTAAGCTTTATTCTGTGAAAGTACAATGGTGTGAAGAACTCCTTGGAATTCCCTTGTCAGCTTTATCCTATTTAAAAATACATATATTGGTTTCATAGCAACATTCTCAACCACTTTCAATACTCCATCTATACCCTTAGGTTTAGTACTTCACAGCCCTTTAGCTTCACAGCTTCTTACCAATAAATCCCAACTACATGCATGGTTTGGTTTAAGAAAGATATTTTACTTGTGTTTCATACACAAAAAACTCATAATCAACAGTGGCTTAAAAAATTAACACTACACCACTTTTCCACAAGTGTACAAAAAAAAGAAAGAATGAATTTACATTCAACGGTAAAGCTTAAATTCCACTCTAATAATAGTTGCATTGACATTCACATACACAAGCACAGAATAAATATTATATTATAAGAGCATACAGCATACATACAGTACTTGAATTTTACATAAGGAGTGTTAGTAGGGTCGGGGATTCATAATCTCATAGAAAAGTCAAACTAAAATGAGAACAGGGTGTGCGGGAGGTAACACCAAGGTACTGCACACAGCTAGCAGGTTAGTAAATCCATGTGTGTGAGAAGTTTGCTTCTGCTTCTTCATAGTAGGACAGTTTGTTTGCAAAGGTGGATTCAAAGTGCAGATTAATGCCAAAAAAAATAGAAGAAGATATTCTTGTATTTATTACTACATGCAAAAGGCAGCCCCTGATTCACCCGACAGAGTAAAGCTGTTATTGGCAAGTGGCCGATATAATATAGATGTTTCAGGCAATTCTTCTAAAGCACTTTAATAGCAGCAACTGTAATTTATAATGGCTCTAGATTGACTTCTGTTTGGGTTAAAAGGGCTTCATATTTCTTTAAACATTTACAGCTATATTTCTTTATAAATAAATATTTTAAATAACAAATAGCATAGTTAACATTTCTTTTTTTCTCTCTTTTGCATAAGTGTCGTGGAAAAACTCTGACCTTTTCAGAGACAAAATGTGCAAAATAATATTCGAGTGGAAACAGGGACACAGAGCATCACAGTTACATTCCTGGGATGTCAGCCCAGCCCTTCCTGCACTCACAGGGCTGGCCTTGCCAGGGGAATGCAGGGCTTGAAGGAACAGTTTTCCCAATGGCTTGCTTGGTAAAAGAGAAAATTTATAATATTTTTAAAGAGCTGTAAATGTGAGGGTTTATTTGCAGTGTGTACAATACGTCATGTATAGGACTCAGTATTTCCACACAATGACTTCTCACAATTGGAAAAGTCTGGTCATCTCCTGTCAGACTTTCCTCCCCAGCCTGAACATCTTTGAACACTTCTGTTCATGAGGTGTTTCCTCTGTTGCATATTTACCAGCTCTTCTTGCGTTTTCTAATCTGAACTCATATCACCTAGCTGACATCTGCACACAAATATTTCCAATCTGATAGAGGGTGCACAAGATTAAAACTTTTAAACCTGTCCTGTAAGTGTCATCAAGACAGGAGCACAGGAACCACAGTGCAGAGTCCAACCTCTCACTGGCTGTACTGTGAAGAGTCTCCTTTTCGGCGTAGGAGAAAGGAAACTTGTGTCTGCTTTTTAGATTCTGAAAACAAGCCAGAGTGGAGAAAAAGAGTTAACACCAGACTTAATAATAAAGCTTTTAAGACAAAACCTGTTAAGCAATTTAGACAGACACCGTGAATTTCCTGCTGATTTTCTCAAGTCTGTACATACAGGAAATCCGTGAACAGTAGGAAGAATTTGGGAGTTGCTACATAGGAGAACTCTGCCATGATTACAAAAACTGCCTAAGTGGGTTCTTACAGTATAAACCCCTCATTGGTCACTGTTCTCAGTGGTGCTGTTGCCCTTTTCTTTTTTCTCCTGAGTCTTGTTTCCCTTCTTCTTTTTCTTCTTTTTCTTGGTCTCTTCTTTCTTGCCAAAGGTTATGAAGTCACTTTTGTCAATTTGGCTGTTTGGTGGCTCCTGCCGGATGGAGATGATTGCAGGAGATCCTGGGATAATGAATTTGTCTGGCAACTCACCAGGACCACCTTGTTTGGGATTGCCCGGTCCAAATCTAAAGGTCCAGCTGTTGCTGTTCACACCAGCTCCCACTGGGGGGGACACCTCTCCCGCCTCAGGTTCTGAAAAAGTCAAAAGAGCAAGAAAAGCTTAAAGCATCCTTAAATGCATGCATTCAGTGAGTATCCGCTTCCTATTTGAAAACTATGGCTTTAGCCTGGTTTGACATTGATTCTTGGTTACCTGGTTGCTCATCTCAGTGTTATTGACTGGTTCTTGTTCAGGCTGCTCAATGCCAGTATACAGAGACTCACTCCACATAGTGCTGGATCCCTGGCTGTGCCTTGGAATACAGTTGTTCTCTATGTTTCTTTTGAAGTGCTTGGACTAAGAGATTGTTGTGATGCAGCCTAGGGTAGCATTTTATAGCATGAAACACAAACATACATTGCATGGCACAAGTCTTTTGGGACAGGGTTGGAGGAGCATCCAAAGCAGGGGAGGTCAGTTACTGCAATACACACATCCGTGGTGGATATCTTAGTAAACCAGCCTGTCAGCTGCGTCCATGATTCCTCATGGAGGGAATGAGTTGGTGCATCCTAGAGAGGAATCTGAGAAACAACTAGCAGGCATGTATATATACATATATGAATGCAATGTAACCAATCAGCAGACAGAGCCCTAGATTAAAAACAGGCATGATGAATGGTAGAGACACCACAGGATCCCTTCAATCAGGGTGCAGAATCTGGGTCCAGAAATATCCAGAGTCTTCTTCAAGGTGAGGCTGCAACAATCTCCTCCCATCTGCCAGAAAGGGGGTGACTTTTGTAAAAGAGATGTCTAGTTTTTCTTAACTATGAATTTACAATGAGAATTAGAAAGGGCTGGGGCCAAATCTGTGGTAAGCTGTCAAGAATGGTTTAGAAGTAAATAATATTGCACAACATTCCCAAATGGGGAAAGACCTCACTATTAAGTTTCTTTTTTCCCACTGTAATATCACAACATAAGGGATGAAAAGCACCAGACTGGTGACCGACTCTGGGTTCTTTGAATTGCTGTGGTAGAACGGCAGATCACAATATTTTATACAGGCAAATGTAAGGTGCAGTTCTGTTTCCAGCTTCAGGCCAGTTTTTATTTTAGTTCCATGATTTTACCAAGATTGAACTAATCAGACTGAAATGTTTATGGATGTTGTCTTGAATAATGAAACGCCACACAAATCAGGTTCTTCTATGTGAGAGAATGTCTTAAAACCTGTCTGCTTCCTTTTTTCTGAAAGTTCTAAAAGTGTCTGCAATTTACATAACTCCCCATTTTTAATTGGAACAGCAGATCCATAAAATCATAGAATCATAGGATGGTTTGGATTTGAAGGGACCTTAAAGATCATCTAGTTCCAGCTCCCACTGGATCTGGTTGGTCAGCCTGGCCTTGAACCCCTCCAGGGATGGGGCAGCCACCACTGCTCTAGGCAACCTGAGGGCCTCTCCATCCTCACAACAAAACATTCCTTCCTAAGATCTAATCTAAATCTCCCCTCTTTTGGCTTAAACCATTCTCCCTCATCCTATCCCCACAGTCCATGATCCAGAGTCCCTCCCCAGCTTTCCTGTAGCCCCTTTCGTTACTGGAAGCTGCTCTAAGGTCTCCCTGGAGCCTTCTCTTCTCCAGGCTGAGCAAGCCCACTCTCCCAGCCTGTCCTCGGATGGGAGGATCTCCAGTCCTTAGATCATCTCCGTGGTTTCTCATTTGAGTATATAATTTTAAATGTTTAGAATCATAGAATCATAGAACAACCAGGTTGGAAGGGACCCATCGGATCTTCTAGTCCAACCATTCCTATCATACACTAAACCAAGTCCCTAAAGACCTCATCCACCCGTGCCTTAAACACCTCCAGGGAAGGTGACTCAACCACCTCCCTGGGCAGCCTATTCCAGGGGATTGTGATCAGGGGAAAGCTCCATGTTTATGCATGAATGCTATAGCCTTTGAATCTGATGAAAATATACTTATTTATGCTCTAAAAGCACTGGATCACACAGGACCTATCACACTTTTAACATTCGTAGCCACACTTGCTACACCACATCACCAATGCCCACGTGACCGATCTGACTCTCAGCATCACTGTGTTCTGCAACAGAGCTGCCCAGCTGAATGGCTAAAGTTGTTTGGGGAAAGAAGGAGCTGGAATCTGCATTGCTACAATGGAGGGCTGGAAAACCAACCAAATGGGACTCTATCTCCTTTGGAGAAGGAGACAAGAGCACAGAAAGAAGAAGGTACAGGAGTCCAAGGCATCTCACTGGTGAAAGGAAGAAGGAGAAAGAAGCAAAGCAGGCAATCTAGAGGGAGATCACCAATGTTTTGCCAGACCAGAAGATGCTATTCAGTCAACCTCAACTACTGACTACTCTGTACATCTGTAGCAGTAATGAAGAACACTGCATTTGCTTTAGCGGCCATTTCCTGATGTGAACAGCGTCTCCTGTACTCATTCTTTCACGATTCTTCATCTTTGGTAATGTGGTTTGTACAATTTTCAATTTAATGAAATAAAACAAATGATGTAAGGCTCTCTTGGTTCAAAAGCTGAAGAGCACATTTTGCTGCTTTAAAATCGCTCTCCTGCCAGGCAGCAGAATAAACACCCTGGAAAGCATGATTCCTTTAAGCTTTCCCTTACTTACACGGTGTGTCCATGTCACAGAACCAGAGAAATGTCTGTACATGACACATCAGAACTATTTCTGAAACCATATGTGTAAAAGGTTTGGCACAGAGAATATTTGTGAAGGAGGTGATACGGCTGCTTTTACAAAGTGGTCTTTAATCAAGAATTAGAAGAGCCTGTGCACTCCTTTTTCTCCTACGACTGTATTTAAAGATGATGAAGAGCTTATGGTCTTTCCAGGAACTGCTGAAGTTGTTTTAGGGACCTAAACCTCTGTAGTCTCAAATATAGAATCAGGGAATCATTAAGCTTGGAAAAGACCTCTAGGTTTCCCCAGTCCAACCATCAGCCCAACCCCACCATGCCTACTAAACCATGTCCCCAAGTGCCACAGACACACACTTTTTTAACCCCTCTAGAGATGGAGATTCTACCACTGCCCTAGGGAGCCTCTGCCAGTGTTTCACCACTCTAAGTAAAGAAATTTTCCCTGATAACCAGTCTAAACTTCCCCTGGCACAGCTTGAGGCCATATCCTCTTGTTCTATCACTTGTCACTTGGGAGAAAAGACCAGTACTAATCTTTCCAGAAGCTGCAGAGAGCGATGAGGTCTCCCCTCAGCCTCCTTTTCTCTAGGCTAAACAGCCCCAGGTCCCTCAGCCACTCCCGTAACCCCTGGGCTCCAGATCCTTCACCAGCCTTGTTGCCCTGCTCTGAACATGCTCCATCACCTCAATGCATTTCTTGTCATGAGGGACTCAAAACTGAATGCAGGATTTGAGGTGTTCTTCTTTGTCAAGATGTAACTTCTTTTTAGAAATTATTATTAATGTGAAAGTTCCTGTTTCATTAGTTGTAACTTTTCTGCAGACTTCCTGCTGTCTTAACTATCAACTTCAGATTTTTCATGTTTGCTGTTATTAGGAGCAATGTCTGACCAAGCTCTTTAATCCTGAACACATTAATAGGAACCAGCTTTCATTTCTCATAACGTATTTTGGTCACATACATTTCATATCACTTTTGTTTCTTTGAAATGATAAATTGCAAAGGTAAATATTGTGTGTCTTGGACTTTTTCCAAATTATTAATCATCTTTCCCCAGCAATACTAAAATGTGAGCTTTCATATTGGGCATAATAAATTAAGTCCTATTCCACAAATAAATCCTTTCTCCTGTCACCATTCATTGGAAACAACACTGGCCCAGACCCAATGCTCTTTTCCTGTTCCTGACAGGAAAAAAATAAGCTGAAGGTGACTTCAAATAAATTTTGAACCATCCTTGCTCTGGCTGGGGAGAGCCTTGTAGCAGTGAAGAGTTCAAACACTGCTTCCAAGTTTACAGGGTTACAACACTCTAAGGACTGCAGTGACACCACAGCACAGCCAAAACAACATGGTGTGTGGTTGTGCTGCTTTGAGGTGAGCGTATTATAGAAACATAGAATCACAGAACAGTTTGGGTTGGAAGGGATCTCAAAGCCCATCCAGTTCCATCCCCTGTCATGGGCAGAGGCATCTCCCACCGGATCAGGTTGCTCAAAGCCCCATCCAGCCTGGGCTTGGACACCTCCAGGGATGGGGCAGCCACCACTGCTCTGGGAAACCTGGGTCAGTGCTTCATAGCCCTCAGAGCAAAAAATTTTTTCCCAAGATCTTATCTAAATCTGCCCTGCATGATTTTGTATCATTCATTTTATCAAACAAATACAGCACTGTACAAGAACGGGGGGTATCCTTAAGGCACAGTATCCCTTTTCTCTTGCATGAAAATTCTTGCCAGTCTAACATTGTGCATGTACATGTCTGTATTATTGAAACCTAATTCAGACCAGGATAGTGACCCTTTAATCTGGTTTTGCCCAGATAAATCCACTCGCCAGATGAAGTCAGTCACGTTTACCATAAAGGCATATGACATTATGTAGTCCACACAACAAACCCATCATAGCTACCCTGGAACCAGGAGTCTGTCAAACTAAAGACTTTAAGGTGGTTTGCTTGAGTTTCTGTGTGTGTGTGTGTGTGTTTTTTTTTTTTCTTTTTCCTCATCTCTGAATATGTTTGTTGTCCATACAAACTAAGTATTTAATACTCCTTAACATGCACTAAGCCAAAGGGAACTAAATATCCTTGCAGTTGTGTGGAGAGCTCACATGCGAAAAGACAGAAACAGAATATAATGAATCATAGAATCATAGAATCACCAGGTTGGAAGAGACCCATCGGATCATCGAGTCCCACCATTCATCTCACCCCTTCCCCTGGTGCACATCCCTTCCCCTCAACTCATCCCTTTGTCTGACCCCTTCCCTTCCCCTGACCCCATCGCTTTGTCTCACCCCTTCCCCTCACCCCCATCCCCTCCTCTGACCCCTTCCCTTCATCTCACCCGTTCCCCTGATGCCCATCCCTTCCCCTGACTCCATCCCTTTGTCTGACCCCCTTCCTGTCCCCATCCTTTCTCCTGTTCCCTTCCCCCTGTCCCTATCCCTTCCCCTTGTCCCCACCCTTTTCCCCGATCTCCATCCCTTCCCCAGATCGCCATCCCTTCCCCTGTCCCCATCCCTTACTTAAATCCCCATCCCTTCCCCCTGTCCGTATCCCTCTCCCTGTCCCCATCCCTTCCCTTGGCCCCTTCCCCGGATCCCTATCCCTCCTCCCGTCCCCATCCCTTCCCCGGTCCCCGCTCCGTGCCCGCTGTCCCCCCGCCCGGTCCCACTCCGGCGGTGCGGGGCGTGCGGGGAAGGGACGGGCAGGCACCACATCACATCACGACCTAAACTTTTACCAGTCAAGCGCCTCCTGGGCTCAGGCTTTCGCACTCTGGTTTGTTGTGGTGTTGGTTTGTGGTTTTGGGTTTGGTTTTTTTTTTCCCCCCCCTTTCTTCCCCCGCCTCCCTCTCTCCTTTTTTTATTTCCTGGCGTGCTTGGAAACGCACCTCTGTGATTGAGCATCCCTGAGGTGCCCTTGCAGGATGGATGCTCCCCTGCTCGGGAGGCGGGGGAAGGAGCTCACCGGGAACACACACACTTATCCAGGTCCCGCAGCTCCTGCCGCCGTTTGATCCACGCAGCCGCAGGAAAGTTTTGCACACAAAGGGAGGTGCGAGCTCGCTTTTTTTTTTTTTTTTTTTTTTTTTTTTTCTGGGTCAGGTTAATTCCAAGCCCAGTCTGCGCTCCAACCCTCGAGTGCATCTCCCAGAGATGCCACGACCAAAGAGTTTGAGTGTGCAGGCATGTTCGTACACACTTTCAGACCTTGCCACCTGCCTAAGCTCCCTGCAGATTCTCATCCGCTCTCCTCTTGGATATTTTCTCCTGGCTGAGTGGCGTGAAGAAAGCTGTTTCCCTGTGTCTCTGTCCATTCTGAGAGGAGACCTCATTACTCTCTATGAGTTAAGAGCCATCATTTCCTAGGAGCAGGGCTTCTGCAGCAGCCTCAGGAAATCTACCATCTCAGTGATTTACCTGATAACATGTGTGTTATCTGTATTGGCAGGCTGGAAGGTCACAGTTCAGCTGTACGAACAATGTCGTATGTTGAGGCATTTCAGATCAAGGATAAATGTCACTTACCATACATTTTCCAAAGCTCCCTTAAATATCTTTTCTGTTTCATATCAGCAGGAATTTAACAACAAAAACCTGTCCACTTAGATACCATTTTGCATGTAATGGAATTAGCTGTACTTCTCTTGCATATTTTCTGGGTTTTACTGCTTTAAATCTGTTTATTAAACTCAGATGAAGATCTAAAGATAGTGTCCTGGCTTACGCTGGGGGAGAGTTAATTTTCTCCCCAGTAGCTGTTGTGTTTTTTAGTGGGAGAATAACAGTAATACTAGTAGACACTGGACGAGGGTCACCAGAGAATTCATGGCTGCTCCATTCCTGGAGGTGTTCAAGGCCAGGTTGGATGGGGCTTTGAGCCCCCTGATCCCATGGGAGGTGTCGTTGCCCATGCTGAAGTGTGGAACTGGATGGGCTTTAAGATCCCGTCTGACCTAAAACATTCTATGAGAACACATTCTGGTTTAGTTTTTGCCAGATAATGTCTATGCTCAGCTGGGACAGAGTTAATTTTCTTCCCAGCAACCACTGTGATTTAGAGTCAGTATAAGAAAAATGTACTTAATGTACTGATGTATTCTGTTACTAAGAAATTCAGGATTTTTTTTTTTTTTCAGTTTCCATACTCTGTTGGTACCTCTGTGCACAAGAAGCTGGAAGGGATCACAGCCCAACAGCTGACCCAAGCTGTCCAGAGGGATATTCCATACCATGTAACAGCATGCTTGGTACATAAATGGAAAATTGGGTGGGAACCAGGGTTCGCTGCTTGGGGATCACTGCTCAGGGACAGGCTGGGTATTAGTCCTTGTGCAGTGAGCAACTAATTGCATACTACTTGTTTAGTAGATTCTGTTGTTATCTTTATTCTTTCCTTCTTTTTTGTCCTATTAAACTGTTTTTATCTCAGCCCATGAATTCCACTTCAATCTTCCTTCTACTGTCTTCCCCCACCCCACTGTATGGGCTTAGGGAGAGAGCAAGAGAGCAGCTGCGTGATGTTTGGCTGTCTGATGGGTTAAACCAGGACACTGAATACAGATTCATAGAATCATAGAATCGTAGAATCATAGAATCATAGAATGGTTTGGATTGGAAGGGAACTCCAGCTCCAATTTCCCTGCCATAAGCAGGGACACCTCCCACTGGATCCAGTTGCTCCAAGCCCCATCCAACCTGACCTTGAACATCTCCAGGGATGGGGCAGCCACCACTGCTCTGGGCAACCTGGGCCAGGGCCTCCCCATCCTCACAGGAAAATATTTCTTCCCAAGACCTCATCTCAATGTCTCCTCTTTCAACTTGAAGGTTATTCCCCCTCATCCTATTCCTGCACTCCTAGCTTACCTGGAACCCCTTTTAGTACTGGAAGCTGCTCTAAGCTACCCCTGCAACATTCTCTTCTCCAGGCTGAACAACCCCAACTCACTCAGCCTGTCCTCATATGGGAGATGATCCAGCCCCAGATCATCTTTGTGGCCTCCTCTGGACTTGCTCTAACAGCTCCATGTCCTTCCTGTGCTGAGGACTCCAGAACTAAGGCAAAGACCTTTAAGGACATAAAGTCATAAAGCAAATACATCAGCTATATTTATACCAATTAATTTAAAACATTAACCTTCTCTTCTTCCTGCAGCTACACAAGGCTTTGCCAGAGCTCCTACATGAAAGTTCAGAGTCTGGCCATGTCCTGGTGTAACATCAAGGATTACTTTGGTGACTGCCCCTTCGCTTTATTCTCAAGGAATACCGCAGCTTTCATGTTCAATGAGCAAATGATTTATTTTTAATGCATGCATGTAGCAGAACCCAAAATCTAGGCTGCACCTGCTTCTTTGCCTGTGTCTGCATGCTAAAATGGGAGACGAACTTTTCACCCCTTCCATTTCCTCCTGCACTCTCCGAAATACAAGTGTCTCAGTGGACTTTAAATGGAACCCAGAGCAACAGAGGCTCTGCAGTCGAGGAGGAAAGGACTTCTAGGTTGTCTTTCAAAAAACTTTCTTTTCTGTCCACAGACTGTTCTCTGAAATGCGGGGGCAGATTTACATACAACATTTCCCCCCATCCTAAAATCCCCTCTCCCAAAGCTTGAAGCAGTAGGGTACAGTGCCAAGCTACCTTTTTCTCTTCCAGAGTCATTTACATTCATATGCTGCAGCCCCTTACCTCTCAGGACTTGAAAACCAGAATCATACAATCGTTGGGGTTGGAAGGGACCTTAAAGCCTGTCCAGTTCCACCCCCTTTCCACTGGATTTCCTACCCACATGTCACGTGAATGTCATCGGCAATAAGTTCCCAGAAGGGAAGCAGGTTGCAGGTGAGCTGTGTTACCTCTCTAAGCACAGAGCTTCTCATTCACATGCTCTGGCCTGTCCTGATCTTGGCACACTGGTTTTCCAGAGGTACCTAACTCTCCCCATGCTCTGTGTAGGGCACCCAGGCACCTACTACAAGGAACGTGGTCCCCTAAATGTAGCTTGCAGCAGCTGTAGGCACCTGCATTTTTTCCTTTGGTATCACCAGAGTAAGGTCTTCCTTACTCTGTTGGAGAGTTAGGGTTGTTCAGCCTGGAGAAGAGAAAGCTGCAGGGAGACCTTAAAGCAGCTTCCAGTGCTGAAAGGGGCTCCAGGAAAGCTGGGGAGGGGCTCTTGATGAGGGAGTGCAGGGATAGGACAAGGGTTTTCAACTAAAAAAGAGGAGATTTAGATGAGATCTCAGGAAGAAATGTTTTACCCTGAGGGTACAGAGGCACAGGCACAAATTTCCCAGAGAACTGGTGGCTACCCCATCCCTGAAGATGTTCAAGGCCAGGTTAGATGGGCTTTGAGTGACCTGATCCAGTGGGAGGTGTTCCTGCAAATGGCAGGGCAGTTGCAATTGGTTGGGCTTTAAGGTCCCTTCCAACCCCAAATTTTCTATGATTCTATGATTCCTTTTCAAAATTCAGGCACCAAACCCAGCAGGCATCCAATCTAAACTGTCTAATTTAGTTCTTGCTACAGTCTATAAAAAGAGACAGGCATGCTCAGAAGGCAGTTCAACCCCCTGAGTTTACATGTCTGTTTTCAACTGCACTGAATTCTCTTTGTTCCTCTTCTCTCTCTGGTGCAGCGCTATTACCCTTGCTTCTTTATCTGCAGGTACAGCCCAGAGAGCAAATTTAAGCCAGAGAGCAACTTTTGGGTAGGCAGTGCAAAAGGAACTGACTTCCACCCTCAGGAGCAAGCTGAGCAGCATCCTGGCTTGGGGGATGTTGTGCTAATGTCTGTACCAGAGTATTTTTTTAAAAAAAAAAATTGAAGTTTGAAACTAATCTCTTTAACGGTGACAGTCACAAAATTCCGTGGCCTTGAAAGATGAGGCCACTTTGTCAGCCCTAATCCCTTCACAGGATTTTCATTTAGGCAGGCACTGGCATTTTCTGTTCAGAAATACTGCAGAAAGCTCAACCGTGTCTTTAAGGTCCCTCAGCACAAGAAGAACATTGAGATGCTGGAGCACATACAGAGAAAGGGAATGGAGCTGGGGAAGGATCTGGAGCCCAAAGGTTATGGAAGTGGCTGAGGGACTTGGGGTCATTTAGCTTTGAGAAGAGGAGGCTGAGGGGAGACCTCATCACCCTCTGCAGCTCCTAAAAAAAGGTTGTGGTGATGTGGGTGCTGGGCTCTTCTCCCAAGTAACAAGCAACAGGATGATAGGAAATGGCCTCAAGTTGTGCCAGGGGAGGTTTAGATTGTATATTAGGGAAAATTTCTTTGCTTAAAGAGTGGTGAAGGACTGGCAGAGGCTTCCCAGAGCAGTGGTAGAGTCTCTACCCCTGGAAGAGTTCAAAAACTGTGTATCTGTGGCACTTGGGGACATGGTTTCATAAACATGGTCATATTGGGCTGATAGTTGGGCCTTACAGGTCTTTTCCAAGCTTAATGATTCTATGATTCTATGAAGGTTGCACCATTTCCACCCCTTAATATGCCACATTTTTGTCCTGACAGCAGCAACACCAGTACAGTTTAGGTCCTGAGCAATTCTCTGCTCCCCGGTACTGGTCTGTCGGTTCAATTTACAGTGCTGTCTTTTCAGATGCAGCATTTGCGAATTCACTTGACTGAGGGGTTGGCTTTCACCACCTTGTAAAACCATCCCAGCTGATACGTAGGCAGAACAAAGTCAAAATGCTGAGTGATGGGTACAAACAGTTTGAAACTGAGATGTCTTCTAAATTTGGGCAAAATGCCTGTTTGCCAAACATCACTCAGTCCACAAATTAGTATCCCAGCAGGTCTGGGCAAAGATTGCAGTTTCTGTCTCACTGACATTTTCTCTTTTGGGGGGGCATGTGGTTTTTTTTCCTGTCCTTGCTTAGCCCCGCAGCTCCAATCTGGTGTTTACTGGGAGCAGGTGGTGCTCACTTCCCATAATGCGAGCTGGCCATATATTCAGAGTGTCATGTACATCCTCTCTACCTCCTCTGCCTCTACCTCTTTCTTAAAGAACCTTTGTTAGAAGAAGGCTAACTCGTGTTAGAACAGATGTGCCCCTGCTCAAGGGGAGAAGAGGAAAGCATTTCTGTGCATCTCTGCCTCCCCGCAGAGACATTTCCGACTGTGTGACATGCTCAGCCAAGACAGCAGCTTGTTTTCATTCTGTTCCACTCCTCCCCACTCACCACTTTGTCTCTGTCTTTAAAAATTTGGTGCCTCATGCACTCAGGAGATGATTTAGATAAAAGCTTTCCATCAAATCCTGTATTAAGTTTAAAGGAAATCTTTTTCAATGTATTTTTTTCTCAACACCAGAATGTGCCGACTAAAGCCACCGTGAAAGTAGGAACCCCCCAGTGTTAATCGCAGACCCTTCTGTCCGCAGGTCAGAGGAGCAAAACACATTAATTAAATGAATTTATTTAACTGAGCTCAGGCAATAAGCAGGAAGCAAACTGCAGAGAGAGCTAGTCATTAACCTGATTTCGCCCTTCCCTGCCTCCTCCGCCGATGCTGTACTGACTGCAGCTTCTGCCTCTGGCAGGCTTAATGAATATTCACTGCTATAAAGAGTCTGACAGACCGCACTGATTCCGAAACATCAAATGCTAACAGTGTGCACTGAAAAACCCTCTCCCTGTCATTTGGAGGAGCTCTGAGGACATTCTGGCTTCACTGATCATCCCTAAGCCTTTTGGGGATTAAAATGTCCATTTAATCTTTTTTTTGAAACCCAGAAACAAAACGACAACCAAACCCACGACAAAGAAATCAAATCAAAATCCATCATCAGCATGAAAAAATGACAAATACTGAACTGAAAGACAGGGAAATGAGTCAGTCAGAACAGAGTTGAACCATTTTAAATATCAGTTTGACGAACAATCCCTACTGTCTCTACAGACTATGTCGATTTGGAGTCTTAAAGAAATAAAATCAAATTATTTTCACTCTCTACCCTCCATCTGCCTGGCCTGTTCTGCACTAATGACTCTGAAACAGGAGGGAGGAACCAAATGAAAACTTGTCCCCACCAAGGAGTCTGTGGCTTTAACCCATTGCTCGGGTTTAAAGTCAGTAACACGAAACGGGGTAATTACAGCCCTTGTGTGTGACAGAGACCTGTACCCAGCCCTGCTCCAAGATTAGAATAGGGGGTGAGTGAAGAGGTGACTCCCAGTACAGTCTAGAGTTTCAGTCCGTGCTGACATTTAAATTCAATTTAAACAGAGATTAGCTATCTCAGTGTAAGAAAACAATCTTACATGCTGTGCATTATTGTTTCGGCTACCAAACAGGTCTGCCAGCATGTTCGGAGAGATGTGAAGGAAAAAAATTGATTTGCTGCTACTCCAGCCTGCTTTGGGCAGAGCAGAATGCAGGTTCAATGCCTTCTCGCAGTTGCTGAAGCAGCAAACAGCACAGGCTCTGCAGCCCCAAGCTCCTCTCACTCTGTTTTCACTGAAAGAGGCTTTTCCTCCCGCAAAACCATCACCCTTCTCCGATGACATCCTTCTAAAGCTGTAACTTGTGCCCACTCCTCCTCCCCCCACTTAATTGCACTTCCTAGTGCTTGCTCAGCACAAGCTTTAACCTGTTCCTCACCAAACTCAGGGCTAATCCGCTGCATCAGCCAGACAGCATGTGCTCACATCCCAGATGTTCCATATCATCTTCCCAGTTCTCACTGGATGCTGAACTCTGGGGGATGCAGTGTTTGAATGATTGTGGCATATGCAGAGGTTATTCGGGGGAGATTACTTCTGCAATATAAGGCAGATGGATTTTTATTTGGGCATTTCACTATGTCTGCAGACCCACAGTGACCATTTTTAACTTTTCATAGATGGAAACAGGCAAAAAAAGCCCCAAACCCAAGAAAATTTAAATCTTACGTATCATAAATATAGTGTGGGCAACTAGAGAAACAGCCATTCTGCCCTTGTTTTAATGCAAATAGGAAGGTAAAGGGCGGAGAATACTGCAGGAAAGCTGGACTGGGTTCCAGGGTGAATTGCTGTGCTCCTCAGGACCCAGGAATAGAAAGGAGAGTGGAGGCATGGGGTACAATGCTTGTCCTGACAACCTGCACCATCATACCCTCAGCTCCACTGGAGAAAAAGCATTTCTTTGCTTTCACATTAAACCAGATTCTATGTAGCCTCCTTAAATGCTCTAAAGTGAACCAGACAGAGCAGGAAAACAGGCACCCAGGCCTCTGCTCAAGGCTGATTTTAGAATTGCTAGGTGACACATCCCAAAAATGTAGACTTTAAAAACTGGAATGCCTGATCTGTGGCTCAGATTTCTCCCTGAATGTAACTGGGATGGAGGTGGCATTCTAACCACTTCCAGCTGGCTGGTATTGTGTGTGGGCGCTGCCTCTGCTATAGAAAGACATGAAATATTGGAAAGAGAGCAGAAGTTATTGAAGAAGACAAACCTCCAAATGGCAGGAGGACAGGAACGGAGCTGTGTTACAGAAAGCCAATTCTGATTACTGTGTTCTGTCAAATTTAAATAAAAAATAATTCAATTCTTAAATACAAGCACTTTCATTTGAAAGAGAATAGGCTCACAGAACATCATAAATCTTCCTGTGAAGGTGAAAAGGAGGAAGCATTTCCTGGCTGCTGCTGCAGCAGCCTTGTAACAGCATCCTGCTGGCAGCCATCCCCCACCCTCCCCTCATTCACTCTTGAACTGAGGCCAAGAGCAGAGAATCTCTGTTCTGTCTATCCAGTCGCCTCCTGCCACTGGGGGCCACTCTGTGTCTATAGGGTGATCCCAGGACCAGCAGCTTGGACTTCAGTTAACTGTCACCACAGCCACCTTCTGCCTCAGCCAGATTTTGAGGGCTGTGTGTTATTGATTCCCCAGGAAGGAACATTTCAGGTCAGGGATTTCAGACTACCTGAAAGTAAGACCAAAGGCAGTATTAGATGTTCTGCTAGCACTGGATGTCCCAGACAGGACTAGGTTTAATCATGTCCACCTTCGAAATTGAACACTCCAAAGAGAATTCAGCTGAATTCAATCCCTTCTGCTCACTCTGAACAGAACAGCTACCAAGTACCAGTCTCTGCAGCTGTGAAAACCTTCTACCAGTAAATGTACCTTAGCTCAGTCCATATTTTGCAGGTGCAGAAAGAGGCGAGAGCCCAGCATTGCTGTTACAGCCCAGTGCTGGCAGGCAAAAGAGAATCCCTGCTTCTTAACCAAGCACCATTAATAGAAAGCCAGTAACAATGGAAACTTGGAGCATCAACTTTAGGCTTTCAAAGCAGAATCTAATTTTAACCAACTAATTGGATGTTTGAAGTGGTAGTGGAAGAGAAAGGGACACATTTGTTTCAGCTTTTGGAACTGTCTATTTTAAACATGAATGAATGTGTGAGCTCTACCACTTAGAAGGGATAATATAGTAATGGATGATGGACTAACCATACCTTGTTTTAACTTTCTTTGTCATCCACATTTAGTTTACAGGCTTCAACCATTCCTATTGTTTATGGCTCCCACCCCAGCAGCCCAAACCATTGTAATGTCCAGGTCAGGTGACAGCAGTGCCAAGTTTTCTCTCAGGTCTTTCTTTCAAAAACAAACAGAGCTTCAGAGAACAAAAGGTGCAGCACCTTGGCTCTCAGGGGCTGAAGGTGCTCTGAACCTCACAGCTGGCATCTGTTTCCCTGGCTCACTCTGGCTCTGATCACAAAGACACTTTTATGGAATTTTATGGAGGAAAGCCTTTTCCCTATCTGAACCATAAAGGGGAAAAATCAGAACCCTAGAATGGTTTGGGTTGGAAGGAACCTTAAAACCCATCCAGTTTACCATCCTGCCAAAAGCAGGGATGCCTTCCACTGGATAAGGGTGCTCAAAGCCTCATCCAACCTGAAAGGGTGGAAAGGTACAATTAATGTTCAGTTTAGTTTGGTCTGGTTATCTTCAAGGTATTTCTTAATTTTAAAAGCAAAATACACCATACAGGTATAGGAAATCAATTTAGACCTGCACAGTTCCTTTGCTGACCTGCTCTAACTGGTTTATCACCAAGCCTCTGCAAACTTCTCCTCCTCCCAAAGCCAGGTAACTAAATGGCAACGTCTATTTGGATTCATACCAACATAGCAACCTGCCCTAAGAGTAGTGCATTACTTTAGACTAGGAGAAGTCTGTCTAGAAAGCTGCCTGGAGGAGAAGGACCTGGGAGTGTTGGTTGACAGCCGACTGAACATGAGCCAGCAGTGTGCCCAGGTGGCCAAGAAGGCCAATGGCATCCTGGCTTAGATCAGAAATGGTGTGACCATCAGGGTCAGGGAGGTTATTCTCCTTCTGGACTCAGCACTGGTGAGACCACTCCTTGAATACTATGTTCAGTTCTGAGCCCGTCACCACAAGAAGGATGTTGAGGCTCTGGAGTGAGTCCAGAGAAGAGTGACAAAACTGGTGAAGGGGCTGGAGAACAGACCCTATGAGGAGCAGCTGAGAGAACTGGGGGTGTTTAGACTGGAGAAGAGGAGGCTGAGGGGAGACCTCATTGCTCTCTACAGCTACCTGAGGGGAGGTTGTGGAGAGGAGGGAGCTGGGCTCTTCTCCCAAGTGCCAGGGGACAGGACAAGAGGGAATGGCCTCAAGCTCCTCCAGGGGAGATTTAGGCTAGACATTAGGAAAAAAAAATTTTATGGAAAGGGTGATTAGGCACTGGCAGAGGCTGCCCAAGGAGGTGGTTGATTCCCCTTCCCTGGAGGTGTTTAAGGCACGGGTGGACAAGGTGCTGAGGGACATGGTTTAGTGTTTGATAGGAATGGTTGGACTCGATGATCTGGTGGGTCTCTTCCAACCTGGTTGTTCTATGATTCTATGATTCTACTTTAATCCCTTGCAAAGGAGGGGGTTGGAAAACTGAAGGCACTGCAGGCATCAAAACAGACTCTGGCAGTCAGAGCTCTCATTCCCTTCCACTGTGTATGTCCCATTGGCAGCTTCCCATCATCTCCTGTTAGGATCACATCCTATTATTATTCTTTTTTACTGACACAGGATGAACAGAGCTAATAATATATCACATCAGCTAAAAAGAAATCTTAATTAAATGTGATGAGTAACTGCTAATACAATATGATAAGCCCCCTGGATAAGCACACCACACAATTTCTCTACTTTTTAGAACCCTTTAAACATCCTCCGAGGAGAAAATGGAGGTGAATGCATGCTGACCTTGCAAAGATTCTCCACATCCATTCTCCTACTGCAGAAGTAGTTTTGCTCTTTCAAGCAGTAGCAATGTTTTCACTTGGAAGATTTGGTTTTGAGTAAATCCTGGATTATTATTATGATGATAATTACATATTGATTATAATTATTATTTTAATATGATATTTAGAGTAATCTGAGTCTTCAGCCCTTTGAAGCAGATTATTTTGGTACTGATGGGAATCAGACTGACCACCCTGGAAGCCTGGACCTAGTGTTTCATGGTTCCAGGCCTTTGACCTGTTTGTTTCTCCCTATGGCTAAAGGAGTCCTCTCTTAACTGAGGGAACAGTACCTGCTTGAACCATAGAATTGTATGTTTGCATTAGGTTTTCAACAGATGCAGTTCTGCTGGATTTAATAGCCTGCATGCAGCTCTGTTCTGGTTGACTATTGAAAACCAAATTAAATGTGTTTATGAACCTCCTAATTTGCTCAGTGATTTATTTTACTTCGTCACATAGACTGAAGTCCACAGCTAGCAGGAGATGCACTGTGAGGCCATATAATGCTGAAACAAAATAAATTTAATGAAGAGATTACTTGAGGAATAGTAATGCACAATTATGGACTAGTATGTTTATCCAAGTAAAGGTAAGATCAAAGTTGGCAGTTGCTTGCAATGGGTGTCATTGCACTGCAACGGCCACTTTAACAAAATTGCAGATGCCTTTATGTCTGTCTCTAGAACTATATTTTTCTCAAATATTCATTTCTTTAATATACTTGGAGGCTTAACACTTATACAAAAAGTGGGTAGTGCTATAACTAGTAATTTTTTATCATGGTAACCTTTTAAGAACAGAGCCCTCATAATCCCAGTTGAAGAGTTAGTGAAGACCTACTTTATATTTCAATTATTTTTATTTGAATTTTAGAGCCCCAGTCATGCTTTAAGTCATGAGTTGTTCCCTCAATAAAACAACTAGAGAAATGGCTCAGGCTTGTCTTTTCACATAAAATGATGCTTTACATTATACTCAGGAGCTGCTCAAGTTGCTAATGAACTCTCTTTCCAGAAAGGCATTGCTCATGCAACTGTAGTAGCATATCAGATAGTTATTTATATATGCCTGCCCTTTCACTACTCTGAAGGAAATATTAAACATGGAAGAACTGGCTTGAAATGAATATCAAATCTGGGAACTGAATTATTACACATAAAGTGTAATGGATGTAAATGGATGTCTGAGAGCAAAGTAAGAGAAACTATCTTCATTTCTACATTATTGCTTAATGGAGGCTGACTTAGAAAAAAAAATCCTATCCCAATTACATTTTAAGAAATGCACATTTCTTACAGCTGTGATTCTGCTAAATGAAAAAGCTGGGAGAATATCAAGGACAGACTGCATCAGGATTGATAGCCTAGTTATTTTCCTTCCAGGAAACGTGTCATCTCCCCAGGTAACTAGGACAAGCTGTCAAAGAATAGAGACATTTAAAAGATCTCAGCAGTTATAAAGGTTAAAAGGTGATGTTATCACTTCTCAATTCCTTCACTTCAAAAGGAGTTTTAAGTTACCATCTGGTGGAATCTACAGATAGAATCATAGCATCATGGAATGGTTTGGCTTAGAAGGGACCTTAAAGTTCATCCGGTTCCAACTCCCTGCCATGGGCAGTGATGCCTTCCATAAATATTTTAATATTGAATAAAACTTTAAACTTTAGTTTTTCCATTGTAATTATGTGGATATATGTACATGCTAATATGCATGTTCATTAGTTTTTAACTTCTGTGATTGTTAAGGAGAGGAGTGGCTCACTTCTTGATTATTACATGTACATGGTACACATCATTGCACTTGGACCAACATAAAGAGTAACAGGGACCACTGGGAAGAGTCAGCCTTGTGTATATCAGTCTATAATACAGACACTGTACAAGGCGCTTCTTTAGCAGAAAGGAAACAGATGTCAGAGGCACGTCCATCAATGTGTTCTTTGTATAAATTGTGGCCTGCCCACAGCAATCTTTGCACAGAGGTGAGCAGACACAAAGTAGAGGTAATATCCCTTTCAGAAACTGTAGGCCAGATAAGGTACTTGCACCTCAGGAACAGTTTAAAGGTTAGTATGAGTTGGGAAAGTGAGGTGAGATCACATTATCTGCAGTTCCATCAAAGCCATATGTAACCAGGGCCTCCTGCACCTGTCCATGTGCTGCCCAGAAGGGCCAAGACCCTTCCCACCTCAAGGAATATCTCACTGCAGATTCTACTTTCCCAGTACCTTTCCTCAGTTTCTCAGCTATCAGGTGAGGTCATGGAGGAAGGGACTTGTTGCATTTCCAACTCTGCATCTGAAAAAGCTTAATGGGAATCATGTCCCAGTCCATTTTAATCCAAGTAGATCAGTTAAGTTCATACAGTCCTGATAGATGATGTAGCTCACGTGTGTCAGATATAAGATGACAAGGAAAGGCTCTTTATCAGGGAATGCAGCGATAGTATGAGGTGGAATGGTTCTAAGCTGAAAGAGGGGAAATTTAGATGAGATATTAGGAAGAAATCTTTTGCTGTGAGGGTGGGGAGGCAGTGGCTCAGGTTGCCCAGAGAACTTGTGGCTGCCCCATCCCTGGGGGTGTTCAAGACCAGGTTGAATGGGGCTTGGAGCCCCTGATCCAGTGGGAGGTGTCCTTGCCCATAGTATAAAATCACCATTCTATGATTTTATGGTAAACGTAAATTCCTGCTATACCAGGAAACACTGTTCTCCCACTTGGGGATCCCCAGCACTAGGCAAACCAATTCACCCATCATCTCTCTGGATCTCTCAGTTAACTGCATTTGGCAAAAGCAGCAGCTTCCTTGCAAAGGTGTGAGACAAAAAAGCCAAAAAGATTTCATGCTCAGACCATTAAAAACTAACAATTCCATAAAAGGTGATGTCTGTCAGCTATTTCAATATATTCCCCACTGGAAAGGGAAAAACGGCCAACTTCTGCAGCAAAATGCCAGCTTCCTTTAGAGCAGATTCATTAATCTTGATGTGCCTTGTCCCACTAAGCACTGGATATAAATGTCTGCAATCCTTACATGGCTTCATAGTCTCCGTATGATCCACAGCTGTGGCACTGACACCAACTAAAACGTATTCCCTCTACACCAGACATGAAGAGGAAATGGCTTGGGGTACCCAGCAGAAACACAGTTTCTGACAACAAGGAGAAAAAAGCTCTATTTTTATCTCTTCTGCTGACACATGAAATAGCACAGACTTCATCCAAGCATACACGCAGCTGCTCAGTGGCTGGAATTTCTGCTGTGGCTTAGACTGGAAGAAGTGCAGTCACAGCACATACACTGTGTACCGAGGAGAAAAGACAGCAAAAGGATGCTTTAAAATGCTGTATTTGATCAAGTTCACTCTGCTCACCAGAAAGGGACACAATCCTGAATGTTACATTCCAAAACTTGTGTGCATATTTACTGAAACCAGCACTAACATTTACTACCTCTTCCCATAAAAACACTATAATCATGCATGCGGATATTTTATAGCAGCTTTCAGGTACTGAAAGGGGCTCCAGGAAAGCTGGGGAGGGGCAGGGATGGGATGAAGGGAACTGTTTTAAGCTGAAAGACAGGAGATTGAGATGGGATCTTGGGGAGAAAAGTTTTGCTGTAAGGGTGGGGAGGCCCTGGTCCAGCTTGCCCAGAGAAGTCACAGCTGCTCCATCCCTGGAGGTGTTCAAGGCCAGGTTGGATGGGGCTTGGAGCAACCTTATCCAGTGGGAGATGTCCCTGCCCATGGGAGGGTGTTGGAACTGGATGGGCTTTAAGGTCCCTTCCAAACTATTCAATGATTCTATGCAGAATTTTGGCAAACAGCTTTCAACAATTTTTGCATCAGCAATTATCCAGTTTGCATCTCTAGTGAAACAACCCAGTGAACAGGCAAACAGATTAGTGTCTCTGCGGATGAATAAATCTGCCAGTTAATATGAGATGATACCTCAGCCTTCAAGAAGGGACAATAACCAGGAGACAAAATAAATACTTAGGTTCAATAGCAAATACTGACATGAGCTGTAGAGCTTTGCCTATGCTATCTCAGAGAAATAAACAGCAGAAATGAATGATCATAGAATCGTAGACTGGTTTGGGTTGAATGGAGCTTTTAACGTCAAATTACAATGGCTTTACTCTATTTTTGCCCAAAGTCACCTGTTTGGACAACCACACCTGAAACTGCACCTAAACCCACAGAGCTTTCCTAAGGAAAATCCTACTGGTTTTTTCACCATTACAAATAACACTGGAATCAGTTCATAGTTCTCCCCAATATCCTTCCCACTCCTGCCTCCAGTTTTGTTTTAGTGCTTGTCTTCAGAAGCCAGAGGGAACCACCCATCTCCTCCCTCCTAATCCTCCATCATCACAAATCTACCTGCAGGTTTTCCACTGCTCCCCAGTTAATTCTGCTTTGGGCTCAGCACAAAAGCTGCCTTAAGAAAGAAAACTGCTGAGCCAGTTGCACTGCCATAGTCTAACACAAAGAGAATGCAACCAAGCTCATTCTCTCGAGGCTGCTGTATTTTAATCACAATTAAATAATGGAAGAGCATAAACTGCAGTCTGAATTTTCTTGTGTAGCTTTTCCTACCCATGTGGGGGGGTTGTGTCTTGTCTTGGTGCTGTGGGACCACATCATGCCCTCTCATCCTGCTCGTTCTCAGAATATTTGTCACTTCACATAAACATCAGCAGTGCTGTGATTTGTGTGAGAATCTCGGGTTTGGCAGGGGTGAAATAGTTACCTTTGCCTACTAAGGCACCAGAAAGCAAGTAACAGGAACTCATTCTTTGTTTTAGAAAAGAATAATAATATTTAAAGCAACGTCTTATTAGGTTTTGAGTGTTCAGGACTGGCAGCGTAGGACTGATTCAAAGTAATCTTATGGTCTCTTTATCCATCCTATTATCTGCACCATCACATATTTAATAGCAGGTGGTCTCCCTTACCCAGGCATCAGAGAGAAACAGAACACGCTGTGCATGTGTTACTGCTGCAGAGAAAGCAACTGCCTTCATAAATTTAATTCCCGTCAATGAAGAGGTTGTGTCTGAGATTCACAGAACTGAGTAATCAATAATCATGGTCTGCAAGACAGAAAACCACCTTCCGATGTCTTCCTTCAAAGCTGTGCATGGTTTGTTGGATTCTTTTTAGGTATTTCAGTGTTAAGCTCCTTCCCTAAAGGCGGTGAGGGGCCAGCACTGTGATCCTGCATAACTGTATCTGGCACTTGACCTGAATATGTTTCTCCCGATTAGGCAGTGACATTCTCATCTGGAAACTCTGTTTGTACACTGTCAAACTGTTGTCTTGGCGTAAAGGTGTACCCCAGTTGTTCTGAAAACCCAGATGAATGTTTGCTAGGATGTTCTCTATCTGCAGCTCAAAAATTGTAGTGATTGATGTGATTCGGAAGCTTTTGCCTTCAGGTTCCAGCATTTGCTGCATCTTCTGCATGTGTTATGAACTGATGGGTCTCTGTCAAGTGCAGGGAGGGATAAACCTCAAATAACAATTACATCTTTTTCCCTAACTGCCAACCTCAGCAGAGAAATGAAAGAATGATTAACATATAACTAACAAATAGACAGTGGCTACTAGCCTTAGTTTTTTCAGGCCCTGCCCAGCCCCTCTCCTCTGCAGTTAATAGGAGACCTCAGGGCCAGGTGCAACCATTCACCCACTTTCGCAAATATTAAGTTTATGTCAGCAAACCAATATTCTTCTTACTTTAATCCATGTTCTATATTTTTCATAATCACCATCAGAATCACAGTTTCAGAGCACATGTCTGAGAATCATCATAGAATGCTTTGGGCTGGAAGGGACTTTAAAGCACATCCTGTCCCAATCCTCTGCCATGGGAAGGGCCATCTCCCACTGGATCAAAACCCCATCCAACCTAACCTTGAACCCCTCCAGGGATGGAGTAGCCACAGCTCTTCCAGGCAACCTGGGCCAGGGCCTCCCCACCCTCACAGCAAAACATTTCTTCCTAATATCTCATCTCAATCTCCCCTCTTTCAGCTGAAAACCATTATCCCTCATCCAATTGCTACACTACCTGATCAAGATCCCCTCTCCATATTTCCTGTAGCCAACTTCATGCTGGATTCTATTTTGACTTCACCTTACTCTTAGAAACATATCCTTAGAGGGCATGGGAAGGGCAGAAAGAACCCATGATGAGTTCTCCCTCCTCCCTCATGAGTGTGCTCATGAAACACCACAACCATGTGCAAGGCTTAGTCTGTCTGCTATGATGAATTCCATCTGAGTAATAGCATCTCAGGGTTAGTGGGTTTCTTCTCAGCAGCATGCAATTGCCCACCAGCCATTATACAGTTCTGTTACTGTTGGTCACATTCTCCAATCCGGTATTGCTGCTTATCAGTACTGCAGAGGATATTGCAGCTGGCAGTGTAATCCATCTGAAATGGAATTGGTCATTGATCAAACAGACTGGTTGCACTTATGGCAGCTGAATGCCCCCCAGCTCTTCCTGACAAGCACATCTACCGAGAATGTCTGGGTCTGCCACAATCACTCCACAGGTCTCATCTTCACTCGTCATCAGGGGGATTCTGTATCTCCTTTTCCTTAGGCTGCATGGTCACACTACATAGACCTAGAGTGAATCTGTTCCCATACAGGGGGTCACTGCTTGTCTTTCTCAGCAGAGGGCAAAAGATATAGTCTTAACTGGAAAAAACAGAAGTCAAAGTATCTTCATAAAACTATGGAATGCCTTGGGTTGGAAAGGACTTTAAAGCCCATCCAGTTCCACCCCCTTCCCTGAGCAGGTACACCTCCCACTGCATCAGGTTGCTCCAAGACCCATCCAACTTGGCCTTGAACAACTCCAAGAATGGGACAGCCACCACTTCTCCAGGCAAGCTAGGCTAGTGCCTCAGCACCCCCAACAAGTAACAAATTTCTTCCCAATATCTCATCTAAATCTCCCCTCTTTCAGCTTTAAACCATTCTTCCTTGTCCTATCCCTGCAGTCCCGTGTCATGTGTCAGCCCCCCCCGCCCCCCCCAGCTTTTCTGGAGCCCCTTTCAGTACTGGAAGGCTGCTCTAAGGTCTCCCTAGAGCCTCCCCTTCTCCAGGCTTACCATATGCCTCATTATTCTTGGACATAACATCTCTGTCATTGTTTGTGTTCTGCTTACTCAGATAATGAAAGCATTTATCCTCCTTGTCCATTCATCATCTGTTATTATCAACTCCACACCAAGATCAGTTCTTGTTTCCTCCTTCTGCCACCCTGTTTTCACAAAGCTGATTCTCAGCACAACAGACCTTTGTTCTGAAGATGCAATTCCACACTTCCAGTCTGGGGCAGCTCTACTCCTTTTTCTGCCAGTATTAGTTCTCACCAGCAGCTAATTGAGTTGAAATCTAAGGCTATACCAGCTCAGTTTCCTGAGCCCTCTGACTCCGTAGCCAGAGAAGAAAATGCTGATTGTAGAAAGGACTGGAAGGTATGGCAAGAACTAAAAGAAAAAGTAGAACCAAAACCCCCAGGTTTAGACTGGTGTAAGCTGATATGGAGCTACACCAAGCCCATCTATTTAGTCCTTATAGCCTCTCTGAAATGCAGGCAAACTCTTCCCCACTACAAGCCTCATTATCTTCCCTACCAGCTGCCTCCGTGTTTCTTGTATACAAGCTGCATAAAAGAAGGGAAGCATCCCATTGTCCTAAAGCTGGAAACTAACTTATATTTTAATTAAAATTACTTGCAGTAAGCCTGCAACACAGGTAGGACTACAGACATGGGGAGAGAGATGATCTTCCTAGTACTGCTTCCAAATTGTTTTGTACAGCCTCTCTCCTCCCTCTGCCCTCCACAACCTTGCTTAACCATCACCAAAAAAAAAAAAAGGACAGGAATAGCAGTAAAAGTCTGTCATGGTCATGATATCGCTGTGCTTTACAAAGCAGAGATTTTTATTCCTGTTTCCTAGCAACTCTGCAGGCCAACTTGGCCGTGATTTTTTATTAAGCACTGGTTAACATAGGGCTGCTGCAGCTCTTCTCAAAGATATACTTTAGACAATTTAACTGCCTCTTTCTCTCCTTCAATGCACATTTGGAGCACCTGGAAGATTAATACAAAGCAAGAAGAAACATCTACATTTTACTTTTACCTACATTCCATTCTCTTATGTTATTTTATTTATATAGAATCATGGAATGGTTTGGGTTGGAAGGAAATTCAAAGCCCAGCCAGTTCCACTCCCCTGCCATGGGTGGGGATACCTCTCACTGGATCAGGTTGCCCAAAGCCACATCCAACCTGGCCTTGAACATCTCCAGGGATGGGGCAGCCACCACTGCTCTGGGAAACCTGGGTCAGGGCCTCCCCACCCTCACAGGAAAACATCTCTTCCCAAGATCTCATCTCCGTCTTTCCTCTTGCAGCTGAAAGCCATCCTATCCCTGCAATCCCTGATTCAGAGTCCCTCCCCATTAGGGACTTCACATGAAGGAAGTGTGAAGAGTTCTTAAACTAAGCATTTCATTCTAATTAATGAAGAGAAATGACTAAATGGAAAGCAGAGGCTGTAGATTAAAATGAAGTTATCCTCAAAGATCTCCAGAGAAGCCTGACCTCACATCATAGCTAAGAAGAGCTCAGATGCAGTTTCTACAATGCCTAGTACAATCACTTGCCATCTGGAAATGGTAAAAAGAGAAAGGCCAAGCAAGAATAAGGAGGTTAATTGTGCACCTTGATAAGGATTAAAGTTTTAAAATTATATTTGACATATAATTTAAAGATTCTTAAAAATGGATCAAGAAATAAACACTCACAGCATCTGCATTCACAGTAGGGAATACACTTCCCACTGAGAATAGCCACATAGCTGGTAGAAATGCTCCAAGCTTCCCATCATGCTACCTAAGCCTCAGGAAAGATCAGGAGGTGACCTGCATGGATTTAGTCTGCATGACCCACTGGCCTCCCTGCTAGGGCTGCCAATTAGTTTCAGCAGTGACAGCGTTTTCTCCAATGTGGCAAATTGCCAGCAGAGAACTGGATTAGGATCACCAAATTATTTTGCCTGTCGGCCCAGAAGTAAATGGGTCTTTTTCCATTAACGGATCTTCTAGGTAGGTTTAACTGCACGTTGAAAGTCTGTATGCTGAGCTGGGTTTACTGGGTGGAGCAACAGAAATGTGCTTTGTTCTGTCTCCAGACTTCACTGCTGGAAACAGATTTACTATACAACTGCCCCTAAGCTCTTTACAGGGTTAAAGGGTGGACCACACGTGTGTGGTCTTTGTGAAACCCCATAACCCTTCTTGCAAGCTGAATTAAAAGCAAAAAGTGATGTTCGCTGTGTGCTTTATTTCTCCCAACTGCAGTGAAGTCTGGGAACAACTGAAGCAAATAATCTGACATTAATGTTATTCATTTATTTTAATTCTTCTGTTTCCAGCTACATGTGAAAGACTCCACTACCTACCTACTTAACATAAATTTGCAGCAAGATAGTAATCTACCAATGAAGAGATGACATTATGCATGATACCAGGCAGGACAAATCCCTTGGAAAGCTAACAACTAGTGTGATGCCAGGACACTCCTCCTCTTCCCACACTCCTGCTGATGCTCTGCGCCTGCCACAGTTGCAGGTTCCTTCTCTGGGCCAGCTTATCCTCTGCACGTGACTGAATACATTTGACTCCAGGCACTTGGACAGGACACTGCTTGCCATTATGGTCTGTCTGCTGATACTGTCTGAGACAACAGGAGCAGTTTGGAACGGCATGAGGAACAAGGACGACAAAGTATTCAGTTACTGTTGTTATTAATTATGACCACTTAGCCACCACTGTAAGCATGCAAGTTGATTTCCCACTAAAATGACAGCCTCTTGCTCCTGGGAGTGTACAGAATCCTGGAAAAGCAATGCAGCACAAAACAGTGAAAAACTGAGAGCAGGGGAGAAGAGAATGGAATTTGCAAATGCAGATCCTGAGATGTATTTAATGTTCAATGTTCTGTGGTAATGAAAATATAGTTTGGATTTTGTGTCCTAAAAGCAGTGTTGGAAGGTTTGCAGGTGGTGTTTGAAGGAAACCTGGGGGAGAGATTATTCATCCTGCATTTTTCAGTATCACGATAGTGCTTTTAACACAGGTTTTGCCATTTTTCATTCACTGCGTTTGTTCAACCCCCCCCCCCCTCTGATTTTACTCTGAGTGTTGCAACATTCTGTTCTTCCTTTAAGCTCAGCTATGGTATTCAAGTGATTAAGTGCAACAGAAATATCAGAAAATTGAATCAAGAGAACTAAAGAAGGTCCAGGATTTTCCTAATTGTTTTTAGCTCAGTCTATGGTTTCTCCACTTCCAAATGCCTTGCAATGTATTAAAAATCTGAACGTGAAAACCCTGCCGAAATGATTTCAAGACCGGGGTTTGCTCCTTGGAAATAACTAGGTTTTAATATTAGAATAACCCTGCTAGAATAAGCAATCCATAGGACCGGGCACTTGGTCAAGTTGCTGTGCTTGCAGGATAAGAAGGTATAACCTAAGGCAAAATCCCTCACCAGCTCTCCTAACCACAGGGACAAACACTGAGGGGGAAGGACAGAGGACCTCTCTTGCCATTAATTGTCTAAATGACCCTAAGGAGATTAGCTGCACAATTAGTTATTTAATCAGGGCCACTCCTGGCCGGGAAGCAGCCTGTCTCCTGTGTGCTTCACTGTCACTGAGATCTGACCTTTACAGGGAGACTGAGCTCCTTTCACACCCCCTCAAATCCCACCCCACTCTATGCAACAGGACAGCACTCACACCCCAAGGGAGGCTGCAAATCCATCGGCACAGGGTTTGCTCACCAGTCAACAAATCCTACTTGATCTTTCAACAGCTCCTTTTCTTATACAGTCAGAAACGAAGCCAAGGGAGGCAGGCATGAGACAGAACTGGGCCACTGACAGCAACAAATGAAGCACTCGCTCTGTTCCTAGCAACAAACTCAATCAAATTATAAGCAATTTAATTTCATCCTGTTCAAACCATAACAAATGAATTCTGTTCCAGCTCCAGCCTCCCTCCTTGGTGTGCGATGAACTCCTGCTGTAAACTGTTCTGCTCTGGTAACCTCTCGGTATCTGATCCCAGCACTGGATGCTGAGCTGGGGTCCACAGGCTCTGCACAAGGTCCTGTAGGCTGTTCCTAGTCTCTGAACCTGTCCTGTCTGTCTGGGCAAGCAGAAGCAGTACACTGTTTTTCCCAGCATAAACATATAGAAGCAATTTCCACAGGACCACAAAGAGTTTGTGGGAGTTTTTTTCTCCCTAATCTACTCATTCATTTTACTAGCAGTGTCTGCCCGCTAAGAGGGGTTGCTTTTAGGGATGAGTGACTGTAATTATACAACACAAGAGCAGAGAAGCTGCACTCAGATTTATTCCCTCCACAGCCTTGCTTCTCTGAGAATTAAATCCTCATAATGAAGCGGATGCCTTTGCACGCTTCTACTGCTGTTTTACATCTCTCACTACACTCTCTGCACACAAGCAATGAGTTCAGAGTTTAGTGTTCTGAGCAAATTCAGTCTCTCAAGGTCAATGTTACATAAATGGTCAGAATGTGTGCTGGGAAAATATGGCCAGTGTTGCAGTCTGGCTTTCCTTGCTTTGTGCATCCTAGTTTGACTCTGGCAGTCACACCAAAGCAAGGCTATGGCAAAGAGATCAGGGAGATACAAAAAGGGAAACAATGGCCAAGGGGAACATGAAGCCTTTGTAAAAGCAGGGCTTGCAAGCTGCTAAAGGTCTGTCGTGGCAAGCAAAGGGTCAGTAAGCACTTCAGTAAAGTGTGAAGCCTGAATCAATAATTTTGTGCTGCTCAGGAAGCCCAGGTACTCTATGGCTCAGGCAGCTGGGGAGAAGCAGGGAAGGTCAGTCCCAAAGAAGGCTCACAGCTTGGTTTCTAGGCTGAGAGAGTTGGAGTTGTTCAGCCTAGAGTAGAGAAGGCTCCAGGGAGGCTTTAGAGTAGCTTCCAGTACTGAAAGGGGCTACAGGAAAGCTGGGGGAAGGGCTCTTGTTCAGGGTGTGCAGAGACTGGACAAGGGGGGACGGTTTGAAGCTGAAAGAGAGGAGATTGAGATGAGATCTTAGGAAGAAATGTTTTCCTGTGAGGGTGAGGAGGTCCTGGCCCAGTTTGCCCAGAGCAGTGGTGGCTGCCCCATCCCTGGAGGGGTTCCAGGCCAGGTAGGATGGGGCTTGAAGCAACCTGACCCAGTGGAAGTTGTCCCTGTCTGTGGCAGGGGTGTTGGAACAAGAAGGTCCCTTCCAGCCTAAACCATTCCATACTTTTACGATTCTCTCTGCTCATCCCTGCTGTAGCGGGAGCATCTGAGGCCAGGTGGTTGCTAACCCAGCATTACCACAGAGCACTCTGTGGTAAGAATAATCCTGATTATATCTGCATCTTGGGTTTTGCCTTTTTAAAACAGGATAATGATCATGTCCTTGTCCTTGTGCTCCCAGACTTTGTCTGCCCTGCCTGTGTAAGTAGTAAGTTCCTTAAGGCAAGGCTTGTCTCTTGCTATTTGCATGGGCTTTGTGCAGTGCTGTCTGAACTGAGAGGCACTGCCACACTACAACATCAGTAACAGATGCTGAAGCAATGCCTGGGTACAAAAATAAACACATGAAAAATACATCCATGACCCTTGTGTACAGCAAAGTGCTGTGCACAAGCAGACATCCATTAGGGGAAGATGGAACATCACAGAGCAGTCTGTCTTCCCTCACCTTCTGTTCTTTTTCCATCACTTGCAATATAAATACATTCCAGATCAAAATTCCCTAGAATTGCTTAAATCCTACCTGATTTTATTCATCTATTTTCTACCAGATAGGGAATGGCACGTTGCAAGAGATAACAGTTGAAATTCCTCTAGGACTATGAATGTGATAGGCTGTTTGACCATTTACCTTGGTGTATTTTCTTTTAAGACAATCTAAAAAGAATAAAATTAAACTCACAGCATGAGGGAAAGAGAAAAAAAATGAAAACCCACAGCACAGACACAAAAGGGAGGCACAACAGGCAGAAAATAAAGCAGCTGTAACCTCATGTGGAAACAATTTGATTACCATCAATTCCCCAGAGTACTGACTGGATAAATACTTGTTTAGCTTATAAGTTCTGACAAGATCACAACCCAAGGTAGCACAGCTGCAAGCAAGTGCTTTTTCTATTTATTTATTGAAACCTCTGTGAAAATAATAAAAAAATCCATGTCTTCTACATAGCTGCAGAATATTCCCAGCAGGCATGCAAGACAAAACCACTGGGACTGTCAACAAGATCCACAGAGCAGCACATGCCTGGAGTGATGCATAAGTGAAAAAGTTGCTTAGATTTGAAAATAGGACTTTAACGACAAAATAACTTCTGACCTGATGTCCAGGTATCAATTAAATCATCTGGCAAATCAAGAAGCATTGTCCTCTGCTTTTTGTTCAGTTACAGCATCACTTGGGGTATCACTAAGCCTAAGACCTAAAGATGGTGAGTTAATCAGTGCTGGAGTTTGATTCAAGAGTCAATGGACTATTGGCCATTATAGACGTAAGAAAGTTAACTACAATCAGAATAAGGTACATTTAGAACCACTGAATCATCAAATGGTTTGACTTGGAAGGTACCTTAAAACTCATCCTGTTCCAACCCCCTGCTGTGGGCAGGGACACATCCCACTGGATCAGGGGCTCCAAGCCCCATCCAACCTGGCCTTGAACCCCTCCAGGGATGGGGCAGCCACCACTGCTCTGGGTAACCTGGTCCTGGGCCTCCCCATCCAGACCACACAACCCTAAAGTTCTCAGCACAAATTTCTCTTTTTCAATTTCAGCTGAATCCTTTTTTGCCTTACACTGACTCTTCAGGCACTAGGAACTAGCATACTATTAAATCTCTCATCTGTGGCATCTCATTTACTAGGTACACTCTGTGGAAAAATAATGGATCCAACAACAAAGATCCCAAATGCTACTCTACATCAGTCATCATTGTTTTGGAGCCAAAAGGAAAATAATAAAATAACAGAAAGTAAATTTAACTGTAGCCAACTCATGACTGCAGTTTCTCTATAATCTAATCTAACTTCCCCTCCTCTCTTCACACAATCAGCTGAACACAATCTATATTAACCTGTTCATTGGCTGCAAACCTGGTCTTGGCTGCAAATATTGAAAACCAAAACTACTGGTTTGACTACAGTTTGCAAGTGGTGAAGCAGTTGAGTTCCTGGTCAGAACAGTCATCAGCTTTAAAAAAATAATCATCGGTGTGTCCAGCTGCAGCTGTTGTAAAAGTATTTACATTTTTTTACATGTTCTTTAGAAAAATCTTTCTGATTTCAAACTGCCCAAGAAACATCTGAATTCTCCACCTCCCATCAGGCTGTCAGAAATGAGAAGCTTTTACTACAGAATCATAGAATAGTTAGAGCTAGAAGGGATCTTAAAGATCATCTAGTTCCACCCTCCCTGCCATGGACAGGGACACCCCATTAGATCAGGTTACCCAAGGCCCCATCAAACTTGGCCTTAAACATCTCCAGGGATGGGACAGCTACAACTTCCATGGGCAACCTGTTTCAGTGTCTCAACACTCTCATGGTGAAGAAATTCTTCTGAATGTCTTGTCTAAATCTGCCCTTCTCCAGTTTATACCTGTTCCCCCTCATCCTATCAGCACAAGCCTTTATGAATTGTCCCTCTCCAGCTTTCTTGCAGGCTCCTTTCAGGTACTGGAACCTTTTCTTCTCCAAGCTGAAAAAGCCCAACCCTCTAAGCCTGTCTTCATATGGAAGGTTCTCCAGCCCTCTGATCATCTTTGTAGCCTCCTCTGGACCCATTCCAGCAGCTCCATCTCCTTCTTAGGTTGGGGATTCCAGAACTGGACACACTACTCCAGAAGAGGTCTCACAAAAGAGCAGTAAAGGGGCAGAATCACTTCCGTCGCCCTGCTGGCCACAATTCTTTTGATGCAGCCCAGGACACAGTTGGCTGTAAGTGCACATTGCCAGCTCATGTTGAGCTTCTCATCGACCAGCACCCCCAATGTGGGTTAAAAGAAAAGGATTCGCCCTTATAAGGCCCTAGCAGATAATTTCTATTTCAGTGTAGTCCCACTGTTCTGCAAGGTTGGCACGATTTCCTTCTCCAGACTGTACTGAACAGTAGGGATACTGCAACTTTAAATAATGATTTTAATACGCTTTATGGGGATGATTTTTTTCTGTAACTATAAGAGGCTGTGAATCAAATTTCTATACTACTTTACTCTGTAGGCTTAGGAACTAGTTAAACTGTTTACAACATTCATTTGGGGGATTTATTATATCATTGATTTGAAGATGAATTTTCATGACAATCATGAATAACTTGGCCCTTAAGTATTTGCTTTTTTTAAAACATTATCCATATTATCACAGTGGTTCTTAGACCACTTCAATATGGTTCTTAGAGCTGGTATTTGATGTACGGGTATTTCTGGGTTTTAATTATGAAATGGAAAATTAGTTACTAATTAAAATAAGTACAGAGGACACGTTCACAGCTGCATTTTTGCACTCCTTCCATTTTACACAGCTGCAGCACTCTGCAACAAATCAAGAGCCCAGTTTTGTACTCCGTCTTGCTCATCAGTTGTTAGCTGTAGCAATGCATTGATTAAAGCTGTAAAAGCTTAGCCAGACCAGCATTCTGTGCCGTTATTTGTACATTAACCTTTAACAGTCTTAAAGCCACAGCACTTGGCCTCTGCACACTCCCTGCAGTGACTGCTGGAGGAGTCTTGATTGGCCCCTGTTTCCGTAGATAAGGAAGGGTCATTTGAAGAAGGGGAACAAAAACTCACTGGCTTTTAAGAAGAAACTGTTCTCCATTTACAACCACAGTGTAAAGCTGTATCATATGAAATATGTTGCGCCTGAGGTCTTACAGCACTCAGTTACTTTCTTAGTCTCTTTCTCTTTAAGTATTTTAGAATAATACTTCAGAAGCCAAGAGCCTGGTGACAGTGTCATGGTCCCCTGTGAGCTTTTACGGAGCATTAGGCCTGAAGAATTTCAAGAACAGTCTGTTGCAACAGTGAGTCAAACAAAAATAAATTCTTCATTCCCTTCTGTGTGGATGTTAAATGGACTCAAAGATGCAGAGAGATCAAATTATTATTCCATGAAAAGAACAGCGAACTTCAGTGTAGCTTTCTGCCCCCTTCAGCACAATCTATTCCCCAGTCTCAGTGTGCCAATCTTCTTTCCAGTGACCTATGCTCAAGCAGTCACTGAGGAGTCTGTGCTGTGCCATTCCCAGTGCTATCTACCTCCTGTAGACCTCCTAGCATCCTGTTCCAATTGTTTCCCTTGACCATATCCTCTTTGCTCACCTTCCTGATCCAAGATGTTTACCAATCTCCCCCCTTCATGTCCTTAGACATCTCTGCTCAGACCTCTCCTGCTTAGAATGATGCTTTATCTCTCATCTGGGCCCTTCTCACTTTGTTCCCTTGGAACAAAATGTCTCTTTCTGACAGAATGTTCTTATTCAAGCAGGATTTACTTGCTTGACATACAAATTAGTATGTGGGACACAGCAACATGAATGCCACAATTTACACTAAATAATTACAATAATTTCTTTTCCTGTCAAGGCATTACTGGACATTTTTATTAAAATCCATCCGTGTATCCCCTCTCCATTTCTCCACAGCTTTCCCAGTCATTTTGTTCACAGCATTCCACCCATACAAAACTTACTAGGAACACTGATTTATCTTTACCTTTCAGATAACTTTCCTATTTGCAATATTTACAGTCATTTCCCATTTAGTTTTCATTATTCATCACTTGTTATTCTACAGACCATGCTTCATCAATGGACCTTCTGCATTCTAGCTGACTGCAGCAGGAACCGTCTCCAAGGAGCAACATAAATCTATTCCAGAGCAACTGCAGTTCCCAGCATAGAATCACAGCATCATTTGGGTTGGAAGGGACCTTAAAGATCATCCAGCTCTAACACCCTTGTGATGGTTATTCAGTTATAATATTCATGGTTTCTTGGTTGTAACATTCCTCTCCCTTTTGAAGCAGCTGTGAAACCCACAGCTAACTTGTCTCTCCTGATTATTTCTCTTAAGGAATAGCAGCCAATATTCCTACTGCTGTTTCCTTGGCCATTTCAAGGGGAAAACATATGCACAATAAATGTCAAGCATGGAGGACTGCCCGTTGTGAGGTCAGTAGATTGTTATGCAATTAAATTGCTTTTTTTAATAGGAGTGCTTAAAAATACAAGGCTAAGACCTCTCATCCCTGGTTAATTACCTGGGAAAAGGAAACAAAAATCACAGCTATACTTAGAAGAGTGTTACCACTGCAAATTCAGAAGCATAAAATTAGCATATTTCAGGATTGCATTGGCCTTGATTCAGTCCTTTATGCATATTCACATAGGTAGACACTGAAATCCCGACTTCCTTGAAGTCAGTGGGATTTTTGCCATGTTTCATGGCAGTGTTTCACCTACATGCTTCCAGACCTCAGATGCATAATTTTTCATGAGAGTTCTCTGTATGGAAGCCTTTTTACCCCTCTCTATATGCAGTGTGAGGCCCAGTGGCTTATTTACTGCACACACATTAAGGTTGTGTTGAATAGGGGATTTGCAAATTCCTCATGGGTCTTTCTCATCACAAAACTCTGTCGTCCTCCTGAGTCCTATATGTGCATGCATCCTTGGACTGTTCCGTGTAGCACTACTTCAGGTGATTTGCAGATTTGAACCAGGAACACAGAGAAATACACACAGATTTGTTTCATGCCCCCTAATTCTAAGCTCTGAATGATGCACAGGTCTGATTTATTTGGAAATCTTCACTGTTTATATTCAGAGCAAAGTTTCTGTTTATCATAATTTCTACTACTAGCTCCCACCATTTCTTCAAACCAAGCTCTAGTGATTCTGAGTTAGGCATCCAAGAACTAAAGTTCACTCGGAGTAGTGGTTGTGTATAGGAAGTCTGATATAATTGCCGGACCTGTCAAAGGACACCGAATAGAAACCAGAAATCTGCCCACATATCCTGGACTCACCATAGAGCACCTGAGGGACAAAGAAGATGCCCTGAAACACTAAACCAAATGCTGCCCTCCACCCAGAGGGAGTCCAGCCCTTCTTGTCTCACCTCACTTGGAAATATCCTGACTACAAACCTACAAATTATTGGACTGGTGCATAATGGGGGCTACAGGAAAGCTGGAGAAGGGGCTCTTGATCAGGGAATGCAAGGATAGGATGAGGAGGAACTGTTTTAAGCTGAAAGAGAGGAGGCTGAGATGAGATATTGGAAAAAAATGTTTTCCTGTGAGGGTAGGGAGGCCCTGGCCCAGGCTGCCCATAGAGGTCGTGGCTGCCTCATCCCTGGAGCAGGTGTTCAAGGTGTGGTTGAATGGGCTCTGAGAAACCTGATCCAGTGTGAAATGTCCCTGACAATGGCAGGGGTGGAACTGGGTGGGTTTTAAGGTCTCTTCCAACCCAAACCATTCCATGATTCTACCATAAGAAAATGCATAGACAATTTAAAAATGCCAGATCAAGGCTCAGTGGCCCCTGCATGGGTGAAATATGCAATACAATCAATAACAGTATTGGCAGTCAGATGAGGACCAGGTTTCACTTGAGCAACGTGTATTTGCTGAAACACCATGTGATGTTTGAGTGCAGCTATGCACTAGGCATTAAGGATTTAATGATTTAACACTTGACTTGTTCACCCTTCCTAAACATTTCTATGACATCATCGGTGAATTCATTCATTCATTAATTCTTGGTCCCTGTCTGTGAGACCTCTTACCCGAGGCTTTTCTGGACCTTTAAATTAAATGAATGGTTTAGTGACAAACTCCTTGGGATTAACCAATTGACTAAAACAACTGCATGGAGCACATATGCACAGAACAGGCTTGGAAATAGTTTCTAGTAATCGCAGATGGAGACCTGCAGCTGCCACGGTAATGCTAATGATAACAGAGATAACAAATAGCTTATCTAGGGTTTTTTGTGGACCTAGATGCATTCTATTCATACGCTAATTATGTTAGGATCAACCTCCTTTGTTGGCTCCTTCAACTGCAATTGACAACAATGAGCTGACTCTCTTCTGAAAAGCATCAGTCATGCATGTTAACCTGATGGAAAATGTTACAGGTCTTAAATCTAAGCCAGAAAAAGAAAGAAGCATTGAAAGAGATATATGGGGGAAATTGCAGATAGGATTCTAAACCAGTGGTAGTAAATTGTTGAAAATGTGATGCTGTGAAAATTAACACAATCATTAATCTTAACAGAGATTTCTCTATGAGTCACATTTAGTGACCAGTCACATTTAGTGACCTGGGATATCTGCAGCTTTTGATTACAAAGAGTTGAGAAAAATATTACCTGAATCCACTAAGAAAGGACTAATTAATATTATGTCAGGTTCTCAATTTTGTTGGGAACAGACAAAGACAAAACAAATGAGTTTTCATTTTGCAGGAAAAAATATTCATTTACAAGGAGTCTGATTCACAAAAATTGTATATAACATCAGCTGTTGTGGATATTCTGTACTGCAATATAGTCACATTTTCCTGTATGGCACAAAAAAATCCTGTCGCTGAAGATATTTCTTTCAACCTGTTTGAATACATTAGCTAGAAACTTTTATATAGGGGGAATGGGTTTAAGAAGAAAGAGAGGAGATTTAGATAAGATCTTAGGGAGAAATATTTTCCTGTGGAGGTGGGGAGGCCCTGGCCCAGAAGCTATGGCTGCTACATCCCTGGAGGCGTTCAAGGCCAGGTTGGATGGGGTTTGGTGCAACCTTATCCAGTGGGAGGTGTCCCTGCCCCTGGCAGGGGTGGAACTTGTTGGGCTTTGAGGTCCCTTCCAACCCAAACCATTCCATGATTTTGTGATTCAATGAAATAAAAACCACAGGGAAACAATGATCTGCAGTGCTCAGTCCAAGGGCCAGAGTAAAGAACCTTGGCCCTTGGACTGTCATCACAGGGCCTCGTGATAGCTCCTTCTCCCACTATGCCTTGCAGTTTTCTCCACCCTACATAGCCATCAATGTACAGAGCAGCTTGTGTAACAAGGACACTTCCACTGCACAAATGCCTCATTTCATGGTTATAGAGGGGAAGAGCAATAAGAGCCAAGGTTTAGTGCTGTTCCTCAGAGATATTCAGGTTTCCAAAGTGATTCTGAAATGCTAAGACCCAAAAAGAATAGCAGGGAGGAGTCCAGATAGTGGAGCAGGGCTCTGAGACCCAAATGCCAATGGACCTCTTTAGAAGACAGGACCATCCTACACCTTTGCATTTATTTTTAGGTACTTTGAAATCTGCATTAAGAGCAAGCAAATGAACATTTGCATCCACAGTGAACTCTGTCTACACTAAAGGCTCAGTCAAGGATGATTAGTGCAGCTGAAAGCCTGAGGGGACCCTTTGTAAAGGTTGGAGTGTCCTTCAGGTGACATTTTCAAATGCAAGCTCAACAGTTACACGCTCTTCCTAACATATGCAAGCCGTGTATTCCAGGAAAGCCTACAACAGAGGGAAAAGCACACGGAAACCAGGTAATTATAGCCTAGGGGCTGTAATTAATTTCCAAACTATCTTAATTTCCAAATCTCTTTCTGCAGACAACCTTTCTGCAACACCAAGGTAGGCTTTGCTGGGCATCACCAATTCATAGATATGTTGTAACCGTTATTGCAAATCCTGAAATTTCTCCTCAGCTCATTACCTAGGTAAAACCCCCATTTAAGCCAAGGGCAAGTTTTGGCCTAAGAAGTATTAAATAAAGCAGCTCTTTCATCTTTTCTTTGCTGGAGACCCCACTTGTTGGCCTCTGGCCTGCCTCTGTGATACAAGCATCTCTCCTCATCTGAATTTCTGGGAGATTTGGTGCTCATAGAGCTGTCACACTGAGCTCACAACCCTACACAGGGCATCTGCTAAGCTGACAGCTTCATTCAGACACAACTGCAGATGCTGATCGCACTAGTGACTCACTGCTCCAACATTAAAAGTGAGACTATTTTATTGCCTGTACTTTTGAAGTGCAAAATTCTTCTTCTTTAACTCAATGACAACCTTTTCCCAGCTCTTATTGACATCTGTGAAGTTATCAGGCAGTGGCTGAATAAATGAAGCTACGTTCTAAAATGTATTTTAGGTCATTTCTTTTGACAATAATAGTTTAGTTTCTGTCACTGTGTACTACTGAATAAAAAGATCTAGCACAAAAAAGAAAAAGGTCTGTTTTCACCACAGTAAATGAAAAGAGACATTCAAAGGGACTTAACAGATTTGGATAAAAAATAACAAAGGGAGAACTGGTAGGTTCCTACACCAGCTTTACCATTCTTTTGAAATGGAAGGACAAACCACCTCTAGAGCCAAGCATAGGTGTTTCCAGTCTGAAAACACATACCCGACCTGAAGCCCTTTCCTTACACAAATCAATAACCTCCAAAGGCAGGGCAAAAGCTGGGATCAAGGACTCAATCTCCAGTGTTCATCTGAGACTTAGCATTTCATGCTTTATTATTCCACTCTGTTGAGATTCCATAGCTACAAGAACTCCACCCAGAGACAAAAGACAGAAGAAAAACAAAGACAGAAGCATTAGGAAGTCTACTTCAGTTAACATCAGCTCCTTATACGGATTCTGGATTTTTACACCTTACCTGGAGTAGCGCTGGAGACAGTTGGCCACTGCTGATCAGGTCCTCCTGGTCCTCCACGTAGGACTCCTACCTCCTCCATATGCACAGCACTGAAGAAGCACATATCACAGTTAGATCATACAGTTCCCTTCTTCCCTGGGCTTTATGACATTCCACTTCCTTGCTGCTCTTCCAAGGCCATAAATGTCTGTCACTGTGCAACTACCACTGTAGCACTGCATGATGTTAACGAATCCTGCTGAAGCTCTGCAGAACTGGCTATTTCAACTTGCAAAAGTTATCTTTGATTGTTTACTAAAACACAGTTATAGCATAATTTATAAACCATACATACCTGTAGGACATTCTGCTTTCATTGACTGGAAGTCACTAACAAGGAAGTTACACACCATGTTACTGTTACAATGTATGAACATTATAGTAAATATTAAGAAGTTGATGGAGTTAGTTTAACAGAGTCCACTGCCCGGGGTTACTGCATGCTTCTTGTGAGCAATTCAGAATGAGAAACACGTTTTCTCAAAAGCAGAAGCTAACACAGCATATTTTACAGTGTCGCAACATGAGCACTTGGCCTTGAAAGCACAAATTTGGATACTAGCCAGCACTGTACATGGAAGGCAAGGGAAAAAAATCTACTGCCTTTAATGTAAAACTAGCCACATCTCTGTGTACAGTTCCTTAGAAAAAGAGGATTCTGTGACTGAGTCCCTGCTCTCTGCTTCTCAGTTCCCTGCCACATTCCTAGCTGAACTTAATGGACAGTTTCAACCAAATGTGACCAACTTCAAAGGTCCTACAGATACCAAATTTCTATGAATTTTATGAAAAAATCACCATTTTATGAAAATCATCAGCCAGGCAGATCACACAGGCTCCAAACCTGAGATTTCAGGTAAGGACTGGGGCTGCTGATGTGAGAGAACAGAGGAACAGATATAATTTCCCAGAAAAGGCTTCATTGGCTCTGCTGCTCGCAGGACAAATTGCTTTGGATGAGCTCTGACTTCTCATTAATTGTTCAAGTAACTTCAGGCAAGACCTTGAACTCTGTGTAAAAAAGAACATGTATCTACAGGATCATATTGTGAATAAGCAAGAGCACACCTGACTCTAAGAACTGGTAGATCAGGCAGGCAGGAGAATCTTTGCTTCAGGATCCTGCTGCACAGACTGTTCACTTATTTAGCAGTTAGTAGCCAGGGATATAAAAAGCCCCCAAATAATAGCAGGAACATAAAACTTAGAAACCAGTTTGCCCAACAGGTCACAGAACCAAGCTCACTCTTTCTTAGTTTTCTTCTGGCCCTGAGTTTCAGGTTCCTTTTTATACAGCAGCCCAAAGTCACTTGTGCCTTCACCCACATGAGAAACAGTCTCAGGGATGGACAGCCTGAATCTGAGTTTTGAACTTCAACCTTGTGAAGACTCTTCAACCCTGTGGATAAAAGGTGATGACTGCAGCCTCACTGCAGCAGCAGTTTTGGGGAAAGCCCATCACCTTGCCCTTTGCAGAGCCACTAGGAATTACTGCAGCCCTATAATTGCATCTAAACCTGTAAGGTAATCTTGTTAATCATGTCAGATTACACCTGAATATATAGCCAGTTCTCTAATCTGCTTAGGAAGGGAGAGCAAATGTATTTTTTTTTTTTATTTAGGCTCTACAAAACCCATTTTATTCTCATTTTTCAGGTGTACTGAGTACCAAATTACAGCAGAGCCTGCTTGTTCTGCCAGGCAGGGGACTTCCAAAGGCATCCAAACAAATTTGGACACAGCCTCACTTTTCCTTCTCTGGAAATCCATCTCATCCCTTCAAAATGTCCTTTGAACTGTGTTAATCGCCTTGATTGCACCATGTGGTTAATAAACTGACTATAGGAGCAGCAGCTTATGGTAATGGAAAAGAAGATGACAGAAAAAGCATCAATGCTGCAGACAGTCTATTGAAACTTATCAGCACAGATGATTACAGAGAGTTTTAAAGTAAACACAAACTGTATAATCACAGTTAAATAATTCAATAATTGTGCAATTATGCCTTAACAGTCAATGTATAAAAAGGCAGCAGGTAAACACAAGAAAAGCACAGATCTATGGTAGCATAATAACAGCAAAAAATGTGGTCAGACTGAATCTGTAACACTTGGCAATTGGGAACGACAGCAGCAGAACTGAGGTGCTTCCAATCTCAGCATACAGATATCACTAGCCTGAGGCATCAGAGGAACCAGACGGCTTTGTCGTTTTCACAGAGGACAGAATTCCCCTTCACGTGGGGACACAGCATACCTACCTTTGCATTCCTGCCCGTAGGGATGCAGAGTAGCGCCAGTCAGGATTGGGGTGTTTTGGCTGTAGAAAGAGAAGCCCAGGATAACATTAATGTATATGAAAGGTGCTGAAAAGCATATGCATCTGGCTAATTTTATCAGAGGCAGACATATGGGGCTACTCAATTTTTATAAACATTCAGAAGTGCCAAATCCTTCTACAAATCTAAAGAAACTTCTGAATGCACTCACAGAGATTGTCTCTGTAACAAATCTGTTTGCATGCCAAGGTCTTTGGCTAGAGATGATCTCTGTGGGCAACATTTAATGCTGGAAACTTGGGAGCAGCTATTTTGAACATTCATCAACATTCTGGGCATAGGAAAGGAAACATCATAAATCCATAATAATACACATTGTTTTTTTTACCTTAGAGACTGAGGAAGCTTGAGTTCTGCACTGACAGCACCTGCATGATGATGAACAAATCATAGTCCCTGCAAAGGGGACATGCAGGGAGGTCTGTTTGTGGTGAGGCGTTTGGTGGCATTTGGTGTGCTGCAGGGGACTGCACTGGGTTGGATCAGCTTTGCAGGCTGCAGCAAGTCTTTTATCAAAGGCAGACATGCCCTTTCATAATAGCAAGAGATGGGAAGGGAAAATACCCTGCGATACTCTTTGCCCAACAAACCTCAGCACTTGCTGACCTGCTGCAGAAAGGCTTGCTAAATAAAGAGATAGTGGAGAAATTCTCTGTTGATCAAAAATTGCTCCAGAAAACCTCTTTTGTCAGGGGACCATCAGAATAATTTTCAACTACGGCAATGAATGTGAGCTCAAGTCCTTTGAAAATAAGCCCCAAGCACCTAACAAGGTTATTTCTCAGGATTCTCAAGATATTATTCTGTAGGTGATACCACAGTCAGTGCTTAACTTCAGGCACTTGAATTCAAAGAGAGAACTCATATCCAGAAACATAATGGATTACACTCATTCATGGTGTGTCTTGTACAGTGCCAAACACACAAATAATATATAACAGTAATGGTTTAATTCTCTTCAAGCTATTGGAGGCAGATCAGAAATGAATTTGGTCCCATTACTTGAAAGAGAAAAATAAAGTGTTGGATGCTCTGAATTATTGAAATACTCTTTGCTCTTGAGGTTTAGGATATGCTTTTCCCTGGATCAATAGGCTTTATTCAACAAAAAATGGAGCAATTATAGCTAACATCATCACTCTATCACCATATTTCCTGGGTCCAGCATCACTGAGGAGTGAGATGCTCTGGGATGATGTGCATCTCGGTATTCTTTATGGTCAGAGTTACACAAAAGGGAGGAGGCTGCTCTTTGCAGCCACACATTAAACATCTCTGCTAGCAATTTCCTTCCCATTTAGCCCCCACTTCTCTTGCATGCTTGTGTTCTGCTGAGTTTAGCAGAAAGTTGGCTTGACAAGGAGCCCATTATGCATGGTTCCAGTATTTTCTGACATCCCTGGGACTGAGGCCAAAATGGAATGAATCAAAGCAACTCTCAACTCAACCATATAGTAATGGTCAATGAAAGAGGATAGAAAATAATACACACTGACCAAACAGTCTCTTGAGTTTGCCTTTCTTGATCTATGAAGGGTGCTGATACCAGAAGATTTGTCTTTTCCTCTGCTGGGGATTTTCCTATAGGAGGGGAACTGCCAGAATTGGGGGAAAGCACCTTTGCTTTTTCGTTTGCAGTGGGAGAGGTGCAGGTTCCTAATTCATACCAGCTCATATGCAGTATGAGGTGGAGTAATTTTACCTCAGTCCAAGGCACAACATAAATGAAGTAAGATTACATCAAAGAGCTGGAAAATTCTGACACCAGTTGGGTAGGAGGGAGAAAAGAGGGAAATGGCCACTCACTCACAGCACATAGATCTCTGTTTTTCACCTGAGAGCTTTCCAGCTCTGGGCTAGAAGACAAAAATCTATGTTCTGCTGCAGTGGGAACTCTCAGACACTAGATCATAAATGGGTGATGACAGGAGTGGAAACTCATCAGTCAGAAAATCATCATTCATTCACTCCACATGCAGGGACCAACATTCACTCTGTCAACATAACAGAAACAGCAGCAATTAAGAGACTGGTAGTTTCAAAGGTTCCTATCCAGGAGCTGTAGCATCTTGTAGCTACTCCCAAATAGTTCTCCATTTACTATTACAATTTAGGCAGGGCTGTAGTGCTTCTCGCAGAGGTGCAGAAGAAGGACAAGACAGGATCAGAAAAACACTTTTTGATATAGAAAGAACTAGTGTCACAGTTGACTATGAGAGGTTGCAGGTTTTTTTGTTTTAACTGTGAAAAATTCAATGTCTGGGACTTTCTGAAGTCTTCACAGGAATAACAGGAAGTGCAGGCAGTTGGACAGAAGTCTTATTTTGTCCAGACTGCTTCTCACCCAGTTTTACCATGTACACACTGCTTGACCAGCAACTTTCTGTCCTCACCAAGAGACCTGTGTTTGTCCCATACTTGCATTATCACAAGTCAGCATCCTGCAACTGGTAAAATTGGTGCAATTCCAATTTTGTCAGCATAACTGGCTTCTCCTTTTGTTCCGCTACAGACTGTAACTCTTAAGGATTCTCTGGCCACGAAAGAAAAGCTGTTTCAATACACCTTTAAATGAGATTGGGCAAATAGGAGAAAGAAAAGCAGAAGAAGTATGATCAATAACAGAAGTGAGAGCATAGAAGAAGAGGCAAAGGTGTTCAGTAATATTTTTCCCCAGTTCAGATCCAGTAACACACCTGAACCTTAGGGATCCACCAGACATTTGCAGTCTGCATGCTTGGCTTACATCTCTGGCTATGAAGAGTCCATCTTTACCAGACCAGTCACTGAAACCTGCCACATCGAGATGTGTTGTCACACAGCACTCAGTCACTGTGTCATGACACCACATGGTCTATCTCAAAGTAAAGCAGAGTCTTCAAGCACAGTTCCAGGGGACAGGAGTTTGCATAGGAGCTGCCAGCGTTCTCCTCTGAAGAGGCTTGTCACAGACTTTGCCATGAGAAGCCCAGCTTTGTCACAGACCAACAGCACCAGGACAAAGTCCAGCTGGCCAAGAAGCACAAGCACAGAGAGGAAACACAAAGAGGAATAAAAACTCTGAAGTGGTTCAGATGCTTCCCGGTTGTACATCCCCACACTTTCAATATGTCACACCACCCTGTGTGTTACAAGACCCTGTAATGAGTCACATGCCAGCCCGTTCAAGATGATTTTAGCTTGCCATTTTCCTCAGAGACTTTTGGAGGCCATGTCAGTTGTCTGTCCCTACCACTCAACAGTGAAGGTGGGAGAAATCACACAATCCAGCACAGAAGTAATCATTCATTTCCTGTTTCAGACATCACCTCCTTTTTCTGAACCAGTAACAACACACAATGTCAGATTTGCAACAAGTCCAAATCCACCCAGATGCCTATGGAAGCGATGGTCATTGCACCAGATGAACACCTTGCACCAACAGCTTGCCCCTCCCAGTTCTCCCAGACACCAGGGTTACATCCTGCCACCCCCAAACACCACAAGCACCAATGTGACCAGTCAGAAACAACCAAATCAATTTGAAAGGCTGATAAACCAAGTGAATGTATAAAAGAAAATGAAGCCACCTTAGTAGCAAAACACCTCACGCAGGATTTCTCAAATTGCACGGCATGGGTTAACTTAAGATTTGTCTGACTGGTTCGTGGAGAACAAATTTAATTGAAAAGACATTGTTACAAACATTTTGCTCAGTCCTTTTTTTTTAACTAAAATACTGTAACACAGTAAGGATTAGTCCCTGGGGTAGAAGGAATTGCTAATTTTTTTATATTGCCCTGATTCTGTATTCTTGAGAATCAATGCCCAGCCTCCCACAGACTTCCACAGGTGTTAGAACAAAGCCTGCTTGAGGCAGAGAAATGTGAATCAAATAGTCACAAACAGTTACCAGCTGATGAGACTGCTAAAAGCATCCTACTCAATCTCTACTTCCACACAAATGCACAGCAGAATGACATAAGGTGTATTTACCAAATACACCTGCTTTGAAGTAATAATAAAAGGCCTTTCAGAACTCCTGACCGCATGTGGCTCTGCTTATTTTCCATTGAGATGATGCTGACAGATGTGGGGAAACAGAGCCTTCTAGTCCTGATTTCCTTCTGTAAATGTTTAGAATTAATTTGATGTGGAAAACAAACTATTTATAGACCAAACATGTGTTTATCACACAAGCAATCAGAATGGAAACTGGACAAGGGTGTCCTTGAGTAGTCCAAATACTTTCTTCCTTGCAGTGTCCATTGGCATTGCTAACTCCAAAAAAAAGTTAGGTGAAGGAAACAGGCAAATGTATTTGTAAATTATAATGAGTTCCAAGAGAAGAAACTCCTCTGCTTAACATTGGATATAAATTTCTGCTGACACTGCAGTAAGCATCCAACCAATAGTCTGAGTGCCCTGGAGCAGAGAGCACTGTCCCTGCTTGGGTGAACAAGTCCAGACGCTGCCACTAAACAAAAGAACAAACATTTCTAGTTAACCTTTACAATGTCAATGGGGATGGAGAATTCCTTAAAGGCTTAAGCTCTTGAACTGAGATTGTAAGATATTCCATCATTAATACCTTTAAAGCCTCTGTGAGAAATCTCTTGGAAAGACAGCTCCAGACATGCTGTGGGTTCACTAGATTTAGACACTTCAAAACGTGCTTGTGTTTAAAAGCAGTTTCAAGGTGTGCTCGATTCAAGTGCTGTTTGTATTTTTTCACTGTGTTTTTCACTGGTTTTGAAGTGCAAAATACAGAGAAAAATCCAGAAGCACAGTGAACAGCCATAAAAATCTGGTGAAATTTTTGGACTCACCATCACTGATGTGCAGCTTTCATGGAATTGCAGAATTGTTAAGGTTGGAAAAGACCTCTCATCTCATCCAGTCCAACTGTCAGTCCAACACCACCATGCCTGCTAAAGCACGAGCACAAAGTGCCACAGCCACACAGTTTGAACCCCTCCAGAGATGGGGACTCCATCACTTCACTAGGCAGCTTCTGCCAGTGCTTCACCACTCTTTCTGTACAGAAATTTTTCATAACATCCAGTCTAAACCTCCCCTGGCACAACTAGAGACCATTTCCTGTCACCCTTTCACTTGTTACTTGGGAGAAGAGCCCAGCACCCACTTCACTCCAGCCTTCTTTCAGGAGCTGCAGAGGGCAGCCAGTCTCCCCCTCAGCATCCTCTTCTCCAGGCTAAACAGACCCAGGGCTCTCAGCCACTCCTCATAACCTCCAGACCCTCCCCTGGCTATGTTGCACTGCACACTTTCTGAAAAGACTGCATAGAGCAACATGCAGATTTATGTATGAAAAGCACATGAAACATCATATTGTGTCAGCCACACGTGTTACCACACAAAAAAAGAGTGCAAGAAAATGTATAGCTATGTTCTATCAAGTATCCGGACTGCCCATTTGTCACTAGGAATGTACTAGGCTACACTCTGAGGCACAAAACTCCTGTTAGAACATGCACTGGTTTGTTTGTTATTCCCTGCATTGAAGGAAAAAGACTGTCATGAGGCACAAGACATAATGAATGAGCTCAGCCACATAGAATGTAACAAGACTGAGAGATTAAAAGACAAGCCAAGAACCAGGGATTAACTACTCAGACATCATTTGCGTCTTTACAGGTATATGAAGAAAGGGACTCCAGGCTAAAGCACTGAAACCCTTCCTAAAAAGGATGGATCGCCACTGCAGCAATGCCCAGTAGCAAAGTCACATCTTCACGCCCCCAGTTCATAGCTATGTGCACCCTCCTTCCAACAGGCAGAAATCCAGGCTGCCCATACCCTCACACAGTGCCAGCAATGGTGTTTCGCTGTCTCTGTTTTGCCCTCACTAGCTGCCTGGCAGCTCTGCAGTAGTTATTTAGCTGATGAGCGAGCAATACACATTAACCCTGCGTTCTGATCCTTATCACCAGACTCCTGCCAGCAACAACTGCTTCTGGGATTTTCAGTGCAGCCGCATTAGCACATTTCTTCTTTTACAGAACGTACTTGGTTTGAGATATTCTTATAAACTTATAAACGACCATACAGGCAAGAAGGGTGAAAGCAGAAGCTCTCATTCCACCATCATGACACCAACAGTATGAGTCAGGAGAGTTATACAGGAATCAGTGCTTCAACAGATACAAAGAATTCCTGACCTAACCTTAATACAGCAGGTTTTATTTTCTACTGCATCCTTCTAATGACCCAGTGAAATCAGTCACAACTTAGCATAAAGTAATTCATAGAATCATAGAATCACCAGTTTGGAAGAGACCCATCGGATCATTGAGTCCAACCATTCCTATCAAACACTAAACTATGTCCCTCAGGACCTCATCCACCCGTCCCTTAAACCCCTCCTGGGAAGGTGAATCAACCACCTTCCTGAGCAGCCTGTTCCAATGCCCAATGACCCTTTGTGTGAAAATCTTCCTCCTGAGGATTATTAACATCTTTGAATTTACTAGTAAATATGAAAAGGATCAAAGTCTTATAGCAGTAAGTTTTACTGAGCTTAATCCCAAATAGCTTTGAAATATTTTTCCTCTCACTGTATAAACACCATCTGTAAAATATCACTCTCAATGAAACTCTATGCCCAGTATGCATGCATAGAAGCCCATTGTCCTGGTCCCACCCTCATCACAGAACAACTCATAGAAGGTCACTTTCCAAAAAACATTAAAAAAACCCCAAACCTGCTCTTATTACCCAAAGTAACACACACACAAACACATCATAGATTAACTCTGTAAATTAACACAAAGACAATGATGCCTGTGATGTGCTTCATCAGCGAAGGCATGGCCCTTGTAAAGACCGATTAAAAGTTCATTTTAATTAAAAAGAGAAACGCAGTTCTCTGAAGATCTAGTAGAACACAGATTATTGTTCTAGAATTCGGTGTTGCCAAGCAATGGATGGCATTTCCAGTGTATGTGCAGAGCCTGAAACAAGTGGAAGACAGGATTTCGTAATATGCAATTAGCTAGGAACTAGTAATTAGTGAATGTGATTGCATTCACCCATTTTCAGAGTATGTACCAGCCCAGGACAGCTTAGGAAGCAGAGACATAATAGAACAACTTGTGACAAGTAGAACTTATCAGAATTTCACCTCTGTTTCTATCACACAGAACTATTTAAATATCTGATTCCTCTTTCCAATTATAGCCTCACACAAGCAGCCATTCATTAGTTTGTTCTATACATCTCTCTGCTTCTGTACTCCAGGTTCAGGCTGGCTTTGCTGCCACTGCCTGATCCACAGTAGTGTTCAAAGCTTGTTAATTCAATGCATGCAATGGAGTTTGTTCTGCAAAGCATGATAGAATCTCTGTTAAACTAATTTCCTGCTGGTCTTGCATCCAAAATTAAGCCATTTTTCAACTATTACTCTTCTTTTTTTCCCCCAGAAAGTCAGATACAATGTGCATATTTCACTCTCTGCTTCTTTAGTGCATGCAGTTACAGACTATTCTCATGTTCCCTCCTACAACAAACAGATTCCAGACATTTTGCTACATCCAGTGAGATTTTAAGGTCTAAAAATTGTGTAGAAAAATAAAAAATACTTCTCCCACATCCTACCACTGTGATTTATAGAAAAAACACTGAACTGATTTTAAATGGATTAGTTTTGAATGGATGATCATTACTTCCTAGAAGCATTTTTATGGAAGGCTTGCTAGTCCTGAAGGTCTGTGCATCTTTGTGCAACTGAACAACAGCTGCAAAAGATGTTAACAACTTCATATGTGAATCAGTATAAAGATATAAGGAAATAAATTAGGGTTCTACCCCAGCCTTCCCGTGCCTGGAATCAGAGCACACATTAATGCATGAACCGATCTTACATCTGCCACACGTGCCAGGTACAAACTTCACACTGCAATCGTAGGTTTTCCCTTTGGTGAATCAAAATCAATCTCTCCTCTAAGTGCTTCTGGGTTTAGTTGCAATATATGTAGAAAGGAAACTGTAGAGAGCAGGCAAACCACACGCTAACTGCAGACTGCCTGTATGCTGGCAGAAAGCAACGATTAATGTATTATTGTGGTAAAATATTGAAAAGGTTAACACATGGCTGGTCAGACCATAAATGTCCAACAATTTTCAATAGCACCCCAGCAGGTGAGAAGTTCTCACACTGCAACATAGTGACGATAGCGTGCTGTAACTCTCCACAGAGATATCACTGTCCTGAAAGCACAAACTGCAGCACTAGGTAGAACAAACATCACCAAAGGAGGGATTGCAGTTTTCATACAACTAAAATATACCCATATTAATAAGAATTAATTGCAATTAACTAAATTCAACAGCTTGGCCTAAGGATGAAAACAATGAAGTAAACATCTATAACTGTCATAAAGTAATCTACTGGTTACCAGGCTAATAATATTTCTTTCTGCCCTTGCAGTATTAATTTTAACCTTAAAACTTGACAATCACATGTCATTCCCTAGCACTCTGTGGCAGCAGGCAATTTCAGATCTGTAAAAGAACAGGGAAGGAGGCAATACAGAACATGCTGCAAAAATGAAGTGAATCTCATACAGACACATACACTGAACTTACCAAACAGACCCTGAAAGCCCCAGTATCTACCTAGAAATTAAAGGCATTGCACAGATTAGATTCATAAGAACCACATTTCATAGCTGTCTATCAGTGAGGCCAAAAGGCAATACACTTAATCAGTTTTCCAGTTTGAACCTCTGTTTAAGAACAGATTTGCTCCAAGCACCATGCTGCCAGTTAGTCAATGTAGCCTCACCTCATTAGGAGTCATGGAGTCATTGTTAAGTATGATCAGGTTTTGTGCACTCTGCCCACTCTGTCCTGTCAGATGCCTCTCAGTCACCACTGCAGAGGGACCAGTAGTTCCTGTTGGGCCACAGGTATTGTAAAACATAAAAGTGTCACTTCCCGATCCTGCAGTCAGGCATGCCTTGTAGCAGTAGGTCTTAGTGAGAGACCCATTGCCCCTAACTTCAATGAAATGGGGTTGTACTTTTAAACCATAGGGCAACCTAGCATCGATGTTGTTGTTAGCCTGCTTGTACATTTCAGCAGGGCATCGTTCTCTGACCCCACAGAACCCTGCACAGCAGGAGTCCCCATACAGACTGTATCTGTAGCACTTGATAACCATGAGCCCAATGATTGTGAAAAGGAAAACGAAGGAGATGGCGCTCAAAGCAATAATGAGATAAAGAGTCATCTCTGAGTAATTTTTCGGACTTCTAACGTGCCTTCTTGGATCAGGGATGATTTTCGAAACTCTGTCCACCACAGCAACAGTGATGGCTACTGATGAGGACATCGGTGGCTCTCCATTGTCTCTGACCTCCACTGTCAGGTTGAAAGATGTGCTGTCCTCCCCCAGTTTGCGAGTAGTCCTAATCTCCCCAGTGTGAAGCTCTATCCTGAACAAACCTGGATCTGAGGTTTGAACCAGGTGGAAGAACAACCACGCATTTTGTCCTGAGTCTCCATCAATGGCTATGATTTTTGTTACCAAATATCCAGCATATGCTGAGCGTGGGAGCATCTCCAGGGCTGCTGAAGTGTTGGTTGAGGTAGGATACAGAATCTGTGGAGCATGATCATTCTCATCCACCACATAGATGTGGACAGTGGCAGTGCTGCTCAGTGGTGGGACCCCAGCATCCTGAGCCTGGACAACCACCTGGAACTCCCTTAGTGTCTCATAGTCAAAGGACCTAACAGCGTACATTTCACCACTATCTGATTTAATAGAGACGTAGGAGGCAGCAGGTAGCCCTTCAATCTCCCCGTCTAGTAGAGCATAGGATACATAGGCATTTTCGGCAACATCTGGGTCAGTAGCTTTGATAGTGCACAGCAAGGCTCCAATGGGGTTGTTTTCAGGGATGTAAACAGAGTACTCAGGTTCCTCAAAGTGTGGAGGATTGTCATTTATGTCAGAAATCTCCACATGGATCACCTTCTGGGAGGAGAGAGGAGGGCTCCCGGAGTCAGTAGCCGTAACTGTGATATTGTATGCTGCTGCTTTCTCATGGTCCAGTTTGCCCTGGGTGACCAAGGTGTAGGAGTTCTTGAAGGAGTTGAGTGTGAAAGGGAGGCCAGGGGGAATACGCAAACTAACCTGCTTGTTCAGCCCCGAGTCCTGGTCAGTGACACTCATCAGGGCCACCACAGTTCCTGTCCTTGCATCTTCTGGCACTGGGCTGTACAGAGAGGTCAGGACCACCTCAGGAACATTATCGTTGGCATCCACGATATTGACCAGCACTTTGCAATGCCCAGCCATAGACACAGGGCCCTGATCAGTGGCTTGCACATAAATCTCATAGGAGGATGCCTCTTCATAGTCCAAGGTACCATTAACCCGCACCTCCCCCGAGTGTGGGTCCACACTAAAGAGTTGCCTCACCTTCTGTGGGGTGTAGCTGCCAAAAGAGTAGATCACATCCCCATTGGAGCCCTCATCAGGGTCTGAGGCATTGAGTTTGACCACCAGCGTGCCAATCGGGGCATTCTCCAGAAGGCTCACAGTATAGGTGGAGCGGTCAAAGGCAGGTGGGTTGTCATTGGTATCCATAACTCGCACCGAGATCTGGGCTGTACCAGACTTGGGGGGATCCCCACCATCAATAGCAGTGAGCACCAGCTCCTGCAGGGCACTCTGCTCCCGATCCAGTGGCTGCTGCAGCACCAGTTCCAGGAGCTTGCTGCCACTCTGGAAGCCTTTAAGGTCCAGGGCAAAGTGGCGGTTGGGGCTGAGCTGATAGCTCTGCACAGAGTTGGTGCCCACATCGGGGTCCTGTGCACTCTCTATGTGGAAGCGGGCCCCGGGCATGGCAGACTCACTGATCTCCAGCCGGTAATCCTGGCGAGGGAAGCGCGGCGCGTTGTCGTTGATGTCCTGCACCTCCACCTCCACGTTGTGCACCTCGATGGGCTGCTCTATGACCAGCTCCAGGTTGAGGAAGCAGGTGGGGCTCAGCTCGCAGAGCGCCTCGCGGTCCATGCGCTCCCGCACCAGCAGTGCCCCACGGCCCAGGTCCAGCTCCAGGTACTGCCGGCCGCTGCCCGAGGTCAGCCGCGCTCCCCTCGCCGCCAGCCGCCGCGGATCCATGCCCAGGTCGCCCGCCACGCTGCCCACGAAGGCGCCGAGAGGCAGCTCCTCCCGAACCGAGTAGCGGAGCTGCCCGCCCGCCGCCCGCCCGCCGAGCAGCCCCAGCAGCAGCAGCAGGCCCGGCACCACCGCCCCGCCGCGGCTCCGCCGAGCAGCCGCCGCCATGGCCGGGGCGGGGGGGGGCCGTGGGAAGCTACCGGAGCTACCGGAGCCGCCTCGCCCGGCCCTGCCCCGGCCTCACTCCCCGCCGCCCGGGCGCTTCATGCGAGCGGCGAGCAGCAGCCGCCCACCGCCTCCGGACCTGCCGCCGCCCGCTCCATGCTCACCGCCTGCCCGAGAGGGTGGCTCCGGGGAAGAGAAGAAGGAGGAGGAGGAGGAAGGAGGAGGGACCGGGACTCGGCGGATCCGCTTTCTCCGGCTCCAGCTGCCGCTCGGGAGGAGGCGGGGGCGGACGCTAAAGCCGTGCTGGCTCCGGTTCAGCACCTGGGCAGTGGACAGCGCCGCGAGCGCTAAAGCCGCAGGGGTACCGGTTCAGCACCTGAACAGTGGACAGAGCCCCCGGACCTGCGTCCCCGCAGCCGCCGCCGCCCCCACGTGTTGCGGCCCCTCGGTCCCGGTGGCCGAACCGGGGGGGGGCGGGGAGCGGCTCCCGCTCGGCCACCGCCCCTGCTCTCCGCCCCGGCTTCGCTGCTGAAGCTTCGGGGGGAAGGGCCGCCAACCGCCCGCACTTCTGGAGCCGCTGCTGCAATGCTGAAGCACATCCGTTGGGAGGGTTAAATCAGCGCAGGGCTCCGAAAAAAAAATGGGCCTCCAGCCAGGACTGGTGCCGTCTGTGTGCTGCTGCAGTCTATTTGACGACCTCTTTCTTGGAGACCTGCCCTTCTGCTCCCTCGGAGAATCATCCTTGCTGCAGCACCGTTCCTCTGCCCAGTCCCTGCGGGCCCCCCTGCCCCGCTTCCATCCTCCTCCAGCTCAGCTCCTTCTTGTCCTTGTTCAGCCGCTCTGCCTCGATAGCAACTCGGTTGGTAGAATTCTGCAAGTCACACCCACGAGTTCTCAGCATTTAAGGTGGGCTTCAGCTTCTCATCAAATGAATAGACAAGCGCAAAGTGATCAAGTGCAGCTGGGGAGATGATGGAGAAATGCAACACCATCTGTCTTCCAGTTATAGTTTTCTCCTCCCCTACCCTTGGGATGGAGGACTGACAAAAAACCAGAGCCATGAAACTGAACAAGCTCATCAGTGAGGGTGCTGCAGCTGCAATTTTTACCCCAGTGCCACAAATTCCACCAAAGACAATGAACTTAAGCATTCATTCATACAGCATCTAAGCCACTAAGCTGATACATCTAGTGAGACAAACCACCGGACAGAGTCCTTCAGGCACAACTATGTTGTACCCACCATCCAGTGCAGAAACTGCTTCTCTTGCTGGTATTTATCTCCTTGTTGTTTTTTATTTTGCTTACCCCATAAAGACTTTTGGAATGTCAAATGAGTCCTCTCTGGATTGAGCTGGGCTATCAAGGGGAGAGGATGATCCCAACATTTTAGCAGCCTTCAGTACTTAAAGGTGGCTGCAGGAAAGCTGGGGGCGGGGGGGATTCTTGATCAGGGAGAAGAGGGTTAGGACAAGAGGGAACAGTTTCAATCTGAAAAGGGGAGATTTAGATGAGATATTAGGAGAAGTGTTCTGCTGTGAGGTTGGGGAGGCCCTGTCCCAGGCTGCTCAGAGAAGTGGTGGCTTCCCTATCCCTGGCAGAGGTATCCAAAGTCAGATTGCACAGGGCTCCAAGCAACCTGACCCAGTGAGAGGCATTTCTGCCCATGGCAGGGGACTTGGAACTGGATGGGCTTTAAGATCCCATCAGCTCCTTCACTGCCCTTGGTGGTCCTGGACATCCTTCACTGTGTGGGATGACTTTTGAGAGCACAACCTTACACCATAAATCTCAACAGTTTTTCCTATAAGACATCTGATGCCCAAACCCCAGAAAACCTTAGTTCTGACTCAGCACCACTAAGAACAATTGCTGGTCTATAGGCTTTTACCAGTGTCCACCATTATCAGAAGAGACATTAAGAGCAGGATTACCTCATATATATTTTGGCTGATGGGTTCATGTGCTTCTCAACCCATTTTTGTTTATCGTATTTATCCTAATGTGCCAAGTACCCCAAGTGTCTGCAAATACTGGTGTGAAACTACCCAGCCCTGTTTACAGTAGGATAAAGGTAGGTCTGTACCAACCAAGAAAAGCAGATAGAGATGCCAAATGCCTAGAACACATGGAAATGTGCCCATTTCATCCAGTCGTCTAAACAGGAGCCAAAAACTTTAAAAAGAATTAACTTCAATTTTTTTGGCTTACTACCCACCTTCAAGATCACAATATTCACAGATTCAGCAAAAGATACCCTGACAGCCTGACTAAAAAAATAAAATCCTAAACAAACACAACACCCTGCTAAAAGCTGTAAAAAAAAAAAAAAAAAAAAAAAAGCTATAGAGCACTAATATACATGGATTATGTGGCTGTATGTCAAAACAACTTGCAGTTATCATGTAAAACAGAAGCCTGAAGGGACACACCCTCACTTTTCCAGATAATAGTGCTTCTATCTAGACAGTCCACAGGTCATGTCTGCCCCACAGCTCCCATGTGCACAGCCACAAAGCCCTCTAATAAAAAACAGAGCACACCAATAAAAGGCCAAAAGCCACAACAACACTGGCAACATCTAAGGCCCTGCCTTAAGGAACATGTTGGTAGAGATTCTCTTGGAAACAGACAAGACCCCTGGTAAGAGGAGGTGTTGGGAAAACAAAATTCACGATGCCTTTCTGGCTACAAGTTGATCTTGTTTATACTATGTGAATGAAACACCCCAATCAAATGTCTAGAGGGATTCGATACCAGCGAGGAATCTTTCACCCTGTTCCTAGACCCCACAGACCTGCTTATGACAGACATTCAGCTCTGCTCTAGTGCATTTCAATCGGGTCCCTCAGCAAGGATGGGTTGATAAACACTCAAATTCTGGCCCACCTCCCTCTTTACCAGCTATTTTGGGTCATCGTTCCTCATGTCCTCTCTATGGACAGATATGACTACACCAATCCAGCATTGTGCAAAACACCACAGAATGTAAAACAGACCAGGGATAACACACTCTTAACTAGGCCATTCTAGAATATATTCCATTATAGTTTTGTTCCCATCAAACCTTTTAGATGATACTTTGAGCAATCTGACCCAGTGGGAGGTGTCCCTGCCTATTGCAGGAAGTTGGAACTGGATAGGCTTTAAGTTCCTTTCCTGCCCAAACCATTTCATGATTCTATGTTTCTAATCCTCAGGTTCTTAGAATTTTTTTCTCCTAATTTCAGAATCATGAATTCTAGGATTGTCTGGTTTCTTGTATTTTCTAAGTTTTATAGCACTGATAAAATAAATACTTGGTTTTTCCTTTTACTCTAGCCTGGCTTGCACACAGCAAGGGTCTTGCACAGCACAGGGGTAACAGTCCTCAAAATGTTAGGTCTACACAGTTTATGTAAACTACACAGTTTAAGTGAGATACTAAAACTTGTTCTGTTCTGATTAAATGTTCCCTGAGTCCATTTCAATCTATATAAAATTCACCAGTGAACTTAATGTCAAAACAGTGGCAACAGAGTCAGACCTGCAGGCCTTGGATTTTAATTCAGGAAAAACTTTCATTGAGAAAACACCTCAGGATCTGCTCTATAGTGATAGTGATTTTTCTACTGAAAAGCAAAAATTGAAACACAAAAACTGTAAGTTTAGCTCCAGTTGAATTGAGGCTTAGGGCCTTTCCAGTTTCCTTTTCCCTGGAGTTGTGTTTTCCAGTAATTTATTGAAATTTCACTTAAACACCAAATTTTGAGACACATTCAAAGCCCACTACATAAACATACCCAGTGAGTTCAGATCAACCCCCATGAGCAAGAACATCAGAATCCATCCCTGCAGCAAAACCAGCAGATAAAACCTACCAGGCTCAAATATCAATTTGCTATTAGAACCCTGAAGTGATGGGATAGTGTCTGCATACAGTGTTTTCACAGGCCTATTGGGCTTTGCTGACATCCAAAAATTGCACTTATTTAATTAACTGGGTTAAATTAAGTGGTGCCAGTCCTTTAACATGAGTACAAACATACCAGTGTAGCAAAGAACACACTGATTATATCAAGTCCTGCGGAAAAAAATTAGGTATATATTGGGATAGTAATACCTTGACATATATCTATACTAGAGGCTGCACATAACTTCCCATCCCTGAAAGTGTTCAAGACCAGCCTAGATAGGTCTTGGAGCAACCTTATGCAGTTGGAGGTGTCCCTGCCCCATGGCAGGGGTGGAATTGGATGATCTTTAAGGTCTCTTCAGACCCAAACCACTCTATGATCTTAAGAACTATTTTAGTACGAGAAGTCCTCATGTTTCTATACAAGACTGTCCTGAAACATTTCTACTTATAGATATTCCTGAAGTGTAACACTGCCACATAAGTATTTCTGTGCAAGTATCTCTCTTGGGAGTGATGCAATACAGAGAGTTAGTTCTGTAGGTATTTAGGTCCTTGAAAAGTTCAAATCACCCCTGTACAAGGAATGTTTAATACAATGTTGTAACTTGAAGCACCTAAATTTGATAGAGTGCCAATAGATCTGTGTTCAAATTGCTTCATTGTAGAACACTACAGAGAGTTCTTCCTCCGACTGTTTCAAAGTCTTACACAGCAAAAGGAGAACGACATAATAGGAAACAGGAAAATGTGAAAGTACAACATGAAGAACTCCAAGATATTTTGACATCTGAAAAGACGTTTTGCCACTTGGCAAATAGTTTCACCTTCAGTAAATCAGTAGGAAGTCACCAGCTCCTAGGAGCAGGCATTTTTGCATGTACTCTTGTCATCATGTAGGATTTTAGCCGCTTTGGTACAACTTGCATACTGTATAAACACACAGACAATCCTGTCTGCTGATAAAACAGCATGCAAAAAGAATATGGAGGCAAATCCAGAGAATCCATACAATTTAGCCATGAACAAGCAGGCCAGCTTTGTCATTCTCTAGATAAAAGTATGTGCTTGCCTGCATGTGGAACTTACAATTTGTCTGCATCACTTAGATTGAATCAAGTCAAGAGGAAAGGAACAACCATCAGTCACAGGCCAGATTACATTAGCCGCAGTGGAAAACATGGGTGTCCATAAACTGTAAGGGAATTATTCAGTTTTGTGGAGTTCCCTATATACAGCTTTTTCCAGTGAGATGGTGGACTGCGGCACCATCTTCTCTCCTGTGGGTACTCATGAGATCCATGGGGAAAAAAATATTTTGATAATTTCAGGGGGTGCTCACATTACTCTTCAGTCTGACCCTATCTTTCATTTCACTCTCTTGGGATTCCTGTCATCTCCCACACCCTTCTTATTCCAGTCATGCCCCTCTCCTCAGGATAATAAGTATAGAATTATTTCTGCTGAATTTCTGAGCCTCAAGTACCATCTGGACAGGAAGATACTGCCTGGACAGGGCAAGGCAACACAAGGGCAGGAGGGAAGAGGATTCACACCCTATTGCAGCTCCCTGCCTGAGAAGCCTCCATCAATCTCAGTTTCAGCATCAGAGCTCAGAGATCCCCAAGTAAGACAAAGAAGTTTCTGTAGGCAGAAAAGAGCCACTGAGGACCCTTTAAACAGACCCCTGCAGTTAAGCCAGATCTCTCTCAATAGATGGTGTGCATTCTCTGACGACGTGGGATTCTTCCTCTTCCTAAAAATACTGCAAAATGCCTCCCTGAGGTAATGTTCACTTCCTGTTTCTGCCCCCAGCTTCTTTGCTCCCACGTTCAAGTCATCTTCCACACTTGGCAAATCATCTTTTCACATGCAGCTTGCCTCTCCCTTGTTTGGAAGAGATAGGTATGGTTCCAAATTGCTCAGTTGGATTGGCTCTGTTCTTTCCTTAAATCGATTTTTCACATTAGTGTGAATCTGACTGGTGAGATTTAAATTTTTTATCACAAACATCTGAAGCCAGATTATTTAAAACATTGCTGTTATGGGAACCAAGGCTGCCAAACAGCCAGAAAAAATCCTGTTTGTATGTAGGTCACAACTTCCTTGCAGTTCTGTGTTTGATGTTATTCTAGAAAACAGCAAGTTAAGAAAAAGAGATGGGGGGTTGGGGTAGTAGAGGGATCCGTGTTGTAAATCTGAATTCAGACAAAACTTGTATAACAGATACATAGAAAATACATTTATTTTCTTCTCCAGGTCACCAGTGTACATTCAGTTATTTCTCACTTCTAGCCTAAAATGTAAGGCTCTCTCTGACTCACTCTATTTGCGTTCTACTATATTTTTCTGATGACTTCAAAATCCTTTCAGTGATTTATAGGCTATAACGACAGATAGCATGCCACTCCAAATGGAAGGGCATAAACAACTTGAACATTGACAAAATATCTTTACCTTCTAAAGTCACCACAAAGCCTGTAAGAGCTATTTCTACTGCCAAATGTTTTCTTGAAGGTTTTGAGTGGTGTGTTCTCTTTTATCATCACTGTCTCTCTTCAGAGCCATAGTCTTTGTAACTCTTCTGTGCAGGCTGTGATGCCTCAGCTCATGCTATTCCTGATAAATTTCAACTCAGTGAACTAGTTCTGAGAAACACTCCAGTCAAACAAATCTCTTCTAGATGATTATAACAACATTTGTTTCCATAGCTCTAATTACCACCTCACTCCATGATTCTCTCCACCTGTGTTGTTCACCCTTCTCTACAGTCTGAGAAGGGCAACAAGGCTGGAAGGTAGCCGTGCCCCTCCTGAAACTCCCTATGAATGTGTCAGAGCAGTTGCCCGGGAACTGAAGAGTAAATTTTTTTTTCTGCTTTGAGGACTTCAAAGTTCTTTCCTCATCTCCCTAGAAAGTGTCTTCATTGTGAGCCACAGGATGTCCCCTATCACCTTGTTGAAACAAGGAAAACATGCCATTCTAGGTCAAAAAGAGCATAAACCTGAGATACTCACTTAGAAAGGAGGAGATCATAGAGATTGAGAAAGACGTCTAACATCATAGAGTCCAACCATCATACCACCCCGTCCTCAAGTGCCACAGCCACATGCTTTTTGAATACCTCCATCATTGGAGGTATTTGGAGACTCTATCATTGCCCTGGGCAGCCCCTGCCAGTGCTTCACCACTCCATCAGTAAAGACGTTTTTCCTAATATCCAATCTAAACTTCCTTTGGTGCAACTTGAGGCCATTTCTTCTCATCCTATCACTTATTCCTTGGGAGAGGATGATGGCAGAAACCTGGTTTTACCCCAAGGATTTTTATCAACTTTATCCAAAAGCACCTGGGGACAAAATTTACAGCAGAACTAATTCTAATGTTTTACAGCTTTTGTATTACTTCTTACACATACACATCCACGTCTGCTAGTGAGGATAAACTATTTCCACAGCATGAGTGCTCCCATTTCATGCTTGTAGTGCCAGATACTGATGACACTATGTCAGAGACAATGCATAGCCAGTATCACTATATCTGCAATAGTAACTTTGATTCTTTGATGGGTTTTTAATATTTTTTTTTTAATTTAATAGACAAGCACTGAGCTCTATAGTTTTAGTTTAATTTTACTCATGTCACATTTTTCCTATCCTGCCCACATAAATTAACTATTAGTCAGATAGTCCCCAACTTATCTTTAGGGGAGCCCCATTCATACCTGTTTATGAAGCATTTTATACAAATTCTTCTCATGTTCAGACATCTCAGTATTTTTTTAACTCTACACCTCCTATGAGATAATCCCAACCTGAAGGGTCTATTTTCCACCTTTTTCATTTGAAAACCAGCACTCCTGGAAGATTTAACTTGTCCAATGTCATGCATCTATCTGCCAGTAAGTCATATTTCTGAGGAACAGATATGTTCTGGTACAAAGTGACTTCAAACATTGCTATATCCTATTAAACAAGATTTTCAACTAGACTTGGATGGTTCTATCAGTCCAAGTGTCTGCTGATGACTCCGGAGCTCTCCTAACCAAACATCCAAGCTGGACTGGCAGCTCCAAATCTGACAGTGTTGCCTTCCTTTTCACAACCTGGCTCTTAAACTCATTCTTTCCTTGTCTTCTCATCTGTTCTTCCTCTTAAATATTTGTTCCATATGTTGGTCACCCTGCCCCGATGCTCCTGTTACTGTTATGAGTGAGAGCTTCACTTCAACTTTCCATCTTTTAATTATTTTATCCTTACTTTTTCTTCCCTTCTGGTTCCTATTCCTTTCTCTATCTTGTCTCTTTCCACTGAACATTCTCCTCTTTCCTTTCCATTCTCTATCTGTAGTTCACAAATTTATTTTCTACTCCATTTTCCTTTTTCCATGAACCATCTACTCACTTCCTCTCTTTACATTAATTTCCCCTATTTCTTTTCCCTCAATGTCCTAGGGCTTTTGTGTTTGTCCTTCTGGATATACAAGAAATGTACTGTTCCAAAATGATGCTGATTAGGGATGTTGATGACTCCTTTTCCCTTCATTTTTGTCTACACAACTCAGGTAAAATAGGAACCTAAGCACCAAGCAGTGGCCCAGAACCAATGAAAAGAGAGATCCAGATATAAAAATAGGTAGCAAGAATCAAAAGTACAGGCAAGGAGTAATATGAGGAATAGTCACCTTCTTAATGACTTAGAACAACTGACAGCATTTTCATTAGAGCCTCTTTCGTAGGCAAAAGAGATCAGGTTCACATGATCAAAGACTATACAAGTACCCAAGTACCATCTATTTAGTCTCTCAAAAACATACACTGAGTTACATCTATTAAAATTATTAATCTTCCTGCTTACTCCCACACATCTCTTAGAAGTTAAATACTATATTTGAAACCGCCCAGGCTGGATCTGAAAAGGAGCTGGCAATCCCACACGTTTGTTATCACACCATTTTAATGACCTATGTTTGTCTTTGAGCTGTTTTAAGTATTGACTGTCAATGCCCTAACTATAACCTGTACATCTTGTGTTAGATCAGATTTTGCTTTTTTTGGAAGGTAGGTGCTTTCTCCTCCTTCATTTGCACTTTTGTTTCTCACTTTACCACTCACCTAATGACTTTTCCAGGTCTGTTTCATTTCCAAATAGCATATCCATGAATTCCCTTAATCTGTGGAAGTCCCATACATGAGAGAATGATAAAATAGAGCCATAAAAGCATACCTTACACTTCAATTTCAATGCTTGATTTATTGGTTCCTACTCAATTCAGAGCCACAAAACGGTACAAAAGAACCCTGTGAAGATCTCCTTTCCTCGGCAGAGCTGCCCTGCCCTACTCACAGAATGTCATTTGTACTAAGTGGTTAACTCTGTTTTGTTATTCAACGATTCTTTCACTGCAACTTTCTTTTAAAACCCTGCATGATGCACCCATTAACACATCTTCAAGATACCTCAAATATTGCAAACCTTCCACCGACTAAATTTAAAAAAAAAAAAAATAAAACCCAGAGAAATAAAAGAAGGAAACCCAGGCTCACCCACCTCCCTCCTGCTGTGACTCTGCTTCCTAGCATAGTAATAAAATATACACTGACAGTGGAATTGTGCAGTAACCTATTGTACTGGACTGCTGATATCAAGTGCATTTTCCCAGTGTAGCTGACCTATGTGCAACTTCAGTCACATCTGTCATGCTAAGTGTTTTGTGTTTATTCCCTGTACAACATTCACCCCACTGCCTGTAGTCACTCCAGACAGCACAGACAGCACTGAAGTTTAAAGATGCACAATGTGAAGATGGATAGATTATCCAATGGTTACAACTGAGCAGTCTTCATGTGTCTCTGAATTTCTCCCAGCAGCCGAGAGTCACAGTTCCTTCCTGCCTGCCTTCCTCCCTGGTACATCTCCACTCCAAAACTATCTGGGATGTTCACACAAATCTCTGTTCTAAACCACCATGGGATTCTTCCACAACAAGCTACACCTTGCCCCTGAAGCTCAACATGTAAAGCAGCACAGACATGATGAAGGACAGGTTTTCTTAATCTAAAATTGGACCCAAAATGCTACTGTACTGAGTTGCACAGAACTGCCCTATATTTCAGCAGTTTCTCAAGTTAATGGAACAAATTGTATTTAATCAAAGTTAAAAGTGAAATGATGACTTTCCCTTTCAAGGTTATATTTAGGATTAAACGCTTAATTGCCATTTTCTTGATGCTGGAAAAAAACAAAGGCAAATATACCAGGAAAATAAATCATTACAGCTATGCTTTTTAAAAGACAGAAGTGAGGCAAATCAGCACCCCTACCTCTGGCTGTTGCACTCAGACACAATTCCCGTGCTTTCTGAAGCCAAAGGCTCAGCCACCATGACAGCACTGTCTTCAGGACAGAGCAGGCAGAACTGCCTGGGTATCATGGAAGTTCCTTGCTGCAGAGCGTCTGAGCAACCAAAGGAAAGACAAAGATGTTGCTGAGGGGAGGCCTCATCACTCTCCAAAGGAAAAAGGAGATTGTAGAGAGGTGGGTGCCTCCTTCTCCCAAGGAACAAGTGATAGAATGAGAAGAAATGGCCTCAAGTTGTGCCAGGGGAGGTTTAGATTGGCTATTAGGAAAATAATCTTTTCTGATGGAGTGGTGAAGTACTGGCTGAGGCTGCCCAAGGCAGTAGGGGATTCTCCATCCCTGGAGGGGTTCAAACCTTGTGGCTGCAGCACTCTGGGACACGGTTTAGCAGGAATGGTGGTTTTGGGCTGATGATCAGACCGTATGAACTTAAGAGCTCTTTTCCAACCTTAATGATTTCTATGGGCTTCCACAACTCACCAGAACAAGCCCAGGTTTGGTAGTGGCTGTATTCAGCATCCTGGTCCTGAGAAGAGACCCAGATGTGGTGTGTGGTGAACAACTGCACATCTGGTCCAACCTTTCACAGCATGCTAAAAACTAGTCATTGTTTAGACTTCCAATATTCATATGGTGGGAAGGATGAAATTTCACCCCAAGAACAAATGATTGAGGAAAATCTCCATCACAGAAACTACCCAGATTTTAGTACAAATGATAAAGACTTTGCTCATCAAAATTGGCCAAACACCTGATATCCCTCTACTCTTATCAGCTTTGTGGCTGTGCTATCAGCTGCAGGTCTTTGTCTACAGTTCTGATACATAGACCATGAGCTCAAGTACACAGACAGAAAATGAAAAACCCTCAACTATTTTAAAGAGTAGCTAAGAGCCATAGAGAGAGGCAGGAGTGGATTAGAGCACAAGCCCATAAGACAGACTGTATCAGTGAGGATACTTTATGCTTCTCCATGAATTTCTATATTCCATGCATCTGCACAGGAATGGCTGAGCACAGAAAGTAGGACAGGAAAATATTTTGGTTTGTCTGCTAATTCTCAGCAGGCATTTTGTGAGCTGAGAAGATTTTTACTTCAAATCCTACTTAAAAAAATATATCCATCTGCCCAAACTGTGCTGTGCTTGGACTATTTTTAACCTATACCCACGTATATGATGGACAAAATGTTAATACTGCAGATTCTGCTGATATTAACTGACCTCAGGACACGTCCCATTGATTTTCTTAGTCAGCAGAACCACGAAGAGCATTTGACCCTGACTCACACTCTCTGCCAATGACTTTTGGTTTATAGTTGGGTTTCTCTTCAGGGTCCTGGCATGCAGTGGGATCCCTCACCCTCCTTGCCCCCCAAGTCTATACCAAACAGAAGCGCAAAAGCTGCTTCTTTCTTCTCTCTTGATTCGTCATCTGTGCTCCAGCCATTTTATGTCCTTTACTGTACTTCTACAATCTCAGACATATTTTCCCCTTAATAAGGTTATCAGAACATCACAGAGAGGTGGATTCTAACTGTGTACTTACAAGCAGTTCCTGATGATGTGCCAAAAGACTGTCTGTCAGTAATTCTATCCAAAAAAATAAAATAGCAACAACTTTGCTTTCTCATTTCTTGTGAATATTTAATCAACAATTTGAATTCATTACTGTAACTAATCTGAGTTTTTCCTTTCAGTAATCCATAGTATTTTAGCTGCACCCATGTATCATTTTGTTTCACGTGTAGAGATACGAAAAAAATAAAACCATATTTAAGATTTTATGAAGTAAGTATGCATTCTGGGAAATCCCAAGCACAAATACAAGCTCGGTAGAGAATGGATTGGGAGTAGACTCAAGGAGAAAGACTTGGGGTGCTGGGGGGTGAGAAGCCCAACATGAGCCAGCAATGTGCACTCACAGTCCAGGAAGCAAACCGTGTCCTGGGCTGCATCCAAAGCACTGGGACCAGCAGGGAGGGAGGGGATTCTGCCCCTCTGCTCTCCTGCAGTGAGACCTCACCTGGAGCCCTTCATTCAGTTCTAGAGTCTTCAGCAGAGAAAGGACATGGAGCTGTTGGAATGGGTCCAGAGGAAAACACAAAGACAATCTAAGGGCTGGAGCACCTCCCATACAAGGGCAGGCTGAGAGAGCTAGGGTTGTTCAGCCTGGAGAGAAGGCTCCTGTGGGTCCTTAGAGCAGTTTCCAGTACTTGATCACTGAGTGCAGGGACAAGACAATGGGGAATAGTTTTCAGCTGAAAGAGGAGAGATTAAATGAGATTTTAGGAAGAAATGTGTTGCTGTGAGGGTGAGGAGGCCCTGGCCCAGGTTGCCCAGAGCAGTGGTGGCAACTGGAGAGGTGTTCAAGGCCAAGTTCAAATGGGGCTTGGAGCCCCTGATCCAGTGGAAGGGGGTTGGAACTGGATGGGCTTTGAGGTCCCTTCCAACCCAACCCACTCTCTGATTAGTAGGAGTGTAGTATTTCTTTCCTTGAGCTCAAGAGTTCTTACTGAAAAGGTCAGATAAGCAGTGATGACAATATCAAATATACCCACTGAAATCAATCTCCTCTCCTCGTACCAATCAAAACACTGTCCTCCAAAATGAGACCTACAATGTCTCAACATGATTCTTCTCTACTTTTTAAACTTCCCTGTTTGGAGACAGGTTTCAAGATTGGGCACTTAGAAAGCTGGTGAGGAGCTCTTGATCAGGGAGTGCTGGGAATGTATAAGGTGGGGTTGGTTCCATGCTGAAAGAGGGAAGATTGAGATGAGATCTTAGAAAGAAATGTTTTCCTGTGAGGGTGGGGAGGCCCTGGCCCAGGCTGCCCAGAGCAGTGATGGCTGCCCCATGCCTGAAGGTGTTCCAGGCTAGGCTGGATGGGGCTTGGAGCCCCTGATCCAGTGGAAGATCTCCCTGCCCATGGCAGAGGGGATGAAACTGGATGGGATTTAAGGTCTCTTCCAACCCAAATCATTCCATGTTTCTTTAATCTGTTACTGAGGTGGCTGAGGTCTCTTCAAATGGCACATGAACTCACCCTTTGGCTTAAGCAAAATATCCCCCATATAAATAAAAAAATATTTGCTGCTAGAAGTAAATTCAGTTTGAACACAAGGTGCAACTGTTCATAGGAATTACTGCTGCCCAGTTTCTCTCTGTGAAAGCATTTTGAAAAACACGCCTTTGGGAAGAATTAATATTACATTAAAAATGCATGATAGTACGTGACTCTGTACTACTTATTATAGTAACTAAAAAGCATCTTTCAGGCAGAATATTTTTATATATAAAATTCTCCCACCTTTATTGGAAGCAAAGAAGGCTTGAGCATTAGCAGTAGCCAAACATCCTTGGAACAGTCTCATCGTACAGCACTGTGTCTGCAAAAAAGGATAACTCTGCTGCCTCTGTGGAGGTGGCTGGAAGCCTTTGGCATAGAGAGATGAAATTTATTATGGGATAATGTAATATACACTTGTTCAGCATTTTTAATGTGTTTTAAATTGTCACAAGTCAGGGAGTTTTCCAAGAGTACACAAGAAAAACATGTAGGCCAAGAATGTGACTTATTTAGAGACAATTTTTTTTTTTTTAAAGTGAGAAAAAAAATGGCAATGTTTTCAAGGGACAACAAACCAACAGCCACTGAAACACTATTCGTCTGCTACTTCTGTTCTGCAGGAGCAGTTAGAATTCTAAGAGTCTGGGTTGGAAGGGACCTCAAAGCCCATCCAGTTCCATCCCACTGACATGGGCAGGGACACCTCCCACTGGATCAGGGGCTCCAAGCCCCATCCAACCTGGCCTTGAACATGTCCAGGGATGGAGCAGCCACCACTGCTCTGGGCAACCTGGGTCTGGGCCTCCCTATCTTCATAGCAAAACATTTCTTCCTAGAATCTCATCTCAACCTCCCCTCTTTCAGCTGAAAACCATTTCACCTCCCTGAACACTCCAATCAAGAGCCCCTCTCCATCTTTCCTGGAACCCCTTTCAGCACTGGAAGATGCTTTAAGGTTTCCCTGGAGCTTTCTCTTCTTCAGGCTGAACAACCCCAACTCTCTCAGCCTGATCTCATATGGGAGGTGCTCCAGACATCGTATCATCTCCATGGCCTCCTCTGAACTCAATGCAACAGGTCCATGTCCTTTCTGTGCTGAGGACTCCAGAGCCGAACACAGGGGTCCAAGTGAGGTCTCATGAGAGCAGAATAGGAAGGAAGTGAATAGGGACATTTAAAGATATCTGGGTTTTTCAATGTTTTGTACTGCCATGAGATGAAATCAAGACTCCACAAAGTCCTCTAAGTCCAGAAGCAAGTCCTGTCTCATTAAACTAATTATCATCTCTCTTCTCTAATGGAAGAATAGCATCAATGGCAGCCCTGACAATCTGCAAACTGTCTAATCTTGACCCTGCATAACAGTTAAATTTCTCCATCAGACTTAAAATAGTGTAATTTCAGATACGAGTCCCTTGTGAGGGAAGGATAATAAGGCTTTGAAGTGAGATGAAGTATGCTTGCAGGTTCTCAAATGTTTCTTTCTTTCCCCCCCACTTTCTACTACTGGCCACAAGATTGTTAAAGACACAAGGAATGAATAAATTCCGGTAAAATCAATTAGTCTTGATTGCAAGTAGGTAAGTAGGCACTGAAAATTGAAATATATGGAAGACATTATCATTTTACATTTTAAAGGAGATATTTATGAATTATTAAAACCCCCTCCCTGCTCTCTGGCAGAAGGGAAAAGGAATTAAAAACTCCTTATAAGACTTCAATTTGGAGGGATTAGTGCAATTGCCACCATTACTGGCAGTCAACTCAGGTGGTATCAATGATGCAGCATGGGCACGGGGCTAGGTAGGTACAGATTCATTTTGAGGTATAAACAATGATTTCCAGTAAACTGACATTTACATTAAATCAGAATTATGCTTAATCTAAATGTGCTAGAAAAAAGAATCACTTCCTTCTTGTTCTTTTATTGGTATTTCTAATCTGGCAGGTATCTCTGCCCCATTAATTTTGTGCACTGTAGTGCTAAAGAGGCAGAGAAGTGTCATCCAGGAGAAGAGAAACACATTAACAGTGTTGTCTTTTCAAGTCAGGCCATATGGAGAAGATTAAATTATTCAGTATGTATCATGTATGAAAACTGACGTTACTTTTAATCAGCTTCCTGATGACATTCACTGTTACTTTTGTCAAACTGACCCAGACTGCAGTGGTTCCATCAACATTGCTTTGGTGCTTCAGTTATGGAGGCTCAAACCAGAGTAACAGAACTTGTGAATGTTGCAGCAGGTATTTAAAAGGTAGCATAGGATTTCCCTGCAAAAGGTAACACATGAGATACAGATTCATAAACCACAAGCTCATAGAAACATAGAATCATTAAAGTTGCAAAAGAGCTTTAAGCTCATCCAGTCTGACCATCAGCCCAACACCACCAGGCTTACTAAACCATGTCCTTAAGTGCCACATCTACGTGTTTCTTGAAATCCTTCAAGGAAGAAGACTCCACCGCTACTCTGGGCAGCCTCTGCCAGAGCTTCACCACACTTTCAGTAAAGAAGCCTTCCCTAATATCCAGTCTAAACCTCCCCTGCCACAACTTGGGGCCATTTCCTCTCATGCTATCACTGCAGTAAAGCAATTTCCTCAGCTTCCAGTTGATTCAGGATAGCACACCATGGAGTATCTCCCATCTTCCCTGTGTACAGCTATCTTAGAACCCTGAGCACACATGACCAACAGCTGTTTCAACTCTGCCACCAGGCTCATCACTTATACAGCATTGTTTTACCTAAGGAATGCTCATTTTATAAGAGAAGAAAATTAGAGTCTCAGTTATAAGTAGCTGAGGATAAAGGTAAGACCCAGGCTCCCTGTGGGAGATGAATTATTAACACAAGTGCTTTCTAGAAATGGAAAATAGCTGTTCTAGTGCAGAAAAAGATTCTAAGAGAACTTAAGGCTGAAGTCAAAAGTAATTTTGACTGGTTGAGACACCAAAACTTGCCCCAAAGCTCAGTGTGTGTGTTTTCAACCTCGTGCTTGTGTGGCAAAGTGAAGCTTCCTCCTAAACTCACATTACTTGAGTACGATCATCACTGTAGTTGCAGCTGGAGACAGCTGGGTACAACCCAGCATTAGGACCCACAAAAGGAGATGCCATCAGCAACTGACTGGGAAGGAAGTTGGATGTTTTGGCATGATTTATGTATCTTTCACAGTGAGATTTGAGCACCTATTGGGAAATACCCAGTGGTTTCAGAACCTCTGTAAAAGCTTTTGGATATATACAGCTTTTGAAAATGGAATGAGTTCTCATTTTTGGAAAAGCTCTTAATTGCTTTAATTTGCCATATTTCAAATAATAACAGGAAAAAAAATGTTGGAAAGGACCTCAGGAGGTGTGTACTGCAGTGTCCTACTCAAAGGCAGGAGGGCTCACCTGACAGGTAGATTAGGTTACTTGGGACCTTTGTCCTGTCAAGCTTTGAGTATTTCCAAGGATGGAGATTCCAACACCTCTCTGGGTCCTGTTCCTAGGTCACAACACTCTCACAAGGAAGAATTTCTTCCTCCTGTCCAGCAAGAATTTTCCTGTAAACATTTCCATCACTACAATGCCCATTAGGTAGCATAAAACCACTCTTGATTCCAGTCAGATGTTTTTGATGGATTTTTTCTGTTGTTTGTTTTTTTTTCTTTGAGGGGTGGGGGGTGTTTGGTGGGAGAGGGTGGGCTATTGGCTTTCTTTTCCAATAATTTTTAACTCCAATATTTGCTGTTTTCCAAGAACCCAAATTACCAACATTAAAGAATGCTGGCCCCATATCATAGGTGATAATACAAACAATACAAATGGTAATTCATATAATGAAGACTTACAGCACCTGGACTCCAGAGTTCAGTTCAGACTTTATCAAAAAACACCTGAGGCCTCATTGAGCAGCTTGAGTGAAGGAAAGTTTTTTCCTAAGACAAATCACAGAATCATAGAACTGTTTGAGTTGGAAGGGACTTTAAAGCCCATCCAGTTCCAGCCGCTGACATGGGCAGGGACACCTCCCACTGGATCACGTTTCTCAAAGCCCCATCCAGCCTGACCTAAAGGGACTCTCCAGATTAAGAGCTTCTTCGGTGTGGATTTGTATTCTACAGCTACATTCTGACCATTACTGAACTGGCATCTCTCCATGTTCTGCATTAGCTCAGGTTAATTTTTCTGGTAGTTTTTCAAATAAGGTGAGATGCATTAAAGAGACTGAATGCCTTGTAGAGGAGCGTGACATTGTAAAAGAAGACAGGAGCTTGCTAATTTGAATCCCTAGGCAAATGAGTAATAAATTTAAAACCAAGATGAAAGTGCAAATGCCAGTCCTAAACCAAAAATGCAGAATCCTTTGAAGGTGTTCCAGCTGGTAGCTCAGATTAGACAAGTCATTTACTAGGGTGATTTTACTACATCAGCCCCAAAAAGGTAAGACAAGGCAGCAGCTGCATTTCCTCTGACTGGAGAGAAGAATTCACTTTCATTTTCCATCAGATTTCCTTCCTAACAATACTAATACTGAAAACAAATACCTTTAGAGTTTAATTATCTTCACAGTACTCATGATGCCCCCATCAAAAAAAACCCCACAACCACAACAAAATAGACAAACAAAAAAACAGCCCCAAAACCAAAACCCCCAAAAGAACAACAAAAGCCAAACAAGTAAACGTTCACTTGAAGAACTGTATGGAGACAATAGAATTGATCTAGGTCATGCTCCATGAGACCAGGAATCTACAAAGAAGCAAACTAAGTCAACAGAAGGAAATTTGTTTACAATATCACATTTTAAGATTCCTGAACAGTTAGAAATTTACTCATGATGTAACTCAATTGGAGATAAACAGCAGGCTGATGTAGAAAGCAGGATTATTTAAATAAATTTGCCTAGATATTATCTTTTTTTTTCATTTTTAAGGGGCTGGGACTGTGAGGGGTACAGAAAGACAACACAAACAAATTGGGTTCTGGCTAGAAATCTGAAAACCTTAGAAACCTGAGATGCCTCAACCTGCGTTGTTGCAGGGTTCATTTGGTTTACTATATAAAATATTAAGTCAGTCAGATTTCAGCACATTTCACATTCTTGTGCTTTTTGCAAGATCCTTTCACAGGATTTGGTCACTGAACATTGAACTTGATTGCCCTGAGTAGTGCTTTTACTGGCATTTATCAGTACTCATGTAACTGTCCTTTTTCTACTAAACAAAACTCAAGTTCTATAATGCTTTTAGGCCTAACTAGATGGTTTGATTTCTTGGCATCTTGAGTGAAAATGAAAAACCAAAGAAAAGGTCTCCCTGAGTAAACAGGTAATATGAGAGTGGGGTTTATCTTTTATGTTCAAAAAAAGATTTCCCAAAGCACATATCAACGAAAACTTACTCCCAAAGTATATGAAGTACAATGTTTCAGACAGAAATTCCTCAGCAACCCAGATCCTATGGATGCCCTCACAGAGTATCCAGCGCTAAAAGCTTTTGTTACATTAATCCACTACTCCTCAGTCACCACTGCACTCATTGTGACCAAGCAATAAATACCCAGAAACGTTGTTCTTTACAGACTGGCACGTTTGGTCCATACTGTAGGCACAAATGTGAAAACCAACAGTTTTGCTAAATCCTGTAACTTAAGATAGTCTGACTTAGTTCTTATTATCTGAATTATGACAAACCAAAGGCTTAAACTTCTGAAGTCTGAACAACCCCATCCCACCTCCCCCCTCAAATCTCTGCAGTCTTTAAGTGTTTACCCACTTTAGCAATGTCTACCTCATGCTTGTAGCCCAGTACCACACTCTCCCCCAGCAACTGTCCAAGAGTATTTTATCCTCCAGGAAACCTACCAGACATACTCTGTGTCCCAGAAGTCACACTTCTTCTCCATCATCACCACACAGAGAGAGTACACCCAGCACACTCCTCCATTAAAGACAATACAGAATCACAGACTGATTGCATTTCAGTTCATGCCCATTGCTGCTTTTCCTCTCAGTGAAAAAAGCCTGGCTCTCTTCTTTACACCCTCCCTTCAGATATATAAATACATCTCTGGGCTAAGCAGTTCCCAGGTCTCTCAGCTTTTCCTCATATGAGAGATGCTCCAGTCTCTTACTTATTTTAGTGGACATCTTATTGGACTCTGTCCAGTAGCTCCATCTCTCTCTTCTGCTGGGATCTGTGGAGCCTCACAAAGTTACAATACTGAAATCAGGCTTTTATTGAAATGTCTTTATGTCATAATTCTACAGACCTGACCACAACCATGTGGATTTAAGACCATGCAATGAAAACTGTTTTAATCACAAGGATATCAAGCCAAATTCCATAGAACTGTTGGCTAGAAAGCAGAGCCTAATAGCTACCTAAAATACATTCCAAAGACACATTGGAAACAGTTATGTAAGATAAAGAGACCATTCATCTGTAAAACTATGTTACTCAGTTTCTGCATCATTCAAAAGAATTGGGTAAGGATAAGGAACAGCACAGGACTTTTTTGACCCAACAGCCTCAGGTTTCATGAATGAACATCATAAACATTGATTTTGCAGACTGATCGGGCAAAGTTGTTTGATTTTGAGAAGGCAGCTTTTGCAGAACACAAAAGAAATGAAAAGCTATCCAATAAGGTGTCAAGGAGCAGGCTGGGATGAGCCCAGGGGGTGATGGAAGAAATAACAGATCAAAATATAAGTCATTCCTTTGGAGAAGAGAGGATTTAAAGAACAAAAATATGTTTGTATTCCTTAGAGAGGCTGCTCAAAGGCTAGAGAACAGCAAATCTTTTATTTATTTCTTCATGTACCTTCTTTCTCAGATATTTAATTTCCACTTGCCATCTGTGTCAAATTTGCTGTTATTCCCCAAATGCCTCTGATAGCATAAAACCTTTGAGTTGTCACCCTGCCCTTATCTTTGCTTCACAAGTCTCACCTTGATGCCCATGTGACTGCTTGCCTCCCTTTTCAGCTATCCTTTGATTACTTGTGGTTCTAAACAGTCCTCAACCAGCCACACTCAGCAGAATTCCTTTCCTTACATTGAAAAAAGACTAAATAATCCCCAAAAGACACAGCCCAAGTACTGTTATATTGGGCTACACTAAAAGCCCAGTAGCCTCTCTCCAATAGGATATGGAGGGTGCGCAGCCTAATGGTACAAATCCCACACTATGCATGGATCAATCATCCATGAGACATCACTCCACCTCATAGTGGTAAATCTATATTTTCATTATCTTAGAATCGTGGAATGGATTGTGTTGGAAGAGACTTTAGGAATCATCCAGTTCCAAGCCCCCTGCCATAGGCATGGACACCTCCTACTGGATCAGGTTGCGCAAAGTCTCATCTTGAATGTGATGTTGACTATGTGACAAATTACCCTGAGGGCTCATAAATTGCCATCATCAAGGCAGAACAAAACATAGCATCCTTCAACACCCTCTGATCCCCACTACCTGATTTCCATCATGGATTTCTAAAAGAATTGACAAATAAAAGCATAGGATTGAGGACAGTTTGCTTTAGTCTGAGGGTTTTTTGTGATTTTTTTAAGATAAACCTGTAAATTCTGGAGCATAACAATCAGACTGGAGAAAAGCAACTGCAATGTCAAAAGTTGAGAAAGGTAAAACCCAGCCTACGTGACCACAAACCCACTACTCTGCCTGTTTGGAGGAAGGAATAAATGATAAATGAAGGTACACTGAAAAGGAAAGAAAATACTCATGGATTTATTGAACACAACTATTTGCTAGACTGGTCTTCGATTCCCCTGAATGAAAACACAAACTCAAATTCATCTCATCTGTTCTGATGTCAGTAAAGTGTTCAACAGAGTGAGAAGTTTAACAACACACAAGAAGTTGGGCTATGTGAATAACAACTGAGGAAGACAATGACATGGAATCATTCCCTGCAGGAACAACTCAACACCTGTCACAGAAATGGATGATGTCCAATAACCCAAAGTACAGGCTCCTATAAGGTACTACTTCGAATTACAGAATGCTTTGGGTTGGAAGGGACTTTTTTACAGGTCATATAGTCCAATCACCCTGCAGGAGCAATGATGTCTTTAACCTCATCAGGAACCTCAGAGCACCATCCAACCTGACCTTGAAAGTTTCCAGGGATGGAAACATTCAAGTTGACTTAGATCAAATAGTTTCAGTTACTTAAAAGCTGTACATCAAGGCTCAGCCCTATGCCTAAACTACATCTAAACTCTTACGTTTAAGATGAACAGGATGTGGCGCTCTCAGCAAGTGGCTGTGACTTTAATACCTAAGGTTCAAACATCAAGCATTTAGATGGATAAAGTTAGAAGAACCAGCATCTTGGTAACCAGACTTTCCCCATCCACCTCTACCCCTCCTTATATGACTGATCAGTTAATAGATTACAACCATGGAGAAAGTAACTGCCATCCAAGGATATATCAGGTGATATATTCCCTATCCCCTGGAGAGGGAAGCATTCTTGTAACGGTGTAGGAAGCCCTTTGTCTGAAATATTATATCTAATTCTACTCACATATTTGCAATAAATATATATCCATGTAGGAAGAACTTATGTGGACAACAGATATCAGCACAATCAAGCAAGTGCAGAGGTGACCTTAGAAAACAAGACTGGAAGAGGTTTATTTATTTCGCTCAGTCAAATGACACCTAAGAAAAAATGTGGTTACTCTCTAAACTATGAAGAAAGCAAATCCTAAAGAGGGAAATAACTACTTTACTAAAGGACATTGCTGGCACAGGAACAAATGTCTATGAATTCACAGCAAATAACTGTTGACAGGATGTCAAAAAAGGGGTTTGAAGCCTTAGATGAATAACTTTCCAAAAGGAGTAATGGGGAAAATATAGTCAATTTTGAAATTAAAATTAGTATTTTTACAATCAAAATTTAAAACTCTGAATTTGAAGATTTAAAACTAAAGACGAAGGACGTGACTAGACTTGATCGAAATTGTATGCCTTGTTCTATGTTTTCATACAAGAATTACTACTCATGTCTAACTCTTTTTTCTCAGCCCAGCTCAGAATCCAATCTCACCCTTCCCTGTCTATGACTGCATTTGCCTTATGCATCTCCAAATACATTACTCTTCACATCCCCTCAAGCCCTTATCTCAAGCTGCTCCTTCTGTCACTCTCCTTTCCACTACATCTATAAATAACACCTCAAGACAGACATCAGACAAGCAAAGTTCCAGCTCTGGCATTTGCAGCCTTTCCTGAACACAGGGTACTTCAATTGAACATCAAAGCTGCATTCTTCTTCACAAAAGGTAACTGGAATGGTCAGAAACGGGGAAAGCTATAGCAGCTCCCCTTGCTGAATTTTCTTTGATCATCACTCTTTCTAGGATTTTTCTTGGCCTGACCCCAAGAGTAATTTCTGTAGCCAAGAAAACTGCCTACATAACTGAACTGCTTACAGGAAAGCTGAAGAGGGGCTCTTGATCATGTGTTGAAGGGACAGGACAAGGGGGAGGATGGTTTTCAGCTGGAAGAGGGAAGATTGAGATGAGATCTTATGAAAAATTTCTTTCCTGTGAGGGTTGCCCAGAGCAGTGGTGGCTGCGCTGTCCCTGGAGGGGTTCAAGGCCAGGTTGGATGGGGCTTGCAGCCTCTGATCCAGTTGGAGGTGTCCCTGCCCACAGTAGGGTGTTGGAACTGGATGAGCTTTAAGGTCTCTTCCAACTCAAACCATTCCATGACACTGACTCCACGAATTATTACAATTTGGTCATGCGACTACTGTTTCTGGGCAAGTTGCTATCAGCACAGATAGAAAAAGAATTGGAAAGGTGTTTCCCACATTGGCTAAATTATGCAGAGTGCTACCATCAGAGCGAGACACAGGGAGGGTTTTCTCCTAGGTTGATCTCTACTTGTGTAAGCTCTGACATGTAGCCTGCAGCAATCCAGTCTAGACTGCATGCACTGTCTCAGTCCAAGTGCATCCATTTTTCTCACTGCAGATGTACACCACGTTGCACAAAAGGATTTCACTCGCATCACAGTTCAGCAAGAAATAGCTTCCTTTGCTAGATTTGGGTCTATTTCTGGATGTAACCTAAATATTGAATGTCAAATCACTGAGAGGTCACTACACTCTCAATGTAGGAATATCTTACAGGCCATTTGTGTAACACAATGGACAATGCGAGCAAAGAAAAGAAATGGACCAATATCCACGGCCACATCTCAATCCCAGAAATACTCAGTCCTACCATTGCTTTTGTCTCCACTACAACACAGCAGCATGGCTGTGTAGCACACTTTTCACTTCACTGTCACCTACCATGGTAGAAAGACAACAAAATACTGAAAGAGACACAATTCTGGTTCACGGTGCTGCTACTATGGCCATACATGGTTCTATTTTTAGCTCTAACCTAAATAGAAGATGTAAAAGCACAGAAGGGTCTCATCCATCTGTATGTGTAAATTCAGATGACGACAAATAAAAAAAGTTAGTTATAGAATACATTTAATTTCTGGAATTTCAATTAAATTTTGATGTATGAAGACATTTTGTCTGTCTCCCACATACACAAAACTCTAATCTTGCCCTCAATTAAAAACATAAAAAATTAGGGATATTTATGTTCTGCTAAAGTTGCAGTTTGGGACTCATTTCCAGTGCCCTGTATTATAAGCACAGAGTTCCTTCCAGAACCTTTTAAATATTTGATATTTTCTTTCTGTTACATTTAAATTCTTAAGGACCAAATACCATAATATTGTCTCAGAAGTTCAAAAGGGCCACACACATTTGTATTTAACTCTAAATAAGTCAATCTGAAAGCAGTTTAAGGCAAAATGCAGTCAATACCCAAACCTAAATTTTATTTTTCTTGAAAATTCTTATGGTAAACACTGAAAAAATATAATCCTCTCATTTTAACAGTAAACAGTAATTAGTAAAAATATTCCTTGCCAATTCCTCACTGCAATCTTTCTGCATAGAAACCATATCTAAGTCTACAGGGATTTAGACTAAGTACTGGTTTTCACGAACAAGTTATAGTTCTCACCTCAGATGACTGGAAACTATTTTCAATCATCTCTCTAACATAATTAGATATATTTTAAATCTTGGTAAATCTAAAGCACAGAAATGAAAGTACAGAAACTGTAGCTTCTGCCCAGTCCTGATTATTTGAACATGAATGTCACTTTAATGAACTCCAATCCTACAAGAAATGTGTACATTGTATATATACATACACATACGTGTACGTGTATCATGGAATGATTTGGGTCTTAAGGGACCTCAAAGCCCATCCAGTTCCACTCCTGCCATGAACAGGCACACCTCCCACTGGATCAAGGGCTCCAAGCCCCATCCAGCCTGGCCTTGAACCCCTCCAGGGAAGGGGCAGCCACCACTGCTCTGGGCAACCTGGGCCAGGGTCTCCCCACCCTCACAGCAAACCATTTCTTCCTAAGATCTCATCTCAATTTCCCCTCTTTAAGCTTCAAATCCTTCCCCTTCATCCTATCCCTGCATTCCCGAATCAAAAGCCTGTCCCCAGCTCTCCTGGAGACCTTTTCAGTACTGGAAGTTGCTCTAAGGTCTTCCCAGAGTCTTCTCTTCTCGATCTGAACAAGCCAAGTTCCCTCAGTCTGTCCTCACACGTGAGGTGCTCCTATACAAGGTCATCCCATATAGATATACACATATGTGCGTATATACACATAGTTGATTCTCCAGTATAGTAGCCTCTGGAAACATTAGCACCAACTTAACAATAACTGGCATCATTTCATTTCTAAGAGTAGATCTGTTTTCACAGTTTCTGCCCCCGCTTCCCTACTCAGTTCAATTAATGAACAGCCTTTAGACATTCCATGTAGGTCACATCCATGGTTACCCATCTCTGCGTGTGAGGAGCTAAGAAAATCAAACTGCCAAAAGTGACATCTGGGATTTATTTTGGTCACTTATGAAAATCTCCTAAGAAGTTGTCTCGTATTTCAAGTTTAAAAATTCACCTGAACCACTGAAATAGCTGAAGTGGAATGGGACACATCCTGGTTCTTCACATTACAGAAATCAGGTATTCTTTGTATTTTTACTATAATATAGTTCATTAATGTGTTGGTGACCCAGGTTTCAAGATGTTGCTCAATAAGAATATGGGAATTATTTGCACCAGTGTGTTGGTTGCTTTTATATCACCTTTGTATAGAAGTTTTGAAAATCTGACCCACTCTGCAGGCCAAGTATACACTCCAAGACACTATCAGGGCTCTTGCAGACACCTGTTGGGTTAAAAACTTTTTTGGCACTCTCTTAGCTCCCATTACAAAGGTTCTAACTCAGCCTTTTTTCCAGATCATCAAAATAATCAATGTTATTCCCAAAGTACGCTCATGTATTTGGTATAAATTCTTCCTTATATACTGTCAACTGCTCTTTTCCCAGACTCTACAAAAAAACACTGATGCTTCTGCCTTTTCCAGTTCATTCTACCTCTCCTTTGTGTAGTGAGATACTCCTGACTAGTGCAACTCTCTGTCACTACAGAGAGCAGAACTCAAACCTGGTTATGCCTTTGATAAAATACCAGGCAAACCACAACGAGTGAATCAAATAAATATTTGAGAAAAGATCTTTCCTTTTCAGCAAGTTTTATATAGAAAAGGTGTTCTGAAAAGTGAGGGGGGGAAACTCCATAACCCACAAAACTACTTCACCTTGCCAACAGGTAAATAAGAGGAGGCACAACGAAATAATTGCATATTTTAGAGCAAATCAGGAATATTTTCTAGAACAAGGGGAAAATTACTAAAAATCACTACTTGGAAATTCAAGAGTTATAAAAGGAAGAGCTTTTGCAGATCCTGTAGAGCTGAAAATGCATTTGATTATCCAAAGAAATCTAAAGCTACTCTTACATCATAGAATGGTTTGGTTGGAAGAGACATCAAAGATCATCTGTTTCAACTCCCCTGCCACGGGCAGGGACATCTTCCACCAGATCAAGCTGGTCATAGCCTCATCCAACTCGGTCTTGGTTCCAACAGGGGCTAGCCAATTCCATGCATTTCAAGGCATAACACTGATATCAGAAATGAAAGCAAACATAGTAGTTATAGTCTCAGGGCAACCTCTAATAACTGCAAATTAGGTTAAAAACAACTGCAGGAAGGGAATTATAATATGTCTGTCCAGCATGGATTCTTACAGTTGCCTTAGAAACATCTGGAACAGCTCTTCCCACAGCAATGGACAGTGCCAGCAGTGTTGAGTTACTGTTACGCACACTAAGCATTTGACAGTCTGCAGGCAAAATATGTCAAACCTTCACAAAAATATAAAGACAACTCATAGCACCTATTAAAAACAAACCCTGTTATTTTTCCTATAAGGAAACTGAATCTCAGACAACAGATACAGCAACACCTGGCAGATCAGACCTGGAGGCATATCTCACCTTGTAGCCCTACGCCATGATCACCATAAGATATTTCTCTCCTGTGAAGTCCCGTGTCACAATAGTGAGAGGAAATGAGCTTGATCAGAGACTCAGAAGAGCCTGAGATTTTAAATTTACAAAACCTATGGATTGCTTGGAAGGTAAAATGAGCACTACAAAGTACGTTCCCTAAAGAGATGCTGGGTATTGCATTCATGCTACTCCCCCACAGGCTTACCTAGAGCATTGTAAACCAGCATCTTGGCTCAGCAAACTACTCACCCCACAATGAAAAAGTCTCAGGAACTGGAGGGAGATAATTAAATAAATAAATAATTGCAGGCTCCATACAGTCCAGATCAGAACCACCCATGGGTTAGAAACTTGGCTGGACTACAATAATGACTTTATTTAGCTATCCAAAGACAACAGTTTGGCTTGCAAGGCATTTAGTTTGCACTTACATTGTCTTTACCTTCAGTTAAGTCTCCAGATCCTAAATGTCTGGGAGAAAAAAAAAAAAATCTTTTTTGCCATCCCACAATCATGTTTTACCCAAAGAGATCTTGGCTCTAGGAAAGACAGGAAAGGAACTGAAGTTTCCTCCAGGTGTCATGAAATGACACTTGCCCTCCTGTAAGTCCCTTCAGTACCTTCCTCCACACTGACAGCAACCCAGTATAGATATAAGGTCACATGCCTGGGAGAATTAAAATGCAACAAGTACTTACCATGAGAACAGCACTCAACCGATCGCTTTGGACCTGCTGCACTTGGATGCAGGGTCCTGGTACTTGTAACCTTGAGCCACTGGGAACATTCCCAGCATCACCGTTTGGTACGCTGTTGTTATTTGGCCCAAGACCTACAGATGCCCTGTACAAGTAGGTATGGGTCAGTTTACCCACACCAGTGACCTCCAGCATTTCCGGTGGGAGATGGGAGCTGGGAAGCATGTGCACACTATAGCAATACTTTTCATACTCCTCAGCTGGGCAGCAGCAAGTCTGGCAGTGGCACAGCCGCATAATGACAAGAAAGAGGAGGACCGCCACAAAGATGCAGGAGACGCAGGCAAGGGAAACAATCAAGTAGATGTTTGTAGAATTGAGAAGTGGTGCTGGCTCCCCACTGTCATCAAAGTCTGGCAGTACCTGGGGCAGGGTGTCAGCCAGCAGGATGCCCACCGTCACCGTAGATGAAAGCGGTGGATCCCCATGGTCCTGCACCACCACAACCACCTTGTGCTTGAGGAAGTCAGTGGTGCGCAAGGAGCGCGTGGTGCGCAGCTCGCCAGTGTGCAGTTCCAAGCGGAACAGGTTGGAGTCAGAGGACTGGGCGAGGTGATAGGAGAGCCAAGCGTTCTCCGCGTAGTCCTCATCATCCGCCACCACTTTGGTCACCAGGTAGCCCTCATCAGCCAGGCGGGGCACAACCTCCACGGCTATTGAGCCATTCTGGCTGACGGGGTACAGGATGGTCGGGGCATTGTCATTCTGGTCTGAGATGTAAACATTCACAGCTATGGCAGCACTCAAGGCTGGTGACCCATTATCCTTGGCTTCTACTTGGAAAGAAAAGTTCCTAAGCTGCTCGAAGTCAAAGGCACGTGTTGCATAGATGCTTCCATTGGCCGAGTTCACAGACAAAAAGCTGGCCAGGGCACTGCCTGCAACGGTGGAATTCCTGAGCATGTAAGAGACCCGTCCATTCTCCCCAACATCGAGGTCAGATGCTGAGACTTGAAAGAGAAAAGCACCAAGTGGATTGTTCTCCTCCACAAAGATATCAAATGTGTCAGCATTGAAGACAGGGGGGTTATCATTCACATCAGAAATCTGCACCCAAAGGGTCTTCTGAGTGGTGATAGGTGGAGAGCCCAAATCTGTGGCAGTAATGGTGATGTTGTACTCACTGATCAGCTCTCGGTCCAGAAGTCCACTGGTGACCAGGCTGTAGTAGTTTTCAAGGGAAGGCTTTAACTGGAAGGGAAGGTTATCAGGGATCTGGCACTTCACTTTCCCATTCTCCCCAGGGTCTTTATCCATAACACTCAGCAGAGCTATCACTGTGCCAGGAACAGCATCCTCAGGAATGGGACTAGAAAGGGATGTAATTGTTATCTCTGGACCATGATTGTTCACATCGGTGATTTCCACCAGCAACTTAGCTGTGCTGGACATGCCAAATGCCCCGTTATCCCTCGCTTCAACAAGCATTTCAAGGAGAGGTCTCTGAACAGCTAAAACGCCATTGACTGTCACCTCCCCAGTGTACGGGTGAATTAAGAACATTCCCTGTAGATCAACAGAAGTAGTATTGCTAAATGAATACCTGATCTCTCCATTTGGACCTTCATCCAAGTCCGTGGCATGCACTTGCACAACCAAAGTGCCGCTGGGGGAGTTCTCCAAGACACTCGCCCTATAGACCGAGTGCTCAAATTCTGGTGCATTGTCATTGGTATCCAGCACAGTCACAATGACTGGGACAGTACTGGACTTTGGAGGATTCCCACCATCTTTGGCTGTAAGGACAAGTTTGTGAGTGGCTTGCTGCTCTCTGTCTAAGGCTTTCTTCAGCACCAATTCAGGATATTTGCTCCCGTCCCCACGGGTCTGCATTTCCAAATGGAAATGTTCATCAGAGCTCAGAGTATAATTCTGGACACTGTTGGTACCTTCATCAAGATCCTGGGCACTGGGGAGTGTAAACCGTGCCCCGGGTGACAGGAACTCAGGCGCATTTATATGATATTCAGTTAAAGGAAAGACGGGAGAGTTGTCATTTATGTCCAAGACTTTAAATTCCATCCTATAAAGCTCTAAAGGGTTTTCTAGCACCAGTTCATAATTCAGAAGACAGGCGGACTTTAACTCACAAAGCTGCTCTCTGTCTATGGGCTCGTTAACAGTTAAAGCCCCCGTGCTTCCATTTATATGAAAATATTGCTTACTTGAACCGGTGATCATGCGAAATTTCCGAGTTGAAAGTGTAGCTGCATCTATTCCCAAATCTTTCGCTATGTTCCCAACGGACGCTCCGCGCTCCGTCTCCTCGGCGATGGAATACACGACTTGCCCGTCCGCCGTGCAGCAAATAAGGCAGAAGACCATGAAATAGACCCGCATTCTTCCTCCCCTGGCTCAGCTCCCCGCAGACCGGCTCAGCAGGACCATAATCCAGAATTTCAGCAAACCCCGCGAAGTTCCCACCGCCGGGCGAACGGGCACCGGGAGGCACCGGGGGACATCGGGGACAGGGGGGGAGCGAGGCGAGGAGCGGGGGCTGCAGGCGTCCCGGTCCCGCAGCGGCTCCCCCCGCACCGCCGGCTGCCGCGCGGGGAGAGGCGGCAGCTCCGCTCCCGCTGCCGCTCGCTGCCACCGGGACCCCGCGGGGCTCTCCACAACAAGCGGCGGCGGCGGCCGCAGCGCCACCTAGAGGCCGCGGCGGCACAGGCACCGTCGGGGAGGGGGCTGCTTCTCCTCCCCTCCCTTCCTCCTTCAGGGAAGCGCCTCCCGAAGTGGGGGGGTCCGGGTGTGGACGCGCTTCCCTGAAGGAGAGATGCAGAGCAGCCAACCCCCCGCCCCGCCGCTGCCTCCCTCCCCCCCGGTCCCAGCGGGAGGATGTGCCGCCGCCGCTGTCAGAGCAGCGCGGGGGGAGAGAAATGGGAATGAGAAGTGACAGGCAGCGGGCAAACGCGGGGCAGAGCAGCCCAGGCAGCTCCGGCTGAGAATGGCGGCTCCCACGGGGGGTTAAGAGCGCAATTTAGAGGAGGCAAATCGATTGTACCCCTGCTAGAACTAAGGAGGGTGGAGGCGGCGGGGAGGAAGGGGAGAAAAGGGGAAAAAAGAAAAAAAGAAAAAAAAATAAGAAAATAAGAAAAGGAAAAAAGAAAAGGAAAAAAGAAAAGGAAAAAAGAAAAGGAAAAAAGAAAAGGAAAAAAGAAAAGGAAAAAAGAAAAGGAAAAAAGAAAAGGAAAAAAGAAAAGGAAAAAAGAAAAGGAAAAAAGAAAAGGAAAAAAGAAAAGGAAAAAAGAAAAGGAAAAAAGAAAAGGAAAAAAGAAAAGGAAAAAAGAAAAGGAAAAAAGAAAAGGAAAAAAGAAAAGGAAAAAAGAAAAGGAAAAAAGAAAAGGAAAAAAGAAAAGGAAAAAAGAAAAGGAAAAAAGAAAAGGAAAAAAGAAAAGGAAAAAAGAAAAGGAAAAAAGAAAAGGAAAAAAGAAAAGGAAAAAAGAAAAGGAAAAAAGAAAAGGAAAAAAGAAAAGGAAAAAAGAAAAGGAAAAAAGAAAAGGAAAAAAGAAAAGGAAAAAAGAAAAGGAAAAAAGAAAAGGAAAAAAGAAAAGGAAAAAAGAAAAGGAAAAAAGAAAAGGAAAAAAGAAAAGGCAAAAAAGAAAAGGCAAAAAAGAAAAGGCAAAAAAGAAAAGGCAAAAAAGAAAAGGCAAAAAAGAAAAGGCAAAAAAGAAAAGGCAAAAAAGAAAAGGCAAAAAAGAAAAGGCAAAAAAGAAAAGGCAAAAAAGAAAAGGCAAAAAAGAAAAGGCAAAAAAGAAAAGGCAAAAAAGAAAAGGCAAAAAAGAAAAGGCAAAAAAGAAAAGGCAAAAAAGAAAAGGCAAAAAAGAAAAGGCAAAAAAGAAAAGACAAAAAAGAAAAGACAAAAAAGAAAAGACAAAAAAGAAAAGACAAAAAAGAAAAGACAAAAAAGAAAAGACAAAAAAGAAAAGACAAAAAAGAAAAGACAAAAAAGAAAAGACAAAAAAGAAAAGACAAAAAAGAAAAGACAAAAAAGAAAAGACAAAAAAGAAAAGACAAAAAAGAAAAGACAAAAAAGAAAAGACAAAAAAGAAAAGACAAAAAAGAAAAGACAAAAAAGAAAAGACAAAAAAGAAAAGACAAAAAAGAAAAGACAAAAAAGAAAAGACAAAAAAGAAAAGACAAAAAAGAAAAGACAAAAAAGAAAAGACAAAAAAGAAAAGACAAAAAAGAAAAGAAAAGACAAAAAGAGAAAAGAAAAAGGAAAAGAGAGAAGAGAGAGAAGAGAGGAAAGAAAAAGGAAAAGAGAGAAGAGAGGAAAGAAAAAGGAAAAGAGAGAAGAGAGAGAAGAGAGAGAAGAGAGGAAAGAAAAAGGAAAAGAGAGAAGAGAGGAGAAGGAAAAGAGAGAAGACAAGGGAAGGAGAAGGAAAAGAGAGAAGGGAAGGGGAGAGTTAAAAAGGAATGCGGGGGAGGAAGAGAATTAAAAAGGAAGGGGGGGAAGAGGGGAGAATAAAGAAGAGAGAATGGATAAAAAAAAATAAGTCTCCCGCCTCACTTTCTGAGCAAGGTAAACTAACACAGATTATTGGAGAGAAGGTGGCGCTCTCCTCTGAGAGCCCCCCTCTGGGTCCACGGGAGCCACAGATGAGCTCGATCTAGCCCACATAGCAAGATGGGGATGGCTCGGGTGGGCGGTGGAAACCTGGAGGCTCCGGTAGACAAATTACTTGCGGAGAAGCAAATATCGGCGCCAGAAGTCTTGTGCTTAGGATACGCTCATGGACTGGGGAGTGAAATGAGCTGGTGTCACGCAGATCACAACTGGAAAAAAATCAAAGTGCTCCTACTCCCTCGAATTTCCACACCGAGGGCACAGTCAGCAACCACCCCCAAGGGAGGTGGGAGGAGACAGAAAGCATTTCAAATACTCTCCTGGAAAACCTTCCTGGAATGACCTTCGGCTGCAATTTAAGCAGATGAGCCTCAAGCCCTGACAACCCCTCCAGCCTCCTCCGTTCCCTGATTGATCGGAAGCAAGAGGCTGTAAGTGTGCAACAAGAACAGATCTTAACCTTTCTTGTGTTCACTGTGCTTCTTTATGCAGCTGAGAATTTCCATGCAAGTGAAAAAGAGCATTTCAATTATACAGAACCTTTCAAAATAGGAGCAAATCGGGAACAAAGACAGAAGTTATACACTAACATAAAAAAAAATGATATATGTTTGTATCCTCACAACTCAGCTAAACCAATCAGTGAAGTTCCCATCCTGACTGCACCACAGCAAGAGTCGGTCAGCCCCAGTGTAAGAATCTGTCGATATTAGGATTATTTGACTCCAGGGACTCTGGTAGTACCTGAATATTGCCTTTTACATCTCCTGCGCTGATGCTGCAGCTAGAGGGTGATGGGGAGGGCTGAGTGCAGGCGTTACAGACCTGCTGTGCATCCACCTTAATTCACAATGTAAATTTGTTCAGTAGAGCATTGCACATAGTATACAATGTAAATACACTTAGTACACTGTTTACTTTGGTGTTTTTTTCCTTGATTGCTATCTGCAGAAATCTCCGATTCCCACCTAATCCCCACAAAACTGTCATATAGACTTCCCCATCCCAAATTTGCCCAAGACTCGTCTCCTGCCAAGACACGATGTCCTCTACAACATATGAAAAAGGTTTGCTGCTCTGTAGTGATGCAGAGTAATTTTAAACACGCTGAACTGACATAGTACCACCTGTTAAAGTTACACCAAAGGCCAATAAAATGCCCTTAACATTTTTCTGTGGCCAGATGTTATGTCCCAGCTGCACGCACAGAGATTCTGCTCATCTGTATGTCACTGGTTTTTGAAGAAACCCAAGAATTTGGGGCTCAGGATCCTCCTGATAAACAGAAAAACCTACTCAAAGGCAGATTTTCTTTAAATCTCAATATCAGAATAACAAGCTGTGGTTCTGTATACAGGAGCCTGAAATACGAGCAGTGCTAGGGTCAAAAATGATTAATGAACAACAGCCAAAAATCAAATTAATTATACATTGGGTTTTTTCCAATATGCACTCACCTTTTGAAATATATCCAGCAACTTACATTGATTTTTGTCTTTAATTCACTAATTTACAGCTCATTTATAATCCAAAATATCTTCTTTAGCTTTGTTCTACAGCTCTTTCATTTTCTAGTGTTGCCTAATGCTTCTTTCCAAAGCTCTAAGGGAACCTGCCTTTCTTCTTTTCTGATGGTTTTTTTTAAAACTTACAACCCTGCTGTTCATCCCATCTTCCTTTTCCACACTCTGCCTTAGACAGTGACATCCCCAGCTTCACTCACTGCAACACGCATGTTACCGGCACCATCTCAAGCCCCAGCTCCTCCTGCACCTCCTTCTCAGTCCAGCCTGGATGTGCACCTGATCCACACACCACTCCAGCAGACAGCTCCAGGTCATTGCTAAAACCCAGTGCTTAGTAATATTAAATATCTAGAGCCAGTTACATCTGTCATGAGGGAGTAACACCCTTGTGCCAACAGGGCTGAATCCAGCCGCGCCCTGGGTGTGAAGCTACTCTACTCGGTAGAATCCCAAAGTTCATTTGTGTTCAGCCTTCAACATCCAGCTGCCCTGGGGGTCACGAGGCTGCCTTTACACTCAGTTTCTCCACTCTCACTCATTTCTACTTAAACCTTCTTTTCAAGGCTTAAGTCTCAAAGGCCTCCTCTCCATCTCTATTATGGCCTCAAGCTCCACCAGGGGAGGTTCAGCCTAGACATAAGGCAAAATTTCTTCACAGAAAGGGTCATTAGGCACTGTAGTAGGCTCCCCAGGGAGGTGGTTGACTCACCTTCCCTGGAGGTGTTTAAGGCATGTGTGGATGATGTACTGAGTGACATGGTTTAGAGATTGGTGGGAATGGTTGGACTTGATGATCCAGTGAGTCTCTTCCAACCTGATTCTATTCTATTCTAGTCAAGTCTTAGTCAACCCTAACTGTGTTATTTGTACATCAGTTGTAATTAACACCTTTAATGCAGACATTTCCCTTGGTATTGATACCGAAAGATGCTGGCAAATAAAACTCCCTAAGATTCATCGTGGACTTTCAGAAAGCGAGAATCCTTTATCTGGCCTGAACAACGTGTAGAAGTGATTTCCATCAAAAATGTGAAATGAAACAAGAGCTGATTACAGAATGTATTTTCCCCTTACTTATATTTTATCATTTCCAAGGTCTAATTTTAATGCTGTTATGAAACACTGCAACAGTCAAATCTCTTGCTAATTTGGAGATGGTCAAGCTCGCTGCTTGACTCTGCCTTTGAGTCAAGAAATGCCATAGACAGAGGTGATTACAGAAGGTACATCTGTTCAGCACAGCCCACACTGAACATGAGGCCATATCATCTTCAAAGAACATCTTCGAGCAACGAAGCTGGTGAGAGGGCTGGAGAACAGTCCTTATGAGGAAACGGCTGAGAGAGCTGGGGGTGTTTATCCTGGAGAAGAGGAGGCTGAGGGGAAACCTCATTGCTCTCTACAACTACCTGAAAGGAGGTTGTGGAGAGAAGGGAGCTGGGCTCTTCTCCCAAGTGATGGGGGGAACAGGACAAGAGGGAATGGCCTCAAGCTCCACCAGGGGAGATTTAGGCTGGACATTAGGAAAAAAAATTTCCCAGAAAGGATGATTGGACACTGGCAGAGGCTGCCCAGAGAGGTGGTTGATTCACCTTCCCTGGAGGGGTTTAAGGGACAGGTGGACGAGGTGCTGAGGGACATGGTTCAGTGTTTGATAGGAATGGTTGGACTCGATGATCCAGTGGGTCTCTTCCAACCTGGTTGTTCTATGATTCTATGAACGAACAGTGCCTGGAAAAATACTGTCTAAAAGAAAACATGCTATCAGAGGGATATTCTGTCTGCCTTTCAAATAACACAGTTACTTAGATGAAACTTAATTCTTCTTTAGCTTAAAACAAAATAGTCCACTTCTTGTAATAGTAACTACTTCTTGTATCAGTATCGCCGTGGATAATACTACAACCCCACCGTTAGATCTCAGGCTTGTCTTCAACTTGCAACCGTTCCCTATTCTCTTCCCTCGGCTTAACCCATTTTTAAAGCCGCTTTGAGCCGAGTCGCCGAGGAATCCAACATTTTGCGATCCCGAGGGCGCGATCCGGGACCTCCCAGGTCCCCCCCAGGGCTACACGAGCCCCTGCATCACCTCCCCGCTCCCCGTGGTGCTCGCACAGCGCTTCCTTCGCGTTTCTCTTCCCGACGGGAGAGCGCAGCGCTGAATTCTCTCCTCTCAGAGCTCCGAGCATCCCTTGCGCTCTCTTTCTCCCGCCCCATCTGATATTTTCAACCAATCATCCCCCTTTTCCGGCAAGAAGACGTCATTAGTGCAGCCGTGCACGCTGAGCTAGGGACAATGGTAGCTGCCAGAAGGAACTGTTACGCGGCCAAAATTAAAAGAAAAAAAGATGAATACTAAACCCGAGATACCTCGGGTGGAGCACACGATTGCATCACACGAAGGACCAGTGTTTGAACATCACCATCTACGACAGCGACGGGTTTAAGGCGCCGTTTCTGCGAACATCAGAGGCTTATGCGGAGATTTGCATGATACGTCCCGCTCCGAAGGCTCAGGATAAGCCCGGAGCGCCCAGCAGAACAGAACAGACCCACAGGATGCTTAAATTAGGACACGGCGCTTCAGCAGGAGAGAAAGAAGGGACTGAATCCCTTTTGGGGGAGCAGACGGAGCCACAGCCCTGAGGTTTCTCCTCCGAAAGCAACCGACGAGCTCTCCGCGCCGGCAGCCTCCCCCCCAACACCCCGCCCCGGGTACCGACCGGCAGCCCCAGCCCATCTCCACCCGAAAAAGGAGAACGTGGGAAGCTCGGACAGGGGACAGACAGTAGACGGGATCTGCGTGCGGGCTGAGGGAGAGGGGAGCAGGGGCTCCTCCTCGTCCCGAGCCCAAACCGGCAGCGCGAAGCCGCCCGCGATCGCCCTTCTCCTACGGGCTCCTCCGAGAGAGGAGCGCAGGGACGGCGATACCCGAAACACCAGGCTCCTCCCGCTCGGGATGCGGTGTGGCAGTCACCCGTGATGTCCCCCGTGGGATCTGTCCCCCGTGGGAGGATCCCCCCTCGGGTTCACCCTCAGCCCTCCTCAGCAAACGGGGCGGGCAAGGGCAGCTCTGCCGCTGTCACCCCCGCAGCTCCCCCCTCCCTCCTCAGACTCAGTCTCTGCCTGCTGGCCGGCACCAGGGTCAGGAGGCTCTTCAACAAGCTACGGGATCTCCCAGTTGCGATGTGGGGACAGCGGGAGCGGAGCCAGGGAGAACAATCTCGTACTCAGAGGATTTCGAGATTTCAACGATCCCCACGAAAAAAAAAACCCCTCATCACTCGCATCGAGACAGAGAAATACGGACTCGCTACGCGTTATTCAGCATATCGCAGGCAAGAACTCGCCTCCGGAACGCGAGGGCATAATTTTTATCTATTTACCCTCATTGGGCTGCCGGGGGTGACACCGGCGACAGCGGCTACGGGAGCGGGAGAGGCAGAGCAGCCGAGAGCCCCGAGTCTCTCATAACTCCTCCCATCCCTGCCTGAAAAACCCTCAGGAGGCTATAAAACAGCCTCCGGTCGCCACGGTGGAGCTGGCGCTGCAGCCGCTCCCGTTTCTCTCCCGCGTGGCAGCATGGCTCATCAGCATCGTTCTCTGAAACGGTTTGTGGCGAGAACGAGAGCCTGGGCTTGCAGCCAACACGTAATCCTACTCGAAACTCTTATCGTCAAGATACCGACCGATATTCTATTGCTTTCTGCTACGAAGCAAAATCACCCACGGTCTCCGTTTCTAAAGTCAAGCTGGCTTTAGGCTTCTAAAAGAAACACTGAAGTATTTCCTGACAGTGCACATCTATTAAAAAAAATCATTCAGATCTCTACTTCATTGCCGCAGGCAAAGAAACCAAGGAAAACGGTGCAGAAGTCAAAGTTTCCAATGATCAGCACTAAAAGACTCCATATCGCCCTTAACCATAGCCCAAGGAAGCAACTTGCTCTCCACACCATCCTCTTCTACAGAATTAGTCTAAACTTGTTGCAGACTTTGCCAGAAGATTCTCCTTGAGGAGATGGCAGGTTACTGCTCCTGCCTTTTATTACATCCGTGAGAATTAATAGAAAGAAAGGGAAAGCTCTGCAGCTCCGGAATGAGCTTCGTTGCTCACGAGAGAAGGCAGTTCACACATACTCAAGAGGTGATGACCCAACTGCTCTTCAAGCACAGCAGCCACGATCAAAGGGAGCTGGAAACACAACCTCCAACAAATGCGCGAAGAATTCAAACGTAAAACCCTTTACTAGGCAACCTAAACCAGGAGCACTTCTGATTCTTAGTGTTGGTGAACCCCACCGACCAGCGAGCTTCTGAATCAATTAAAACATGAGCGCATATGAGCACAATATTCAGCAGACCAAATGCAACCACACCTGGTTTGAAAGACCATTAATCCCCTAATTACAGTCATTCTGACAGAATCAACAAAGACCTGGGTACCTCCCGGGCGTTTTCACACATGGAAGAGAGAAATTCGCAAGACGAGTCTCATTGTATCATGGATCAGCGTGAGAAAACCCACTCCCACGAATTTTTTTTCCAAGACAGAAATGAAGTTTTCAACTTCCTTTACTGGATTTCAGCACCCCTGCAACCACCACTCTTGTCAATTTGGACGCAACGACCTGCAATTTTATTCTTCTAGTTCAGGTCTTTCCCGTAAAACACTTCCATCGGTTCAAACCCCATCAGAATGTACGTTCTCAAAGGAAATATACGGCGTCTCAGGTGTTACGTTGCTACAAAACTATGGTAAATAGCATCCAATGCTTGTCCTTGGAGAGTTGAAGGCACAACACAAACAATGACAACAGCACCGTTCTTACTGCCCGACAGCCTTACAGGAATGGTCTCTGCATTGGTGAGGCCGCTCCTTGAAATACTGTGTTCAGTTCTGGGCCCCTCACCACAAGTAGGATGTTGAGGCTCTGGAGCAAGTCCAGAGAAAAGCAACGAAGCTGGTGAAGGGGCTGGAGAACAGACCCTATGAGGAGCGGCTGAGAGAGCTGGGGGTGATTAGCCTGGAGAAGAGGAGGCTGAGAGGAGACCTCATTACGCTCTACAACTACCTTAAAGGAGGTTGTAGAGAGGAGGGAGCTGGGCTCTTCTCCCAAGTGACAGGGGACAGGACAAGAGGGAATGGCCTCAAGCTCCACCAGGGGAGATTTAGGCTGGAGATTAGGAGAAAGTTTTTCACACAGAGGGTCGTTGGACATTGGAATAGTCTGTCCAGGGTGGTGGTTGATTCCCCTTCCCTGGAGGTGTTTAAGGGACGGGTGGATGAGGTCTTGAGGGACTTGGTTTATTGTTTGCTAGGAATGGTTGGACTAGATGATCCAATGGGTCCCTTCCAACCTGGCTGTTCTATGATTCTATGCTATAAAAGCCGGATATCAAATATTGACACTTCTCCCTGTAGAAGTTGCATCCAGTTTCTAACATCGTACGAGAAACATTAAATATTATCCTAATATCTCATTTCAGAGAGTGCTTTGGAGCTGGTCTTGATGAGAACAGAGTCAATTCGGTGCACAGCCAGAATCTGCTGCTTCAATAACAGTGTTAAAACAACCCAGAGAAGAGGAGTCACTCTCCACACAGGAAAATCAATGTACAAACCAGTATCGAAAGCTTCTTTTTACATGAATCTGTGTTTCCCCGTTTCTTCTATTGGGAAAACCAAAAGTTTTCAATCTACCCTCCCTGGATCACTCAATATTGCACACAGAAGCTCTCCTTTTGACTTTCCCCTTAATCGCTATTCATTCATCTCTCCCTTCCCACCAGCTTTCGACTCTGCTTTCCTCAGCACGTTTCTGGGGTGGATGGGGTAGAACAGACACCACAACACTACAAAGAGAGCGGAATCAGGTCGTCGTGAGAGGCACAGGGCAAAGGGGAAGCACCCACTCCTTCCATTCCCCGTTTTTTCACTAACTATTCCTTATCTAGCTCCACTTTTCCCGTATTTTCACCAGACACCCAGAGGCAGAACAACACTCACCTCTGCCAACATTTCTCCCCCTCGCTACATCCCATAACCGTCACCTCAGCTTAAGACTGATGAATTCCACCAACAAGTAAGATTCTGAGTGAATAAAAACCCGAGCAAGCCTTAGCGAACAAGAACACAATATTTATCAAACCAAGAATAACCACATCGGTTTCATCGCCCAATTACAGTCATTCTGACGGAGCCACCCAACTCCTAGACACCTTCTGAGTGTTTTCACATCTTGGAAGACATTATCAAAAGGAACACCAAACAATGAATAAACAAACAAGATGTGCTAACTCCTACTACTGTAATTCGACGCAAAGTAGAGACGGAATTATCTCAAAACACAAAAAATAATTTTCTTACAATATCTCACAGAAGAGAAAAAGAAAGGAAATGGAAAATTGAATGGAAAAGGAAAATTATGTGAGGTATTCAGATAGTTGAAAAACAGACATATCAAAAGGCAAAGACGCATACAGAATGCAGATTATTCCGGCTACTTCCAACAAGAGCACAAGGGTATGACTTGCAATGTAAAACTATTACCTCAAATAAGCTGTTTTCCGACAGAAATGACCCATTAAACATGAAAGGTAAACACTACTACCAAAGAGGAGAAAAGAACTAATCGTGAATACACTTACCACACCTGAAGCAACTGGGCAGAGAGACGGCTCGATCTCAACACAACCGTTTTGTACCTTATCCCTATCAGCTGCGGTTTATTTCATAAGAAAACAACCCACACCTGAAACACTAAATCTTAGATCCAGAAGAGAAAACCTTTAGCAACGACCCAGTAGCCTAGTCCGAATGAACGCCTGAAGCACCCGCCAACCAACCAGCAAACCGACTCCTCAGACTCAGCCCGGCTCCCTCCAGCCCAGACAGTGGACACAATAGGACAGGGGCATCGGGGGCCAGCAGTGTGACCTGCACCTTTATTCCACACCCTCCTAAGAAAAGCTCAGGGGGCCTCTGGCAACGACCAGGAGAGCAAGATCACCAAAAGAGGTGCCAAGATCACACCGTCTGCAGGACCTGCCCGGCTCCCACCAGCGCCCACCCCAACCGAGAGACACAAGTGACACAAGGGCCAGAAGGGGAAAGGGGCACCGGGGACCCGGTGGAGAGGCCAGAGAGGGAGCAGCACTGACCGTGTCCAGCAGAGCGGGCGGCTCCGGCTGCATCTCCTTGGCCGCGGGGCCGGGCGCCGGGGGGCAGTTGGGGCTGAACACCATCAGGTCGCTCTTGCCCGCGCCCTCCGCCACGCACAGGCTCCGGCTCTGCCGCTGCGAATACGACCAGCTCCCCACTTGGCTGGCGCACACCAGCGTCGCCGGCCCGCGCCCCGACAGCGCGCCCGCCCGCGGCACCCACCGCCACGCCCCGCACAGCACCACCGCCACCACCAACAGCCCCGACACCAAGCAGATGGCCGCCACCAGCCACGCGTTCAGCCTCCACGACGACAGCGACGACAAGCCCGACGCCGCCGACACGCCCTCCACGCCCGACGCCGACACCCGCACCCCCGACGACCCCGACAAGCCCGACGCCGCCGCCTCGCCGCCCTCCCCCAGCGACACGCTCAGCGTGGCCGTGGCCGAGCGCGCCGGCTCCCCGTGGTCCCGCACCACGATCACCAGCCTCTGCCGCGGGCCGTCCGCCTCCTCCAGCGCCCGCGCCGTGCTCACCTCGCCGCTGTACAGCCCCACGCGGAACGGGCCCTTCCCCCGCGGCTCCCGCACCTCGTAGCGCAGCCACGCGTTGTAGCCCGAGTCCGCGTCCACCGCGCGGACCTTGGCCACCACCTGCCCCGCCGGCGCCCCCCACGCCGCCCACGCCCACAGCGACCCCGACGACGCCTCCTCCGACCACGAGCCCCACGAGCCCCACGACTCCCACGGCCCCCCCCGGCCCGCCCCGGACCCGACGCCAGCCACCGGCAGCAGCGCCGGCGCGTTGTCGTTCTCGTCCAACACCCACACCTGCACCGTCGCGTTGCCGCACAGCGACGGCTCCCCCGCGTCCACCGCCCGCACCTCGAACTCCAGCACCTGCACCTCCTCGTAGTCCAGCGGCCGCAGCGCCCACACGCGACCGCTCTCCGCCTCCACCGACACGTAGCTCGACGCCGAACCCGCACCCCCGACCGCACCCCCGACGCCGCCCTCCCACAACGAGTACCGAACGCGACCGTTGCCCGCCTCGTCCGGGTCCCAAGCCCGCACCCGAGCCAGCTCCGCGCCCGCCGCGTTGTTCTCCCGCGCCAGCACCGTGTACACGGCCTGCGCGAACGCCGGCGCGTTGTCGTTCACGTCCGACACCGGCACCCGCACCCGCCGCAGCCCGACCAGCGCCGGCGACCCGCCGTCCTCCGCACGCACCTCCACCTCGTACTCCGACACCGCCTCCCGGTCCAGCGCCTCACGCACCACCAGCGAGTACGACCCCGACACCGACGACACCACAGCGAACGGCGACGCCGGCACCACCCAGCACCGCACGCGCCCGTTCGACCCCGAGTCCCGGTCCCACACGCTCAGCAGCGCCACCACCGTCCCCACCGCCGCGTCCTCCGACACCGGCACCGACAGCGACGTCACCCGCACCTCGGGCGCGTTGTCGTTCTCGTCCACCACCTCCAGCTCTACACTGCAGTGACCAGATAGAGGGGGTGTCCCGCTATCTCTCGCTTCGATTTGTATCTGGTATGAACGGACTTCTTCAAAGTCCAGGGTGCCCGTGAGACGGATCTCTCCCGTCTTGGGGTCAATGCTGAAGAGATCTCTCTTCTCAGCAGGAACCGAACTCAGGATACTATAGGAAAACTCCTTATTAACACCCTCATCCGGATCCGTGGCGTTCACCCTCACCACAAGTGTCCCCTCTCCAGCGCTCTCCGGCAGCTGCACTTTATACACAGACTGGTTGAACTGGGGAGCGTTGTCGTTCGCGTCCAGCACCGAGATCTCCAGCTCCGTCGTGCCCGACAGAGCCGGCCGGCCCCCGTCACTCGCCGTCAGCAACAAACGGTGCACGGGAACCGTCTCGCGGTCTAGGGGTTTCATCAGCACCAAAAAAAGGGATTCCGGATACCCTTCACTCCGCCTTAAATCCAGGCTGAAGTGGTCGCTGGGGCTGAGCGTGTACGAGAGCTGCGCGTTCGATCCGATATCCGCGTCCGACGCGCCCTCCAGCGGGAACCGAGACCCCGGCAGAGAAGATTCCGCGATGCTGAGGTTCTTGCGGGCGGCGGGGAAGAGCGGGGCGTTGTCGTTGATGTCGGTGACCTCCAGCTCCACGTGGAAGACGCGCAGCGGCCGCTCGAGCAGCACCTCCAGGCGCAGGGCGCACGGCGCGCTCTTCCCGCACAGCTCCTCCCGGTCCAGCCGCCCGCTCACCACCAGCGCCCCGCTCGCCCCGCTCACCTCCACGCTCGCCCGCCGGCCCTGCGCCACCAGCCGCAGCCGCCGCGCCTCCGCCTCGCCCGCCTCCAGGCCCAGCTCCTGCGCCACACGCCCCACCACCGTCCCCACCTTCGCTTCCTCCGGCACCGAGTAGCGCACCTGCCCGACCACCAGCGCCCACGCCGCCTGCACCACCAGCACCCGCACCGCAGCACCCAGACACCAGCCCATCGCCGCCAACGCCCGACCGGGCCCCGCACGCCTCTCCTCTCCTCTCCTCTCCTCTCCTCTCCTCTCCTCTCCTCTCCTCTCCTCTCCTCTCCTCTCCTCTCCTCTCCTCTCCTCTCCTCTCCTCACCGCCCCGACCCGCACAGCTCCGCCCCGCGCCGCCCCCCCGCGCTCCCAGCCGGGCTCTGCGCCGCCCCGACCGCCCCCGCCGGGGCTCAGCCTGCAGCGACACCGTGTGCTCAGCCACAGACCCGCAACGACCGACCGACTGCGCTGCACTCTCTTCCTTTTAGTCTTTCTTTCTCTTTCTCTCTTTTCATTTAGTCTCGTTTCTCTCTCTCTATTCTCCTTTTCTTCCATTCGCTTTTATACATTCTCTTTCAACTCTCTCCTTCCTTCTGTTCCGTCTCTCCTCTTCCTTCTTCTGTTCCTTCTCGCTCTGCCCTTCCCAACTCTTCTCTCCCCTATCCCTCGCCATTCCAGCCTTCTCTCTTCTTTATCTCCAATTTATCACTCGGCAGTCGCCTCCCGCACCGCGGTGAAGATCAAAGACAGAGCCCATCGGCGATAATTACCGGGCGTCATCGCTAATTTCGTGGCGGGGGTCTCCTTTCGCCGGACAGAGGTAATCTCCTTTAGCGTTTATTACGTCCCAGTAACCTCCTTTATCCTTCCTGTCATCTCCCGAGCCTCCCACGCTCCACGCCACCAGCCCCGCGCTCCTTTCCCATCCTTTCATTCCTTTCTTTCCTTCTTGCTTTCCTTTTCCCTTTCTGTTTCCGACGTTTTCGTTTCCTACTTCCTTCTCTTCCTTCCTCTCCGCATTCTCTCTTCCGCTTTTTCTTTTCTCCTCCTTCTCCTCTTCCTTCTCCCCCTGCTGTTCCCCAGTCTTGACTACACCTTCTCCTTTCCCTTCCAGTCTTCTCTCTCCTTTACCCTCGCTGGCAGCTCCCCAGTCGTCTCCGGCGCCGAGACAGACACCACCAAAGTCTAGGTGCTAATTACAGAGCAGGAGGACGCTGTTAATGACCAAGTTCATTCTGCGCTGTAGAAAACCCCTTTGAACCCTTATACTTTCTTTCATCCTTTCTTCCTCTTCTTTCCCATCTTCCTACTGTATTTACTCTCTTAATCATTTCTGCCTCGCTTTTTCGTTTTTATTTCTTTGGTGTCATATCTGATTTTTACTTTCTCTTTTCCCGGTACCTTCTTTCTTCTCTCTTTCGGTGCCATGGTGGGAAAATCGTTTATCCTTCTCAATGTCTCCCTTCCTTCTATCTTCCCATCTCTTGCTTCGTTCGGTTTGATCTTCTTTCTCTCTATTATTCCTTTCTTTTCTCCAGTTCCCATCAAGCCTTGCACAGGGTTACTGAGCGACCAGGATGCCGAGATACTCAAATCCATTCAGTCTATAAAGAGAACGTAATAACGGTGGACATCTCCTCTACCAGCTTGCTTGCTTGCTTGCTTCCTTCCTTCCTTCCTTCCATTCCATGCCTTTTGGGTTCATTTATCTTTCTTTGGGGTTTTTTTTTCACCTTCAACCTTCTTTTCTGACTCTTTTTCTTTCATGCTCCACCCTGCAAGACTTTTCTTATGATTCACTTCTGCTTACACACTTGTTTCTTCTTTTCCTTTCTTCCTCCACCGCTCTATTTTACGTGTCTACAACATGTTTGACGTGAAGCACAGACAAGCCCTTCAGCAAGAGCTTTCACTCCTCTTCCCTACTGCCTTCCATTTCTCCGCATGGGGAACAACATTCCTGCTCTCCTCAGTCTAGGCCACACAAACTGCTGCCGCAACACTCCTTCCCAGCCCTCTCAAGGACACAGAAAGTATCAGAGCAAGGCAGCAGATGGCAAAGAACGGCTCTGCTACATCACAACAGAACCCACCACCCACACAAACACAAGACCAAGCTCCAGCCTCAGGGACGTTTAATAATACAGACTCCAAAAAATCCAGATAACACATGGGGGATCGTTCAGTTGGGAAATTGCACCTATCACAGCTCAACACATCAACACTTCAACAAGGATAAAAAGCCACACACAGCTCCCACACTTCAGAAACCTTGAAGCAGAACTTTTCTTTCCTTGTGAATGCCAAATATCAAGCTCTTGCTTCTTCCTGTGGGCAGGCACACACTGACAACACATCGCACACAGAACCTTGGTACCCAGGGCCATTAGTCCCCACAGAATAATGCTCGCTCATCACCATGAGCCACACTTCCCGCAGACAAACAAATGACACAAGGGAAAGGCCATAGCATTTTGGATGAGATCATCACAGCCATGCTAAACACATCCACTCCAAGAAGGACACTGGAAACCTCTCCCATCTGTTCTTCTGCCACCACCTCAAATATTTCCCGGAACCAGCTGGAATGGAATGAGACTAGATAGTAGTGGTTTTGTTGATCCACACCTACATGTATGACAAGCAAGACAACATTCCATTGACCCAACATGAAGATACCACAACGAAACAGGAACAAGAGTAAATCTGTCGCTCAAACTCAAATCCACCCTCTTCAGTTATCATTGACTTACCTGTAGCATCCCTGGTTGCTTCTTCAGAAAAGGAAATTCAGGACAACAGAATTTCATCCAAGAGCTATTTCTCCTTAACATTAGCAATGATTTCTGGTGATATTAGGCAGAATGAAAAATCCCAAATAGCCCGGACAACTCATGGGGTAATCTTACAGTCTGGAAATCACACCTGTCACAGCTCAACACATCAATCCTTCAACAAGGATAACAACACCACAGGCAAACTACAGTTCCGACACTTTGAGGCAGAGCACGTTCTTCCATCTGCATGCCAACTGCCTAGTTCTTGCTTCATTCTGTGGGCAGGAACACAATGACAACACATCGCAGCCAGAACCTTGGTACCCAGGGGCACTAGTCCCTGCAGAAAAATGCTCTTTCATCACCATAAGTCACATTTCAATCAGTCAAATACACAAAGAGAAGACCACTCATTTTGGATGAGATCATCCCACCATTACTCAATACGTCCACTCTAGAAAGACACAAGAGACTCCCTTTCCCATCTATCCTTCTGCCAACACCTCACATGATTCCAGGAACCAGAGGGAATGGAATGAGAGCAGATAATGGTGGCTTTGCTGGTCCACATCTACAGGCATGACAAGCAAGGCAGCATTCCATTGACCCAACATGAAGATACCATATCAAAACAGGAACAAGAGCATATATCTCTTTCAAATTCACTCTCTTTAGGTATCATTGACTTACCTGTAGCATTCCAGGTTGCTTCTTCAGAAAATAAAATGGTTTCAGGACAGTAGAATTAAATTCAAGAGATATTTCCCCTTAACATTAACAGTGATTTCTGGTGAAATTGGGCAGAAAGAACTTACTCTCATTCTCAACAGCTTTGAAAACTGTGAACAGTGCACTGTGCTCACTTATGCACTTCTATCACAAGGGAAGCAAGAGGCAGGAGGAAATCTAATGATATTCTCTCAACATCATCCTCTCTCCCAGAGAGGGGAAAAGCTCACGATAGCCAGAACCCCAAACCTCTGCAAACTGATAGCTCCCAAAATTCTTACCTCTGCATCTCATCCAGTATTTCTAACACATTGTCAATGACACAAGGGAAATCCAAAAGGGTGGGAGTCTTTGCTGAGAGCAGATAAGAAAAACAACGAAGCCCAAGACACAGTACAGAAATGCATGATTTATGAGCAACTTGAATACAGAGAGCACTCCTGACCCTGCTTAGTGAGACCAAGAGCAGGAAGATACCCAAGCAGGGGGTCAGAGAAGCCTGGTAACAGTCACAAAATTTGCAAAAGTGTCTGTTGGAGCAATAACATTCCACCTCAAAACCAAGTCATTAAAAGGCATGTGTGGCTGATGGCTTTACAACCAGGAACACCATGAAGAAAAGAGCTCTCCAAGATATGCAGAACTTCTAGAGATTCTGAGAAGACCCTGGGCCAAACAACTCTGTGTTGGGTGTATTCCCAACGTTTTCCTTTGGAATCCTCTATCCCAAACCCTGGGAAATGAGATCCAGAACTACACAGACATTACCCAGTACTTTACCAACAGTACAGTCCACGTTCTGTACAACATCTCCAGATCCTCAGAAAAGACTCTTTGATGCTCATCATCCTCCTCCACATGACACAGACCCTAATCTGTACAGCTTGCAGAATCACTGCCTTAATACCCAGACGTTGCTCAAGAACAGGAACTTCCTCCAACAAGAAAATCCATCCTGTCTACCACGCACAGGCACATTCTTACCTTCCCTCACTACTGAAAAAAACACTATCTAGGAGGATGCAAAGCCACGCAGTCTCTCAGACTCTCCCCTCAAATTCACCCTGAATGTTTTGTGCCTTTTCAGCAACCCCAGCTCCAAACAACAGACACATGCACAGTAAAGATCTTACAGATTCCATCAGTAGAACTGAGTCTGCTCTGATCTGTCCATGTGGATTTCATTCCTGGAGACAATCACAATAAATGCTGACGCACAGAATCACTCAAGATATCAGCTTGGTGAGAAAATTTGTACCAGAGAAAGTTCAGAGTTGGGCTGCAGTGCAGGGCTTGGCCTACACGCACGCACGCACACATCAGCACGTGTTTCACGACAGAACCACAGAAAATGATGAAGTGCAACAACACTCAGGATAGCAACGGGCTGGGAGAATTTGAACCACAGAATACCCAGAGCTGAGCTGCTCTGCAGGACCATAAGGTTGAAGCACTGCCAGCTAAGAACACCCTTATACTATGTATTAATCACATCGTATATTCTTCTAACATTATTCATGCTATTATTTTTCTCTTCTTTGTTCTTCTGTTAAACTGTCTTTATACCAACACACGAGTGAGACGTTCTTCTTTTCCTTTGTCCTCCACATTCCAGCAGGTGAGGGAAGGGGAGGAGTGAGTGAGAGGCCTTAAGGTACTTAGTTTCTGGCTGGACAGAAACCGTTACAGATGCACCATGAGAAAGGAGATCTACACATTAGCAGATGTTCTCCAGTCCTTCCCCAAAGACACAGACCATGCTCTACCCAGTATCTTCATTTCCATCAGGCAAGACACCTCTCCTCTGCAAGTCACACCCCATGACGCATGAACAGGCCCTTATCAATACCACAAGGGGCATCACTGCCAAAACTCCCACACACTGCTCCACAGAAGGACTGTTCCCTACATTTAAATACCACATTGACCATGACCCACGTCTTCACACAATCTCTCCTTCCCTCATAATCGGTACAGAGAATACCTGGATGGATAGGAAGCCACATGGTGTCCAGCAGACTCTTCCTATGTGCCTAAACTTTCACTCATTTCAGGTGGAAACTCTACAGAGCTGCACAATATATTTATAGTTCTCACACATTCTGTGATTGGAGTTGTGATCTCAGTCCACGCGAATTTCATTCTTAGAGACTATCGCAGCAAATGCTGACTCACAGAAGCACACAAGATATCAGCGGGGCGAGATAAATTGCATCATAGGAAAATCAGAGCTGGGCTGTTGTGCAGGGTTTGGCCTGTGCACGCACACATCAGTACAAACCATGTGTAATAGGACTACATCTCTACTGAGGCCAACTGTCAGGGTTCACAAGCAAGGGAAGTCAAGAACAGAATAATTACAACCACCTTCTCATATTCTCTTACAAACCCTGCTGGGGGAGGAGGAAAGAACAATCATAGCAACATCAATGGCTGTGGAAGATCCTCCTGATGCCCACCACTACACAACAAGCACACATTCAAACACACAATCCCTCTCCCAACATAAGAGTAAGAAGTCCCATCAATCAGTTCTCACCTACACATCTCCAACACCAGGCAGGCAGCAGCACAAAGAACTGTCCCTGGGGATGGAGTTTCATAAACTCAAAGGACATTCCAATTCCACACAATGTCACAAACTCCAGAAGGGCTACAATGCCAGACACTACAAAGCTGGGAAAAGATTCCTGAGCACAATCATTCCATTCTCATCCTGCTTCATGTTTTTCTCTACTCCCCACTCTAGGAGGTATGTTTTCAGGACAAGAGGATCATCTCCCTATATTTAACCTTTGCCTACACTCTAAGTAGTTTAACCTTTTAATCATTACTCATCATTAAATCAAATACATATTCTAGGTCTTACACTTCCTGTATAACCTGTTGGTTCAGTTGGACTGGGCTTTAGACCAGTCATAGAAAGGCCTATTGCATTATATTATAATAGTCAGGCCTAGGCATAACTGGGCAGCATTGTTATAACTACCCTAAAGAACACTTTCCCAACACCACTTAACACAATACTTATCACAATCCACTGGAAGTAATACCTAAGTTTTACATCAAGTCATGCTACTTTCTTATTTTCCTTAAAACAATCCCCTCCTGAGGATCAGCATGGAAGCATTACAGCAACTTCAGTGACTCTGGAAGCTACTATAGATACCCATGTACTATAGTATGAGTGCAGGTTGAAGAGTTGCCTTCTTTCAACACACCTGAACTGTGCATTAATCACTTTGTATATTCTTTTATCATTAACCATGCTATTATTTTTCCCTTCCTTTGCCGTTATGCTAAACTGTTGTCTCAACCCATGAGATACATATCTTATATCCCAGATTCCCCAAAATTCCAGCAGGCAACGGGAAGAGAAGAATAAGCAAGTGGCCTTGTGGTAATTAATTCCTGGCTGGAGCAAAACCATGACAGACACACCATGGGAAATGAGATCTAATGTTTAATGGACATTCTCCAGTTCTTCCACGTTCCTCCCAGTATCTTTACTTCCACCAGGGAGGACTTTTCTCCTCTGCAAGTCACCCTGGATGAATAGGATGAATAGGATGGATGAATAGGTCCTGATCAATGTCACAAGCAGCATCACTGCCACAACCCCCAGACACTGATCCACAGCAGGAATACGCCCTAAACCTAAATACCACTGGGACCATAACGCAGGTCTCCACACAGCCTCTCCCTCCCTCATCATCAGATTAAAGAACATCAGGATGAATGCAAAGCTAAATGCTTCTTGGAAGACTTTTCCCAGACGACTGACCATCAACCTCAATACTTTGCGTCTATTCAGTCATTTCATGTGGAAACTCTATAGAGCTGCACATTGTGTTTACAGTTCTTACAGATTCTCTGAAAGGAGCTGTGACAGCTCTAATCCCACTCCACGTGAATTTCATTCTTGGAGCACATTGCACAGAAGCACTCAAGATATCAGCTGGGTGGGAGAATTCATCCCAGAGAAGATTGGAGTTGGGCTGCTGTGCAGGGTTTGGCCTGTACACACACATCAGAATGAACCATGTGTATTTGGACACAACATCTCTACTGAGGTTGACTATGAAAATTCACAAACAGGGCAAGCCAAGAACACTAAGATTCCACCCACCTCTTCATGTGCTCTTACAAGTCCTATCAAAGGAGGAGCAAGGAACAAGCACAGCAATATCAATGGCTGTGGAAGCTGCTCTGAGGATTCCCACCACTACACAATAACTGCAGATACAAGCAGTACCCTCCCACTAACCCTTTCCCAACACAAGAGGAAAAAGTACATCAGAAGGTGTTTCAAATTCTCCATGTCACCCGCTCTCACCAACAAATCTCCAACATCAAGCAGATCTAGAAAACATCCAAAATCAGACACTTGGATGCCTGGAGCAGAAAGAAATAGAATAATTTGTACCATGAGGAGAGAGAAGAGAGAACCCTGAAGTTGGAGTTGGCACCTTGAGTCACATACATCTCTTGTCAAGAAGAGTCACAGGGGTGGACAGAGTGGAGGACCATGTTTTCAACAAGAAACCACATTGGATGCCACCACAGGGAGCAGTCAGTAAACTAAACAGCACTGTGGGAGCTGACACCAAAAGAGCCTGCGCTGCTTGTAGACGGACAACAAGTTCACCAGAAAATGCTACCGTCCAGCAAGTGTATTTCAAAAACCAACGGTGCTGCACGTTTCAGCAGCAATTCCATTCTATGGGAGAATAACTCACATCCATAACACCAAACCATAGATTCAAAAGACAAAGGCCTTATTTAACCCACTAAACACCTTGAAGTTCCAACAAGTTAGAGGCCAAGGCCCGTTCACACCTTGAAGCTACAACCAGCACCCCACAACCCACAGGTCTTGCCAGCTCACAGCGGCTCCCACAACTACCAGCCTAGACTGTGGGACACAACAGGACAGGGGCATCGGGGGCCAGCAGTGTGCCCCACACCTTTATTCGACACCCTCCTAAGAAACGCTCAGGGGCCTCTGGCAATGACTACAAGAGCAAGATTACCAGAAGATGCGCCAAGATCACAATGTCTGCAGGACCATCCTAGCTCCCACCAGCACCCACCCAGACCGAGAGACACAAGTGACACAAGGGCCAGAACGGGACAGGGCCAAAAGGGAAGTGGGATGTCGGGGACCCGGTGGAGAGGCCAGAGAGGGAGCAGCACTGACCGTGTCCAGCAGAGCGGGCGGCTCCGGCTGCGTCTCCTTGGCCGCGGGGCCGGGCGCCGGGGGGCAGTTGGGGCTGAACACCATCAGGTCGCTCTTGCCCGCGCCCTCCGCCACGCACAGGCTCCGGCTCTGCCGCTGCGAGTACGACCAGCTCCCCACTTGGCTGGCGCACACCAGCGTCGCCGGCCCGCGCCCCGACAGCGCGCCCGCCCGCGGCACCCACCGCCACGCCCCGCACAGCACCACCGCCACCACCAACAGCCCCGACACCAAGCAGATGGCCGCCACCAGCCACGCGTTCAGCCTCCACGACGACAAGCCCGACGCCGCCGACACGCCCTCCAAGCCCGACGCCGACACCCGCACCCCCGACGACCCCGACAAGCCCGACGCCGCCGCCTCGCCGCCCTCCCCCAGCGACACGCTCAGCGTGGCCGTGGCCGAGCGCGCCGGCTCCCCGTGGTCCCGCACCACGATCACCAGCCTCTGCCGCGGGCCGTCCGCCTCCTCCAGCGCCCGCGCCGTGCTCACCTCGCCGCTGTACAGCCCCACGCGGAACGGGCCCTTCCCCCGCGGCTCCCGCACCTCGTAGCGCAGCCACGCGTTGTAGCCCGAGTCCGCGTCCACCGCGCGGACCTTGGCCACCACCTGCCCCGCCGGCGCCCCCCACGCCGCCCACGCCCACAGCGACCCCGACGACGCCTCCTCCGACCACGAGCCCCACGAGCCCCACGACTCCCACGGCCCCCCCAGGCCCGCCCCGGACCCGACGCCAGCCACCGGCAGCAGCGCCGGCGCGTTGTCGTTCTCGTCCAACACCCACACCTGCACCGTCGCGTTGCCGCACAGCGACGGCTCCCCCGCGTCCACCGCCCGCACCTCGAACTCCAGCACCTGCACCTCCTCGTAGTCCAGCGGCCGCAGCGCCCACACGCGACCGCTCTCCGCCTCCACCGACACGTAGCTCGACGCCGAACCCGCACCCCCGACCGCACCCCCGACGCCGCCCTCCCACAACGAGTACCGAACGCGACCGTTGCCCGCCTCGTCCGGGTCCCAAGCCCGCACCCGAGCCAGCTCCGCGCCCGCCGCGTTGTTCTCCCGCGCCAGCACCGTGTACACGGCCTGCGCGAACGCCGGCGCGTTGTCGTTCACGTCCGACACCGGCACCCGCACCCGCCGCAGCCCGACCAGCGCCGGCGACCCGCCGTCCTCCGCACGCACCTCCACCTCGTACTCCGACACCGCCTCCCGGTCCAGCGCCTCACGCACCACCAGCGAGTACGACCCCGACACCGACGACACCACAGCGAACGGCGACGCCGGCACCACCCAGCACCGCACGCGCCCGTTCGACCCCGAGTCCCGGTCCCACACGCTCAGCAGCGCCACCACCGTCCCCACCGCCGCGTCCTCCGACACCGGCACCGACAGCGACGTCACCCGCACCTCGGGCGCGTTGTCGTTCTCGTCCACCACCTCCAGCACCACCTTGCAGTGGCCAGAAAGAGGGGGAGTGCCCTTGTCTGTGGCTTCTATTTCTATCTCGTATGAACGGACGGTTTCATAGTCCAGGGCGCCCGTGAGATGGATCTCCCCCGTAACTGCATTTAGAGTGAAAAGATTCAATCCCTCTGCAGGAAAAATACTGCTCGTTCTGAAAGTCGTTTCCCCATTGCTTCCTATGTCCGGATCCGTTGCATTCACCTGTATCACGAGGGTCCCCTCTCGAGCGCTCTCCGGCAGCTGCACTTTATACACTGACTGGTTGAACTGGGGAGCATTGTCGTTCACATCCAGCACCGAGATCTCCAGCTCCATCGTGCCCGACAGAGCCGGCCGGCCCCCGTCACTCGCCGTCAGCAACAAACGGTGCACGGGAACCGTCTCGCGGTCCAGAGGTTTCGTCAGCAGCAGAAACAGGGATTCCCTGTATTCTTCGCTCCGCTTTACCTCCAGAGAGAAGTGGTCGCTGGGGCTGAGCGTGTACGAGAGCTGCGCGTTCGATCCGATATCCGCGTCCGACGCGCCCTCCAGCGGGAACCGAGAGCCCGGCGGAGTCGTGAATTCCGCGATGCTGAGGTTCTTGCGGGCGGCGGGGAAGAGCGGGGCGTTGTCGTTGATGTCGGTGACCTCCAGCTCCACGTGGAAGACGCGCAGCGGCCGCTCGAGCAGCACCTCCAGGCGCAGGGCGCACGGCGCGCTCTTCCCGCACAGCTCCTCCCGGTCCAGCCGCCCGCTCACCACCAGCGCCCCGCTCGCCCCGCTCACCTCCACGCTCGCCCGCCGGCCCTGCGCCACCAGCCGCAGCCGCCGCGCCTCCGCCTCGCCCGCCTCCAGGCCCAGCTCCTGCGCCACACGCCCCACCACCGTCCCCACCTTCGCTTCCTCCGGCACCGAGTAGCGCACCTGCCCGACCACCAGCGCCCACGCCGCCTGCACCACCAGCACCCGCACCGCAGCACCCCGACACCAGCCCATCGCCGCCAACGCCCGACCGGGCCCCGCACGCCTCTCCTCTCCTCTCCTCTCCTCACCGCCCTGACCCGCACAGCTCCGACCCGCACAGCTCCGCCCCGCGCCGCCCCCCCGCGCTCCCAGCCGGGCTCTGCGCCGCCCCGACCGCCCCCGCCGGGGCTCAGCCTGCAGCGACACCGTGTGCTCAGCCACAGACCCGCGCCGACTCTTTCTTCCTTCTCATTTACTCTCTTCTCTCCCTTTCTTCTTGCTATTCTCTTTCTCTTCCATTCTATTTTTCATCCATTCTCTTTTATAAATTCTTCTTCTCCTTCCACTCTCAACTTCCTTCTATTCCGTCTCTTCTCTTCCCTCTCCTGTTCTTTCCTGCTCTGCCTTCCCCGACTCTTCTCTCCCCATTCCAGCCTTCTCCCTTCTTTGTCTTCACTTTATCGTTCTCATCTGGTGCCGCGGAGGAGAAGATCAATGACAGAGCCATCAGTGATAATTACCGGGTGTCATTGCTATTTACACGGCGGGTGTCTCTAGGTGAACCTGTTAGGAACCATCTCCGTTCGCTGGACAGAGGTAATCTCCTTTATCATTTATTATGCCCCAGTAACCTCCTTTATAGCTCCTTTCATCTCCGGAGCCTCGCACGCTCCAAGCCACTGGCCCCCGCGCTCCTTCCCCATCCATACAGTCCTTTCTTTCCTTCTTGCTTTCCTTTTCCCTTTCTGTTTCCGACGTTTTCGTTTTCTACTTCCTTCTCTTCCTTCCTCTCCTCATTCTCTCTTCCGCTTTTTCTTTTCTCCTCCTTCTCCCCCTGCTGTTCCCCAGTCTTGACTCCACCTTCCCCTTTCCCTTCCAGCCTTCTCTCTCCTTTACCCTCGCTGGCAGCTCCCCAGTCGTCTCCGGTGCCGCGGCAGAGACCACCAAAGTCTAGGTGGTAATTACAGAGCAGGAGGAGGCTCTTAATGACTAAGTTCATTCTGTGCCTGTAGAAAACCTCTTTCTTTCATCCTTTCTTCCTTCTTCTTTTTTCTCATCTTCCTACTCTATTAACTCTCTCAATCATTTCTGCCTCGCTTTTTCGTTTTTATTTCTTTTGCTGTTATCTTTGATTTTTCCTTTCTCTTTTTCCAGTATCTTCTTTCTTCTCTTGTTCAGTGCCAAGTTAGTAAAATCGTTTATCACTATAACTTTATCCCTTCTTTCTCTCCATCTCTTGCTTCGTTCGGGATTGATCTTCTTTCTCTCTGTAATTTCTTCCTTCTCTCCTTCTTTCCTCTTTCCCTCTGTTTTCATTCCTTTCCCATCACGATTCCTCTAGGTCTCCATCACCCCCGCCATGCAGCTCTGAACAGTTCCCATCAAGCCTTGCACAGGGTCTCTAAGCGATGAGGATACTGAGATACTCAAATGAAAATACCACAGGCAACCAACAGCTCGCAAACTTCAGAAACTGTGAGGCAGAGCATGTTCTTCCACCTCCATGACAACTGCCAAGTTCTTGCTTTGTCCTGTGGGCAGGAACACACTGACAACACATCACAGCAAGAACCTTGGTACCCAGGGGCACTAGTCCCTGCAGAAAAATGCTCTTTCATCACCATAAGCCACATTTCAATCAGCCAAATACACAAAGGCTAGACCACAGCATTTTGGATGAGATCATCCCAGCACTACTCAACACATCCACTCTGTGAAAGACACGGGAGAGTCCCTCTCCCATCTGTCCTTCAGCCACCAACTCATATGACTACAGGAAGCAGCAGGAATAGAACTAGAGCAGGCAGTGGTGCCTTTGCTGGTCCACATGTACGGGCATGGCAATATTACATTGACCCAACATGAAAATACCACAACAAAACAGAAACACGAGTATATATCTCTCTCAAATTCACTCTCTTCAGGTATCATTGACTTACCTTTAGCATTCCTGGTTGCTTCATCAGAAAAAGAAACAGTTTCAGGACAGCAGGATTGTGTCTTAGAAACACTTCCCTCAAGGTTATCAATGATTTCTGGTGGAACCCAGTAGAAAGAAATCACTCTCCAACAGCTTTGAAATCACTGAACTGTGTGCTGTGCACCCTTATGCGCTTCTATCACAAGGGAAACAAGAGACAGACCTGGAAGTTAAGGACATTCTTTTGACATCAGCGTCAGATCCAGAGCGTGGGAAAGCCATCTCCATCACGGATCTCCAGATGCCCAAGCTTCTGACATCTGACAAAGTTCTGACCTCTGCATCTCATTCCGTATCATCAACACATTGTCAACAAGACAGAAGGGAAACCCAAAAGGGTTTTTGCTAAGACTAAAGAACAGACCAAAAGATTCCCATGTGATGATGGTATTGAAATGCATGGTTTCCCAGCAACATAAGTACAGAGAGCACTCCTGCTCCTGCCTAGCGAGACCATGAGCAAAAATATACCCAAGGAGAGAATCACAGAAAATTGACATAATCATCAAAATTCATAAAGATTTCTGTTTGAGCAACAAGATTCCACCTCAAAAACAAGAGATTGAAGACATAAGTGGCAGATGTCTTCACAAGAAGCAGCACCATAAAGAAAACAGCACTCTAAGACATGCAGAACTCCTTGAGATCCTGAGAAGATCCCAGGCAAACAACTCTCTACACTAGGCTTCTTCCCAAGCTTTTCTACAAGAAATGACGATCACAAAGCATGGAGAATGATGTGTCCAGCTAAGCAGACACTCCCCAGTTCTTCACCAATTACATAGGCCATGCTCTGTACAGCACCTCCAGTTCCTCAGTAAAGAATCTTCCCCGCTCAATGTCATCCTGCTTAGGATACAGGCCCTGCTCCACACCAATCAGGGCATCTCTGCAATAATATCCAGTCATTGTTCCACCACAAGAACACACCCTAACAAGAAAACACCCTCTGTCCACGACCCAGGCCTTCATATTCCCTTACCTTCCCTCACCTCTGGCACAAACAGCATCTGGAGGGCCGCAAAGACACACAGTGTCTGGCAGTCTCCTCCCTGAACTTCACCCTGAATGTCTTTTGGTTTTTCAGCAATTTCAGCTGCAAACACCACACAGCTGCACAGTAGAGATCTTACTGATTCTGTCAGTAGAATTATATCTGCTCTGATTTCAGTCCACATGGATTGTACTTCACAAGAGAACCATGGAGGCACATGAAGCGCAAGGACACTCAGGATATCAACTGGGAGGGAGCGTTTGTACCGCAGAAAAACCAGAGCTGGGCTGCTCTGAAGGCTCTGGGCTGTTCAAGCAAGTATATGAGGTACCCATGACAAGGAGAAACGTAATCTCTACTGAGGCCAAGGGGGCAAGGGCACAAGTAGGGGTCAAGAAGCACAAACAGATCAGACCCACCTCCTCATCACACTCACTTTCAAACTGCGAAAGGATTTTCTCCAGACCATGGGTAAATTTAGACTGGCTTTATTAACAACTCACAGTTGGGCCATGCACAACCTAATAATTCAGATGGATTAGGTTTTAAACCAGCCATAAAGGGCTAATGCATAATTGAATGGTATTCAGGGCTAGGCATTGTTATAGCAGTATTGTTATAACTACCCTAAAGTTTACTTTCTCAATGCTACTTAGCACTCTTACCATGATACTCTACTTCTCACAATCCACTGGCAGTAATAGCTAAGTTCTACATCAAGATATTCATCATACCTCCTTATTTTCCTTCATACAAACTCCACCTGAGGATCAGCATGGAACCATAACACCAACTTCAATGACTCTGGAGGCTACTACATATGCCCATGCACTACACAATGACTAAAGGCTGAAGAGCTACACTCTTACAACACACTAGCATGACCCATTAATCATTTTGTATATTCTTCTATCATTATTCATGCTATTATTTCTCTCTACCTTTGCTATTCTGTTCAACTGTCTTTATCCCAACCTACGAGTTACACATTTTCTTTCCCATTCTCCTCCACATTCCAGCAGGCAACGACCAGGGGAGGAGTGAGAAAAAGAGGTCTTGCTGGCTGGAGCAAAACCATGACAGACACACCACAGGAAATGAGATCTACAGCTTAGCAGACATTATCCAGTTCTTCTATGATGGCACAGACCATATTCCACCCAGTATCTTCATCTTCGCAAGGCAAGACATTTCTCCCCTGGAAGTCACCCTCCCATGATGCATGAACAGGCCTTGATCATGACCAGCATCACTGCCAAAACACCCAAATACCACAATACACCACACTACAGCAGGAATATTCCCTAAATCTAAATACCACGACCAGGTCTTCACACATCCTCTCCTGCATTCATGATCATAAAGAACATCAAGATGAATGCAAAACCAAATGGTATTTGGAAGACTCTTCCCAGCTGACTGACATTCAACCTCGATAATTCTTGCCTTTTCAGTTATTTCTGGTGGAAACATTAGCTGTGACAGCTCCGATCCCACTCCACATGAATTGCATTCTTGGAGATTGCCATAGTAAACGAAGATGCACGGAAGCACTGAAGGTATCAGCTGGGTGGGGGAATTCATCCCAGAGAAAATCAGAGCTGGGCTGCTGTGCAGGCTTCGGCCTGTACACACACGTCAGAATGAATCATGTGTATCAGGACACAGTTTCTCTACCAAGGCCAACTATGAGAATTCATAAACAGGAAAGTCAAGAACACAAAGATTACATCCACCTCTTCATGTGCTCTTACAAATCCTGTTTGGGGAGGAGGAAAGAGCAATCATAATATCATCAATGGCTGCGGAAGCTGCTCTCAGGATGCCCACCACTACACAACAACCGCAGACTCAAGTGCTACCCTCCCACACACCCTCTCCCAACACAAGAGTGAAAAGGTCCATCAGGCAGCATTGCACACTCTTCACATCACCCACTCTCACCCATACATCCCCAACACCAAGCAGACAGCAGCACAAGGAACTGTCCCTGGTGCTGGAGATTCATAAACTCAAAGGACACAATGACTCAAGATCCAGAAGGCCTACAATGCCAGACGCTTCAAAGCCTGGAAAAGATTCCTGGGCACAGTCATTCATTCTCATACTGCTTCATGCTTTCCTCCATTTCCCACTCCAGCATGTACGTTTTCAGCACAAGATCATCTCCCAGTCTTGTGTTATCACATGGACCACTGATTTCCAGCTCCCACAGACAACTCTTCCCACTAATCATGATTACCCTTCACTTCAGGATATGGCCCTGCTCAGTGCCAATGCCACATTCTCTTCACACTCTCCTCTGCTTTCAGGACTCTCCAATTGAAACACTGAGCGCTTGGAAGCAATACTGTTGGTAAAGCTGATGTCAGAACAACTCTAAAAGCAACAGGAATTGAATCTGTGATGTGAAAGTATAATCCAAATGGTGGTGAAAACCCATTATATATTCTCTATGAAAGCATTTGTTGTTTAGTTCCTAAAGTGAAGTGAGAGAATTAAAAAAAAAAAAAAAAAAGGAGAAGTTTTCAACAAGAAACCACATAGGATGCCAGCACAGGCAGCAGCTGGCGAACATAAGAAGGCACTGAACAGCACTATGGGGACTGTTACCAGCACAACCTGCACTTCTTGCTGCCTTGCAGCAAGCTAACCAGAAAACGCTACACACCAGCGAGAGTATTTCGAAAGCCAATGGCGCTGCACCTCTCATCCCTATGTGTGATGATTTTATTCTTCAGGAAAATAACTCACACCCACAACACCAAACCTTAGATCCAGAAAGGAAAGGCTGCTACCTAAGGCAAGACCTTTCCTTTTTTACCCCACCCAACATCAACAGCCGGGCAGTTGGAGAACGACCCAGAGGCCAAGGCCCCACACACACCTTGAAGCCCCCACCAAGCCCCAAACACCCACAGGCCCTGAGAGCTTAGCCCGGCTTCCACCAGCACCTGCCCAGACCACGGGACACAATGGGACAGGGGTGTCAAGGGCTGGGTGTACACTCAGCACCTTTATTTCCCACTCTCTCAAATAACACCAGGGGGGCTCTGGCAATGACTAGGATAATAAAACCCCATTCACTGCCTGAAACATATGCCAAGACCCTACTTCCCCAAATACAGAGACCATCTTCTACCCATTTCCATCAAAAAAAACTCTTTCCCAATGGAAGTCACCCTCCCTGCCATAAAGGAACAGGCCCTATTCCATGCCACTAGGAGAAGCACTGACACAACATTCACACAATGCTCCACCGTTAAAAAACACACCAACTCTAAAAATCAATCTGAGCATGACACAGATCTTCACATATCCTCGCCTTCCTTTACAATTGGCAAAAGGACATCTAGACAGATGAAGAGGCACACGGTATCTGCCAAGCTTTGATCCCAGTCTACACAGATCTCATTCTTGGACAGAAGCACAGCAAATGCTGAAGTGCAAGCAGAGACATGGTGTCAGCTGGGTTGGAGGATTTGTACCATAGGAAAACAGAGCTGGCATCCTCTGAAGGGTTTGATATGTACATCCCAGACACGGGAATCAGCCCTCTGTGATTGCAGGACACATCTCTACTGAGGCAAACTGTGCCAGTGCAAACTTGAATGAAGATGAGCTCACAATGATTACACCCACCTCTTTTTTGACTTTATAAATCCTCCCTCTGGAAAATCAACAGTCAGTGCATCTGGACAATACTACACAGGCCCATCACTACACAATGACTGTAGACTGAATTGTGACTCTCCACAACCATTTTTCCCAGCACAAGAGGGATACAATCCAGTGTTCCACACACTACGTGGCAACCCCTCGCACCAACACATCTGCCTGCATCAAGCAGGCAACAGCACAAGGGTCTGGAGATTCATAACATCCATAAAACAACAGTTTATTTTGTACCCATGAAAGCAACACCAAGGGTACTTGGGTAATGACCTACATGCCAAGTTCCCAACATCAATACCTTGGAGCTCATACAACAAGTTAGAGGCGAAGGCGAGTTCACACCTTGAAGCTACAACCAGCACCCCACAACCCACAGGTCCTGCCAGCTCACAGCGGCTCCCACCAGTGCCAGTCTAGACTGTGGGACACAACAGAACAGGAGCATCAGGGGCCAGAAGTGTGCCCCAGACCTTTATTCCACACCCTCCTAAGAAAAGCTCGGGGGGGGTCTGGCAATGACTACAAGAGCAAGATTACCAGAAGATGTACCAAGATCACAACGTCTGCAGGACCATCCTAGCTCCCACCAGCACCCATCCAGACCGAGAGACACAAGTGACACAAGGACCAGAACGGGACAGGGCCAGAAGGGAAGTGGGATGTCGGGGATCCGGTGGAGAGTCCAGAGAGGGAGCAGCACTGACCGTGTCCAGCAGAGCGGGCGGCTCCGGCTGCGTCTCCTTGGCAGCGGGAGATGCCCATGTACTATAGTATGAGTGCAGGTTGAAGAGTTGCCTTCTTTCAACACACCTGAACTGTGCATTAATCACTTTGTATATTCTTTTATAATTAACCATGCTATTATTTTTCCCTTCCTTTGCCGTTATGCTAAACTGTTGTCTCAACCCATGAGATACATATCTTATATCCCAGATTCCCCAAAATTCCAGCAGGCAACGGGAAGAGAAGAATAAGCAAGTGGCCTTGTGGTAATTAATTCCTGGCTGGAGCAAAACCATAACAGACACACCATGGGAAATGAGATCTAATGTTTAATGGACATTCTCCAGTTCTTCCACGTTCCTCCCAGTATCTTTACTTCCACCAGGGAGGACTTTTCTCCTCTGCAAGTCACCCTGGATGAATAGGATGAATAGGATGGATGAATAGGTCCTGATCAATGTCACAAGCAGCATCACTGCCACAACCCCCAGACACTGAGCCACAGCAGGAATACGCCCTAAACCTAAATACCACTGGGACCATGACGCAGGTCTCCACACAGCCTCTCCCTCCCTCATCATCAGATTAAAGAACATCAGGATGAATGCAAAGCTAAATGCTTCTTGGAAGACTTTTCCCAGACGACTGACCATCAACCTCAATACTTTGCGTCTATTCAGTCATTTCATGTGGAAACTCTATAGACCTGCACATTGTGTTTACAGTTCTTACAGATTCTCTGAAAGGAGCTGTGACAGCTCTAATCCCACTCCACGCGAATTTCATTCTTGGAGCACATTGCACAGAAGCACTCAAGATATCAGCTGGGTGGGAGAATTCATCCCAGAGAAGATTGGAGTTGGGCTGCTGTGCAGGGTTTGGCCTGTACACACACATCAGAATGAACCATGTGTATTTGGACACAACATCTCTACTGAGGTTGACTATGAAAATTCACAAACAGGGCAAGCCAAGAACACTACGATTCCACCCACCTCTTCATGTGCTCTTACAAGTCCTATCGAAGGAGGAGCAAGGAACAAGCACAGCAATATCAATGGCTGTGGAAGCTGCTCTGAGGATTCCCACCACTACACAATAACTGCAGATACAAGCAGTACCCTCCCACTAACACTTTCCCAACACAAGAGGAAAAAGTACATCAGAAGGTGTTTCAAATTCTCCATGTCACCCGCTCTCACCAACAAATCTCCAACATCAAGCAGATCTAGAAAACATCCAAAATCAGACACTTGGATTCCTGGAGCAGAAAGAAATAGAATAATTTGTACCATGAGGAGAGAGAAGAGAGAACCCTGAAGTTGGAGTTGGCACCTTGAGTCACATACATCTCTTGTCAAGAAGAGTCACAGGGGTGGACAGAGTGGAGGACCATGTTTTCAACAAGAAACCACATTGGATGCCACCACAGGTAGCAGTCAGTAAACTAAACAGCACTGTGGGAGCTGACACCAAAAGAGCCTGCGCTGCTTGTAGACGGAAAACAAGTTCACCAGAAAATGCTACCGTCCAGCAAGTGTATTTCAAAAACCAACGGTGCTGCACGTTTCAGCAGCAATTCCATTCTATGGGAGAATAACTCACATCCATAACACCAAACCATAGATTCAAAAGACAAAGGCCTTATTTAACCCACTAAACACCTTGTAGTTCCAACAAGTTAGAGGCCAAGGCCCGTTCACACCTTGAAGCTACAACCAGCACCCCACAACCCACAGGTCTTGCCAGCTCACAGCGGCTCCCACCACTACCAGCCTAGACTGTGGGACACAACAGGACAGGGGCATCGGGGGCCAGCAGTGTGCCCCACACCTTTATTCCACACCCTCCTAAGAAACGCTCAGGGGCCTCTGGCAATGACTACAAGAGCAAGATTACCAGAAGATGTGCCAAGATCACAATGTCTGCAGGACCATCCTAGCTCCCACCAGCACCCACCCAGACCGAGAGACACAAGTGACACAAGGGCCAGAAGGGGAAAGGGGCGTCGGGGACCCGGTGGAGAGGCCAGAGAGGGAGCAGCACTGACCGTGTCCAGCAGAGCGGGCGGCTCCGGCTGCGTCTCCTTGGCCGCGGGGCCGGGCGCCGGGGGGCAGTTGGGGCTGAACACCATCAGGTCGCTCTTGCCCGCGCCCTCCGCCACGCACAGGCTCCGGCTCTGCCGCTGCGAGTACGACCAGCTCCCCACTTGGCTGGCGCACACCAGCGTCGCCGGCCCGCGCCCCGACAGCGCGCCCGCCCGCGGCACCCACCGCCACGCCCCGCACAGCACCACCGCCACCACCAACAGCCCCGACACCAAGCAGATGGCCGCCACCAGCCACGCGTTCAGCCTCCACGACGACAAGCCCGACGCCGCTGACACGCCCTCCACGCCCGACGCCGACACCCGCACCCCCGACGACCCCGACAAGCCCGACGCCGCCGCCTCGCCGCCCTCCCCCAGCGACACGCTCAGCGTGGCCGTGGCCGAGCGCGCCGGCTCCCCGTGGTCCCGCACCACGATCACCAGCCTCTGCCGCGGGCCGTCCGCCTCCTCCAGCGCCCGCGCCGTGCTCACCTCGCCGCTGTACAGCCCCACGCGGAACGGGCCCTTCCCCCGCGGCTCCCGCACCTCGTAGCGCAGCCACGCGTTGTAGCCCGAGTCCGCGTCCACCGCGCGGACCTTGGCCACCACCTGCCCCGCCGGCGCCCCCCACGCCGCCCACGCCCACAGCGACCCCGACGACGCCTCCTCCGACCACGAGCCCCACGAGCCCCACGACTCCCACGGCCCCCCCCGGCCCGCCCCGGACCCGACGCCAGCCACCGGCAGCAGCGCCGGCGCGTTGTCGTTCTCGTCCAACACCCACACCTGCACCGTCGCGTTGCCGCACAGCGACGGCTCCCCCGCGTCCACCGCCCGCACCTCGAACTCCAGCACCTGCACCTCCTCGTAGTCCAGCGGCCGCAGCGCCCACACGCGACCGCTCTCCGCCTCCACCGACACGTAGCTCGACGCCGAACCCGCACCCCCGACCGCACCCCCGACGCCGCCCTCCCACAACGAGTACCGAACGCGACCGTTGCCCGCCTCGTCCGGGTCCCAAGCCCGCACCCGAGCCAGCTCCGCGCCCGCCGCGTTGTTCTCCCGCGCCAGCACCGTGTACACGGCCTGCGCGAACGCCGGCGCGTTGTCGTTCACGTCCGACACCGGCACCCGCACCCGCCGCAGCCCGACCAGCGCCGGCGACCCGCCGTCCTCCGCACGCACCTCCACCTCGTACTCCGACACCGCCTCCCGGTCCAGCGCCTCACGCACCACCAGCGAGTACGACCCCGACACCGACGACACCACAGCGAACGGCGACGCCGGCACCACCCAGCACCGCACGCGCCCGTTCGACCCCGAGTCCCGGTCCCACACGCTCAGCAGCGCCACCACCGTCCCCACCGCCGCGTCCTCCGACACCGGCACCGACAGCGACGTCACCCGCACCTCGGGCGCGTTGTCGTTCTCGTCCACCACCTCCAGCTCCACCTTGCAGTGGCCTGAAAGAGGGGGGGTCCCCTGGTCTGTCGCCTTCACGTGTAAGACAAAAAAAGGAACAGCTTCATAGTCCAGACTGCCCGTCAGTCGGATCTCCCCGCTCTTCGGATCTATGCTGAAGACATCGGAGCCAGAGGGAGGATCAATAGTTTCCATTTCATAAATCACTTCTCCATTCACACCCACGTCGGGATCCGTGGCGTTCACCCCCATCACTAGCGTCCTTTCTGCTGTGCTCTCCGGCAGCTGCACTTTATACACGGACTGGTTGAACTGGGGAGGGTTGTCGTTCGCGTCCAGCACTGAGATCTCCAGCTCCATCGTGCCCGACAGAGCCGGCCGGCCCCCGTCACTCGCCGTCAGCAGCAATCGGTGCACGGGAACCGTCTCACGGTCCAGAGGTTTCGTCAGCACCAGGAACAGCGACTTACTCCGCGACTTACTATTTTCTTCTTCTATTTTAAAGTGGTCGCTGGGGCTGAGAGTGTACGAGAGCTGCGCGTTCGATCCGATATCCGCATCCGACGCGCCCTCCAGCGGGAACCGAGAGCCGAGAGGAGAATTCTCCGATACATTGAGGTTCTTGCGGGCGGCGGGGAAGAGCGGGGCGTTGTCGTTGATGTCGGTGACCTCCAGCTCCACGTGGAAGACGCGCAGCGGCCGCTCGAGCAGCACCTCCAGGCGCAGGGCGCACGGCGCGCTCTTCCCGCACAGCTCCTCCCGGTCCAGCCGCCCGCTCACCACCAGCGCCCCGCTCGCCCCGCTCACCTCCACGCTCGCCCGCCGGCCCTGCGCCACCAGCCGCAGCCGCCGCGCCTCCGCCTCGCCCGCCTCCAGGCCCAGCTCCTGCGCCACACGCCCCACCACCGTCCCCACCTTCGCTTCCTCCGGCACCGAGTAGCGCACCTGCCCGACCACCAGCGCCCACGCCGCCTGCACCACCAGCACCCGCACCGCAGCACCCCGACACCAGCCCATCGCCGCCAACGCCCGACCGGGCCCCGCACGCCTCTCCTCTCCTCTCCTCTCCTCACCGCCCCGACACGCACAGCTCCGACCCGCACAGCTCCGCCCCGGCCGCCCCCCCGCGCTCCCAGCCGGGCTCTGCGCCGCCCCGACCGCCCCCGCCGGGGCTCAGCCTGCAGCGACACCGTGTGCTCAGCCACAGACCCTCGCCGACTCTTCCTTCCTTCTCATTTACTCTCTTCTCTCCCTTTCTTCTTGCTATTCTCTTTTTCTTCCATTCTATTTTTCATCCATTCTCTTTTTATAAATTCTTCTTCTCCTTCCACTCTCAACTTCCTTCTATTCCGTCTCTTCTCTTCCCTTTCCTGTTCTTTCCTGCTCTACCTTCCCCGACTCTTCTCTCCCCTGTCCCTCACCATTCCAGCCTTCTCCCTTCTTTGTCTTCACTTTATCATTCTCATCTGGTGCCGCGGAGGAGAAGATCAATGACAGAGCCATCAGTGATAATTACCGGGTGTCATTGCTATTTACACGGCGGGTGTCTCTAACTTTAGGTGAAGCTGTTAGGAACCATCTCCGTTCGCCGGACAGAGGTAATCTCCTTTATCGTTAATTATGCCCCAGTAACCTCCTTTATAGCTCCTTTCATCTCCCGAGCCTCGCACGCTCCAAGCCACTGGCCCCCGGGCTCCTTCCCCACCCATACATTCCTTTCTTTCCTTCTTGCTTTCCTTTTCCCTTTCTGTTTCCGACGTTTTCGTTTTCTACTTCCTTCTCTTCCTTCCTCTCCTCATTCTCTCTTCCGCTTTTTCTTTTCTCCTCCTTCTCCTGTTCCTTCTCCCTCTGCTGTTCCCCAGTCTTGACTCCACCTTCCCCTTTCCCTTCCAGCCTTCTCTCTCCTTTATCCTCGCTGGCAGCTCCCCAGTCGTTTCGGGCGCCGTGGCAGAGACCATCAAAGTCTAGGTGATAATTACAGAGCAGCAGCGCTAATTACCAGTGCGCTGATCAATGAGGTGCCTGTTAAGGACCAAGTTCGTTCTGCGTCTGTAGAAAACCCCTTTGAACCCTTGTATTTTCTTTCATCCTTTCTTCCTTCCTCTTCTTTCGCATCTTCCTACTGTATTTACTCTCTTAATAATTTCTGCCTCGCTTTTTCGTTTTTATTTCTTTGCTGTTATCTTTGATTTTTCTTTTCTCTTTTTCCGGTACCTTCTTTCCTCTCTCTTTAAGTGCCACGGTGGGAAAATCGTTTATCCTTCTAAATTTCTCTGGTTGTTCTCCCCATCTCTTGCTTCGTTAAGGTTTGATCGTCTTTCTATAATTCCTTCCTTCTATCCTTCTTCTCTCTTTCCCTCTGTTTTCACTCCTTTCCCATCACGGTTTTTCTAGGATTCCATCACACCTGCCATGCAGTACTGAACAGTTTCCATTAAGCCTTGCACAGGGTCTCTGAGCAACGAGGATGCCGAGATCCTCAAATCCATTCAGTGTATAAAGAGAAGGTAATAACGGTGGGCATCTCCTATACCAGCTCTTTCTTTCTCTTCCTTCATTCTTTCTTTCTTCCTTGCCTCCTATTTTCCTTGCATTCCATGTCTTTTTTAGTTGATTTATCTGTCTTTCGTTGGTTTTTTATCTTCATCCTTCTTTTCTGAATCTTTCTTTTTCTTTCATGCTCCACCGTGCTAGACTTTTCTTACGCTTCACTTCTGCTTCCACACTTGTTTCTTCTTTTCCTTTCCACCTCCACCAATATATTTTACATGTCTACAACATGTTTGACATGAAGCACAGTCAAGCTTTTAGCAAGAGCTTTCATTCCACTTCCCTTCTGCCTTCCATCTCTCTGCATGGCGAACAACCTTCCTGCTGTCCTCAGCCTACGCAACACAAACTTGCTGCCACAACACTCCTTCCCAGCCCTCTCAAGGACACAGAAAATATCAGAGCAAGGCAGCAGATGGCAAGGAACAGCACTGCTACATCACAACAGAACCCATCACCCACACGAACACAAGACCAAGCTCCAGCCTCGTAGATGTTTAATGAAACAGATTCGAAAAGAATTCAGAAAACACATGAGGGATCAACACTTCAACAAGGATAAAAAAACCACAGGCAAACCACATTTGCCAAACTTGAGGCAGAGTATGGTCTTTCCTCGTGAATGCCAAGTCTCAAATTCTTACTTCATTCTGTAGGTAGGCACACACTGCAAACACATCGCAGACAGAATCTTGGTACCCAGGGGCATTTGTCCCCACAGAATAATGTTCTTTCATCACCATAAGCCACAATTCAATCAGCCAAAAGGCACAAAGGGAAGACCATGGCATTTTGGATGAGATCACCCCAGCATTACTCAACACATCAACTCTGAGAAAGACACAGGAGAATCCCTCTCCCATCTGTCCTTCTGCCACCACCTCACATGATACCAGGAACCAGCTGGAATGGAAGGAGACTAGATAGTGGTGGCTTTGTTGATCCACACCTACATGTATGACAAGCAAGGCAACATTCCATTGACCCAACAGGAAGATACCACAACAAAACAGGAACAAGAGTGTATCTGTTGCTCTAATTCACCCCCTTCAGTTATCATTGACTTACCTGTAGCATCCCTGGTTGCTTCTTCAGAAAATAAAATGGTTTCAGGACAACAGAATTTAATCCAAGAGATATTTCCCCTTAACATTAACAATGACTTCTGGTGAAATTGGGCAGAAAGAAGTTACTCTCAAAACCTTTGAAAACAGTGAAGAGTGCACTGTGCTCACTTATGCACTTCTATCACAAGGGAAGCAAGAGGCAGGAGGAAATCTAATGATATTCTCTCAACATCATCCTCTCTCCCAGAGAGGGGAAAAACTCACGATAGCCAGAACCCCAAACCTCTGCAAACTGATAGCTCCCAAAATTCTTACCTCTGCATCTCATCCAGTATTTCTAACACATTGTCAATGACACAAGGGAAATCCAAAAGGGTGGGAGTCTTTGCTGAGAGCAGATAAGAAAAACAACGAAGCCCAAGACACAGTACAGAAATGCATGATTTATGAGCAACTTGAATACAGAGAGCACTCCTGACCCTGCTTAGTGAGACCAAGAGCAGGAAGATACCCAAGCAGGGGGTCAGAGAAGCCTGGTAACAGTCACAAAATTTGCAAAAGTGTCTGTTGGAGCAATAACATTCCACCTCAAAACCAAGTCATTAAAAGGCATGTGTGGCTGATGGCTTTACAACCAGGAATACCATGAAGAAAAGAGCCCTCTAAGATATGCAGAACTTCTAGAGATTCTGAGAAGACCCTGGGCCAAACAACTCTGTGTTGGGTGTCTTCCCAACGTTTTCCTTTGGAATCCTCTATCCCAAACACTGGGAAATGAGATCCAGAACTACACAGACATTACCCAGTACTTTACCAACAGTACAGTCCACGTTCTGTACAACATCTCCAGATCCTCAGAAAACACTCTGGGATGCTCATCATCCTCCTCCACATGACACAGACCCTAATCTGTACAGCTTGCAGAATCACTGCCTTAATACCCAGACGTTGCTCAAGAACAGGAACTTCCTCCAACAAGAAAATCCATCCTGTCCACCACGCACAGGCACATTCTTACCTTCCCTCACTACTGAAAAAAACACTATCTAGGAGGATGCAAAGCCATGCAGTCTCTCAGACTCTCCCCTCAAATTCACCCTGAATGTTTTGTGCCTTTTCAGCAACCCCAGCCCCAAACAACAGACACATGCACAGTAAAGATCTTACAGATTCCATCAGAAGAACTGAGTCTGCTCTGATCTCAGTCCATGTGGATTTCATTCCTGGAGACAATCACAATAAATGCTGACGCACAGAATCACTCAAGATATCAGCTTGATGAGAAAATTTGTACCAGAGAAAGTTCAGAGTTGGGCTGCAGTGCAGGGCTTGGCCTACACGCACGCACGCACACATCAGCACGTGTTTCACGACAGAACCACAGAAAATGATGAAGTGCAACAACACTCAGGATAGCAACGGGCTGGGAGAATTTGAACCACAGAATACCCAGAGCTGAGCTGCTCTGCAGGACCATAAGGTTGAAGCACTGCCAGCTAAGAACACCCTTATACTATGTATTAATCACATCGTATATTCTTCTAACATTATTCATGCTATTATTTTTCTCTTCTTTGTTCTTCTGTTAAACTGTCTTTATACCAACACACGAGTGAGACGTTCTTCTTTTCCTTTGTCCTCCACATTCCAGCAGGTGAGGGAAGGGGAGGAGTGAGTGAGAGGCCTTAAGGTACTTAGTTTCTGGCTGGACAGAAACCGTTACAGATGCACCATGAGAAAGGAGATCTGCACGTTAGCAGATGTTCTCCAGTCCTTCCCCAAAGACACAGACCATGCTCTACCCAGTATCTTCATTTCCATCAGGCAAGACACCTCTCCTCTGCAAGTCACACCCCATGACGCATGAACAGGCCCTTATCAATACCACAAAGGGCATCACTGCCAAAACTCCCACACACTGCTCCACAGAAGGACTGTTCCCTACATTTAAATACCACATTGACCATGACCCACGTCTTCACACAATCTCTCCTTCCCTCATAATCGGTACAAAGAATACCTGGATGGATAGGAAGCCACATGGTGTCCAGCAGACTCTTCCTATGTGCCTAAACTTTCACTCATTTCAGGTGGAAACTCTACATAGCTGCACAATATATTTATAGTTCTCACACATTCTGTGACTGGAGTTGTGATCTCAGTCCACGCGAATTTCATTCTTAGAGACTATCGCAGCAAATGCTGACTCACAGAAGCACACAAGATATCAGCCGGGCGAGATAAATTGCATCATAGGAAAATCAGAGCTGGGCTGTTGTGCAGGGTTTGGCCTGTGCACGCACACATCAGCACAAACCATGTGTAATAGGACTACATCTCTACTGAGGCCAACTGTCAGAGTTCACAAGCAAGGGAAGTCAAGAACAGAATAATTACAACCACCTTCTCATATTCTCTTACAAACCCTGCTGGGGGAGGAGGAAAGAACAATCATAGCAACATCAATGGCTGTGGAAGATCCTCCTGATGCCCACCACTACACAACAAGCACACATTCAAACACACAATCCCTCTCCCAACATAAGAGTAAGAAGTCCCATCAATCAGTTCTCACCAACACATCCCCAACATCAGGCAGGCAGCAGCACAAGTAACTGTCCCTGGGGATGGAGATTCATAAACTCAAAGGACATTCCAATTCCACACAATGTCACAAACTCCAGAAGGCCTACAATGCCAGACACTAAAAAGCTGGGAAAAGATTCCTGAGCACAATCACTCCATTCTCATCCTGCCTCATGCTTTTCTCTACTCCCCACTCTAGGATGTATGTTTTCAGGACAAGAAGATCATCTCCCTATATTTAACCTATGCCTACACTCTAAGTAGTTTAACCTTTTAATCATTACTCATCATTAAATCAAATATATATTCTAGGTCCTGCACAACCTGTTGATTCAGTTGGACTGGGCTTTAAACCAGCCATAGAAAGGGCTAAAAGAACACTTTCCCAACACCACTTAGCACAATACTCTACTTATCACAGACCACTGGAAGTAATATCTAAGTTTTATATCAATATAGTCATTCTACTTCCTTATTTTCCTTAACATAAATGCCTCCTGAGGATCAGCATGGAAGCATTACAGCAACTTCAATGACTGTGGAAGCTACTACAGATGCCCATGTACTATACTATGAGTGCAGGTTGAAGAGTTACCCTTGTAACTTTGTATACTCTTCCATCATTAATCATGCCATTACTTTTCCCTTCCTTTGCTGTTATGCTAAACTGTCGTTATCTAAACCAATGAGATACATACCTTCTTTCCCAGATTCTCCAAAATTCCAGCAGGCAACGGGAAGAGAACAGTGAGCAAGTGACCTTGTGGTAATCAGTTGCTGGCTGGAGCAAAACCATGACAGACACACCATGGGAAATGAGATCTAATGTTTAATGGACATTCTCCAGTTCTTCCACGTTCTTCCCAGTATCTTTACTTCCACCAGGGAGGACTTTTCTCCTCTGCAAGTCACCCTCCCCATGATGGATGAATAGGCCCTGATCAATGTCACAAGCAGCGTCACTGCCACAACCCCCAGACACTGATCCACAGCAGGAATATTCCCTAAACCTAAATACCACTTGGACCATGACACAGGTCTCCACACAACCTCTCCCTCCCTCATCATCAGATTAAAGAACATCAGGATGAATGCAAAGCTAAATGCTTCTTGGAAGACTTTTCCCAGATGACTGACCATCAACCTCAATACTTTGCATTTATTCAGTCATTTCATGTGGAAACTCTATAGACCTGCGCATTGTGTTTACAGTTCTTACAGATTCTCTTGATAGGAGCTGTGACAGCTCTAATCCCACTCCACGCGAATTTCATTCTTGGAGCACATTGCACAGAAGCACTCAAGATATCAGCTGGGTGCGAGAATTCATCCCAGAGAAGATTGGAGTTGGGCTGCTGTGCAGGGTTTGGCCTGTACACACACATCAGAATGAACCATGTGTATTAGGACACGACATCTCTACTGAGGCCGACTATGAAAATTCACAAGCAGGGCAAGCCAAGAACACGAAGATTCCACCCACCTCTTCATATGCTCTTACAAGTCCTATCGAAGGAGGAGCAAGGGACAAGCACAGCAATATCAATGGCAGTGGAAGCTGCTCTGAGGATTCCCACCGCTACACAATGACCGCAGACACAAGCACTACCCTCCCGCTAACCCTTTCCCAAAACAAGAGGAAAAAGTACATCGGAAGGTGTTTCAAACTCTGCGTGTCGACCGCTCTCACCAACAAATCCCCAACGTCAGGCAGATCTAGGAAACATCCAAAATCAGACACTTGGATGCCTGGAGCAGAAAGAAATAGAAGAAATTGTACCATGAGGAGAGAGAATCCAGAAGCTGGAGTTGGCACCTTGAGTCACATACATCTCTTGTCAAGAAGAATCACAGAGGTGGACAAAGTGGAGAACCACGTTTTCAACAAGAAACCACATTGGATGCCAGCACAGGTAGCAGTCAGCAAACTAAACAGCGCTGTGGGGACTGACACCAAAAGAGCCTGAATGAAGTTTAAACAAAAAAACCACATTGCATACCAGCACAGGGAGAAGTCAGCGAACCGAAGAAGGCACTAAACAGCACTATGGGGACTGTCACCGAGATAGCCTGCAACAAGCTCACCTGAAAATTCTGCAGACCAACAAGAGTATCTCAAAAGCCGATGGGGCTGCACCTCTCACCCCTATCAGCAGTGATTTGATTCATGAGAGAACAACTCACACCCAAAACAACAAATTTTAGACAGCAAAGAGAAAATCTGCTACTTAAGGCAAGACATTTCCTTACTTATCCAACCCAACATCAACACCCAGGGGACTTTAGCAACGACCCAGACCCCAAGTCCAAATGAAGAACAAATCACTCCACCAGCAAAGAGACCCCTCAGACTCAGTCCGGATACCTCGAGCCCAAGACCAAACCACGGGATATAATGAAAACAAGGGTCAGAAGGGAAAAAGGGCATGGGGGACCCGGTGGAGAGGCCAAAGAGGGAGCAGCACTGACCGTGTCCAGCAGAGCGGGCGGCTCCGGCTGCGTCTCCTTGGCCGCGGGGCCGGGCGCCGGGGGGCAGTTGGGGCTGAACACCATCAGGTCGCTCTTGCCCGCGCCCTCCGCCACGCACAGGCTCCGGCTCTGCCGCTGCGAGTACGACCAGCTCCCCACTTGGCTGGCGCACACCAGCGTCGCCGGCCCGCGCCCCGACAGCGCGCCCGCCCGCGGCACCCACCGCCACGCCCCGCACAGCACCACCGCCACCACCAACAGCCCCGACACCAAGCAGATGGCCGCCACCAGCCACGCGTTCAGCCTCCACGACGACAGCGACGACAAGCCCGACGCCGCCGACACGCCCTCCAAGCCCGACGCCGACACCCGCACCCCCGACGACCCCGACAAGCCCGACGCCGCCGCCTCGCCGCCCTCCCCCAGCGACACGCTCAGCGTGGCCGTGGCCGAGCGCGCCGGCTCCCCGTGGTCCCGCACCACGATCACCAGCCTCTGCCGCGGGCCGTCCGCCTCCTCCAGCGCCCGCGCCGTGCTCACCTCGCCGCTGTACAGCCCCACGCGGAACGGGCCCTTCCCCCGCGGCTCCCGCACCTCGTAGCGCAGCCACGCGTTGTAGCCCGAGTCCGCGTCCACCGCGCGGACCTTGGCCACCACCTGCCCCGCCGGCGCCCCCCACGCCGCCCACGCCCACAGCGACCCCGACGACGCCTCCTCCGACCACGAGCCCCACGAGCCCCACGACTCCCACGGCCCCCCCCGGCCCGCCCCGGACCCGACGCCAGCCACCGGCAGCAGCGCCGGCGCGTTGTCGTTCTCGTCCAACACCCACACCTGCACCGTCGCGTTGCCGCACAGCGACGGCTCCCCCGCGTCCACCGCCCGCACCTCGAACTCCAGCACCTGCACCTCCTCGTAGTCCAGCGGCCGCAGCGCCCACACGCGACCGCTCTCCGCCTCCACCGACACGTAGCTCGACGCCGAACCCGCACCCCCGACCGCACCCCCGACGCCGCCCTCCCACAACGAGTACCGAACGCGACCGTTGCCCGCCTCGTCCGGGTCCCAAGCCCGCACCCGAGCCAGCTCCGCGCCCGCCGCGTTGTTCTCCCGCGCCAGCACCGTGTACACGGCCTGCGCGAACGCCGGCGCGTTGTCGTTCACGTCCGACACCGGCACCCGCACCCGCCGCAGCCCGACCAGCGCCGGCGACCCGCCGTCCTCCGCACGCACCTCCACCTCGTACTCCGACACCGCCTCCCGGTCCAGCGCCTCACGCACCACCAGCGAGTACGACCCCGACACCGACGACACCACAGCGAACGGCGACGCCGGCACCACCCAGCACCGCACGCGCCCGTTCGACCCCGAGTCCCGGTCCCACACGCTCAGCAGCGCCACCACCGTCCCCACCGCCGCGTCCTCCGACACCGGCACCGACAGCGACGTCACCCGCACCTCGGGCGCGTTGTCGTTCTCGTCCACCACCTCCAGCACCACCTTGCAGTGGCCAGAAAGAGGGGGAGTCCCCTTGTCTCTCGCCTTAATATGGAGCTCGTATAAAGTAACGCTTTCAAAGTCCAGGGCGCCCTTCAGTCGGATCTCCCCACTCTTCGGATCTATGCTGAAGACATCGGAGCCAGAAGGAGGAACAACAGTATCGATTTCATAAATCACTTCTCCATATATTCCCAAATCCAAATCAGTAGCATTCAGTACAGCCACCAGCGTCCCCTCTGCTGTGTTCTCCGGCAGCTGCACTTTATACACGGACTGGTTGAACTGGGGAGCGTTGTCGTTCACATCCAGCACCAAGATCTCCAGCTCCATCGTGCCCGACAGAGCCGGTCGGCCCCCGTCACTCGCTGTCAGCAGCAAACGGTGCACGGGAACAGTCTCACGGTCCAGGGGTTTCGCCAGCACCAAAAAGAGTGATTCTGGATACCCTTCAGTCCGATGCAAATCCAGAGAGAAGTGCTCGCTGGGGCTGAGCGTGTACGAGAGCTGCGCGTTCGATCCGATATCCGCGTCCGACGCGCCCTCCAGCGGGAACCGAGAGCCCGGCGGAGTCGTGAATTCCGCGATGCTGAGGTTCTTGCGGGCGGCGGGGAAGAGCGGGGCGTTGTCGTTGATGTCGGTGACCTCCAGCTCCACGTGGAAGACGCGCAGCGGCCGCTCGAGCAGCACCTCCAGGCGCAGGGCGCACGGCGCGCTCTTCCCGCACAGCTCCTCCCGGTCCAGCCGCCCGCTCACCACCAGCGCCCCGCTCGCCCCGCTCACCTCCACGCTCGCCCGCCGGCCCTGCGCCACCAGCCGCAGCCGCCGCGCCTCCGCCTCGCCCGCCTCCAGGCCCAGCTCCTGCGCCACACGCCCCACCACCGTCCCCACCTTCGCTTCCTCCGGCACCGAGTAGCGCACCTGCCCGACCACCAGCGCCCACGCCGCCTGCACCACCAGCACCCGCACCGCAGCACCCCGACACCAGCCCATCGCCGCCAACGCCCGACCGGGACCCGCACGCCTCTCCTCTCCTCTCCTCTCCTCACCGCCCCGCCCCGCGCCGCCCCCCCGCGCTCCCAGCCGGGCTCTGCGCCGCCCCGACCGCCCCCGCCGGGGCTCAGCCTGCAGCGACACCGTGTGCTCAGCCACAGACCCGCAACGACTCTTTCTTCCTTCTCATTTACTCTCTTCTCTCCCTTTCTTCTTGCTATTCTCTTTTTCTTCCATTCTATTTTTCATCCATTCTCTTTTTATAAATTCTTCTTCTCCTTCCACTCTCAACTTCCTTCTATTCCGTCTCTTCTCATCCCTCTCCTGTTCCTTCCTGCTCTACCTTCTCCGACTCTTCTGTCCCCTGTCCCTCACCATTCCAGCCTTCTCCCTTCTTTGTCTTCACTTCATTCTCATCATTCTCATCTGGTGCCGCGGAGGAGAAGATCAATGACAGAGCCATCAGTGATAATTACCGGGTGTCATTGCTAATTACACGGCGGGTGTCTCTAGGTGAAGCTGTTAGGAACCATCTCCGTTCGCTGGACAGAGGTAATCTCCTTTATCATTTATTATGCCCCAGTAACCTCCTTTATAGCTCCTTTCATCTCCGGAGCCTCGCACGCTCCAAGCCACTGGCCCCCGCGCTCCTTCCCCATCCATACAGTCCTTTCTTTCCTTCTTGCTTTCCTTTTCCCTTTCTGTTTCCGACGTTTTCGTTTTCTACTTTCTTCTCTTCCTTCCTCTCCGCATTCTCTCTTCCGCTTTTTCTTTTCTCCTCCTTCTCCTCTTCCTTCTCCCCCTGCCCTTCCCTAGTCTTGACTCTACCTTCCCCTTTCCCTTCCAGCCTTCTCTCTCCTTTACCCTCGCTGGCAGCTCCCCAGTCGTCTCCTCTGCCGCGGCAGAGACCACCAAAATCTAGGTGGTAATTACAGAGCAGGAGGAGGCTGTTAATGACTAAGTTCATTTTGTGCATGTAGAAAACCTCTTTCTTTCATCCTTTCTTCCTTCTTCTTTCTCATCTTCCTACTGTATTTGCTCTCTTAATTATTTCTGCCTCGCTTTTTCGTTTTTATTTCTTTGCTGTTATCTTTGATTTTTCCTTTCTCTTTTTCCAGTATCTTCTTTCTTCTCTTGTTCCGTGCCAAGTTAGTAAAATCGTTTATCCCTGTAACTTTCTCCCTTCTTTCTCTCCATCTCTTGCTTCGTTCGGGTTTGATCTTCTTTCTCTCTGTAATTTCTTCCTTCTCTCCTTCTTCCCTCTTTCCCTCTGTTTTCACTCCTTTCCCATCACAGTTTCTCTAGGTCTCCATCACACCCGCCATGCAGCACTGAACAGTTCCCATCAAGCCTTGCACAGGGTCTCTGAGAGATGAGGATACTGAGATACTCAAATGAAAATACCACAGGCAACCAACAGCTCCCAAACTTCAGAAACTGTGAGGCAGAGCATGTTCTTCCACCTCCATGACAACTGCCAAGTTCTTGCTTTGTCCTGTGGGCAGGAACACACTGACAACACATCACAGCCAGAACCTTGGTACCCAGGGGCACTAGTCCCTGCAGAAAAATGCTCTTTCATCACCATAAGCCACATTTCAATCAGCCAAATACACAAAGGCAAGACCACAGCATTTTGGATGAGATCATCCCAGCACTACTCAACACATCCACTCTGTGAAAGACACGGGAGAGTCCCTCTCCCATCTGTCCTTCTGCCACCAACTCATATGACTACAGGAAGCAGCAGGAATAGAACTAGAGCAGGCAGTGGTGCCTTTGCTGGTCCACGTGTACGGGCATGGCAATATTCCATTGACCCAACATGAAAATACCACAACAAAACAGAAACACGAGTATATATCTCTCTCAAATTCACTCTCTTCAGGTATCATTGACTTACCTTTAGCATTCCTGGTTGCTTCATCAGAAAAAGAAACAGTTTCAGGACAGCAGGATTGTGTCTTAGAAACACTTCCCTCAAGGTTATCAATGATTTCTGGTGGAACCCAGTAGAAAGAAATCACTCTCCAACCGCTTTGAAATCACTGAACTGTGTGCTGTGCACCCTTATGCGCTTCTATCACAAGGGAAACAAGAGACAGACCTGGAAGTTAAGGACATTCTTTTGACGTCAGCGTCAGATCCAGAGCGTGGGAAAGCCATCTCCATCACGGATCTCCAGATGCCCAAGCTTCTGACATCTGACAAAGTTCTGACCTCTGCATTTCATTCCGTATCATCAACACATTGTCAACAAGACAGAAGGGAAACCCAAAAGGGTTTTTGCTAAGACTAAAGAACAGACCAAAAGATTCCCATGTGATGACAGTATTGAAATGCATGGTTTCCCAGCAACATAAGTACAGAGAGCACTCCTGCTCCTGCCTAGCGAGACCATGAGCAAAAATATACCCAAGGAGAGAATCACAGAAAAGTGACATAATCATCAAAATTCATAAAGATTTCTGTTTGAGCAACAAGATTCCACCTCAAAACCAAGAGATTGAAGACATAAGTGGCAGATGTCTTCACAAGAAGCAGCACCATAAAGAAAACAGCACTCTAAGACATGCAGAACTCCTTGAGATCCTGAGAAGATCCCAGGCAAACAACTCTCTACACTAGGCTTCTTCCCAAGCTTTTCTACAAGAAATGACGATCACAAAGCATGGAGAATGATGTGTCCAGCTAAGCAGACACTCCCCAGTTCTTCACCAATTACATAGGCCATGCTCTGTACAGCACCTCCAGTTCCTCAGTAAAGAATCTTCCCCGCTCAATGTCATCCTGCTTAGGATACAGGCCCTGCTCCACACCAATCAGGGCATCTCTGCAATAATATCCAGTCATTGTTCCACCACAAGAACACACCCTAACAAGAAAACACCCTCTGTCCATGACCCAGGCCTTCATATTCCCTTACCTTCCCTCACCTCTGGCACAAACAGCATCTGGAGGGACACAAAGACACACAGTGTCTGGCAGTCTCCTCCCTGAACTTCACCCTGAATGTCTTTTGGTTTTTCAGCAATTTCAGCTGCAAACACCACACAGCTGCACAGTAGAGATCTTACTGATTCTGTCAGTAGAATTATATCTGCTCTGATTTCAGTCCACATGGATTGTACTTCACAAGAGAACCATGGAGGCATATGAAGCGCAAGGACACTCAGGATATCAACTGGGAGGGAGCGTTTGTACCACAGAAAAACCAGAGCTGGGCTGCTCTGAAGGCTCTGGGCTGTTCAAGCAAGTATATGAGGTACCCATGACAAGGAGAAACGTAATCTCTACTGAGGCCAAGGGGGCAAGGGCACAAGTAGGGGTCAAGAAGCACAAACAGATCAGACCCACCTCCTCATCACACTCACTTTCAAACTGCGAAAGGATTTTCTCCAGACCATGGGTAAATTTAGACTGGCTTTATTAACAACTCACAGTTGGGCCATGCACAACCTAATAATTCAGATGGATTAGGTTTTAAACCAGCCATAAAGGGCTAATGCATAATTGAATGGTATTCAGGGCTAGGCATTGTTATAGCAGTATTGTTATAACTACCCTAAAGTTTACTTTCTCAACGCTACTTAGCACTCTTAACATGATACTCTACTTCTCACAATCCACTGGCAGTAATAGCTAAGTTCTACATCAATACATTCATCATACCTCCTTATTTTCCTTCATACAAACTCCACCTGAGGATCAGCATGGAACCATAACACCAACTTCAATGACTCTGGAGGCTACTACATATGCCCATGCACTACACAATGACTAAAGGCTGAAGAGCTACACTCTTACAACACACTAGCATGATCCATTAATCATTTTGTATATTCTTCTATCATTATTCATGCTATTATTTCTCTCTACCTTTGCTATTCTGTTCAACTGTCTTTATCCCAACCTACGAGTTACACATTTTCTTTCCCATTCTCCTCCACATTCCAGCAGGCAACGACCAGGGGAGGAGTGAGAAAAAGAGGTCTTGCTGGCTGGAGCAAAACCATGACAGACACACCACAGGAAATGAGATCTACAGCTTAGCAGACATTATCCAGTTCTTCTATGATGGCACAGACCATATTCCACCCAGTATCTTCATCTTCGCAAGGCAAGACATTTCTCCCCTGGAAGTCACCCTCCCATGATGCATGAACAGGCCTTGATCATGACCAGCATCACTGCCAAAACACCCAAATACCACAATACACCACACTACAGCAGGAATATTCCCTAAATCTAAATACCACGACCAGGTCTTCACACATCCTCTCCTGCATTCATGATCATAAAGAACATCAAGATGAATGCAAAACCAAATGGTATTTGGAAGACTCTTCCCAGCTTACTGACATTCAACCTCGATAATTCTTGCCTTTTCAGTTATTTCTGGTGGAAACATTAGCTGTGACAGCTCCGATCCCACTCCACATGAATTGCATTCTTGGAGATTGCCATAGTAAACGAAGATGCACGGAAGCACTGAAGGTATCAGCTGGGTGGGGGAATTCATCCCAGACAAAATCAGAGCTGGGCTGCTGTGCAGGCCTCGGCCTGTACACACACGTCAGAATGAATCATGTGTATCAGGACACGGTTTCTCTACCAAGGCCAACTATGAGAATTCATAAACAGGAAAGTCAAGAACACAAAGATTACATCCACCTCTTCATGTGCTCTTACAAATCCTGTTTAGGGAGGAGGAAAGAGCAATCATAACATCATCAATGGCTGCGGAAGCTGCTCTCAGGATGCCCACCACTACACAACAACCGCAGACTCAAGTGCTACTCTCCCACACACCCTCTCCCAACACAAGAGTGAAAAGGTCCATCAGGCAGCATTACACACTCTTCACATCACCCACTCTCACCCATACATCCCCAACACCAAGCAGAGAGCAGCACAAGGAACTGTCCCTGGGGATGGAGATTCATAAACTCAAAGGACACAATGACTCAAGATCCAGAAGGCCTACAATGCCAGACACTTCAAAGCCTGGAAAAGATTCCTGGGCACAATCATCCATTCTCATATTGCTTCATGCTTTCCTCCATTTCCCACTCCAGCATGTACGTTTTCAGGACAAGATCATCTCCCAGTCTTGTGTTATCCCATGGACCACTGATTTCCAGCTCCCACAGACAACTCTTCCCACTAATCATGATTACCCTTCACTTCAGGATATGGCCCTGATCAGTGCCAATGCCACATTCTCTTCACACTCTCCTCTGCTTTCAGGACTCTCCAATTGAAACACTGAGCGCTTGGAAGCAATACTGTTGGTAAAGCTGATGTCAGAACAACTCTAAAAGCAACAGGAATTGAATCTGTGATGTGAAAGTATAATCCAAATGGTGGTGAAAACTCATTATATATTCTCTATGAAAGCATTTGTTGTTTAGTTCCTAAAGTGAAGTGAGAGAATAAAAAAAAAAAAAGGAGAAGTTTTCAACAAGAAACCACATAGGATGCCAGCACAGGCAGCAGCTGGCGAACATAAGAAGGCACTGAACAGCACTATGGGGACTGTTACCAGCACAACCTGCACTTCTTGCTGCCTTGCAGCAAGCTAACCAGAAAACGCTACAGACCAGCGAGAGTATTTCGAAAGCCAATGGCGCTGCACCTCTCATCCCTATGTGTGATGATTTTATTCTTCAGGAAAATAACTCACACCCACAACACCAAACCTTAGATCCAGAAAGGAAAGGCTGCTACCTAAGGCAAGACCTTTCCTTTTTTACCCCACCCAACATCAACAGCCGGGCAGTTGGAGAACGACCCAGAGGCCAAGGCCCCACTCACACCTTGAAGCCCCCACCAAGCCCCAAACACCCACAGGCCCTGAGAGCTTAGCCCGGCTTCCACCAGCACCTGCCCAGACCACGGGACACAATGGGACAGGGGTGTCAAGGGCTGGGTGGACACTCAGCACCTTTATTTCCCACTCTCTCAAATAACACCAGGGGGGGCTCTGGCAATGACTAGGATAATAAAACACCATTCACTGCCTGAAACATATGCCAAGACCCTACTTCCCCAAATACAGAGACCATCTTCTACCCATTTCCATCAAAAAAAACTCTTTCCCAATGGAAGTCACCCTCCCTGCCATAAAGGAACAGGCCCTATTCCATGCCACTAGGAGAAGCACTGACACAACATTCACACAATGCTCCACCGTTAAAAAACACACCAACTCTAAAAATCAATCTGAGCATGACACAGATCTTCACATATCCTCGCCTTCCTTTACAATTGGCAAAAGGACATCTAGACAGATGAAAAGGCACACGGTATCTGCCAAGCTTGGTATCTGCCAAGTCTACACAGATCTTATTCTTGGACAGAAGCACAGCAAATGCTGAAGTGCAAGCAGAGACATGGTGTCAGCTGGGTTGGAGGATTTGTACCATAGGAAAACAGAGCTGGCATCCTCTGAAGGGTTTGATATGTACGTCCCAGACACGGGAATCAGCCCTCTGTGATTGCAGGACACATCTCTACTGAGGCAAACTGTGCCAGTGCAAACTTGAATGAAGATGAGCTCACAATGATTACACCCACCTCTTTTTTGACTTTATAAATCCTCCCTCTGGAAAATCAACAGTCAGTGCATCTGGACAATACTACACAGGCCCATCACTACACAATGACTGTAGACTGAATTGTGACTCTCCACAACCATTTTTCCCAGCACAAGAGGGATACAATCCAGTGTTCCACACACTACGTGGCAACCCCTCGCACCAACACATCTGCCTGCATCAAGCAGGCAGCAGCACAAGGGTCTGGAGATTCATAACATCCATAAAACAACAGTTTATTTTGTACCCATGAAAGCAACACCAAGGGTACTTGGGTAATGACCTACATGCCAAGTTCCCAGCATCAATACCTTGGAGCTCATACAACAAGTTAGAGGCGAAGGCGAGTTCACGCCTTGAAGCTACAACCAGCACCCCACAACCCACAGGTCTTACCAGCTCACAGCGGCTCCCACCAGTGCCAGTCTAGACTGTGGGACGCAACAGAACAGGAGCATCAGGGGCCAGAAGTGTGCCCCAGAACTTTATTCCACACCCTCCTAAGAAACGCTCGGGGGGGGCCTGGCAATGACTACGAGAGCAAGATTACCAGAAGATGTACCAAGATCACAACGTCTGCAGGACCATCCTAGCTCCCACCAGCACCCACCCAGACCGAGAGACACAAGTGACACAAGGGCCAGAACGGGACAGGGCCAGAAGGGAAGTGGGATGTCGGGGACCCGGTGGAGAGGCCAGAGAGGGAGCAGCACTGACCGTGTCCAGCAGAGCGGGCGGCTCCGGCTGCGTCTCCTTGGCCGCGGGGCCGGGCGCCGGGGGGCAGTTGGGGCTGAACACCATCAGGTCGCTCTTGCCCGCGCCCTCCGCCACGCACAGGCTCCGGCTCTGCCGCTGCGAGTACGACCAGCTCCCTACTTGGCTGGCGCACACCAGCGTCGCCGGCCCGCGCCCCGACAGCGCGCCCGCCCGCGGCACCCACCGCCACGCCCCGCACAGCACCACCGCCACCACCAACAGCCCCGACACCAAGCAGATGGCCGCCACCAGCCACGCGTTCAGCCTCCACGACGACAAGCCCGACGCCGCCGACACGCCCTCCAAGCCCGACGCCGACACCCGCACCCCCGACGACCCCGACAAGCCCGACGCCGCCGCCTCGCCGCCCTCCCCCAGCGACACGCTCAGCGTGGCCGTGGCCGAGCGCGCCGGCTCCCCGTGGTCCCGCACCACGATCACCAGCCTCTGCCGCGGGCCGTCCGCCTCCTCCAGCGCCCGCGCCGTGCTCACCTCGCCGCTGTACAGCCCCACGCGGAACGGGCCCTTCCCCCGCGGCTCCCGCACCTCGTAGCGCAGCCACGCGTTGTAGCCCGAGTCCGCGTCCACCGCGCGGACCTTGGCCACCACCTGCCCCGCCGGCGCCCCCCACGCCGCCCACGCCCACAGCGACCCCGACGACGCCTCCTCCGACCACGAGCCCCACGACTCCCACGGCCCCCCCCGGCCCGCCCCGGACCCGACGCCAGCCACCGGCAGCAGCGCCGGCGCGTTGTCGTTCTCGTCCAACACCCACACCTGCACCGTCGCGTTGCCGCACAGCGACGGCTCCCCCGCGTCCACCGCCCGCACCTCGAACTCCAGCACCTGCACCTCCTCGTAGTCCAGCGGCCGCAGCGCCCACACGCGACCGCTCTCCGCCTCCACCGACACGTAGCTCGACGCCGAACCCGCACCCCCGACGCCGCCCTCCCACAACGAGTACCGAACGCGACCGTTGCCCGCCTCGTCCGGGTCCCAAGCCCGCACCCGAGCCAGCTCCGCGCCCGCCGCGTTGTTCTCCCGCGCCAGCACCGTGTACACGGCCTGCGCGAACGCCGGCGCGTTGTCGTTCACGTCCGACACCGGCACCCGCACCCGCCGCAGCCCGACCAGCGCCGGCGACCCGCCGTCCTCCGCACGCACCTCCACCTCGTACTCCGACACCGCCTCCCGGTCCAGCGCCTCACGCACCACCAGCGAGTACGACCCCGACACCGACGACACCACAGCGAACGGCGACGCCGGCACCACCCAGCACCGCACGCGCCCGTTCGACCCCGAGTCCCGGTCCCACACGCTCAGCAGCGCCACCACCGTCCCCACCGCCGCGTCCTCCGACACCGGCACCGACAGCGACGTCACCCGCACCTCGGGCGCGTTGTCGTTCTCGTCCACCACCTCCAGCACCACCTTGCAGTGGCCAGAAAGAGGGGGAGTCCCCTTGTCTCTCGCCTTAATATGGAGCTCGTATAAAGTAACGCTTTCAAAGTCCAGGGCGCCCTTCAGTCGGATCTCCCCACTCTTCGGATCTATGCTGAAGACATCGGAGCCAGAAGGAGGAACAACAGTATCGATTTCATAAATCACTTCTCCATATATTCCCAAATCCAAATCAGTAGCATTCAGTACAGCCACCAGCGTCCCCTCTGCTGTGTTCTCCGGCAGCTGCACTTTATACACGGACTGGTTGAACTGGGGAGCGTTGTCGTTCACATCCAGCACCAAGATCTCCAGCTCCATCGTGCCCGACAGAGCCGGTCGGCCCCCGTCACTCGCCGTCAGCAGCAAACGGTGCACGGGAACAGTCTCACGGTCCAGGGGTTTCGCCAGCACCAAAAAGAGTGATTCTGGATACCCTTCAGTCCGATGCAAATCCAGAGAGAACTGGTCGCTGGGGCTGAGCGTGTACGAGAGCTGCGCGTTCGCTCCGATATCCGCGTCCGACGCGCCCTCCAGCGGGAACCGAGAGCCGGGAGGGGAATTCTCCGATAAACTGAGGTTCTTGTGGGCGGCGGGGAAGAGCGGGGCGTTGTCGTTGATGTCGGTGACCTCCAGCTCCACGTGGAAGACGCGCAGCGGCCGCTCGAGCAGCACCTCCAGGCGCAGGGCGCACGGCGCGCTCTTCCCGCACAGCTCCTCCCGGTCCAGCCGCCCGCTCACCACCAGCGCCCCGCTCGCCCCGCTCACCTCCACGCTCGCCCGCCGGCCCTGCGCCACCAGCCGCAGCCGCCGCGCCTCCGCCTCGCCCGCCTCCAGGCCCAGCTCCTGCGCCACACGCCCCACCACCGTCCCCACCTTCGCTTCCTCCGGCACCGAGTAGCGCACCTGCCCGACCACCAGCGCCCACGCCGCCTGCACCACCAGCACCCGCACCGCAGCACCCCGACACCAGCCCATCGCCGCCAACGCCCGACCGGGCCCCGCACGCCTCTCCTCTCCTCTCCTCTCCTCTCCTCACCGCCCCGACCCGCACAGCTCCGCCCCGCGCCGCCCCCCCGCGCTCCCAGACGGGCTCTGCGCCGCCCCGACCGCCCCCGCCGGGGCTCAGCCTGCAGCGACACCGTGTGCTCAGCCACAGACCCGCAACGACTCTTCCTTCCTTCTCATTTACTCTCTTCTCTCCCTTTCTTCTTGCTATTCTCTTTTTCTTCCATTCTATTTTTCATCCATTCTCTTTTATAAATTCTTCTTCTCCTTCCACTCTCAACTTCCTTCTATTCCGTCTCTTCTCTTCCCTCTCCTGTTCCTTCCTGCTCTGCCCTCTCCGCCTCTTCTCTCCCCTGTCCCTCACCATTCCAGCCTTCTCCCTTCTTTGTCTTCACTTTATCGTTCTCATCTGGTGCCGCGGAGGAGAAGATCAATGACAGAGCCATCAGTGATAATTACCGGGTGTCATTGCTATTTACATGGCGGGTGTCTCTAGGTGAAGCTGTTAGGAACCATCTCCGTTCGCTGGACAGAGGTAATCTCCTTTATCATTTATTATGCCCCAGTAACCTCCTTTATAGCTCCTTTCATCTCCGGAGCCTCGCACGCTCCAAGCCACTGGCCCCCGCGCTCCTTCCCCATCCATACAGTCCTTTCTTTCCTTCTTGCTTTCCTTTTCCCTTTCTGTTTCCGACGTTTTCGTTTTCTACTTCCTTCTCTTCCTTCCTCTCCTCATTCTCTCTTCCGCTTTTTCTTTTCTCCTCCTTCTCCCCTTGCTGTTCCCCAGTCTTGACTCCACCTTCCCCTTTCCCTTCCAGCCTTCTCTCTCCTTTACCCTCGCTGGCAGCTCCCCAGTCGTCTCCGGTGCCGCGGCAGAGACCACCAAAGTCTAGGTGGTAATTACAGAGCAGGAGGAGGCTGTTAATGACTAAGTTCATTCTGTGCCTGTAGAAAACCTCTTTCTTTCATCCTTTCTTCCTTCTTCTTTTTTCTCATCTTCCTACTCTATTAACTCTCTCAATCATTTCTGCCTCGCTTTTTCGTTTTTATTTCTTTTGCTGTTATCTTTGATTTTTCCTTTCTCTTTTTCCAGTATCTTCTTTCTTCTCTTGTTCAGTGCCAAGTTAGTAAAATCGTTTATCACTATAACTTTATCCCTTCTTTCTCTCCATCTGTTGCTTCGTTCGGGATTGATCTTCTTTCTCTCTGTAATTTCTTCCTTCTCTCCTTCTTTCCTCTTTCCCTCTGTTTTCATTCCTTTCCCATCACGATTCCTCTAGGTCTCCATCACCCCCGCCATACAGCTCTGAACAGTTCCCATCAAGCCTTGCACAGGGTCTCTAAGCGATGAGGATACTGAGATACTCAAATGAAAATACCACAGGCAACCAACAGCTCCCAAACTTCAGAAACTGTGAGGCGGAGCATGTTCTTCCACCTCCATGACAACTGCCAAGTTCTTGCTTTGTCCTGTGGGCAGGAACACACTGACAACACATCACAGCAAGAACCTTGGTACCCAGGGGCACTAGTCCCTGCAGAAAAATGCTCTTTCATCACCATAAGCCACATTTCAATCAGCCAAATACACAAAGGCAAGACCACGGCATTTTGGATGAGATCATCCCAGCATTACTCAACACATCAGCTCTGAGAAAGACACGGGAGAGTCCCTCTCCCATCTGACCTTCAGCCACCAACTCACATGACTACAGGAAGCAGCAGGAATAGAACTAGAGCAGGCAGTGGTGCCTTTGCTGGTCCACGTGTACGGGCATGGCAATATTACATTGACCCAACATGAAAATACCACAACAAAACAGAAACACGAGTATATATCTCTCTCAAATTCACTCTCTTCAGGTATCATTGACTTACCTTTAGCATTCCTGGTTGCTTCATCAGAAAAAGAAACAGTTTCAGGACAGCAGGATTGTGTCTTAGAAACACTTCCCTCAAGGTTATCAACGATTTCTGGTGGAACCCAGTACAAAGAAATCACTCTCCAACAGCTTTGAAATCACTGAACTGTGTGCTGTGCACCCTTATGCGCTTCTATCATAAGGGAAACAAGAGACAGACCTGGAAGTTAAGGACATTCTTTTGACGTCAGCGTCAGATCCAGAGCGTGGGAAAGCCATCTCCATCACGGATCTCCAGATGCCCAAGTTTCTGACATCTGACAAAGTTCTGACCTCTGCATCTCATTCCGTATCATCAACACATTGTCAACAAGACAGAAGGGAAACCCAAAAGGGTTTTTGCTAAGACTAAAGAACAGACCAAAAGATTCCCATGTGATGATGGCATTGAAATGCATGGTTTCCCAGCAACATAAGTACAGAGAGCACTCCTGCTCCTGCCTAGCGAGACCATGAGCAAAAATATACCCAAGGAGAGAATCACAGAAAAGTGACATAGTCATCAAAATTCATAAAGGCTTCTGTTTGAGCAACAACATTCCACCTCAAAAACAAGAGATTGAAGACATAAGTGGCAGATGTCTTCACAAGAAGCAGCACCATAAAGAAAACAGCACTCTAAGACATGTAGAACTCCTTGAGATCCTGAGAAGATCCCAGGCAAACAACTCTCTACACTAGGCTTCTTCCCAAGCTTTTCTACAAGAAATGACGATCACAAAGCATGGAGAATGATGTGTCCAGCTAAGCAGACACTCCCCAGTTCTTCACCAATTACATAGGCCATGCTCTGTACAGCACCTCCAGTTCCTCAGTAAAGAATCTTCCCCGCTCAATGTCATCCTGCTTAGGATACAGGCCCTGCTCCACACCAATCAGGGCATCTCTGCAATAATATCCAGTCATTGTTCCACCACAAGAACACACCCTAACAAGAAAACACCCTCTGTCCATGACCCAGGCCTTCATATTCCCTTACCTTCCCTCACCTCTGGCACAAACAGCATCTGGAGGGCCGCAAAGACACACAGTGTCTGGCAGTCTCCTCCCTGAACTTCACCCTGAATGTCTTTTGGTTTTTCAGCAATTTCAGCTGCAAACACCACACAGCTGCACAGTAGAGATCTTACTGATTCTGTCAGTAGAATTATATCTGCTCTGATTTCAGTCCACATGGATTGTACTTCACAAGAGAACCATGGAGGCACATGAAGCGCAAGGACACTCAGGATATCAACTGGGAGGGAGCGTTTGTACCACAGAAAAACCAGAGCTGGGCTGCTCTGAAGGCTCTGGGCTGTTCAAGCAAGTATATGAGGTACCCATGACAAGGAGAAACGTAATCTCTACTGAGGCCAAGGGGGCAAGGGCACAAGTAGGGGTCAAGAAGCACAAACAGATCAGACCCACCTCCTCATCACACTCACTTTCAAACTGCGAAAGGATTTTCTCCAGACCATGGGTAAATTTAGACTGGCTTTATTAACAACTCACAGTTGGGCCATGCACAACCTAATAATTCAGATGGATTAGGTTTTAAACCAGCCATAAAGGGCTAATGCATAATTGAATGGTATTCAGGGCTAGGCATTGTTATAGCAGTATTGTTATAACTACCCTAAAGTTTACTTTCTCAACGCTACTTAGCACTCTTAACATGATACTCTACTTCTCACAATCCACTGGCAGTAATAGCTAAGTTCTACATCAATACATTCATCATACCTCCTTATTTTCCTTCATACAAACTCCACCTGAGGATCAGCATGGAACCATAACACCAACTTCAATGACTCTGGAGGCTACTACATATGCCCATGCACTACACAATGACTAAAGGCTGAAGAGCTACACTCTTACAACACACTAGCATGATCCATTAATCATTTTGTATATTCTTCTATCATTATTCATGCTATTATTTCTCTCTACCTTTGCTATTCTGTTCAACTGTCTTTATCCCAACCTACGAGTTACACATTTTCTTTCCCATTCTCCTCCACATTCCAGCAGGCAACGACCAGGGGAGGAGTGAGAAAAAGAGGTCTTGCTGGCTGGAGCAAAACCATGACAGACACACCACAGGAAATGAGATCTACAGCTTAGCAGACATTATCCAGTTCTTCTATGATGGCACAGACCATATTCCACCCAGTATCTTCATCTTCGCAAGGCAAGACATTTCTCCCCTGGAAGTCACCCTCCCATGATGCATGAACAGGCCTTGATCATGACCAGCATCACTGCCAAAACACCCAAATACCACAATACACCACACTACAGCAGGAATATTCCCTAAATCTAAATACCACGACCAGGTCTTCACACATCCTCTCCTGCATTCATGATCATAAAGAACATCAAGATGAATGCAAAACCAAATGGTATTTGGAAGACTCTTCCCAGCTCACTGACATTCAACCTCGATAATTCTTGCCTTTTCAGTTATTTCTGGTGGAAACATTAGCTGTGACAGCTCCGATCCCACTCCACATGAATTGCATTCTTGGAGATTGCCATAGTAAACGAAGATGCATGGAAGCACTGAAGGTATCAGCTGGGTGGGGGAATTCATCCCAGAGAAAATCAGAGCTGGGCTGCTGTGCAGGCCTCAGCCTGTACACACACGTCAGAATGAATTATGTGTATCAGGACACAGTTTCTCTACCAAGGCCAACTATGAGAATTCATAAACAGGAAAGTCAAGAACACAAAGATTACATCCACCTCTTCATGTGCTCTTACAAATCCTGTTTGGGGAGGAGGAAAGAGCAATCATAATATCATCAATGGCTGCGGAAGCAGCTCTCAGGATGCCCACCACTACACAACAACCGCAGACTCAAGTGCTACCCTCCCACACACCCTCTCTCAACACAAGAGTGGAAAGGTCCATTAGGCAGCATTACACACTCTTCACATCACCCACTCTCACCCATACATCCCCAACACCAAGCAGACAGCAACACAAGGAACTGTCCCTGGGGATGGAGATTCATAAACTCAAAGGACACAATGACTCAAGATCCAAAAGGCCTACAATGCCAGACGCTTCAAAGCCTGGAAAAGATTCCTGGGCACAATCATCCATTCTCATATTGCTTCATGCTTTCCTCCATTTCCCACTCCAGCATGTACGTTTTCAGGACAAGATCATCTCCCAGTCTTGTGTTATCACATGGACCACTGATTTCCAGCTCCCACAGACAACTCTTCCCACTAATCATGATTACCCTTCACTTCAGGATATGGCCCTGATCAGTGCCAATGCCACATTCTCTTCACACTCTCCTCTGCTTTCAGGACTCTCCAATTGAAACACTGAGCGCTTGGAAGCAATACTGTTGGTAAAGCTGATGTCAGAACAACTCTAAAAGCAACAGGAATTGAATCTGTGATGTGAAAGTATAATCCAAATGGTGGTGAAAACCCATTATATATTCTCTATGAAAGCATTTGTTGTTTAGTTCCTAAAGTGAAGTGAGAGAATTAAAAAAAAAAAAAAAAGGAGAAGTTTTCAACAAGAAACCACATAGGATGCCAGCACAGGCAGCAGCTGGCGAACATAAGAAGGCACTGAACAGCACTATGGGGACTGTTACCAGCACAACCTGCACTTCTTGCTGCCTTGCAGCAAGCTAACCAGAAAACGCTACAGACCAGCGAGAGTATTTCGAAAGCCAATGGCGCTGCACCTCTCATCCCTATGTGTGATGATTTTATTCTTCAGGAAAATAACTCACACCCACAACACCAAACCTTAGATCCAGAAAGGAAAGGCTGCTACCTAAGGCAAGACCTTTCCTTTTTTACCCCACCCAACATCAACAGCCGGGCAGTTGGAGAACGACCCAGAGGCCAAGGCCCCACTCACACCTTGAAGCCCCCACCAAGCCCCAAACACCCACAGGCCCTGAGAGCTTAGCCCGGCTTCCACCAGCACCTGCCCAGACCACGGGACACAATGGGACAGGGGTGTCAAGGGCTGGGTGGACACTCAGCACCTTTATTTCCCACTCTCTCAAATAACACCAGGGGGGGCTCTGGCAATGACTAGGATAATAAAACACCATTCACTGCCTGAAACATATGCCAAGACCCTACTTCCCCAAATACAGAGACCATCTTCTACCCATTTCCATCAAAAAAAACTCTTTCCCAATGGAAGTCACCCTCCCTGCCATAAAGGAACAGGCCCTATTCCATGCCACTAGGAGAAGCACTGACACAACATTCACACAATGCTCCACCGTTAAAAAACACACCAACTCTAAAAATCAATCTGAGCATGACACAGATCTTCACATATCCTCGCCTTCCTTTACAATTGGCAAAAGGACATCTAGACAGATGAAAAGGCACACGGTATCTGCCAAGCTTTGATCCCAGTCTACACGGATCTTATTCTTGGACAGAAGCACAGGCCCATCACTACACAATGACTGTAGACTGAATTGTGACTCTCCACAACCATTTTTCCCAGCACAAGAGGGATACAATCCAGTGTTCCACACACTACGTGGCAACCCCTCGCACCAACACATCTGCCTGCATCAAGCAGGCAGCAGCACAAGGGTCTGGAGATTCATAACCTCCATAAAGAAATATTTTATTTTGTACCCGTGAAAGTAACACCAAGAGGGCTTGAGTAACAACCTCCATGCCTAGTACCCATTCACCTTCAGAAGCATCCACCAAGACCCCACCGCCTGCAGGGTCAAACAGGCTCCCACCAGCATCAGCCCAGACCCAGGAAAACAATGGCCAGAAGCGAAGTGGGATGTCGGGGACCCGGTGGAGAGGCCAGAGAGGGAGCAGCACACAACCCTTTTCTGAGCACAACCTGTCTCACCCACACATCACCTGCATCAAGCAGGAAGCAGCACAAGCGGATAGAGATTCATAACATCCATAAAGAAACATGTTATTTTGCACCCCTGAAAGCAAAACCTAGAGGGCTTGGGTAACATCCATTCACCCTCAGGAGCATCAACCAAGACCCCACTGCCTACAGCATCAAACAAACTTCCTACCAGCCCAGATCTTGGGAAACAATGGCCAGAAGGGAAGTGGGATGTCGGGGACCCGGTGGAGAGGCCAGAGAGGGAGCAGAACTGACCGTGTCCAGCAGAGCGGGCGGCTCCGGCTGCGTCTCCTTGGCCGCGGGGCCGGGCGCCGGGGGGCAGTTGGGGCTGAAAACCATCAGGTCGCTCTTGCCCGCGCCCTCCGCCACGCACAGGCTCCGACTCTGCCGCTGCGAGTACGACCAGCTCCCCACTTGGCTGGCGCACACCAGCGTCGCCGGCCCGCGCCCCGACAGCGCGCCCGCCCGCGGCACCCACCGCCACGCCCCGCACAGCACCACCGCCACCACCAACAGCCCCGACACCAAGCAGATGGCCGCCACCAGCCACGCGTTCAGCTTCCACGACGACAGCGACAAGCCCGACGCCGCCGACACGCCCTCCAAGCCCGACGCCGACACCCGCACCCCCGACGACCCCGACAAGCCCGACGCCGCCGCCTCGCCGCCCTCCCCCAGCGACACGCTCAGCGTGGCCGTGGCCGAGCGCGCCGGCTCCCCGTGGTCCCGCACCACGATCACCAGCCTCTGCCGCGGGCCGTCCGCCTCCTCCAGCGCCCGCGCCGTGCTCACCTCGCCGCTGTACAGCCCCACGCGGAACGGGCCCTTCCCCCGCGGCTCCCGCACCTCGTAGCGCAGCCACGCGTTGTAGCCCGAGTCCGCGTCCACCGCGCGGACCTTGGCCACCACCTGCCCCGCCGGCGCCCCCCACGCCGCCCACGCCCACAGCGACCCCGACGACGCCTCCTCCGACCACGAGCCCCACGACTCCCACGGCCCCCCCCGGCCCGCCCCGGACCCGACGCCAGCCACCGGCAGCAGCGCCGGCGCGTTGTCGTTCTCGTCCAACACCCACACCTGCACCGTCGCGTTGCCGCACAGCGACGGCTCCCCCGCGTCCACCGCCCGCACCTCGAACTCCAGCACCTGCACCTCCTCGTAGTCCAGCGGCCGCAGCGCCCACACGCGACCGCTCTCCGCCTCCACCGACACGTAGCTCGACGCCGAACCCGCACCCCCGACCGCACCCCCGACGCCGCCCTCCCACAACGAGTACCGAACGCGACCGTTGCCCGCCTCGTCCGGGTCCCAAGCCCGCACCCGAGCCAGCTCCGCGCCCGCCGCGTTGTTCTCCCGCGCCAGCACCGTGTACACGGCCTGCGCGAACGCCGGCGCGTTGTCGTTCACGTCCGACACCGGCACCCGCACCCGCCGCAGCCCGACCAGCGCCGGCGACCCGCCGTCCTCCGCACGCACCTCCACCTCGTACTCCGACACCGCCTCCCGGTCCAGCGCCTCACGCACCACCAGCGAGTACGACCCCGACACCGACGACACCACAGCGAACGGCGACGCCGGCACCACCCAGCACCGCACGCGCCCGTTCGACCCCGAGTCCCGGTCCCACACGCTCAGCAGCGCCACCACCGTCCCCACCGCCGCGTCCTCCGACACCGGCACCGACAGCGACGTCACCCGCACCTCGGGCGCGTTGTCGTTCTCGTCCACCACCTCCAGTTCAACTCTGCAGTGACCAGACAAAGGGGGAGTGCCCTGGTCTGTTGCCTTAACGTGTAAGACAAAAAAAGGAACAGCTTCATAGTCCAGACTGCCCGTCAGTCGGATCTCCCCGCTCTTCGGACCTATGCTGAAGACATCGAAGCCAGAGGGAGGATCAATAGTTTCCATGTCATAAATCACCTCTCCATTGACACCCACGTCCGGATCCGTGGCATTCATTCGCACCACTAGCATACCCTCTCGAGCGCTCTCCGGCAGCTGCACTTTGTACACCGACTGGTTGAACTGGGGAGCGTTGTCGTTCGCGTCCAGCACCGAGATCTCCAGCTCCATCGTGCCCGACAGAGCCGGCCGGCCCCCGTCACTCGCCGTCAGCAGCAATCGGTGCACCGGAACAGTCTCACGGTCCAGGGGTTTCGTTAGCACCAGGAACAGGGGTTTACTCCGCGAGTTACTGTTTTCTTCTTCTATTTTAAAGTGGTCGCTGGGGCTGAGCGTGTACGAGAGCTGCGCGTTCGCTCCGATATCCGCGTCCGACGCGCCCTCCAGCGGGAACCGAGAGCCCGGCACGGTGTTTAACTCCGGGATGCTGAGGTTCTTGCGGGCGGCGGGGAAGAGCGGGGCGTTGTCGTTGATGTCGGTGACCTCCAGCTCCACGTGGAAGACGCGCAGCGGCCGCTCGAGCAGCACCTCCAGGCGCAGGGCGCACGGCGCGCTCTTCCCGCACAGCTCCTCCCGGTCCAGCCGCCCGCTCACCACCAGCGCCCCGCTCGCCCCGCTCACCTCCACGCTCGCCCGCCGGCCCTGCGCCACCAGCCGCAGCCGCCGCGCCTCCGCCTCGCCCGCCTCCAGGCCCAGCTCCTGCGCCACACGCCCCACCACCGTCCCCACCTTCGCTTCCTCCGGCACCGAGTAGCGCACCTGCCCGACCACCAGCGCCCACGCCGCCTGCACCACCAGCACCCGCACCGCAGCACCCCGACACCAGCCCATCGCCGCCAACGCCCGACCGGGACCCGCACGCCTCTCCTCTCCTCACCGCCCCGACCCGCACAGCTCCGCCCCGCGCCGCCCCCCCGCGCTCCCAGACGGGCTCTGCGCCGCCCCGACCGCCCCCGCCGGGGCTCAGCCTGCAGCGACACCGTGTGCTCAGCCACAGACCCGCAACGACTCTTCCTTCCTTCTCATTTACTCTCTTCTCTCCCTTTCTTCTTGCTAGTCTCTTTTTCTTCCATTCTATTTTTCATCCATTCGCTTTTATAAATTCTTCTTCACCTTCCACTCTCTCCTTTCATCTGTTCTGTCTCTTCTCTTCCCTCTCCTCTTCCTCTTGCTCTGCTCTCCCCGACTCTTCTCTCCCCTGTCCCTCCCCATTCCAGCCTTCTCTCTTCTTTATCTTCACTTTATCATTCGACAGTCACGTCCGGAGCCGCGGTGGAGAAGATCAAAGTCAGAGCCATCAGCGATAATTACAAGGCATCAACGCCAATTACCGGGCGGGGGTCTCTCACCTACACTGAGGCTGTTAGGAACCATCTCCGTTCACCGGACAGAGGTAATCTTTAGCGTTTATTACGTCCCAGTAACCTCCTTTATCGTTTCTTTCTTCTCCAGAGCCTCGCACTCTCCACGCCACCGGCCTTGCCCTCCTTTCCCATCCATACATTCTTTTCTTTCCTTCTTTATTTCCTCTTCTCTTTCTGTTTGCGGCGTTTTGTTCGTCTACTTCCTTGTCTTCTTTCCTCTCTCTCCGCACTCTCTCTTCCCCTTTTTCTTTTCTCCTCCTTCTCCTGTTCCTTCTTGCACTGCTGTCTCCGACTCCACCTTCCCCTTTCCCTTCCAGCCTTCTCTCTCCTTTACTCTCGCTGGAGACCAGGTACTCATTACGGAGCAGCAGCGCTAATTACGGATACTCTAATCAAGGGAGAGATTATAAAGGATCAAATCCATTTAACGTTTTTTTGCACTCTGGTCATTTCATTAATGTTTTCTTCCATTCTTTCTCTTCTTCCTCATTTTCCTTCCGTAATTACTTTCTTAGTCATCCCTGTCTCGCTTCTTCCTATTTGTTTCCCCGTTACCTCCTGATGCTCCTGATCAGAGAGCCGAGGATGCCGAGATCCTCAAACCCAGTTGTAGAAAGGCAAAGTCAAGAACGCTCGATAACTCTTCTACCAGCTCTTCCTTCGTTTCTTTCGCTTCCTTCGGTCTTTGTTTCTTCCTTGTGTGCATTTTCATTGCAGTCCCTGCCTTTCTTCTTAATTTCTTTTTCGTTTCTTACTTTTTTTCCCCCCAATTCTGTCTCTTTCTTTTTCTATCCCGCTCTGGTCTGTTGGACATGTACTTCACTTGTGCTTCCACTCGTATTTCCCTTTTTCCTTTCCACTTCCACCAGCATATTTTACATCTTTACAACATGTTTGACGTGAAGCACAGTCAAGCCCTTCGGCAAGAGCTTTCATTCCATTTCTCGTCTCTACTGCTTTCCATCTCTCTGCAAGGTGAACCCTCCTGCAGTCCTCATTCTAGGCGACACAGACTGCTGCCGCAACACTCCTTCCAGGCCTCTCAAGGACACAGAAAATATCAGAGCAAGACCAGCAGATGGCAAAGAACAGCACTGCTACATCACAACAGAACCCACCACCCACATAAACAGAAGACCAAGCTCCAGCCTCATGGATGTTTAACAAAACAGACTCAAAAAAATCCAGACAACATATGGGGGATCGTTCAGTTGGGAAATTGCACGTATCGCAGCTCAATACATCAACCCTTCAACAAGGATGGAAAACATGGGGCACACACAGCTCGCACGCTTCAGAAACCTTGATGTCAAGCATGTTCTTTTCTCATGAATGCAAAATGTCAAGTTCTTGGTTCTTCCTATGGGCAGACACACACTGCAAACACAACACAGACAGAACCTTGGTACTCAGGGCTATTAGTCCCCACAGAATAATGCTCTTTCATCACTACGAGCCACACTTCCCCTCAGCCAAACAAAAGACACAGAGAGAGACTATGGCATTTTTTACGAGATTATCCCAGCAATGCTCAACACATCAGCTCCAAGAAAGACATTGGACACCTCTCCCATCTGTTCTTCTGCCACCACCTCAAATATTTCCAGGAAGCAGCAGGAGTGGAATGAGACTAGATAGTGGTGGCTTTGTTGATCCACACCTACATGTATGACAAGCAAGGCAACATTCCATTGACCCAACATGAAGATACCACAACGAAACAGGAACAAGAGTAAATCTGTCGCTCAAATTCACCCTCTTCAGTTACCATTGACTTACCTGTAGCAGCCAATGTTGATTCTGCAGAAAAGGAAATTCAGGACAACAGAATTTAATCCAAGAGATATTTCTCCTTAACATTAGCAATGATTTCCAGAGATATCAGGCAGAACGAAAAAACGCCAATAGCCCAGACAACACATGAGGTAATCTTACAGTCTGGAAATTGCACCTGTCACAGCTCAACACATCAGTCCTTCAACAAGGATAACAAAACCACAGGCAAACTACAGCTCCAAAACTTCAGAAACTTTGAGGCAGTGCACGTTCTTCCACCTCCATGACAACTGCCAAGTTCTTGCTTCATTCTGTGGGCAGGCACACACTGACAACACATCGCAACCGGAACCTTGGTACCCAGGGGCACTAGTCCCTGCAGAAAAATGCTCTTTCATCAGCATAAGCCACACTTCAATCAGCCAAAAGACACAAAGGGAAGACCATGGCATTTTGGATGAGATTATCCCACCATTACTCAATACGTCCACTCTGAGAAAGACACAGGAGAATTCCTCTCCCATCTGTCCTTCTGCCAACACCTCACATGATTCCAGGAACCAGATGGAATGGAATGAGAGTAGATAGTGGTGGCTTTGCTGGTCCACATCTACAGGCATGACAAGCAAGGCAACATTCCATTGACCCAACATGAAGATACCACAACAAAACAGGAACAAGAGCATATATCTCTCTCTCAAATTCAACTTCTTTAGGTATCATTGACTTACCTGTAGCATTCCTGGTTGCTTCTTCAGAAAAGAAAATGGTTTCAGGATAGTAGAATTTAATTCAAGAATTATTTCCCCTTAACATTAACAGTGATTTCTGGTGAAATTGGGCAGAAAGAACTTACTCTCATTCTCAACAGCTTTGAGATCTGTGAACAGTGCACTGTGCTCGCTTATGCACTTCTATCACAAGGGAAGCAAGAGGCAGGAGGAAATCTAATGATATTCTCTCAACATCATCCTCTCTCCCAGAGAGGGGAAAAACTCACGATAGCCAGAACCCCAAACCTCTGCAAACTGATAGCTCCCAAAATTCTTACCTCTCCATCTCATCCAGTATTTCTAACACATTGTCAATGACACAAGGGAAATCCAAAAGGGTGGGAGTCTTGGCTGAGAGCAGATAAGAAAAACAACGAAGCCCAAGACAGAGTACAGAAATGCATGATTTATGAGCAACTTGAATACAGAGAGCACTCCTGACCCTGCTTAGTGAGACCAAGAGCAGGAAGATACCCAAGCAGGGGGTCAGAGAAGCCTGGTAACAGTCACAAAATTTACAAAAGTGTCTGTTGGAGCAATAACATTCCACCTCAAAACCAAGTCATTAAAAGGCATGTGTGGCTGATGGCTTTACAACCAGGAACACCATGAAGAAAAGAGCCCTCTAAGATATGCAGAACTTCTAGAGATTCTGAGAAGACCCTGGGCCAAACAACTCTGTGTTTTAGTGTCTTCCCAACATTTTCCTTTGGAATCCTCTATCCCAAACCCTGGGAAATGAGATCCAGAGCTGCACAGACATTACCCAGTACTTTACCAATGGTACAGTCCACGTTCTGTACAACATCTCCAGATCCTCAGAAAAGACTCTTTGATGCTCATCATCCTCCTCCACATGACACAGACCCTAATCTGTACAGCTTGCAGAATCACTGCCTTAATACCCAGACATTGCTCAAGAACAGGAACTTCCTCCAACAAGAAAATCCATCCTGTCCACCACACACAGGCACATTCTTACCTTCCCTCACTACTGAAAAAAACACTATCTAGGAGGATGCAAAGCCACACAGTCTCTAAGACTCTCCCCTCAAATTCACCCTGAATGTTTTGTGCCTTTTCAGCAACCCCAGCTCCAAACAACAGACACATGCACAGTAAAGATCTTACAGATTCCATCAGTAGAACTGAGTCTGCTCTGATCTCAGTCCATGTGGATTTCATTCCTGGAGACAATCACAATAAATGCTGACGCACAGAATCACTCAAGATATCAGCTTGATGAGAAAATTTGTACCAGAGAAAGTTCAGAGTTGGGCTGCAGAGCAGGGTTTGGCCTACACGCACACACACATCAGCACGTGTTTCACGACAGAACCACAGAAAATGATGAAGTGCAACAACACTCAGGATAGCAACGGGCTGGGAGAATTTGAACCACAGGATACCCAGAGCTGAGCTGCTCTGAAGGACCATAAGGTTGAAGCACTGCCAGCTAAGAACACCCTTATACTATGTATTAATCACATCGTATATTCTTCTAACATTATTCATGCTATTATTTTTCTCTTCTTTGTTCTTCTGTTAAACTGTCTTTATACCAACACACGAGTGAGACGTTCTTCTTTTCCTTTGTCCTCCACATTCCAGCAGGTGAGGGAAGGGGAGGAGTGAGTGAGAGGCCTTAAGGTACTTTGTATCTGGCTGGACAGAAACCGTTACAGATGCACCATGAGAAAGGAGATCTGCACGTTAGCAGATGTTCTCCAGTCCTTCCCCAAAGACACAGACCATGCTCTACCCAGTATCTTCATTTCCATCAGGCAAGACACCTCTCCTCTGCAAGTCACACCCCATGACGCATGAACAGGCCCTTATCAATACCACAAGGGGCATCACTGCCAAAACTCCCACACACTGCTCCACAGAAGGACTGTTCCCTAAATTTAAATACCACATTGACCATGACCCACGTCTTCACACAATCTCTCCTTCCCTCATAATCGGTACAAAGAATACCTGGATGGATAGGAAGCCACATGGTGTCCAGCAGACTCTTCCTATGTGCCTAAACTTTCAGTCATTTCAGGTGGAAACTCTACAGAGCTGCACAATATATTTATAGTTCTCACACATTCTGTGATTGGAGTTGTGATCTCAGTCCACGCGAATTTCATTCTTAGAGACTATCGCAGCAAATGCTGACTCACAGAAGCACACAAGATATCAGCGGGGCGAGATAAATTGCATCATAGGAAAATCAGAGCTGGGCTGTTGTGCAGGGTTTGGCCTGTGCACGCACACATCAGTACAAACCATGTGTAATAGGACTACATCTCTACTGAGGCCAACTGTCAGAGTTCACAAGCAAGGGAAGTCAAGAACAGAAGAATTACAACCACCTTCTCATATTCTCTTACAAACCCTGCTGGGGGAGGAGGAAAGAACAATCATAGCAACATCAATGGCTGTGGAAGATCCTCCTGATGCCCACCACTACACAACAAGCACACATTCAAACACACAATCCCTCTCCCAACATAAGAGTAAGAAGTCCCATCAATCAGTTCTCACCTACACATCTCCAACACCAGGCAGGCAGCAGCACAAAGAACTGTCCCTGAGGATGGAGTTTCATAAACTCAAAGGACATTCCAATTCCACACAATGTCACAAACTCCAGAAGGCCTACAATGCCAGACACTACAAAGCTGGGAAAAGATTCCTGAGCACAATCATTCCATTCTCATCCTGCTTCATGTTTTTCTCTACTCCCCACTCTAGGATGTATGTTTTCAGGACAAGAGGATCATCTCCCTATATTTAACCTTTGCCTACACTCTAAGTAGTTTAACCTTTTAATCATTACTCATCATTAAATCAAATACATATTCTAGGTCTTACACTTCCTGTATAACCTGTTGGTTCAGTTGGACTGGGCTTTAGACCAGTCATAGAAAGGCCTATTGCATTATATTATAATAGTCAGGCCTAGGCATAACTGAGCAGCATTGTTATAACTACCCTAAAGAACACTTTCCCAACACCACTTAACACAATACTTATCACAATCCACTGGAAGTAATACCTAAGTTTTACATCAAGTCATGCTACTTTCTTATTTTCCTTAAAACAATCCCCTCCTGAGGATCAGCATGGAAGCATTACAGCAACTTCAGTGACTCTGGAAGCTACTATAGATACCCATGTACTATAGTATGAGTGCAGGTTGAAGAGTTGCCTTCTTTCAACACACCTGAACTGTGCATTAATCACTTTGTATATTCTTTTATCATTAACCATGCTATTATTTTTCCCTTCCTTTGCTGTTATGCTAAACTGTTGTCTCAACCCATGAGATACATATCTTATATCCCAGATTCCCCAAAATTCCAGCAGGCAACGGGAAGAGAAGAATAAGCAAGTGGCCTTGTGGTAATTAATTCCTGGCTGGAGCAAAACCATGACAGACACACCATGGGAAATGAGATCTAATGTTTAATGGACATTCTCCAGTTCTTCCACGTTCCTCCCAGTATCTTTACTTCCACCAGGGAGGACTTTTCTCCTCTGCAAGTCACCCTGGATGAATAGGATGAATAGGATGGATGAATAGGCCCTGATCAATGTCACAAGCAGCATCACTGCCACAACCCCCAGACACTGAGCCACAGCAGGAATACGCCCTAAACCTAAATACCACTTGGACCATGACCCAGGTCTCCACACAGCCTCTCCCTCCCTCATCATCAGATTAAAGAACATCAGGATGAATGCAAAGCTAAATGCTTCTTGGAAGACTTTTCCCAGACGACTGACCATCAACCTCAATACTTTGCGTCTATTCAGTCATTTCATGCGGAAACTCTATAGACCTGCACATTGTGTTTACAGTTCTTACAGATTCTCTGAAAGGAGCTGTGACAGCTCTAATCCCACTCCACTCGAATTTCATTCTTGGAGCACATTGCACAGAAGCACTCAAGATATCAGCTGGGTGGGAGAATTCATCCCAGAGAAGACTGGAGTTGGGCTGCTCTGCAGGGTTTGGCCTGTACACACACATCAGAATGAACCATGTGTATTTGGACACAACATCTCTACTGAGGCCGATTATGAAAATTCACAAGCAGGGCAAGCCAAGAACACTAAGATTCCACCCACCTCTTCATGTGCTCTTACAAGTCCTATCGAAGGAGGAGCAAGGGACAAGCACAGCAATATCAATGGCTGTGGAAGCTGCTCTGAGGATTACCACCACTACACAACGACCGCAGACACAAGCACTACCCTCCCGCTAACCCTTTCCCAACACAAGAGGAAAAAGTACATCGGAAGGTGTTTCAAACTCTGCGTGTCGCCCGCTCTCACCAACAAATCCCCAACGTCACGTAGATCTAGAAAACATCCAAAATCAGACACTTGGATGCCTGGAGCAGAAAGAAATAGAAGAAATTGTACCATGAGGAGAGAGAACCCCGAAGTTGGAGTCGGCACCTTGAGTCACATACATCTCTTGTCAAGAAGAATCACAAAGGTGGAGGACCATGTTTTCAACAAGAAACCACATTGGATGCCAGCACAGGTAAGTAGTCAGCAAACTAAACAACACTATGGGGACTGACACCAATAGACCCTGCACTGCTTGTAGACCGACAGCAAGTTCAACTGAAAATGCTACCGACCAGGAAGAGTATTTCAAAAACCAACGGTGCTGCACCTTTCAGTAGCAATTCCATTCTATGGGAGAATAACTCACATCCACACCACCAAACCATAGATTCAAAAGAGAAAGGCCTTATTTACCTCACCCAACATCAACACCTGGAACTTCTGACAATAAGTCAGAGGCCAAGGCCCATTCACACGTTGAAGCTACAACCAGCAACCACAACCCACAGGTCTTGCCAGCTCACAGCGGCTCCCACCACTGCCAGCCTAGACTGTGGGACACAACAGGACAGGGGCATCGGGGGCCAGCAGTGTGCCCCACACCTTTATTCCACACCACCTAAGAAACACTCTGGGGGGCTCTGGCAATGACCAGGAAAGAAAAATCACCAAAAGATGTGCCAAGATGACACGGTCTGCAGGACCATCCTAGCTCCCACCAGCGCCCACCCAGACCAAGAGACACAAGTGACACAACGAACACACATTCAAGTGCTGCCCTCACATAATCCCTCTCCCAACATAAGAGAAAAAAAGCCTATCAGGCAGTGTTCCACACCCTGCATGGCACCTCTTCCCCGCAACACGTCCCCGATGTCAGGCAGGCAGCAGCACAGACCTGTCCTGTTCCTGGCCCCACCTTCAAAGGGCATTGTTTCAGAGCTGGGCTGCTGTGCAGGGTTTGGCCTGTACACACACATCACAATGAACCATGTGTATTGGGACACAGCATCTCTACCAAGGCCGACTATGAGAATTTGCAAGCAGGGCAAGTTAGGAACACAAAGATTACACCCACATAGTCATGAGTTAGCATAGTAACATCAATGGTTGTGGAAGCTGCTCTCAAGATGCCCACTACTATACAATGATCGCAGACTCAAATGCTACCCACCCACAACGCCTCTCCCAGCACAAGAGCAAAAAGGTCCACCAGAAGGTGCTCCACACTCTGCATTTTACCCACCCTCACCAACACATGCCCAAAGTCAGGCAGATCCAAAAATCATCCAAAATCAGACACTTGCATGTCTGTACTCTAATGGGTGAAATTGCACCATGAGGAGAGAGAATCCTGAAGCTGGAGTCACGTTCTTGTTGCCAAGAAGAATCACAGAGAAGAAGGACAATGAAGTTTAAACAAAAAAACCACATTGCATACCAGCACAGGGAGAAGTCAGCGAACCAAAGAATGCATAAACAGCACTATGGGGACTGTCACCAAGATAGCCTGCAACTCTTGGAGCCCTGCAACAAGCTCACCTGAAAATTCTGCAGACCAACAAGAGTATCTCAAAAGCCGATGGGGCTGCACCTCTCACCCCTATCAGCGGTGATTTGATTCATGAGAGAACAACTCACACCCAAAACAACAACTTTTAGATAGCAAAGAGAAAATCTGCTACTTAAGACAAGACATTTCCTTACTTATCCAACCCAACATCAACACCCAGGGGACTTTAGCAACGACCCAGACCCCAAGTCCAAATAAAGAACAAATCACTCCACCAGCAAAGAGACCCCTCAGACTCAGTCCGGATACCTCGAGCCCAAGACCAAACCACGGGATATAATGGAAAAAAAAGGGTCAGAAGGGAAAAAGGGCATCGGGGACCCGGTGGAGAGGCCAGAGAGGGAGCAGCACTGACTGTGTCGAGCAGAGCGGGCGGCTCCGGCTGCGTCTCCTTGGCCGCGGGGCCGGGCGCCGGGGGGCAGTTGGGGCTGAACACCATCAGGTCGCTCTTGCCCGCGCCCTCCGCCACGCACAGGCTTCGGCTCTGCCGCTGCGAGTACGACCAGCTCCCCACTTGGCTGGCGCACACCAGCGTCGTGTGTGCTGACACACAGAAGAACACAAGATATCAGCCGGGCGAGATAAATCGCATCATAGGAAAATCAGAGCTGGGCTGCTGTGCAGGGTTTGGCCTGTACATGCACACATCAGTACAAACCATGTGTAATAGGACTACATCTCTACTGAGGCCGATTGTGAGAGTTTACAAATACGGGAAGTCAAGAATGGAATAAATACAACCACCTTCTCATGTGCTCTTACAAACCCTGCTGGGGGAGGAGGAAAGAACAATCATAGTAACATCAATGGCTGTGGAAGATCCTCCTGATGCCAAACACTACACAACGAACACACATTCAAGTACTGCCCTCACATAATTCCTCTCCCAACATAAGAGCCAAAAAGCCTATCAGGCAGTGTTCCACATCCTGCATGGCACCTCTTCCCAGCAACACATCCCCGATGCCAGGCAGGCAGCAGCACAAGGCCTGTCCTGTTCCTGGCCCTGTCCTCAAAGGGCATTGTGGGACACCACACAATGTCTCAAGATCAGAAGGCCTACAATGCCTAACACTCCATTCTTACCATGCCTGATGCCTTCCTCCATTCCCCACTCTAGGATGTATGTTTTCAGGACAAGATGATCACCTCCCACTCTTGTCTTATCACACAGCCCATGGTTTCCCACTGATTTCCACCTCCCATGAACAGACCCTGAGACATCAAGCATAAAAAGATGAAACACAAATCATCACCACGCTGACATACAACCCCACATGAGGAGGAGTAAGGAACCATCACAGCAACTTCAATGGTGTTGGAAGCTACTACAGATGCCCACCCACTACAGAACAATGGAAGGCTGAAGCACTACCTTTTTACAACACCTATGCACTTGGCATTAATCACTTTATTTTTTTTAATCATTATTATGGTTATTTTTTCTCTTTCCTGTTCTGCTAAACTGTCTTTATGTCAACCCACGAGTTTTACAACCTTCTTTCTCATTCTCCTCTACATATTAGCAGGCAAGGGGAAGGGAAAGAGTGAGCAAGTGGCCTTGTAGTACAAACAGTTGTTGTCTAGGAGCAAAACTGTGACAGACACACCATGGGAAAGGATGTCTAAAGCTTATTCGACATTCTCCATTTCTTCCCCAATGACAAGGACAAGCACCTTCATTTCCATTAGGCAAGACAATTCTCCTCTGGAAGTCACCTACCATGTGACGCATGAACAGGCATTGACCAATGCCACAAAGAGCATCACTGCCACAATCCCCACATACTGTTCCACAACAGGAACATTCCCTAAATCTAAATACCACTGTGACCCAGGTCTTCACACAATCTCTATTTTCCTCATGATCAGCATCAAGAATATCTAGATGGATGCAAAGCCACATGGTGTTAGGCAGACTCTTCCTACATGCCTAACCTTTCGGTCATTTCAGGTGGAAACTCTATAGACCAGCACATTATATTTACAGTTCTTACAGATTCTCTGATAGGAGCTGTGACAACCCTGGTCCCACTCCATGTCAATTTCATTCTTGGAGCACACTGCAGTAAATGCTGATGCACAGAAGCCCTCAACACATGGTGTCAGCTGGGTTGGATAATTTGTACCATCAGAAACCAGAGCTGGGATGCTCTGAAGGGTTTGGCATGTATGTCCCACACATGGGAATCAACCCTCTGTGATTGCAGGTTGTATCACTGCACACTCGAGTGAAGTTGAGCGCACAATGATTACACCAACCTCTTTTTGACTCCCTTTGGAAAATCAACAGTCAGTGCAACATCAACAGATCTGGACAATACTACACATGCCCACCTATACACAATGACCGCATACTGAATTGCGGTCCTCACACAACCCTTTTCTGAGCACAACCTGTCTCACCCACACATCACCTGCATCAAGCAGGAAGCAGCACAAGCGGATAGAGATTCATAACACCCATAAAGAAACATGTTATTTTGCACCCCTCAAAGCAACACCTAGAGGGCTTGGGTAACATCTATTCACCCACAGGAGCATCAACCAAGACCCCACTGCCTACAGCATCAAACAAACTCCTACCAGTATCAGCCCAGACCTTGGGAAACAATGGCCAGAAGGGAAGTGGGATGTCGGGGACCCGGTGGAGAGGCCAGAGAGGGAGCAGAACTGACCGTGTCCAGCAGAGCGGGCGGCTCCGGCTGCGTCTCCTTGGCCGCGGGGCCGGGCGCCGGGGCGCAGTTGGGGCTGAACACCATCAGGTCGCTCTTGCCCGCGCCCTCCGCCACGCACAGGCTCCGGCTCTGCCGCTGCGAGTACGACCAGCTCCCCACTTGGCTGGCGCACACCAGCGTCGCCGGCCCGCGCCCCGACAGCGCGCCCGCCCGCGGCACCCACCGCCACGCCCCGCACAGCACCACCGCCACCACCAACAGCCCCGACACCAAGCAGATGGCCGCCACCAGCCACGCGTTCAGCCTCCACGACGACAAGCCCGACGCCGCCGACACGCCCTCCAAGCCCGACGCCGACACCCGCACCCCCGACGACCCCGACAAGCCCGACGCCGCCGCCTCGCCGCCCTCCCCCAGCGACACGCTCAGCGTGGCCGTGGCCGAGCGCGCCGGCTCCCCGTGGTCCCGCACCACGATCACCAGCCTCTGCCGCGGGCCGTCCGCCTCCTCCAGCGCCCGCGCCGTGCTCACCTCGCCGCTGTACAGCCCCACGCGGAACGGGCCCTTCCCCCGCGGCTCCCGCACCTCGTAGCGCAGCCACGCGTTGTAGCCCGAGTCCGCGTCCACCGCGCGGACCTTGGCCACCACCTGCCCCGCCGGCGCCCCCCACGCCGCCCACGCCCACAGCGACCCCGACGACGCCTCCTCCGACCACGAGCCCCACGACTCCCACGGCCCCCCCCGGCCCGCCCCGGACCCGACGCCAGCCACCGGCAGCAGCGCCGGCGCGTTGTCGTTCTCGTCCAACACCCACACCTGCACCGTCGCGTTGCCGCACAGCGACGGCTCCCCCGCGTCCACCGCCCGCACCTCGAACTCCAGCACCTGCACCTCCTCGTAGTCCAGCGGCCGCAGCGCCCACACGCGACCGCTCTCCGCCTCCACCGACACGTAGCTCGACGCCGAACCCGCACCCCCGACCGCACCCCCGACGCCGCCCTCCCACAACGAGTACCGAACGCGACCGTTGCCCGCCTCGTCCGGGTCCCAAGCCCGCACCCGAGCCAGCTCCGCGCCCGCCGCGTTGTTCTCCCGCGCCAGCACCGTGTACACGGCCTGCGCGAACGCCGGCGCGTTGTCGTTCACGTCCGACACCGGCACCCGCACCCGCCGCAGCCCGACCAGCGCCGGCGACCCGCCGTCCTCCGCACGCACCTCCACCTCGTACTCCGACACCGCCTCCCGGTCCAGCGCCTCACGCACCACCAGCGAGTACGACCCCGACACCGACGACACCACAGCGAACGGCGACGCCGGCACCACCCAGCACCGCACGCGCCCGTTCGACCCCGAGTCCCGGTCCCACACGCTCAGCAGCGCCACCACCGTCCCCACCGCCGCGTCCTCCGACACCGGCACCGACAGCGACGTCACCCGCACCTCGGGCGCGTTGTCGTTCACGTCCACCACCTCCAGCTCCACCTTGCAGTGGCCTGAAAGAGGGGGTGTCCCCTGGTCTTTTGCCTTAATATGTAGCTCATAGAAAGGAACGGCCTCAAAGTCCAGGGCACCCGTGAGTCGGATCTCCCCGTGCATGGAATCAATACTGAATATATCGGAGCCCGTGGAAGGAACAATACTTTCCATTTCATAAATCACTTCTCCATATATTCCCAAGTCTGGATCCGTGGCATTCATACGAGCCACCAGTGTTCCCTTTAAGGCGTCTTCTGGTAAATGGATGTTGTACACGGACTGGTTGAACTGGGGAGCATTGTCGTTTACATCCAGCACCGAGATCTCCAGCTCCATCGTGCCCGACAGAGCCGGCCGGCCCTCGTCACTCGCCGTCAGCAGCAAACGGTGCACGGGAACCGCCTCGCGGTCCAAGGGTTTCGTCAGCACCAAAAAAAGGGATTTACTCCGCTTACTATTTTCTTCTTCTATTTTAAAGTGGTCGCTGGGGCTGAGCGTGTACGAGACCTGAGCGTTCGCTCCTATATCCGCGTCCGACGCGCCCTCCAGCGGGAACCGAGAGCCGGGAGGAGAATTCTCCGGTAAAGTGAGGTTCTTGCGGGCGGCGGGGAAGAGCGGGGCGTTGTCGTTGATGTCGGTGACCTCCAGCTCCACGTGGAAGACGCGCAGCGGCCGCTCGAGCAGCACCTCCAGGCGCAGGGCGCACGGCGCGCTCTTCCCGCACAGCTCCTCCCGGTCCAGCCGCCCGCTCACCACCAGCGCCCCGCTCGCCCCGCTCACCTCCACGCTCGCCCGCCGGCCCTGCGCCACCAGCCGCAGCCGCCGCGCCTCCGCCTCGCCCGCCTCCAGGCCCAGCTCCTGCGCCACACGCCCCACCACCGTCCCCACCTTCGCTTCCTCCGGCACCGAGTAGCGCACCTGCCCGACCACCAGCGCCCACGCCGCCTGCACCACCAGCACCCGCACCGCAGCACCCCGACACCAGCCCATCGCCGCCAACGCCCGACCGGGCCCCGCACGCCTCTCCTCTCCTCTCCTCTCCTCACCGCCCCGACCCGCACAGCTCCGCCCCGCACAGCTCCGCCCCGCACAGCTCCGCCCCGCGCCGCCCCCCCGCGCTCCCAGCCGGGCTCTGCGCCGCCCCGACCGCCCCCGCCGGGGCTCAGCCTGCAGCGACACCGTGTGCTCAGCCACAGACCCGCAACGACCGACCGACTGCACTCCGCTCTCTTCTTGTATTCCTTCTTCCTCTTTCTTCCTTTCATTTAGTCTCGTTTCTCTCTCTCTATTCTCCTTTTCTTCCATTCGCTTTTATACATTCTCTTTCAACTCTCTCCTTCCTTCTGTTCCGTCTCTCCTCTTCCTTCTTCTGCTCCTTCTCTCTCTGCCCTTCCCAACTCTTCTCTCCCCTGTCCCTCGCCATTCCAGCCTTCTCTCTTCTTTATCTCCAATTTATCACTCGGCAGTCGCCTCCCGCACCGCGGTGAAGATCAAAGACAGAGCCCATCGGCGATAATTACCGGGCGTCATCGCTAATTTCGTGGCGGGGGTCTCCTTTCGCCGGACAGAGGTAATCTCCTTTAGCGTTTATTACGTCCCAGTAACCTCCTTTATCGTTCCTGTCATCTCCCGATCCTCCCACGCTCCACGCCACCAGCCCCGCGCTCCTTTCCCATCCTTTCATTCCTTTCTTTCCTTCTTGCTTTCCTTTTCCCTTTCTGTTTCCGACGTTTTCGTTTTCTACTTCCTTCTCTTCCTTCCTCTCCGCATTCTCTCTTCCGCTTTTTCTTTTCTCCTCCTTCTCCTCTTCCTTCTCCCCCTGCTGTTCCCCAGTCTTGACTACACCTTCTCCTTTCCCTTCCAGTCTTCTCTCTCCTTTACCCTCGCTGGCAGCTCCCCAGTCGTCTCCGGCGCCGAGACAGACACCACCAAAGTCTAGGTGGTAATTACAGAGCAGGAGGAGGCTGTTAATGACCAAGTTCATTCTGCACTGTAGAAAACCCCTTTGAACCCGTATACTTTCTTTCATCCTTTCTTCCTCTTCTTTCCCATCTTCCTACTGTATTTACTCTCTTAATCATTTCTGCCTCGCTTTTTCGGTTTTATTTCTTTGGTGTCATATCTGATTTTTACTTTCTCTTTTCCCGGTACCTTCTTTCTTCTCTCTTTCGGTGCCATGGTGGGAAAATCGTTTATCCTTCTCAATGTCTCCCTTCCTTCTATCTTCCCATCTCTTGCTTCGTTCGGGGTTGATCTTCTTTCTCTCTATTATTCCTTTCTTTTCTCCAGTTCCCATCAAGCCTTGCACAGGGTTTCTGAGCGACCAGGATGCCGAGATCCTCAAATCCATTCAGTCTATAAAGAGAACATAATAACGGTGGACATCTCCTCTACCAGCTTGCTTGCTTGCTTGCTTCCTTCCTTCCATTCCATGCCTTTTTGGTTCATTTATCTTTCTTTTGGGGTTTTTTTTCACCTTCAACCTTCTTTTCTGACTCTTTTTCTTTCATGCTCCACCCTGCAAGACTTTTCTTATGATTCACTTCTGCTTACACACTTGTTTCTTCTTTTCCTTTCTTCCTCCACCGCTCTATTTTACGTGTCTACAACATGTTTGACGTGAAGCACAGTCAAGCCCTTCAGCAAGAGCTTTCACTCCTCTTCCCTACTGCCTTCCATTTCTCCGCATGGGGAACAACATTCCTGCTTCTCCTCAGTCTAGGCTACACAAACTGCTGCCGCAACACTCCTTCCCAGCCCTCTCAAGGACACAGAAAGTATCAGAGCAAGGCAGCAGATGGCAAAGAACGGCTCTGCTACACCACAACAGAACCCACCACCCACACAAACACAAGACCAAGCTCCAGCCTCAGGGACGTTTAATAATACAGACTCCAAAAAATCCAGATAACACATGGGGGATCGTTCAGTTGGGAAATTGCACCTATCACAGCTCAACACATCAACACTTCAACAAGGATAAAAAGCCACACACAGCTCCCACACTTCAGAAACCTTGAGGCAGAACTTTTCTTTCCTTCTGAATGCCAAATATCAAGCTCTTGCTTCTTCCTGTGGGCAGGCACACACTGACAACACATCGCACACAGAACCTTGGTACCCAGGGCCATTAGTCCCCACAGAATAATGCTCGCTCATCACCATGAGCCACACTTCCCGCAGACAAACAAATGACACAAGGGAAAGGCCGTAGCATTTTGGATGAGATCATCCCAGCCATGCTAAACACATCCTCTCCAAGAAAGACACTGGAAACCTCTCCCATCTGTTCTTCTGCCACCACCTCAAATATTTCCCGGAACCAGCTGGAATGGAATGAGACTAGATAGTAGTGGTTTTGTTGATCCACACCTACATGTATGACAAGCAAGACAACATTCCATTGACCCAACATGAAGATACCACAACGAAACAGGAACAAGAGTAAATCTGTCACTCAAATCCACCCTCTTCAGTTATCATTGACTTACCCGTAGCATCCCTGGTTGCTTCTTCAGAAAAGGAAATTCAGGACAACAGAATTTAATCCAAGAGATATTTCTCCTTAACATTAGCAATGATTTCTGGTGATATCAGGCAGAATGAAAAATCCCAAATAGACCGGACAACTCATGGGGTAATCTTACAGTCTGGAAATCACACCTGTCACAGCTCAACACATCAATCCTTCAACAAGGATAACAAAACCACAGGCAAACTACAGTTCCGACACTTTGAGGCAGAGCACGTTCTTCCACCTGCATGCCAACTGCCTAGTTCTTGCTTCATTCTGTGGGCAGGAACACACTGACAACACATCGCAGCCAGAACCTTGGTACCCAGGGGCACTAGTCCCTGCAGAAAAATGCTCTTTCATCAGCATAAGTCACATTTCAATCAGTCAAATACACAAAGAGAAGACCACTCATTTTGGATGAGATCATCCCACCATTACTCAATACGTCCACTCTAGAAAGACACAGGAGACTCCCTTTCCCATCTATCCTTCTGCCAACACCTCACATGATTCCAGGAACCAGAGGGAATGGAATGAGAGCAGATAGTGGTGGCTTTGTTGGTCCACATCTACAGGCATGACAAGCAAGACAATATTCTATTAACCCAACATGAAGATACCATATCAAAACAGGAACAAGAGCATATATCTCTTTCAAATTCACTCTCTTTAGGTATCATTGACTTACCTGTAGCATTCCTGGTTGCTTCTTCAGAAAATAAAATGGTTTCAGGACAGTAGAATTAAATTCAAGAGATATTTCCCCTTAACATTAACAGTGATTTCTGGTGAAATTGGGCAGAAAGAACTTACTCTCATTCTCAACAGCTTTGAAAACTGTGAACAGTGCACTGTGCTCACTTATGCACTTCTATCACAAGGGAAGCAAGAGGCAGGAGGAAATCTAATGATATTCTCTCAATATCATCCTCTCTCCCAGAGAGGGGAAAAGCTCACAACGATAGCCAGAACCCCAAACCTCTGCAAACTGATAGCTCCCAAAATTCTTACCTCTGCATCTCATCCAGTATTTCTAACACATTGTCAATGACACAAGGGAAATCCAAAAGGGTGGGAGTCTTTGCTGAGAGCAGATAAGAAAAACAACGAAGCCCAAGACACAGTACAGAAATGCATGATTTATGAGCAACTTGAATACAGAGAGCACTCCTGACCCTGCTTAGTGAGACCAAGAGCAGGAAGATACCCAAGCAGGAGGTCAGAGAAGCCTGGTAACAGTCACAAAATTTACAAAAGTGTCTGTTGGAGCAATAACATTCCACCTCAAAACCAAGTCATTAAAAGGCATGTGTAGCTGATGGCTTTACAACCAGGAACACCATGAAGAAAAGAGCTCTCCAAGATATGCAGAACTTCTAGAGATTCTGAGAAGACCCTGGGCCAAACAACTCTGTGTTGGGTGTCTTCCCAACGTTTTCCTTTGGAATCCTCTATCCCAAACCCTGGGAAATGAGATCCAGAGCTACACAGACATTACCCAGTACTTTACCAACAGTACAGTCCACATTCTGTACAACATCTCCAGATCCTCAGAAAAGACTCTTTGATGCTCATCATCCTCCTCCACATGACACAGACCCTCATCTGTACAGCTTGCAGAATCACTGCCTTAATACCCAGACATTGCTCAAGAACAGGAACTTCCTCCAACAAGAAAATCCATCCTGTCCACCACGCACAGGCACATTCTTACCTTCCCTCACTACTGAAAAAAACACTATCTAGGAGGATGCAAAGCCACGCAGTCTCTCAGACTCTCCCCTCAAATTCACCCTGAATGTTTTGTGCCTTTTCAGCAACCCCAGCTCCAAACAACAGACACATGCACAGTAAAGATCTTACAGATTCCATCAGTAGAACTGAGACTGCTCTGATCTCAGTCCATGTGGATTTCATTCCTGGAGACAATCACAATAAATGCTGACGCACAGAATCACTCAAGATATCAGCTTGATGAGAAAATTTGTACCAGAGAAAGTTCAGAGTCGGGCTGCAGTGCAGGGCTTGGCCTACACGCACGCACGCACACATCAGCACGTGTTTCACGACAGAACCACAGAAAATGATGAAGTGCAACAACACTCGGGATAGCAACGGGCTCGGAGAATTTGAACCACAGAATACCCAGAGCTGAGCTGCTCTGAAGGACCATAAGGTTGAAGCACTGCCAGCTAAGAACACCCTTATACTATGTATTAATCACATCGTATATTCTTCTAACATTATTCATGCTATTATTTTTCTCTTCTTTGTTCTTCTGTTAAACTGTCTTTATACCAACACACGAGTGAGACGTTCTTCTTTTCCTTTGTCCTCCACATTCCAGCAGGTGAGGGAAGAGGAGGAGTGAGTGAGAGGCCTTAAGGTACTTAGTTTCTGGCTGGACAGAAACCGTTACAGATGCACCATGAGAAAGGAGATCTGCACATTAGCAGATGTTCTCCAGTCCTTCCCCAAAGACACAGACCATGCTCTACCCAGTATCTTCATTTCCATCAGGCAAGACACCTCTCCTCTGCAAGTCACACCCCATGACGCATGAACAGGCCCTTATCAATACCACAAAGGGCATCACTGCCAAAACTCCCACACACTGCTCCACAGAAGGACTGTTCCCTAAATTTAAATACCACATTGACCATGACCCACGTCTTCACACAATCTCTCCTTCCCTCATAATCGGTACAAAGAATACCTGGATGGATAGGAAGCCACATGGTGTCCAGCAGACTCTTCCTATGTGCCTAAACTTTCAGTCATTTCAGGTGGAAACTCTACATAGCTGCACAATATATTTATAGTTCTCACACATTCTGTGATTGGAGTTGTGATCTCAGTCCACGCGAATTTCATTCTTAGAGACTATCGCAGCAAATGCTGACTCACAGAAGCACACAAGATATCAGCCGGGCGAGATAAATTGCATCATAGGAAAATCAGTGCTGGGCTGTTGTGCAGGGTTTGGCCTGTGCACGCACACATCAGTACAAACCATGTGTAATAGGACTACATCTCTACTGAGGCCAACTGTGAGAGTTTACAAGCAAGGGAAGTCAAGAACAGAAGAATTACAACCACCTTCTCATATTCACTTACAAACCCTGCTGGGGGAGGAGGAAAGAACAATCATAGCAACATCAATGGCTGTGGAAGATCCTCCTGATGCCCACCACTACACAACAAGCACACATTCAAACACACAATCCCTCTCCCAACATAAGAGTAAGAAGTCCCATCAATCAGTTCTCACCTACACATCTCCAACATCAGGCAGGCAGCAGCACAAGGAACTGTCCCTGAGGATGGAGTTTCATAAACTCAAAGGACATTCCAATTCCACACAATGTCACAAACTCCAGAAGGCCTACAATGCCAGACACTACAAAGCCTGGAAAAGATTCCTGAGCACAATCATTCCATTCTCATCCTGCTTCATGTTTTTCTCTACTCCCCACTCTAGGATGTATGTTTTCAGGACAAGAAGATCATCTCCCTATATTTAACCTATGCCTACACTCTAAGTAGTTTAACCTTTTAATCATTACTCATCATTAAATCAAATATGTATTCTAGGTCTTACACTTCCTGTATAACCTGTTGGTTCAGATGGTCTGGGCTTCAGACCAGTCATAGAAAGGCCTATTGCATTATATTATAATAGTCAGGCCTAGGCATAACTGAGCAGCATTGTTATAACTACCCTAAAGAACACTTTCCCAACACCACTTAGCACAATACTTATCACAATCCACTGGAAGTAATACCTAAGTTTTACATCAAGTCATGCTACTTTCTTATTTTCCTTAAAACAATCCCCTCCTGAGGATCAGCATGGAAGCATTACAGCAACTTCAGTGACTCTGGAAGCTACTATAGATGCCCATGTACTATAGTATGAGTGCAGGTTGAAGAGTTGCCTTCTTTCAACACACCTGAACTGTGCATTAATCACTTTGTATATTCTTTTATCATTAACCATGCTATTATTTTTCCCTTCCTTTGCTGTTATGCCAAACTGTTGTCTCAACCCATGAGATACATATCTTATATCCCAGATTCCCCAAAATTCCAGCAGGCAACGGGAAGAGAAGAATAAGCAAGTGGCCTTGTGGTAATTGATTCCTGGCTGGAGCAAAACCATGACAGACACATCATGGGAAATGAGATCTAATGTTTAATGGACATTCTCCAGTTCTTCCACGTTCCTCCCAGTATCTTTACTTCCACCAGGGAGGACTTTTCTCCTCTGCAAGTCACCCTGGATGAATAGGATGAATAGGATGGATGAATAGGCCCTGATCAATGTCACAAGCAGCATCACTGCCACAACCCCCAGACACTGAGCCACAGCAGGAATACGCCCTAAACCTAAATACCACTGGGACCATGACCCAGGTCTGCACACAGCCTCTCCCTCCCTCATCATCAGATTAAAGAACATCAGGATGAATGCAAAGCTAAATGCTTCTTGGAAGACTTTTCCCAGACGACTGACCATCAACCTCAATACTTTGCGTCTATTCAGTCATTTCATGCGGAAACTCTATAGACCTGCACATTGTGTTTACAGTTCTTACAGATTCTCTGGTATGAGCTGTGACAGCTCTAATCCCACTCCACTCGAATTTCATTCTTGGAGCACATTGCACAGAAGCACTCAAGATATCAGCTGGGTGGGAGAATTCATCCCAGAGAAGACTGGAGTTGGGCTGCTGTGCAGGGTTTGGCCTGTACACACACATCAGAATGAACCATGTGTATTTGGACACAACATCTCTACTGAGGCCGATTATGAAAATTCACAAGCAGGGCAAGCCAAGACCACTAAGATTCCACCCACCTCTTCATGTGCTCTTACAAGTCCTATCGAAGGAGGAGCAAGGGACAAGCACAGCAATATCAATGGCTGTGGAAGCTGCTCTGAGGATTACCACCACTACACAACGACCGCAGACACAAGCACTACCCTCCCACTAACCCTTTCCCAACACAAGAGGAAAAAGTACATCGGAAGGTGTTTCAAACTCTGCGTGTCGTCCGCTCTCACCAACAAATCCCCAACGTCAGGTAGATCTAGAAAACATCCAAAATCAGACACTTGGATGCCTGGAGCAGAAAGAAATAGAAGAAATTGTACCATGAGGAGAGAGAACCCCGAAGTTGGAGTCGGCACCTTGAGTCACATACATCTCTTGTCAAGAAGAATCACAAAGGTGGAGGACCATGTTTTCAACAAGAAACCACATTGGATGCCAGCACAGGTAGTAGTCAGCAAACTAAACAACACTATGGGGACTGACACCAATAGACCCTGCACTGCTTGTAGACAAACAGCAAGTTCAACTGAAAATGCTACCGACCAGGAAGAGTATTTCAAAAACCAACGGTGCTGCACCTTTCAGTAGCAATTCCATTCTATGGGAGAATAACTCACATCCACACCACCAAACCATAGATTCAAAAGAGAAAGGCCTTATTTACCTCACCCAACATCAACACCTGGAACTTCTGACAATAAGTCAGAGGCCAAGGCCCATTCACACGTTGAAGCTACAACCAGGAACCACAACCCACAGGTCTTGCCAGCTCACAGCGGCTCCCACCACTGCCAGCCTAGACTGTGGGACACAACAGGCCAGGGGCATCGGGGGCCAGCAGTGTGCCCCACACCTTTATTCCACACCACCTAAGAAACACTCGGGGGGGCTCTGGCAATGACCAGAAAAGAAAAATCACCAAAAGATGTGCCAAGATGACACAGTCTGCAGGACCATCCTAGCTCCCACCAGCGCCCACCCAGACCAAGAGACGCAAGTGACACAACGAACACACATTCAAGTGCTGCCCTCACATAATCCCTCTCCCAACATAAGAGCAAAAAAGCCTATCAGGCAGTGTTCCACACCCTGTGTGGCACCTCTTCCCAGCAACACATCCCCGATGTCAGGCAGGCAGCAGCACAGACCTGTCCTGTTCCTGGCCCCACCTTCAAAGGGCATTGTTTCAGAGCTGGGCTGCTGTGCAGGGTTTGGCCTGTACACACACATCACAATGAACCTTGTGTATTGGGACACAGCATCTCTACCAAGGCCGACTATGAGAATTTGCAAGCAGGGCAAGTTAGGAACACAAAGATTACACCCACATAGTCATGAGTTATCATAGTAACATCAATGGTTGTGGAAGCTGCTCTCAAGATGCCCACTACTATACAATGATCGCAGACTCAAATGCTACCCACCCACAACGCCTCTCCCAACACAAGAGCAAAAAGGTCCACCAGAAGGTGCTCCACACTCTGCATTTTGCCCACCCTCACCAACACATGCCCAAAGTCAGGCAGATCCAAAAATCATCCAAAATCAGACACTTGCATGTGTGTACTCTAATGGGTGAAATTGCACCATGAGGAGAGAGAATCCTGAAGCTGGAGTCACGTTCTTGTTGCCAAGAAGAATCACAGAGAAGAAGGACAATGAAGTTTAAACAAAAAAGCCACATTGCATACCAGCACAGGGAGAAGTCAGCAAACCAAAGAATGCATAAACAGCACTATGGGGACTGTCACCAAGATAGCCTGCAACTCTTGGAGCCCTGCAACAAGCTCACCTGAAAATTCTGCAGACCAACAAGAGTATCTCAAAAGCCGATGGGGCTGCACCTCTCACCCCTATCAGCGGTGATTTGATTCATGAGAGAACAACTCACACCCAAAACAACAAATTTTAGATAGCAAAGAGAAAATCTGCTACTTAAGGCAAGACATTTCCTTACTTATCCAACCCAACATCAACACCCAGGGGACTTTAGCAACGACCCAGACCCCAAGTCCAAATAAAGAACAAATCACTCCACCAGCAAAGAGACCCCTCAGACTCAGCCCGGATACCTCGAGCCCAAGACCAAACCACGGGATATAATGGAAAAAAAAGGGTCAGAAGGGAAAAAGGGCATCGGGGACCCGGTGGAGAGGCCAGAGAGGGAGCAGCACTGACCGTGTCCAGCAGAGCGGGCGGCTCCGGCTGCGTCTCCTTGGCCGCGGGGCCGGGCGCCGGGGCGCAGTTGGGGCTGAACACCATCAGGTCGCTCTTGCCCGCGCCCTCCGCCACGCACAGGCTCCGGCTCTGCCGCTGCGAGTACGACCAGCTCCCCACTTGGCTGGCGCACACCAGCGTCGCCGGCCCGCGCCCCGACAGCGCGCCCGCCCGCGGCACCCACCGCCACGCCCCGCACAGCACCACCGCCACCACCAACAGCCCCGACACCAAGCAGATGGCCGCCACCAGCCACGCGTTCAGCCTCCACGACGACAAGCCCGACGCCGCCGACACGCCCTCCAAGCCCGACGCCGACACCCGCACCCCCGACGACCCCGACAAGCCCGACGCCGCCGCCTCGCCGCCCTCCCCCAGCGACACGCTCAGCGTGGCCGTGGCCGAGCGCGCCGGCTCCCCGTGGTCCCGCACCACGATCACCAGCCTCTGCCGCGGGCCGTCCGCCTCCTCCAGCGCCCGCGCCGTGCTCACCTCGCCGCTGTACAGCCCCACGCGGAACGGGCCCTTCCCCCGCGGCTCCCGCACCTCGTAGCGCAGCCACGCGTTGTAGCCCGAGTCCGCGTCCACCGCGCGGACCTTGGCCACCACCTGCCCCGCCGGCGCCCCCCACGCCGCCCACGCCCACAGCGACCCCGACGACGCCTCCTCCGACCACGAGCCCCACGACTCCCACGGCCCCCCCCGGCCCGCCCCGGACCCGACGCCAGCCACCGGCAGCAGCGCCGGCGCGTTGTCGTTCTCGTCCAACACCCACACCTGCACCGTCGCGTTGCCGCACAGCGACGGCTCCCCCGCGTCCACCGCCCGCACCTCGAACTCCAGCACCTGCACCTCCTCGTAGTCCAGCGGCCGCAGCGCCCACACGCGACCGCTCTCCGCCTCCACCGACACGTAGCTCGACGCCGAACCCGCACCCCCGACCGCACCCCCGACGCCGCCCTCCCACAACGAGTACCGAACGCGACCGTTGCCCGCCTCGTCCGGGTCCCAAGCCCGCACCCGAGCCAGCTCCGCGCCCGCCGCGTTGTTCTCCCGCGCCAGCACCGTGTACACGGCCTGCGCGAACGCCGGCGCGTTGTCGTTCACGTCCGACACCGGCACCCGCACCCGCCGCAGCCCGACCAGCGCCGGCGACCCGCCGTCCTCCGCACGCACCTCCACCTCGTACTCCGACACCGCCTCCCGGTCCAGCGCCTCACGCACCACCAGCGAGTACGACCCCGACACCGACGACACCACAGCGAACGGCGACGCCGGCACCACCCAGCACCGCACGCGCCCGTTCGACCCCGAGTCCCGGTCCCACACGCTCAGCAGCGCCACCACCGTCCCCACCGCCGCGTCCTCCGACACCGGCACCGACAGCGACGTCACCCGCACCTCGGGCGCGTTGTCGTTCTCGTCCAGAACCTCCAGTTCAACTCTGCAGTGACCAGACAAAGGGGGAGTCCCCTGGTCTGTTGCCTTAACGTGTAAGACAAAAAAAGGAACAGCCTCATAGTCCAGACTGCCCGTCAGTCGGATCTCCCCACTCTTCGGATCTATGCTGAAGACATCGAAGCCAGAGGGAGGATCAATAGTTTCCATGTCATAAATCACCTCTCCATTGACACCCACGTCCGGATCCGTGGCATTCATTCGCACCACTAGCATACCCTCTCGAGCGCTCTCCGGCAGCTGCACTTTGTACACGGACTGGTTGAACTGGGGAGCGTTGTCGTTCGCGTCCAGCACCGAGATCTCCAGCTCCATCGTGCCCGACAGAGCCGGCCGGCCCCCGTCACTCGCCGTCAGCAGCAATCGGTGCACGGGAACAGTCTCACGGTCCAGGGGTTTCGTCAGCACCAGGAACAGAGGTTTACTCCGCGAGTTACTGTTTTCTTCTTCTATTTTAAAGTGGTCGCTGGGGCTGAGCGTGTACGAGAGCTGAGCGTTCGCTCCTATATCCGCATCCGACGCGCCCTCCAGCGGGAACCGAGAGCCGGGAGGGGAATTCTCCGATAAACTGAGGTTCTTGCGGGCGGCGGGGAAGAGCGGGGCGTTGTCGTTGATGTCGGTGACCTCCAGCTCCACGTGGAAGACGCGCAGCGGCCGCTCGAGCAGCACCTCCAGGCGCAGGGCGCACGGCGCGCTCTTCCCGCACAGCTCCTCCCGGTCCAGCCGCCCGCTCACCACCAGCGCCCCGCTCGCCCCGCTCACCTCCACGCTCGCCCGCCGGCCCTGCGCCACCAGCCGCAGCCGCCGCGCCTCCGCCTCGCCCGCCTCCAGGCCCAGCTCCTGCGCCACACGCCCCACCACCGTCCCCACCTTCGCTTCCTCCGGCACCGAGTAGCGCACCTGCCCGACCACCAGCGCCCACGCCGCCTGCACCACCAGCACCCGCACCGCAGCACCCCGACACCAGCCCATGGCCGCCAACGCCCGACCGGGCCCCGCACGCCTCTCCTCTCCTCTCCTCTCCTCACCGCCCCGACCCGCACAGCTCCGCCCCGCGCCGCCCCCCCGCGCTCCCAGCCGGGCTCTGCGCCGCCCCGACCGCCCCCGCCGGGGCTCAGCCTGCAGCGACACCGTGTGCTCAGCCACAGACCCGCAACGACTCTTCCTTCCTTCTCATTTACTCTCTTCTCTCCCTTTCTTCTTGCTATTCTCTTTTTCTTCCATTCTATTCTCCATCCATTCTCTTTTATAAATTCTTCTCCTTCCACTCTCTCCTTTATTCTGTTGTGTCTCTTCTCTTCCCTCTCCTCTTCCTCTTGCTCTGCTCTCCCCGACTCTTCTCTCCCCTGTTCCTCCCCATTCCAGCCTTCTCTCTTCTTTGTCTTCGCTTTATCGTTTGACAGTCGCCTCTGGAGCCGCGGAGGAAAAGATCAATGACAGAGCCATCAGTGATAATTACCGGGTGTCATTGCTAATTACACGGCTGGTGTCTCTAACTTTAGGTGAAGCTGTTAGGAACCATCTCCGTTCGCCGGACAGAGGTAATCTCCTTTATCGTTTATTATGCCCCAGTAACCTCCTTTATAGCTCTTTTCATCTCCCGAGCCTCGCACGCTCCAAGCCACTGGCCCCCGGGCTCCTTCCCCACCCATACATTCCTTTCTTTCCTTCTTGCTTTCCTTTTCCCTTTCTGTTTCCGACGTTTTCGTTTTCTACTTCCTTCTCTTCCTTCCTTCCTTTCCGCATTCACTCTTCCGCTTTTTCTTTTCTCCTCCTTCTCCTGTTCCTTCTCCCTCTGCCCTTCCCTAGTCTTGACTCCACCTTCCCCTTTCCTTTCCAGCCTTCTCTCTCCTTTATCCTCGCTGGCAGCTCCCCAGTCGTTTCGGGCGCCGTGGTAGAGACCATCAAAGTCTAGGTGATAATTACAGAGCAGCAACACTAATTACCGGTGTGCTGATCAATGAGGTGCCTGTTAAGGACCAAGTTCGTTCTGGGTCTGTAGAAAACCCCTTTGAACCCTTGTATTTACTTTCATCCTTTCTTCCTTCCTCTTCTTTCTCATCTTCCTACTGTATTTACTCTCTTAATAATTTCTGCCTCGCTTTTTCGTTTTTATTTCTTTGCTGTTATCTTTGATTTTTCTTTTCTCTTTTTCCGGTACCTTCTTTCCTCTCTCTTTACGTGCCACGGTGGGAAAATCGTTTATCCTTCTAAATTTCTCTCTTTGTTCTCCCCATCTCTTGCTTCGTTCAGGTTTGATCGTCTTTCTATAATTCCTTCCTTCTCTCCTTCTTCTCTCTTTCCCTCTGTTTTCACTCCTTTCCCATCACGGTTTTTCTAGGATTCCATCACACCTGCCATGCAGTACTGAACAGTTTCCATTAAGACTTGCACAGGGTCTCTGAGCAACGAGGATGCCGAGATCCTCAAATCCATTCAGTGTATAAAGAGAAGGTAATAACGGTAGACATCTCCTGTACCACCTCTTTCTTTCTTTCTCTTCCTTCATTCTTTCTTTCTTCCTTGCCTCCTATTTTCCTTGCATTCCATGTCTTTTTTAGTTGATTTATCTTTCTTTCGTTGTTTTTTTATCTTCATCCTTCTTTTCTGACTCTTTCTTTTTCTTTCATGCTCCACCGTGCTAGACTTTTCTTACGCTTCACTTCTGCTTCCACACTTGTTTCTTCTTTTCCTTTCCACCTCCACCAATATATTTTACATGTCTACAACATGTTTGACATGAAGCACAGTCAAGCTTTTAGCAAGAGCTTTCATTCCACTTCCCTTCTGCCTTCCATCTCTCTGCATGGCAAACAACCTTCCTGCTGTCCTCAGCCTACGCAACACAAACTTGCTGCCACAACACTCCTTCCCAGCCCTCTCAAGGACACAGAAAATATCAGAGCAAGGCAGCAGATGGCAAGGAAGAGCACTGCTACATCACAACAGAACCCATCACCCACACGAACACAAGACCAAGCTCCAGCCTCGTAGATGTTTAATGAAACAGATTCAAAAAAAATTCAGAAAACACATGAGGGATCAACACTTCAACAAGGATAAAAAAACCACAGGCAAACCACATTTGCCAAACTTGAGGCAGAGTATGGTCTTTCCTCGTGAATGCCAAGTCTCAAATTCTTACTTCATTCTGTAGGTAGGCACACACTGCAAACGCATCGCAGACAGAATCTTGGTACCCAGGGGCATTTGTCCCCACAGAATAATGTTCTTTCATCACCATAAGCCACAATTCAATCAGCCAAAAGGTACAAAGGGAAGACCATGGCATTTTGGATGAGATCACCCCAGCATTACTCAACACATCAACTCTGAGAAAGACACAGGAGAATCCCTCTCCCATCTGTCCTTCTGCCACCACCTCACATGATACCAGGAACCAGCTGGAATGGAAGGAGACTAGATAGTGGTGGCTTTGTTGATCCACACCTACATGTATGACAAGCAAGGCAACATTCCATTGACCCAACAGGAAGATACCACAACAAAACAGGAACAAGAGTATATCTGTTGCTCTAATTCACCCCCTTCAGTTATCATTGACTTACCTGTAGCATCCCTGGTTGCTTCTTCAGAAAATAAAATGGTTTCAGGACAACAGAATTTAATCCAAGAGATATTTCCCCTTAACATTAACAATGATTTCTGGTGAAATTGGGCAGAAAGAAGTTAGTCTCAAAACCTTTGAAAACAGTGAAGAGCGCACTGTGCTCACTTGTGCACTTCAATCACAAGGGAAGCAAGAGGTAGGCATGAAAAATAATGATATTCTCTCAACATCATCCTCTCTTCCAGAGAGGGGAAAAGCTCACAACGATAGCCAGAACCCCAAACCTCTGCAACCTGATAGCTCCCAAAATTCTTACCTCTGCATCTCATCCAGTATTTCCAACACAATGCCAAGGAGAGAGAAGGGAAATCCAAAAGAGAGGGAGTCTTTGCTAAGAGCAGATAAGAAAATCAATGGAGCCCAGGACACGCTACAGAAATGTATGATTTATGAGCAACTTGAATACAGAGAGCACTCCTGACCCTGCTTAGTGAGACCAAGAGCAGGAAGACACCCAAGCAGAGGGTCAGAGAAGCCTGGTAGCAGTCACAGAATTTGCAGAAATTTCCGTTGGAGCAATAACATTCCAGCTCAAAACCAAGTCATTAAAAGGCATGTGTGGCTGATGTCTTTACAACCAGGAACATCATGACGAAATAGAGCCAAGATATGCAGAACTTCTAGAGATCCTGAGAAGACCCCAAGCAAACAACTCTGCCCTGGGTGTCTTCCCAATATTTCCTTTTGGAAACCTCTCTCCCAAACCCTGGGCAACGAGATCCAGAGCTACACAGACATTACCCAGTTCATCACCAATGGTACAGTCCACGTTCTGTACAACATCTCCAGATCCTCAGAAAACACTCTTTGATGCTCACCATCACCCTCCACATGACACAGACCCTAATCTGTACAGCTTGCAGAATCACTCCCTTAATACCCAGATGTTGCTCAATAATAGGAACTTGCCCCAACAAGAAAATCCACTCTGTCCACCACACACAGGCACATTCTTACCTTCCCTCACCACTACCACAAACACTATCTAGGAGGATGTAAAGCCACTCAGTGTCTGGCAGACTCTCCCCTCAAATTCACCCTGAATGTTTTGTGCCTTTTCAGCAACCCCAGCCCCAAACAACAGACACATGCACAGTAAAGACCTTACAGATTCCATCAGTAGAACTGAGACTGCTCTGATCTCAGTCCATGTGGATTTCATTCCTAGAGACAATCACAGTAAATGCTGATGCACAGAAGTACTCAAGATATTAACTTAGTGTGAAAATTTCTATCACAGAAAAATCAGATTTGGACTGCAGTGCAGGGTTTGGCCTGTACACGCACACATCAGCATATGTTGCACGAGAGAACCTTAGAAAATGATGAAGTGCAAAGACACTCAGGATAGTAACGGGCTTGGAGAATTTGAACCACAGAATACCCAGAGCTGAGCTGCTCTGAACGATCATAAGGTTGAAGCAATACCCGCTAACAACACCCTTGTACTACGTATTAATCACATAGTATATTCTTCTAACATTATTCATGCTATTATTTTTCTCTTCCTTTGCACTTCTGTTAAAATGTCTTTATACCAACACACGAGGGTGACATTCTTCTTTTCCTTTCTCCTCCACATTCCAGCAGGTGATGGAAGGGGAGGAGTGAGTGAGATGTCTTAAGGTACTTAGTTTCTGGCTGGAGGGAAACCATTACAGACACACCATGAGAAAGGAGATCTGCGTGTTAACAGACATTCTCCACTTCTTCCCCAAAGACACAGACCATGCTCCACTCAGTATCTTCATTTCCATCAGACAAGACTTTTCTCCCCTGGAAGTCACCCACCCCGTGACATATGAACAGACCCTGACCAATGCCATGAGCAGCATCACTGCCACAACTCCCACACACTGCTCCACAGAAGGAATATTCCCTAAATTTAAACACCACTCTGACCATGACCCAGGTCTTCACACAATCTCTGCTTCCCTCATGATCAGCACAAAGAACATCTGGATGGATGTGAAGCTACATGGTGTCCAGCAGACTCTTCCTACATGCCTAAACTTTCAGTCATTTCAGGTGGAGACTCTACAAAGCTGCACATTATATTTATAGCTCTTACACATTCTGTGATTGGAGTTGTGATCTCAGTCCACGTGAATTTCATTCTTAGAGATTATTGCAGTAAATGCTGGCACACAGAAGCACACAAGATATCAGCCGGGCGAGATAAATTGCATCATAGTAAAATCAGTGCTGGGCTGTTGTGCAGGGTTTGGCCTGTGCATGCACACATCAGTACAAACCATGTGTAATAGGACTGCATCTCTACTGAGGCCAACTGTGAGAGTTCACAAGTACAGTAAGTCAAGAATTACAACCACCTTCTCATATTATTATTAATTGTATTGTTATTAATTCATGTTATTATACTTCTCATATTATTATTAATTACAACCACCTTCTCATATTATCTTACAAACCCTGCTGGGGGAGGAGGAAAGAACAATCATAGCAACATCAATGGCTGTGGAAGATCCTCCTGATACCCACCACTACACAGCGAATACATATTCAAGTGCTACCCTCACACAATTCCTCTCCCAACATAAGAGTAGGAAGTCCCATCAATCAGTTCCCACCTACAAATCCCCAACATGAGGCAGGCAGGCAGCAGCACAAGGAACTGTCCCTGGGGATGGAGATTCATAAACTCAGATGACACAATGACTCCAGAAGGCCTACAATACCAGACACTTCAAAGCTGGGAAAAGATTGCTAGGGACAATCACTCCATTTTCATCCTGCCTCATGCTTTTCTCCACTCCCCACTCTAGGATGTATGTTTTCAAGACAAGAAGATCATTTCCCTATATTTAACCTATGCCTACATTCTAAGTAGCTTATCCATTTAATCGTTACTCATCATTAAATCAAATACATATTCTAGGTCTGACACTTCCTGTATAACCTGTTGGTTCAGCTGGACTGGGCTTTAAACCACCCATAGAGAGGGCTATTGCATTATGTTATAATAGTCAGGCCTAGGCATAACTGAGCAGCATTGTTATAACTACCCTAAAGAACACTTTCCCAACACCACTTAACACAATACTTATCACAATCCACTGGAAGTAATATCTAAGTTTTATATCAAGTCATGCTACTTTCTTATTTTCCTTAAAACAATCCCATCCTGAGGATCAGCATGGAAGCATTACGGCAACTTCAATGACTCTGGAAGCTACTACGGACGCCCACACACTACACAATGACTTAAGATTGAAGACTTACCCTCTTACAACACACATGAACAGTGCATTAATCACTTTGTATACTCTTCCATCATTAATCAAGCTATTACTTTTCCCTTCCCTTGCTGTTATGCTAAACTGTCGTTATCTCAACCCATGAGATAAATATCTTCTTTCCCAGATTCCCCAAAATTCCAGCAGGCAACGGGAAGAGAACAGTGAGCAAGTGACCTTGTGGTAATTGATTCCTGGCTGGAGCAAAACCATGACAGACACACCATGGGAAATGAGATCTAATGTTTAATAGACATTCTCCAGTTCATCCACATTCTTCCCAGTATCTTTACTTCCACCATGGAGGACTTTTCTCCTCTGGAAATCACCCTCCCCATGATGGATGAATAGGCCCTGATCAATGTCACAACCAGCATCACTGCCACAACCCCCAGACACTGATCCACAGCAGGAATATTCCCTAAACCTAAATACCACTTGGAACATGACACAGGTCTCCACACAGCCTCTCCCTCCCTCATCATCAGATTAAAGAACATCAGAATGAATGCAAAGCTAAATGCTTCTTGGAAGACTTTTCCCAGACGACTGACCATCAACCTCAATACATTGTGTCTATTCAGTCATTTCACGTGGAAACTCTATACACCTGCACATTGTGTTTACAGTTCTTACAGATTCTCTGAAAGGAGCTATGACAGCTCTAATCCCACTCCACGCGAATTTCATTCTTGGAGCACATTGCACAGAAGCACTCAAGATATCAGCTGGGTGGGAGAATTCATCCCAGAGAAGATTGGAGTTTGGCTGCTGTACAGGGTTTGGCCTGTACACACACATCAGAATGAACCATGTGTATTTGGACACAACATCTCTACTGAGGTTGACTATGAAAATTCACAAACAGGGCAAGCCAAGAACACTAAGATTCCACCCACCTCTTCATGTGCTCTTACAAGTCCTATCGAAGGAGGAGCAAGGAACAAGCACAGCAATATCAATGGCTGTGGAAGCTGCTCTGAGGATTCCCACCACTACACAATAACTGCAGATACAAGCAGTACCCTCCCACTAACCCTTTCCCAACACAAGAGGAAAAAGTACATCAGAAGGTGTTTCAAATTCTCCATGTCACCCGCTCTCACCAACAAATCTCCAACATCAAGCAGATCTAGAAAACATCCAAAATCAGACACTTGGATGCCTGGAGCAGAAAGAAATAGAATAATTTGTACCATGAGGAGAGAGAAGAGAGAACCCTGAAGTTGGAGTTGGCACCTTGAGTCACATACATCTCTTGTCAAGAAGAGTCACAGGGGTGGACAGAGTGGAGGACCATGTTTTCAACAAGAAACCACATTGGATGCCACCACAGGTAGCAGTCAGTAAACTAAACAGCACTGTGGGAGCTGACACCAAAAGAGCCTGCGCTGCTTGTAGACGGAAAACAAGTTCACCAGAAAATGCTACCGACCAGCAAGTGTATTTCAAAAACCAACGGTGCTGCACGTTTCAGAAGCAATTCCATTCTATGGGAGAATAACTCACATCCATAACACCAAACCATAGATTCAAAAGACAAAGGCCTTATTTAACCCACTAAACACCTTGTAGTTCCAACAAGTTAGAGGCCAAGGCCCGTTCACACCTTGAAGCTACAACCAGCACCCCACAACCCACAGGTCTTGCCAGCTCACAGCGGCTCCCACCACTACCAGCCTAGACTGTGGGACACAACAGGACAGGGGCATCGGGGGCCAGCAGTGTGCCCCACACCTTTATTCCACACCCTCCTAAGAAACGCTCAGGGGCCTCTGGCAATGACTACGAGAGCAAGATTACCAGAAGATGCGCCAAGATCACAATGTCTGCAGGACCATACTAGCTCCCACCAGCACCCACCCAGACCAAGAGACACAAGTGACACAAGGGCCAGAAGGGGAAAGGGGCACAGGGGACCCGGTGTAAAGGCCAGAGAGGGAGCAGCACTGACCGTGTCCAGCAGAGCGGGCGGCTCCGGCTGCGTCTCCTTGGCCGCGGGGCCGGGCGCCGGGGGGCAGTTGGGGCTGAACACCATCAGGTCGCTCTTGCCCGCGCCCTCCGCCACGCACAGGCTCCGGCTCTGCCGCTGCGAGTACGACCAGCTCCCCACTTGGCTGGCGCACACCAGCGTCGCCGGCCCGCGCCCCGACAGCGCGCCCGCCCGCGGCACCCACCGCCACGCCCCGCACAGCACCACCGCCACCACCAACAGCCCCGACACCAAGCAGATGGCCGCCACCAGCCACGCGTTCAGCCTCCACGACGACAAAGACAGCGACGACAAGCCCGACGCCGCCGACACGCCCTCCAAGCCCGACGCCGACACCCGCACCCCCGACGACCCCGACAAGCCCGACGCCGCCGCCTCGCCGCCCTCCCCCAGCGACACGCTCAGCGTGGCCGTGGCCGAGCGCGCCGGCTCCCCGTGGTCCCGCACCACGATCACCAGCCTCTGCCGCGGGCCGTCCGCCTCCTCCAGCGCCCGCGCCGTGCTCACCTCGCCGCTGTACAGCCCCACGCGGAACGGGCCCTTCCCCCGCGGCTCCCGCACCTCGTAGCGCAGCCACGCGTTGTAGCCCGAGTCCGCGTCCACCGCGCGGACCTTGGCCACCACCTGCCCCGCCGGCGCCCCCCACGCCGCCCACGCCCACAGCGACCCCGACGACGCCTCCTCCGACCACGAGCCCCACGAGCCCCACGACTCCGACCGCCCCCCCCGGCCCGCCCCGGACCCGACGCCAGCCACCGGCAGCAGCGCCGGCGCGTTGTCGTTCTCGTCCAACACCCACACCTGCACCGTCGCGTTGCCGCACAGCGACGGCTCCCCCGCGTCCACCGCCCGCACCTCGAACTCCAGCACCTGCACCTCCTCGTAGTCCAGCGGCCGCAGCGCCCACACGCGACCGCTCTCCGCCTCCACCGACACGTAGCTCGACGCCGAACCCGCACCCCCGACCGCACCCCCGACGCCGCCCTCCCACAACGAGTACCGAACGCGACCGTTGCCCGCCTCGTCCGGGTCCCAAGCCCGCACCCGAGCCAGCTCCGCGCCCGCCGCGTTGTTCTCCCGCGCCAGCACCGTGTACACGGCCTGCGCGAACGCCGGCGCGTTGTCGTTCACGTCCGACACCGGCACCCGCACCCGCCGCAGCCCGACCAGCGCCGGCGACCCGCCGTCCTCCGCACGCACCTCCACCTCGTACTCCGACACCGCCTCCCGGTCCAGCGCCTCACGCACCACCAGCGAGTACGACCCCGACACCGACGACACCACAGCGAACGGCGACGCCGGCACCACCCAGCACCGCACGCGCCCGTTCGACCCCGAGTCCCGGTCCCACACGCTCAGCAGCGCCACCACCGTCCCCACCGCCGCGTCCTCCGACACCGGCACCGACAGCGACGTCACCCGCACCTCGGGCGCGTTGTCGTTCTCGTCCACCACCTCCAGCACCACCTTGCAGTGGCCAGAAAGTGGGGGAGTGCCCTTGTCTGTGGCTTCTATTTCTATCTCGTATGAACGGACGGTTTCATAGTCCAGGGCGCCCGTGAGATGGATCTCCCCCGTAACTGCATTTAGAGTGAAAAGATTCAATCCCTCTGCAGGAAAAATACTGCTCGTTCTGTAAGTCGTTTCCCCATTGCTTCCTATGTCCGGATCCGTTGCATTCACCTGTATCACGAGCGTCCCCTCTCGAGTGCTCTCCGGCAGCTGCACTTTATACACCGACTGGTTGAACTGGGGAGGGTTGTCGTTCGCGTCCAGCACCGAGATCTCCAGCTCCGTCGTGCCCGACAGAGCCGGCCGGCCCCCGTCACTCGCCGTCAGCAACAAACGGTGCACGGGAACCGTCTCACGGTCCAGAGGTTTCGTCAGCACCAGAAACAGGGATTCCCTGTATTCTTCGCTCCGCTTTACCTCCAGAGAGAAGTGGTCGCTGGGGCTGAGCGTGTACGAGAGCTGCGCGTTCGATCCGATATCCGCGTCCGACGCGCCCTCCAGCGGGAACCGAGAGCCCGGCGGAGTCGTGAATTCCGCGATGCTGAGGTTCTTGCGGGCGGCGGGGAAGAGCGGGGCGTTGTCGTTGATGTCGGTGACCTCCAGCTCCACGTGGAAGACGCGCAGCGGCCGCTCGAGCAGCACCTCCAGGCGCAGGGCGCACGGCGCGCTCTTCCCGCACAGCTCCTCCCGGTCCAGCCGCCCGCTCACCACCAGCGCCCCGCTCGCCCCGCTCACCTCCACGCTCGCCCGCCGGCCCTGCGCCACCAGCCGCAGCCGCCGCGCCTCCGCCTCGCCCGCCTCCAGGCCCAGCTCCTGCGCCACACGCCCCACCACCGTCCCCACCTTCGCTTCCTCCGGCACCGAGTAGCGCACCTGCCCGACCACCAGCGCCCACGCCGCCTGCACCACCAGCACCCGCACCGCAGCACCCCGACACCAGCCCATCGCCGCCAACGCCCGACCGGGCCCCGCACGCCTCTCCTCTCCTCTCCTCACCGCCCCGACCCGCACAGCTCCGCCCCGCGCCGCCCCCGCGCGCTCCCAGCCGGGCTCTGCGCCGCCCCGACCGCCCCCGCCGGGGCTCAGCCTGCAGCGACACCGTGTGCTCAGCCACAGACCCGCGCCGACTCTTTCTTCCTTCTCATTTACTCTCTTCTCTCCCTTTCTTCTTGCTATTCTCTTTCTCTTCCATTCTATTTTTCATCCATTCTCTTTTATAAATTCTTCTTCTCCTTCCACTCGCAACTTCCTTCTATTCCGTCTCTTCTCTTCCCTCTCCTGTTCTTTCCTGCTCTGCCTTCCCCGACTCTTCTCTCCCCATTCCAGCCTTCTCCCTTCTTTGTCTTCACTTTACCGTTCTCATCTGGTGCCGCGGAGGAGAAGATCAATGACAGAGCCATCAGTGATAATTACCGGGTGTCATTGCTATTTACATGGCGGGTGTCTCTAGGTGAAGCTGTTAGGAACCATCTCCGTTCGCTGGACAGAGGTAATCTCCTTTATCATTTATTATGCCCCAGTAACCTCCTTTATAGCTCCTTTCATCTCCGGAGCCTCGCACGCTCCAAGCCACTGGCCCCCGCGCTCCTTCCCCATCCATACAGTCCTTTCTTTCCTTCTTGCTTTCCTTTTCCCTTTCTGTTTCCGACGTTTTCGTTTTCTACTTCCTTGTCTTCCTTCCTTTCCGCATTCTCTCTTCCGTTTTTTCTTTTCTCCTCCTTCTCCCCCTGCCCTTCCCTAGTCTTGACTCCACCTTCCCCTTTCCCTTCCAGCCTTCTCTCTTCTTTACCGTCGCTGGCAGCTCCCCAGTCGTCTCCGGTGCCGCGGCAGAGACCACCAAAGTCTAGGTGGTAATTACAGAGCAGGAGGAGGTTGTTAATGACTAAGTTCATTCTGCGCCTGTAGAAAACCTCTTTCTTTCATTCTTTCTTCCTTCTTCTTTCTCATCTTCCTACTCTATTTACTCTCTCAATCATTTCTGCCTCGCTCTTTCGTTTTTATTTCTTTGCTGTTATCTTTGATTTTTCCTTTCTCTTTTTCCAGTATCTTCTTTCTTCTCTTGTTCCATGCCAAGTTAGTAAAATCGTTTATCCCCGTAACTTTCTCCCTTCTTTCTCTCCATCTCTTGCTTCATTCAGGTTTGATCTTCTTTCTCTCTGTAATTTCTTCCTTCTCTCCTTCTCTCCTCTTTCCCTCTGTTTTCACTCCTTTCCCATCACAGTTTCTCTAGGTCTCCATCACACCTGCCATGCAGCACTGAACAGTTCCTATCAAGCCTTGCACAGGGTTCATGAGCGACAAGGATACCGAGATCCTCAAATCCATTCAGTGTATAAAGAGAAGGTAATAACGGTGGGCATCTCCTATACCAGCTCTTTCTTTCTCTTCCTTCATTCTTTGCTTCTTCCTTGCCTCCTATTTTCCTTGCATTCCATGCTTTTTTTTGTTTGGTTCTTTTTTCACCTTCACCCTTCTTTTCTGACTCTTTTTCTTTCACGCTCCACCTGGGAGACTTTTCTTATGATTCCCTTCTGCTTCCACACTTGTTTCTTCTTTACACACTTGTTTCTTCTTCTTTTCTTCAGAACCCACCACCCACACAAACACAAGACCACACTCCAGCCTCATTGAAGTTTTAGAAAACAGACTCCAAAAAGTTCAGGCAACACATGGGGGATCTTACAGTCTGGAAATCGCACCTGTCACAGCTCAACACATTAATCCTTCAACAAGGATAAAAAGCAGGGGACACCCCTACCTCCCACACTTCAGAAACCTTGAGGCAGAGCACATTCCTTCATCATGAATGCCAAATGTCAATCATCACAGACAGAACTTTGGTACCCACGGGCACTAGTCCCCATACTTCACTCAGCCAAACAAAAGACACCAAGGGAAGACCACGGTGTTTTCAATCAGATCATCCCAGTGATGCTCAACACATCCACTCTGAGAAATACACTGGAGTCCCTCTCCCATCTGTCCTTCTGCCACCACCTCACACAGTTACTGGAATGAGAGAAGCCAGTGGTAGCTTTGCTGGTCTACACCTAGACATAGACATATGACAAGCAAGGCAACATTCCATTGACCCAACATGAAGATACCACAACAAAACAGGAACAAGAGTATACCTGTCGCTCAAATTCACCCTCTTTACGTATCATTGACTTGCCTGTAGTAGCCCTGGTTCCTTCTTCAGAAAACGGAATGGGTTCAAGACAGCAGAATTTAATCCAGGAGATATTTCCCCTTACCATTAACAATGATTTCTCATTCAACTGGGCAGAAAGAAATTACCCTCATCATCCAAAAACTTTGAAATCACTGAAGAGTGTTCCATGCTCCCTTAAGCAAGCTTGCTTGCTTGCTTGCTTGCTTCCTTCCTTCCTTCCTTCCATTCCATGCCTTTTTGGTTCATTTATCTTTCTTTCGGTGTGGTTTTTTTTTCACCTTCACCCTTCTTTTCTGACTCTTTTTCTTTCATGCTCCACCCTGCTAGACTTTTCTTATGATTCACTTCTGCTTACACACTTGTTTCTTCTTTTCATTTCCACCTCCACTGCTCTATTTCACGTGTCTGCAACATGTTTGACGTGAAGCACAGTCAAGCCCTTCAGCAAGAGCTTTCATTCCTCTTCCCTACTGCCTTCCGTTTCTCCGCATGGGGAACAACATTCCTGCTCTCCTCAGCCTACTCGACACAAACTTGCTGCCACAACACTTCTTCCCAGGCCTCTCAAGGACACAGAAAGTATCAGAGCAAGCCCAGCAGATGGCAAAGAACAGCACTGCTACATCACAACAGAACCCACTACCCACACAAACACAAGACCATACACCAGCCTCATGGACATTTAATAAAACAGACTCCAAAATGTCCAGACAACACACGGGGGATCTTTCAGTTGGGAAGTCGCACCAATCGCAGCTCAACAAATCAATCCTTCAGCAAGGATGAAAAAGCACAGGGCACCTACAGCTCCCGCACTTCAGAAACTGTGAGGAAGACCATGTTCCTTCCTTTTGCACAGTAAGTGTCAAACTCTTGCTTCATTCTGTAGGCAGGCACACACTGACATCGCGGACAGAACCTTAGTACCCAGGGCCATTAGTCCCCACACAATAATGCTCTTTCATCACCATGAGCCACACTTCCCTCAGCCAAACAAAAGACACAAAGGAAAGGACCTGGCATTTTTTATGAGATCATCCCAGCCATGCTAAACACACCCACTCCGAGAAGGACATTGGAGTCCCTCTCCCTCACGTGATTCCTGGAAGCAGCAGGAAAATGAGAGCAGTCAGTGGTGGCTTCACTGGTCCACATCTTCAGGCATGACAAGCAAGGCAACATTCCATTGACCCAACATGAAGATATCACAATGACAAGAATACATCTGAATCAGATTCATCCTCTTTAGGCATCACTGACTTACCTGCAGCATCACCGATTTCTTCTTCAGAAAAGGAAGCAGTTTCAGAAAGAAGAACTGGTTCAAAGAGACATTTTCCCTTAATGTTATCAGTGATTTCTGGTGAAACCAGACAGAAAAAAAATAGCTCTCTTTCTTGAAAAGCTTTCAAAACACTGAACACCTGGAGGAATGTAATGACACAGTCTCTTTCAGACTCTTCCCTGAATTTCACCCTCTATGCCTTTTCAGCAATCCCAAACACCACAAAGAAGCATGGTAGAGATCTTACAGAGTCTGTCCATAAACCTGTGACAGCTCTGGTTTCAGTCCACGTGGACTGTATTTCACAAAAGAACCACAGCAAATGATGAAGTGTGACGGCACTCACAATGTCAATTGAGTAGGAGAATTTGTACTACAGAAAACCCTGAGCAAGGCTGCTCTGAAGCATCTGGACTGATTGAGCACATATGAGAGTTAAGCATGACAAAGAGAATCATAGAATTTCCAGGTTGGAAAAGACCTCTTGGATCATTGAGTCCAAGCATTCCTATCACCCCCTATATCATGTCCCTGAACATCTATTCACACCATGTCTAGTGAAGCTAGTGGTGCAAGTGCACAAGGAAGAGACATCAAGCACAAGCAGATTAAGCCCAACTCATCATCACACCCACTTACAAACCCCACCTGAGGAGGTGGAAGGAACCATCACAGCACCTTCAATGGCTCTGGAAATTACTACAGATGCCCACCAACTACACAACACCTGAAGGCTGAAACACTACCCTCTTACAACACCCATGCACTGTGCATTAGTCACTCTGTGTATATATTATTTAATCATTATTATGGTCATTTTTCTCTTACTTTCTTGTTCTGCTAAACTGTCTTCATCCCAGCCCATGAGTTTTACAGTCACCTTTCCCATTCTCCTCTACATACCAGTAGACAAGGGGAATGGGGTAGGAGTGAGTGAGCGGCCTTGTGGTACTCAGTTGTTGGCCAGGAGCAAAACTGTGACAGACACACGATGCGCAATGAGACCTAAAGCTTAGTGGACATTCTCCATTTCTTCCCCAACGACACAGACCATGCTCCACTCAGTATCTTCATTTCCATCAGACAAGACTTTTCTCCCCTGGAAGTCACCCACCCCGTGACATATGAACAGACCCTGACCAATGTCATGAGCACCATCACTACCACAACCCCCACACACTGCTCCACAGAAGAATATTCCCTAAATTTAAACACCACTCTGACCATGACCCAGGTCTTCACACAATCTCTCTTTTCCTCATGATCAGCACAAAGAACATCTGGATGGATATGAAGCCGCATGGTGTCTGCCAGACACTTCCTACATGCCTAAACTTTCAGTCATTTCAGGTGAAAGCTCTACAAAGCTGCACATTATATTTATAGTCATTACAGATTCTGTGATTGGAGCTGTGAAAGCCTTGATCTAAGTTCACGCGAATTTCATTCTTGGAGATTATGGCAGCAAATGCTGACACACAGAAGAACACAAGATATCAGCCGGGCGAGATAAATCGCATCACAGGAAAATCAGAGCTGGGCTGCTGTGCAGGGTTTGGCCTGTACATGCACACATCAGTACAAACCATGTGTAATAGGACTACATCTCTACTGAGGCCGATTGTGAGAGTTTACAAATACGGGAAGTCAAGAATGGAATAAATACAACCACCTTCTCATGTGCTCTTACAAACCCTGCTGGGGGAGGAGGAAAGAACAATCATAGTAACATCATTGGCTGTGGAAGATCCTCCTGATGCCAAACACTACACAACGAACACACATTCAAGTACTGCCCTCACATAATTCCTCTCCCAACATAAGAGCCAAAAAGCCTATCAGGCAGTGTTCCACATCCTGCATGGCACCTCTTCCCAGCAACACATCCCCGATGCCAGGCAGGCAGCAGCACAAGGCCTGTCCTGTTCCTGGCCCTGTCCTCAAAGGGCATTGTGGGACACCACACAATGTCTCAAGATCAGAAGGCCTACAATGCCTAACACTCCATTCTTACCATGCCTGATGCCTTCCTCCATTCCCCACTCTAGGATGTATGTTTTCAGGACAAGATGATCACCTCCCACTCTTGTCTTATCACACAGCCCATGGTTTCCCACTGATTTCCACCTCCCATGAACAGACCCTGAGACATCAAGCATAAAGAGATGAAACACAAATCATCACCACGCTGACATACAACCCCACATGAGGAGGAGTAAGGAACCATCACAGCAACTTCAATGGTGCTGGAAGCTACTACAGATGCCCACCCACTACAGAACAATGGAAGGCTGAAGCGCTACCCTTTTACAACACCTATGCACTTGGCATTAATCACTTTATTTTTTTTAATCATTATTATGGTTATTTTTTCTCTTTCCTGTTCTGCTAAACTGTCTTTATGTCAACCCACGAGTTTTACAACCTTCTTTCTCATTCTCCTCTACATATTAGCAGGCAAGGGGAAGGGAAAGAGTGAGCAAGTGGCCTTGTAGTACGAACAGTTGTTGTCTAGGAGCAAAACTGTGACAGACACACCATGGGAAAGGATATCTAAAGCTTATTCGACATTCTCCATTTCTTCCCCAATGACACAGACAAGCACCTTCATTTCCATTAGGCAAGACAATTCTCCTCTGGAAGTCACCTACCATGTGACGCATGAACAGGCATTGACCAATGCCACAAAGAGCATCACTGCCACAATCCCCACATACTGTTCCACAACAGGAATATTCCCTAAATCTAAATACCACTGTGACCCAGGTCTTCACACAATCTCTATTTTCCTCATGATCAGCATCAAGAATATCTAGATGGATGCAAAGCCACATGGTGTTAGGCAGACTCTTCCTACATGCCTAACCTTTCGGTCATTTCAGGTGGAAACTCTATAGACCAGCACATTATATTTACAGTTCTTACAGATTCTCTGATAGGAGCTGTGACAACCCTGGTCCCACTCCATGTCAATTTCATTCTTGGAGCACACTGCAGTAAATGCTGATGCACAGAAGCCCTCAACACATGGTGTCAGCTGGGTTGGATAATTTGTACCATCAGAAACCAGAGCTGGGATGCTCTGAAGGGTTTGGCATGTATGTCCCACACATGGGAATCAACCCTCTGTGATTGCAGGTTGTATCACTGCACACTCGAGTGAAGTTGAGCGCACAATGATTACACCAACCTCTTTTTGACTCCCTTTGGAAAATCAACAGTCAGTGCAACATCAACAGATCTGGACAATACTACACATGCCCACCTATACGCAATGACCGCATACTGAATTGCGGTCCTCACACAACCCTTTTCTGAGCACAACCTGTCTCACCCACACATCACCTGCATCAAGCAGGAAGCAGCACAAGCGGATAGAGATTCATAACATCCATAAAGAAACATGTTATTTTGCACCCCTGAAAGCAACACCTAGAGGGCTTGGGTAACATCCATTCACCCTCAGGAGCATCAACCAAGACCCCACTGCCTGCAGCATCAAACAAACTCCCACCAGCATCAGCCCAGGCCTTGGGAAACAATGGCCAGAAGGGAAGTGGGATGTCAGGGACCCGGTGCAGGGGCCAGAGAGGGAGCAGCACTGACCGTGTCCAGCAGAGCGGGCGGCTCCGGCTGCGTCTCCTTGGCCACGGGGCCGGGCGCCGGGGGGCAGTTGGGGCTGAACACCATCAGGTCGCTCTTGCCCGCGCCCTCCGCCACGCACAGGCTCCGGCTCTGCCGCTGCGAGTACGACCAGCTCCCCACTTGGCTGGCGCACACCAGCGTCGCCGGCCCGCGCCCCGACAGCGCGCCCGCCCGCGGCACCCACCGCCATGCCCCGCACAGCACCACCGCCACCACCAACAGCCCCGACACCAAGCAGATGGCCGCCACCAGCCACGCGTTCAGCCTCCACGACGACAAGCCCGACGCCGCTGACACGCCCTCCACGCCCGACGCCGACACCCGCACCCCCGACGACCCCGACAAGCCCGACGCCGCCGCCTCGCCGCCCTCCCCCAGCGACACGCTCAGCGTGGCCGTGGCCGAGCGCGCCGGCTCCCCGTGGTCCCGCACCACGATCACCAGCCTCTGCCGCGGGCCGTCCGCCTCCTCCAGCGCCCGCGCCGTGCTCACCTCGCCGCTGTACAGCCCCACGCGGAACGGGCCCTTCCCCCGCGGCTCCCGCACCTCGTAGCGCAGCCACGCGTTGTAGCCCGAGTCCGCGTCCACCGCGCGGACCTTGGCCACCACCTGCCCCGCCGGCGCCCCCCACGCCGCCCACGCCCACAGCGACCCCGACGACGCCTCCTCCGACCACGAGCCCCACGACTCCCACGGCCCCCCCCGGCCCGCCCCGGACCCGACGCCAGCCACCGGCAGCAGCGCCGGCGCGTTGTCGTTCTCGTCCAACACCCACACCTGCACCGTCGCGTTGCCGCACAGCGACGGCTCCCCCGCGTCCACCGCCCGCACCTCGAACTCCAGCACCTGCACCTCCTCGTAGTCCAGCGGCCGCAGCGCCCACACGCGACCGCTCTCCGCCTCCACCGACACGTAGCTCGACGCCGAACCCGCACCCCCGACCGCACCCCCGACGCCGCCCTCCCACAACGAGTACCGAACGCGACCGTTGCCCGCCTCGTCCGGGTCCCAAGCCCGCACCCGAGCCAGCTCCGCGCCCGCCGCGTTGTTCTCCCGCGCCAGCACCGTGTACACGGCCTGCGCGAACGCCGGCGCGTTGTCGTTCACGTCCGACACCGGCACCCGCACCCGCCGCAGCCCGACCAGCGCCGGCGACCCGCCGTCCTCCGCACGCACCTCCACCTCGTACTCCGACACCGCCTCCCGGTCCAGCGCCTCACGCACCACCAGCGAGTACGACCCCGACACCGACGACACCACAGCGAACGGCGACGCCGGCACCACCCAGCACCGCACGCGCCCGTTCGACCCCGAGTCCCGGTCCCACACGCTCAGCAGCGCCACCACCGTCCCCACCGCCGCGTCCTCCGACACCGGCACCGACAGCGACGTCACCCGCACCTGGGGCGCGTTGTCGTTCTCGTCCACCACCTCCAGCACCACCTTGCAGTGGCCTGAGAGAGGAGGATTGCCCTCATCTACCGCATCCACTTGCAAGCGATACAGACCAACGTCCTCAAAGTCCAAGTCACCCCTCAGGCGGATCTCGCCGCTTTGAGAGTCGATCCCGAAAACTTTTCTTCCATCCTTTGGGAACAATTGCTGCAGAGAATAAGAGACATTTCCATTTGTCCCCTCATCCAAATCTGTGGCGTTTACTCTGATCACTAAAGTACCACGTTCTGCATTCTCCGGTAGCTGCACCTTATACACGGACTGGTTGAACTGGGGAGCGTTGTCGTTCGCGTCCAGCACCGAGATCTCCAGCTCCATCGTGCCCGACAGAGCCGGCCGGCCCCCGTCACTCGCCGTCAGCAGCAATCGGTGCACCGGAACCGTCTCACGGTCTAGCGGTTTTTTGAGCACTAGGAATAAAGACTCACTGTCCTCCTCATTTTTCCGGAGATCCAGAGAGAAGTGGTCGCTGGGGCTGAGCGTGTACGAGAGCTGCGCGTTCGCTCCTATATCCGCATCCGACGCGCCCTCCAGCGGGAACCGAGACCCCGACAGAGACGATTCAGCGATGCTGAGGTTCTTGCGGGCGGCGGGGAAGAGCGGGGCGTTGTCGTTGATGTCGGTGACCTCCAGCTCCACGTGGAAGACGCGCAGCGGCCGCTCGAGCAGCACCTCCAGGCGCAGGGCGCACGGCGCGCTCTTCCCGCACAGCTCCTCCCGGTCCAGCCGCCCGCTCACCACCAGCGCCCCGCTCGCCCCGCTCACCTCCACGCTCGCCCGCCGGCCCTGCGCCACCAGCCGCAGCCGCCGCGCCTCCGCCTCGCCCGCCTCCAGGCCCAGCTCCTGCGCCACACGCCCCACCACCGTCCCCACCTTCGCTTCCTCCGGCACCGAGTAGCGCACCTGCCCGACCACCAGCGCCCACGCCGCCTGCACCACCAGCACCCGCACCGCAGCACCCCGACACCAGCCCATCGCCGCCAACGCCCGACCGGGCCCCGCACGCCTCTCCTCTCCTCTCCTCTCCTCTCCTCACCGCCCCGACCCGCACAGCTCCGCCCCGCGCCGCCCCCCCGCGCTCCCAGACGGGCTCTGCGCCGCCCCGACCGCCCCCGCCGGGGCTCAGCCTGCAGCGACACCGTGTGCTCAGCCACAGACCCGCAACGACTCTTCCTTCCTTCTCATTTACTCTCTTCTCTCCCTTTCTTCTTGCTATTCTCTTTTTCTTCCATTCTATTTTTCATCCATTCTCTTTTATAAATTCTTCTTCTCCTTCCACTCTCAACTTCCTTCTATTCCGTCTCTTCTCTTCCCTCTCCTGTTCCTTCCTGCTCTGCCCTCTCCGCCTCTTCTCTCCCCTGTCCCTCACCATTCCAGCCTTCTCCCTTCTTTGTCTTCACTTTATCGTTCTCATCTGGTGCCGCGGAGGAGAAGATCAATGACAGAGCCATCAGTGATAATTACCGGGTGTCATTGCTATTTACATGGCGGGTGTCTCTAGGTGAAGCTGTTAGGAACCATCTCCGTTCGCTGGACAGAGGTAATCTCCTTTATCATTTATTATGCCCCAGTAACCTCCTTTATAGCTCCTTTCATCTCCGGAGCCTCGCACGCTCCAAGCCACTGGCCCCCGCGCTCCTTCCCCATCCATACAGTCCTTTCTTTCCTTCTTGCTTTCCTTTTCCCTTTCTGTTTCCGACGTTTTCGTTTTCTACTTCCTTCTCTTCCTTCCTCTCCTCATTCTCTCTTCCGCTTTTTCTTTTCTCCTCCTTCTCCCCCTGCTGTTCCCCAGTCTTGACTCCACCTTCCCCTTTCCCTTCCAGCCTTCTCTCTCCTTTACCCTCGCTGGCAGCTCCCCAGTCGTCTCCGGTGCCGCGGCAGAGACCACCAAAGTCTAGGTGGTAATTACAGAGCAGGAGGAGGCTGTTAATGACTAAGTTCATTCTGTGCCTGTAGAAAACCTCTTTCTTTCATCCTTTCTTCCTTCTTCTTTTTTCTCATCTTCCTACTCTATTAACTCTCTCAATCATTTCTGCCTCGCTTTTTCGTTTTTATTTCTTTTGCTGTTATCTTTGATTTTTCCTTTCTCTTTTTCCAGTATCTTCTTTCTTCTCTTGTTTAGTGCCAAGTTAGTAAAATCGTTTATCACTATAACTTTATCCCTTCTTTCTCTCCATCTGTTGCTTCGTTCGGGATTGATCTTCTTTCTCTCTGTAATTTCTTCCTTCTCTCCTTCTTTCCTCTTTCCCTCTGTTTTCATTCCTTTCCCATCACGATTCCTCTAGGTCTCCATCACCCCCGCCATGCAGCTCTGAACAGTTCCCATCAAGCCTTGCACAGGGTCTCTAAGCGATGAGGATACTGAGATACTCAAATGAAAATACCACAGGCAACCAACAGCTCACAAACTTCAGAAACTGTGAGGCGGAGCATGTTCTTCCACCTCCATGACAACTGCCAAGTTCTTGCTTTGTCCTGTGGGCAGGAACACACTGACAACACATCACAGCAAGAACCTTGGTACCCAGGGGCACTAGTCCCTGCAGAAAAATGCTCTTTCATCACCATAAGCCACATTTCAATCAGCCAAATACACAAAGGCAAGACCACAGCATTTTGGATGAGATCATCCCAGCACTACTCAACACATCCACTCTGTGAAAGACACGGGAGAGTCCCTCTCCCATCTGTCCTTCTGCCACCAACTCATATGACTACAGGAAGCAGCAGGAATAGAACTAGAGCAGGCAGTGGTGCCTTTGCTGGTCCACATGTACGGGCATGGCAATATTACATTGACCCAACATGAAAATACCACAACAAAACAGAAACACGAGTATATATCTCTCTCAAATTCACTCTCTTCAGGTATCATTGACTTACCTTTAGCATTCCTGGTTGCTTCATCAGAAAAAGAAACAGTTTCAGGACAGCAGGATTGTGTCTTAGAAACACTTCCCTCAAGGTTATCAATGATTTCTGGTGGAACCCAGTAGAAAGAAATCACTCTCCAACAGCTTTGAAATCACTGAACTGTGTGCTGTGCACCCTTATGCGCTTCTATCACAAGGGAAACAAGAGACAGACCTGGAAGTTAAGGACATTCTTTTGACGTCAGCGTCAGATCCAGAGCGTGGGAAAGCCATCTCCATCACGGATCTCCAGATGCCCAAGTTTCTGACATCTGACAAAGTTCTGACCTCTGCATCTCATTCCGTATCATCAACACATTGTCAACAAGACAGAAGGGAAACCCAAAAGGGTTTTTGCTAAGACTAAAGAACAGACCAAAAGATTCCCATGTGATGATGGTATTGAAATGCATGGTTTCCCAGCAACATAAGTACAGAGAGCACTCCTGCTCCTGCCTAGCGAGACCATGAGCAAAAATATACCCAAGGAGAGAATCACAGAAGATTGACATAGTCATCAAAATTCATAAAGGCTTCTGTTTGAGCAACAACATTCCACCTCAAAAACAAGAGATTGAAGACATAAGTGGCAGATGTCTTCACAAGAAGCAGCACCATAAAGAAAACAGCACTCTAAGACATGCAGAACTCCTTGAGATCCTGAGAAGATCCCAGGCAAACAACTCTCTACACTAGGCTTCTTCCCAAGCTTTTCTACAAGAAATGACGATCACAAAGCATGGAGAATGATGTGTCCAGCTAAGCAGACACTCCCCAGTTCTTCACCAATTACATAGGCCATGCTCTGTACAGCACCTCCAGTTCCTCAGTAAAGAATCTTCCCCGCTCAATGTCATCCTGCTTAGGATACAGGCCCTGCTCCACACCAATCAGGGCATCTCTGCAATAATATCCAGTCATTGTTCCACCACAAGAACACACCCTAACAAGAAAACACCCTCTGTCCATGACCCAGGCCTTCATATTCCCTTACCTTCCCTCACCTCTGGCACAAACAGCATCTGGAGGGCCGCAAAGACACACAGTGTCTGGCAGTCTCCTCCCTGAACTTCACCCTGAATGTCTTTTGGTTTTTCAGCAATTTCAGCTGCAAACACCACACAGCTGCACAGTAGAGATCTTACTGATTCTGTCAGTAGAATTATATCTGCTCTGATTTCAGTCCACATGGATTGTACTTCACAAGAGAACCATGGAGGCACATGAAGCGCAAGGACACTCAGGATATCAACTGGGAGGGAGCGTTTGTACCACAGAAAAACCAGAGCTGGGCTGCTCTGAAGGCTCTGGGCTGTTCAAGCAAGTATATGAGGTACCCATGACAAGGAGAAACGTAATCTCTACTGAGGCCAAGGGGGCAAGGGCACAAGTAGGGGTCAAGAAGCACAAACAGATCAGACCCACCTCCTCATCACACTCACTTTCAAACTGCGAAAGGATTTTCTCCAGACCATGGGTAAATTTAGACTGGCTTTATTAACAACTCACAGTTGGGCCATGCACAACCTAATAATTCAGATGGATTAGGTTTTAAACCAGCCATAAAGGGCTAATGCATAATTGAATGGTATTCAGGGCTAGGCATTGTTATAGCAGTATTGTTATAACTACCCTAAAGTTTACTTTCTCAACGCTACTTAGCACTCTTAACATGATACTCTACTTCTCACAATCCACTGGCAGTAATAGCTAAGTTCTACATCAATACATTCATCATACCTCCTTATTTTCCTTCATACAAACTCCACCTGAGGATCAGCATGGAACCATAACACCAACTTCAATGACTCTGGAGGCTACTACATATGCCCATGCACTACACAATGACTAAAGGCTGAAGAGCTACACTCTTACAACACACTAGCATGATCCATTAATCATTTTGTATATTCTTCTATCATTATTCATGCTATTATTTCTCTCTACCTTTGCTATTCTGTTCAACTGTCTTTATCCCAACCTACGAGTTACACATTTTCTTTCCCATTCTCCTCCACATTCCAGCAGGCAACGACCAGGGGAGGAGTGAGAAAAAGAAGTCTTGCTGGCTGGAGCAAAACCATGACAGACACACCACAGGAAATGAGATCTACAGCTTAGCAGACATTATCCAGTTCTTCTATGATGGCACAGACCATATTCCACCCAGTATCTTCATCTTCGCAAGGCAAGACATTTCTCCCCTGGAAGTCACCCTCCCATGATGCATGAACAGGCCTTGATCATGACCAGCATCACTGCCAAAACACCCAAATACCACAATACACCACACTACAGCAGGAATATTCCCTAAATCTAAATACCACGACCAGGTCTTCACACATCCTCTCCTGCATTCATGATCATAAAGAACATCAAGATGAATGCAAAACCAAATGGTATTTGGAAGACTCTTCCCAGCTCACTGACATTCAACCTCGATAATTCTTGCCTTTTCAGTTATTTCTGGTGGAAACATTAGCTGTGACAGCTCCGATCCCACTCCACATGAATTGCATTCTTGGAGATTGCCATAGTAAACGAAGATGCACGGAAGCACTGAAGGTATCAGCTGGGTGGGGGAATTCATCCCAGACAAAATCAGAGCTGGGCTGCTGTGCAGGCTTCGGCCTGTACACACACGTCAGAATGAATCATGTGTATCAGGACACAGTTTCTCTACCAAGGCCAACTATGAGAATTCATAAACAGGAAAGTCAAGAACACAAAGATTACATCCACCTCTTCATGTGCTCTTACAAATCCTGTTTGGGGAGGAGGAAAGAGCAATCATAATATCATCAATGGCTGCGGAAGCTGCTCTCAGGATGCCCACCACTACACAACAACCACAGACTCAAGTGCTACCCTCCCACACACCCTCTCCCAACACAAGAGTGAAAAGGTCCATCAGGCAGCATTGCACACTCTTCACATCACCCACTCTCACCCATACATCCCCAACACCAAGCAGACAGCAGCACAAGGAACTGTCCCTGGTGCTGGAGATTCATAAACTCAAAGGACACAATGACTCAAGATCCAGAAGGCCTACAATGCCAGACGCTTCAAAGCCTGGAAAAGATTCCTGGGCACAGTCATTCATTCTCATACTGCTTCATGCTTTCCTCCATTTCCCACTCCAGCATGTACGTTTTCAGCACAAGATCATCTCCCAGTCTTGTGTTATCACATGGACCACTGATTTCCAGCTCCCACAGACAACTCTTCCCACTAATCATGATTACCCTTCACTTCAGGATATGGCCCTGCTCAGTGCCAATGCCACATTCTCTTCACACTCTCCTCTGTTTTCAGGACTCTCCAATTGAAACACTGAGCGCTTGGAAGCAATACTGTTGGTAAAGCTGATGTCAGAACAGCTCTAAAAGCAACAGGAATTGAATCTGTGATGTGAAAGTATAATCCAAATGGTGGTGAAAACCCATTATATATTCTCTATGAAAGCATTTGTTGTTTAGTTCCTAAAGTGAAGTGAGAGAATTAAAAAAAAAAAAAAAAAAAAAAAAAGGAGAAGATTTCAACAAGAAACCACATAGGATGCCAGCACAGGCAGCAGCTGGCGAACATAAGAAGGCACTGAACAGCACTATGGGGACTGTTACCAGCACAACCTGCACTTCTTGCTGCCTTGCAGCAAGCTAACCAGAAAACGCTACAGACCAGCGAGAGTATTTCGAAAGCCAATGGCGCTGCACCTCTCATCCCTATGTGTGATGATTTTATTCTTCAGGAAAATAACTCACACCCACAACACCAAACCTTAGATCCAGAAAGGAAAGGCTGCTACCTAAGGCAAGACCTTTCCTTTTTTACCCCACCCAACATCAACAGCCGGGCAGTTGGAGAACGACCCAGAGGCCAAGGCCCCACACACACCTTGAAGCCCCCACCAAGCCCCAAACACCCACAGGCCCTGAGAGCTTAGCCCGGCTTCCACCAGCACCTGCCCAGACCACGGGACACAATGGGACAGGGGTGTCAAGGGCTGGGTGTACACTCAGCACCTTTATTTCCCACTCTCTCAAATAACACCAGGGGGGCTCTGGCAATGACTAGGATAATAAAACCCCATTCACTGCCTGAAACATATGCCAAGACCCTACTTCCCCAAATACAGAGACCATCTTCTACCCATTTCCATCAAAAAAAACTCTTTCCCAATGGAAGTCACCCTCCCTGCCATAAAGGAACAGGCCCTATTCCATGCCACTAGGAGAAGCACTGACACAACATTCACACAATGCTCCACCGTTAAAAAACACACCAACTCTAAAAATCAATCTGAGCATGACACAGATCTTCACATATCCTCTCCTTCCTTTACAATTGGCAAAAGGACATCTAGACAGATGAAAAGGCACACGGTATCTGCCAAGCTTTGATCCCAGTCTACACAGATCTTATTCTTGGACAGAAGCACAGCAAATGCTGAAGTGCAAGCAGAGACATGGTGTCAGCTGGGTTGGAGGATTTGTACCATAGGAAAACAGAGCTGGCATCCTCTGAAGGGTTTGATATGTACGTCCCAGACACGGGAATCAGCCCTCTGTGATTGCAGGACACATCTCTACTGAGGCAAACTGTGCCAGTGCAAACTTGAATGAAGATGAGCTCACAATGATTACACCCACCTCTTTTTTGACTTTATAAATCCTCCCTCTGGAAAATCAACAGTCAGTGCATCTGGACAATACTACACAGGCCCATCACTACACAATGACTGTAGACTGAATTGTGACTCTCCACAACCATTTTTCCCAGCACAAGAGGGATACAATCCAGTGTTCCACACACTACGTGGCAACCCCTCGCACCAACACATCTGCCTGCATCAAGCAGGCAGCAGCACAAGGGTCTGGAGATTCATAACATCCATAAAACAACAGTTTATTTTGTACCCATGAAAGCAACACCAAGGGTACTTGGGTAATGACCTACATGCCAAGTTCCCAACATCAATACCTTGGAGCTCATACAACAAGTTAGAGGCGAAGGCGAGTTCACACCTTGAAGCTACAACCAGCACCCCACAACCCACAGGTCCTGCCAGCTCACAGCGGCTCCCACCAGTGCCAGTCTAGACTGTGGGACACAACAGAACAGGAGCATCAGGGGCCAGAAGTGTGCCCCAGACCTTTATTCCACACCCTCCTAAGAAAAGCTCGGGGGGGGTCTGGCAATGACTACAAGAGCAAGATTACCAGAAGATGTACCAAGATCACAACGTCTGCAGGACCATCCTAGCTCCCACCAGCACCCATCCAGACCGAGAGACACAAGTGACACAAGGACCAGAACGGGACAGGGCCAGAAGGGAAGTGGGATGTCGGGGACCCGGTGGAGAGTCCAGAGAGGGAGCAGCACTGACCGTGTCCAGCAGAGCGGGCGGCTCCGGCTGCGTCTCCTTGGCAGCGGGAGATGCCCATGTACTATAGTATGAGTGCAGGTTGAAGAGTTGCCTTCTTTCAACACACCTGAACTGTGCATTAATCACTTTGTATATTCTTTTATCATTAACCATGCTATTATTTTTCCCTTCCTTTGCCGTTATGCTAAACTGTTGTCTCAACCCATGAGATACATATCTTATATCCCAGATTCCCCAAAATTCCAGCAGGCAACGGGAAGAGAAGAATAAGCAAGTGGCCTTGTGGTAATTAATTCCTGGCTGGAGCAAAACCATGACAGACACACCATGGGAAATGAGATCTAATGTTTAATGGACATTCTCCAGTTCTTCCACGTTCCTCCCAGTATCTTTACTTCCACCAGGGAGGACTTTTCTCCTCTGCAAGTCACCCTGGATGAATAGGATGAATAGGATGGATGAATAGGTCCTGATCAATGTCACAAGCAGCATCACTGCCACAACACCCAGACACTGATCCACAGCAGGAATACGCCCTAAACCTAAATACCACTGGGACCATGATGCAGGTCTCCACACAGCCTCTCCCTCCCTCATCATCAGATTAAAGAACATCAGGATGAATGCAAAGCTAAATGCTTCTTGGAAGACTTTTCCCAGACGACTGACCATCAACCTCAATACTTTGCGTCTATTCAGTCATTTCATGTGGAAACTCTATAGACCTGCACATTGTGTTTACAGTTCTTACAGATTCTCTGAAAGGAGCTGTGACAGCTCTAATCCCACTCCACGCGAATTTCATTCTTGGAGCACATTGCACAGAAGCACTCAAGATATCAGCTGGGTGGGAGAATTCATCCCAGAGAAGATTGGAGTTGGGCTGCTGTGCAGGGTTTGGCCTGTACACACACATCAGAATGAACCATGTGTATTTGGACACAACATCTCTACTGAGGTTGACTATGAAAATTCACAAACAGGGCAAGCCAAGAACACTACGATTCCACCCACCTCTTCATGTGCTCTTACAAGTCCTATCGAAGGAGGAGCAAGGAACAAGCACAGCAATATCAATGGCTGTGGAAGCTGCTCTGAGGATTCCCACCACTACACAATAACTGCAGATACAAGCAGTACCCTCCCACTAACACTTTCCCAACACAAGAGGAAAAAGTACATCAGAAGGTGTTTCAAATTCTCCATGTCACCCGCTCTCACCAACAAATCTCCAACATCAAGCAGATCTAGAAAACATCCAAAATCAGACACTTGGATTCCTGGAGCAGAAAGAAATAGAATAATTTGTACCATGAGGAGAGAGAAGAGAGAACCCTGAAGTTGGAGTTGGCACCTTGAGTCACATACATCTCTTGTCAAGAAGAGTCACAGGGGTGGACAGAGTGGAGGACCATGTTTTCAACAAGAAACCACATTGGATGCCACCACAGGGAGCAGTCAGTAAACTAAACAGCACTGTGGGAGCTGACACCAAAAGAGCCTGCGCTGCTTGTAGACGGACAACAAGTTCACCAGAAAATGCTACCGTCCAGCAAGTGTATTTCAAAAACCAACGGTGCTGCACGTTTCAGCAGCAATTCCATTCTATGGGAGAATAACTCACATCCATAACACCAAACCATAGATTCAAAAGACAAAGGCCTTATTTAACCCACTAAACACCTTGTAGTTCCAACAAGTTAGAGGCCAAGGCCCGTTCACACCTTGAAGCTACAACCAGCACCCCACAACCCACAGGTCTTGCCAGCTCACAGCGGCTCCCACCACTACCAGCCTAGACTGTGGGACACAACAGGACAGGGGCATCGGGGGCCAGCAGTGTGCCCCACACCTTTATTCCACACCCTCCTAAGAAACGCTCAGGGGCCTCTGGCAATGACTACGAGAGCAAGATTACCAGAAGATGCGCCAAGATCACAATGTCTGCAGGACCATCCTAGCTCCCACCAGCACCCACCCAGACCAAGAGACACAAGTGACACAAGGGCCAGAAGGGGAAAGGGGCACCGGGGACCCGGTGTAAAGGCCAGAGAGGGAGCAGCACTGACCGTGTCCAGCAGAGCGGGCGGCTCCGGCTGCGTCTCCTTGGCCGCGGGGCCGGGCGCCGGGGGGCAGTTGGGGCTGAACACCATCAGGTCGCTCTTGCCCGCGCCCTCCGCCACGCACAGGCTCCGGCTCTGCCGCTGCGAGTACGACCAGCTCCCCACTTGGCTGGCGCACACCAGCGTCGCCGGCCCGCGCCCCGACAGCGCGCCCGCCCGCGGCACCCACCGCCACGCCCCGCACAGCACCACCGCCACCACCAACAGCCCCGACACCAAGCAGATGGCCGCCACCAGCCACGCGTTCAGCCTCCACGACGACAGCGACGACAAGCCCGACGCCGCCGACACGCCCTCCAAGCCCGACGCCGACACCCGCACCCCCGACGACCCCGACAAGCCCGACGCCGCCGCCTCGCCGCCCTCCCCCAGCGACACGCTCAGCGTGGCCGTGGCCGAGCGCGCCGGCTCCCCGTGGTCCCGCACCACGATCACCAGCCTCTGCCGCGGGCCGTCCGCCTCCTCCAGCGCCCGCGCCGTGCTCACCTCGCCGCTGTACAGCCCCACGCGGAACGGGCCCTTCCCCCGCGGCTCCCGCACCTCGTAGCGCAGCCACGCGTTGTAGCCCGAGTCCGCGTCCACCGCGCGGACCTTGGCCACCACCTGCCCCGCCGGCGCCCCCCACGCCGCCCACGCCCACAGCGACCCCGACGACGCCTCCTCCGACCACGAGCCCCACGACTCCCACGGCCCCCCCCGGCCCGCCCCGGACCCGACGCCAGCCACCGGCAGCAGCGCCGGCGCGTTGTCGTTCTCGTCCAACACCCACACCTGCACCGTCGCGTTGCCGCACAGCGACGGCTCCCCCGCGTCCACCGCCCGCACCTCGAACTCCAGCACCTGCACCTCCTCGTAGTCCAGCGGCCGCAGCGCCCACACGCGACCGCTCTCCGCCTCCACCGACACGTAGCTCGACGCCGAACCCGCACCCCCGACCGCACCCCCGACGCCGCCCTCCCACAACGAGTACCGAACGCGACCGTTGCCCGCCTCGTCCGGGTCCCAAGCCCGCACCCGAGCCAGCTCCGCGCCCGCCGCGTTGTTCTCCCGCGCCAGCACCGTGTACACGGCCTGCGCGAACGCCGGCGCGTTGTCGTTCACGTCCGACACCGGCACCCGCACCCGCCGCAGCCCGACCAGCGCCGGCGACCCGCCGTCCTCCGCACGCACCTCCACCTCGTACTCCGACACCGCCTCCCGGTCCAGCGCCTCACGCACCACCAGCGAGTACGACCCCGACACCGACGACACCACAGCGAACGGCGACGCCGGCACCACCCAGCACCGCACGCGCCCGTTCGACCCCGAGTCCCGGTCCCACACGCTCAGCAGCGCCACCACCGTCCCCACCGCCGCGTCCTCCGACACCGGCACCGACAGCGACGTCACCCGCACCTCGGGCACGTTGTCGTTCTCGTCCACCACCTCCAGCTCTACACTGCAGTGACCAGACAGAGGGGGTGTCCCGCTATCTCTCGCTTCGATCTCCAGATCAAACGACTGAACCTCCTCGAAATCCAGTTTCCCAGCTGTCCTTATTTCCCCGGAATTTCTGTCAAGGATGAACAGCTCCTTAATTGTAGGAGAAACCGTGTCGCTAAACAAATAAGAAACCTCCCTATTGCTCCCCTCATCGCTGTCTGTCGCTGTTAGGTGGAAAACCAGAGTTCCTGGGGCAGCGCTCTCTGGCAGCTGCACTTTATACACGGACTGGTTGAACTGAGGAGCGTTGTCGTTCGCGTCCAGCACCGAGATCTCCAGCTCCATCGTGCCCGACAGAGCCGGCCGGCCCCCGTCACTCGCCGTCAGCAGCAATTGGTGCACGGGAACATTCTCACGGTCCAAAGGTTTCTTTAACACTAGGAACAGGGATACTTTGTCGTCTTGTTTCGGCTTAATATCCAGAGAGAAGTGGTCGCTGGGGCTGAGCGTGTACGAGAGCTGCGCGTTCGATCCGATATCCGCGTCCGACGCGCCCTCCAGCGGGAACCGAGAGCCCGGCAGCGACAGCTCCGCGATGCTGAGGTTCTTGCGGGCGGCGGGGAAGAGCGGGGCGTTGTCGTTGATGTCGGTGACCTCCAGCTCCACGTGGAAGACGCGCAGCGGCCGCTCGAGCAGCACCTCCAGGCGCAGGGCGCACGGCGCGCTCTTCCCGCACAGCTCCTCCCGGTCCAGCCGCCCGCTCACCACCAGCGCCCCGCTCGCCCCGCTCACCTCCACGCTCGCCCGCCGGCCCTGCGCCACCAGCCGCAGCCGCCGCGCCTCCGCCTCGCCCGCCTCCAGGCCCAGCTCCTGCGCCACACGCCCCACCACCGTCCCCACCTTCGCTTCCTCCGGCACCGAGTAGCGCACCTGCCCGACCACCAGCGCCCACGCCGCCTGCACCACCAGCACCCGCACCGCAGCACCCCGACACCAGCCCATCGCCGCCAACGCCCGACCGGGCCCCGCACGCCTCTCCTCTCCTCTCCTCACCGCCCCGACCCGCACAGCTCCGCCCCGCGCCGCCCCCCCGCGCTCCCAGCCGGGCTCTGCGCCGCCCCGACCGCCCCCGCCGGGGCTCAGCCTGCAGCGACACCGTGTGCTCAGCCACAGACCCTCGCCGACTCTTCTTTCCTTCTCATTTACTCTCTTCTCTCCCTTTCTTCTTGCCATTCTCTTTTTCTTCCATTCTATTTTTCATCCATTCGTTTTTATAAATTCTTCTTCTCCTTCCACTCTCTCCTTTCTTCTGTTTTGTCGCTTCTCTTCCCTCTCCTTTTCCTCTTGCTCTGCTCTCCCCGACTCTTCTCTCCCCTGTCGCTCCCCATTCCAGCCTTCTCTCTTCTTTGTCTTCAATTTATCATTCAACAGTCGCCTTCGGATCCGCGGAGGACAAGATCAAAGTTAGAGCCAACAGCGATAATTACAGGACATTAACGCTAATTACCGGGCGGAACCATCTCCGTTCGCCGGACACAGGTAATCTCCTTTAGCGTTTATTATGGCCCACTAATCACCTTTATTGTTTCTTTATTCTCCCAAGCCTCGCATGCTCAGCGCCACCGGCCCCGCTATCCTCTTCCTTCCATACATTCATTCCTTGTTTCCCTGCCCTTTCCCGCTTCTCTTTGCAACGTTATCGTTTTCTACTTCCATGTCTTCTTTCATCTCTCTCCGCATTCTCTCTTCCCCTTTTTCTTTCCTCCTCTTTCTCCTGTTCCTTCGTCCCCTGCCGTTCCCCAGTCTTCACTCCACCTTCCCCTTTCCCTTACAGTTGGCAGCTCCTCATTCGCCTCCGGCGCCGCGGCAGAGACCGTCAAAGTCGCAGTCGAGGTGCTAATTACGCGGCAGCAGTGCTAATTACAGGTACTCTGATCAAGGAGCAGGCTGTTAAGGACCAAGTTCATTCTGCGCCTGTAGAAATCCCCTTTGAACCCTTGTATTTTCTTTCATCCTTTCTTCCTTCTTCTTTTTTCTCATCTTCCTACTCTATTAACTCTCTCAATCATTTCTGCCTCGCTTTTTCGTTTTTATTTCTTTGCTGTTATCTTTGATTTTTCCTTTCTCTTTTTCCAGTATCTTCTTTCTTCTCTTATTCAGTGCCAAGTTAGTAAAATCGTTTATCACTATAACTTTATCTCTTCTTTCTCTCCATCTGTTGCTTCGTTCGGGATTGATCTTCTTTCTCTCTGTAATTTCTTCCTTCTCTCCTTCTTTCCTCTTTCCCTCTGTTTTCATTCCTTTCCCATCACGATTCCTCTAGGTCTCCATCACCCCCGCCATGCAGCTCTGAACAGTTCCCATCAAGCCTTGCACAGGGTCTCTAAGCGATGAGGATACTGAGATACTCAAATGAAAATACCACAGGCAACCAACAGCTCACAAACTTCAGAAACTGTGAGGCAGAGCATGTTCTTCCACCTCCATGACAACTGCCAAGTTCTTGCTTTGTCCTGTGGGCAGGAACACACTGACAACACATCACAGCAAGAACCTTGGTACCCAGGGGCACTAGTCCCTGCAGAAAAATGCTCTTTCATCACCATAAGCCACATTTCAATCAGCCAAATACACAAAGGGAAGACCACGGCATTTTGGATGAGATCATCCCAGCATTACTCAACACATCAGCTCTGAGAAAGACACGGGAGAGTCCCTCTCCCATCTGACCTTCTACCACCACCTCACATGATACCAGGAACCAGCTGGAATGGAAGGAGACTAGATAGTGGTGGCTTTGTTGATCCACACCTACATGTATGACAAGCAAGGCAACATTCCATTGACCCAACAGGAAGATACCACAACAAAACAGGAACAAGAGTATATCTGTTGCTCTAATTCACCCCCTTCAGTTACCATTGACTTACCTGTAGCATCCCTGGTTGCTTCTTCAGAAAATGAAATGGTTTCAGGACAACAGAATTTAATCCAAGAGATATTTCCCCTTAACATTAACAATGACTTCTGGTGAAATTGGGCAGAAAGAAGTTACTCTCAAAACCTTTGAAAACAGTGAAGAGCGCACTGTGCTTGCTTGTGCACTTCAATCACAAGGGAAGCAAGAGGTAGGCATGAAAAATAATGATATTCTCTCAACATCATCCTCTCTTCCAGAGAGGGGAAAAGCTCACAACGGTAGCCAGAACCCCAAACCTCTGCAACCTGATAGCTCCCAAAATTCTTACCTCTGCATCTCATCCAGTATTTCCAACACAATGCCAAGGAGAGAGAAGGGAAATCCAAAAGAGAGGGAGTCTTTGCTAAGAGCAGATAAGAAAATCAAAGGAGCCCAGGACACGCTACAGAAATGTATGATTTATGAGCAACTTGAATACAGAGAGCACTCCTGACCCTGCTTAGTGAGACCAAGAGCAGGAAGACACCCAAGCAGAGGGTCAGAGAAGCCTGGTAGCAGTCACAGAATTTGCAGAAATTTCCGTTGGAGCAATAACATTCCAGCTCAAAACCAAGTCATTAAAAGGCATGTGTGGCTGATGTCTTTACAACCAGTAACATCATGACGAAATAGAGCCAAGATATGCAGAACTTCTAGAGATCCTGAGAAGACCCCAAGCAAACAACTCTGCCCTGGGTGTCTTCCCAATATTTTCTTTTGGAAACCTCTCTCCCAAACCCTGGGCAACGAGATCCAGAGCTACACAGACATTACCCAGTTCATCACCAATGGTACAGTCCACGTTCTGTACAACATCTCCAGATCCTCAGAAAACACTCTTTGATGCTCACCATCACCCTCCACATGACACAGACCCTAATCTGTACAGCTTGCAGAATCACTCCCTTAATACCCAGATGTTGCTCAATAATAGGAACTTGCCCCAACAAGAAAATCCACTCTGTCCACCACACACAGGCACATTCTTACCTTCCCTCACCACTACCACAAACACTATCTAGGAGGATGTAAAGCCACTCAGTGTCTGGCAGACTCTCCCCTCAAATTCACCCTGAATGTTTTGTGCCTTTTCAGCAACCCCAGCCCCAAACAACAGACACATGCACAGTAAAGATCTTACAGATTCCATCAGTAGAACTGAGACTGCTCTGATCTCAGTCCATGTGGATTTCATTCCTAGAGACAATCACAGTAAATGCTGATGCACAGAAGTACTCAAGATATTAACTTAGTGTGAAAATTTCTATCACAGAAAAATCAGATTTGGACTGCAGTGCAGGGTTTGGCCTGTACACGCACATATCAGCATATGTTGCACGAGAGAACCTTAGAAAATGATGAAGTGCAAAGACACTCAGGATAGTAACGGGCTTGGAGAATTTGAACCACAGAATACCCAGAGCTGAGCTGCTCTGAACAATCATAAGGTTGAAGCAATACCCGCTAACAACACCCTTGTACTACGTATTAATCACATAGTATATTCTTCTAACATTATTCATGCTATTATTTTTCTCTTCCTTTGCACTTCTGTTAAAATGTCTTTATACCAACACACGAGGGTGACATTCTTCTTTTCCTTTCTCCTCCACATTCCAGCAGGTGATGGAAGGGGAGGAGTGAGTGAGATGTCTTAAGGTACTTAGTTTCTGGCTGGAGGGAAACCATTACAGACACACCATGAGAAAGGAGATCTGCGTGTTAACAGACATTCTCCACTTCTTCCCCAAAGACACAGACCATGCTCCACTCAGTATCTTCATTTCCATCAGACAAGACTTTTCTCCCCTGGAAGTCACCCACCCCGTGACATATGAACAGACCCTGACCAATGCCATGAGCAGCATCACTGCCACAACTCCCACACACTGCTCCACAGAAGGAATATTCCCTAAATTTAAACACCACTCTGACCATGACCCAGGTCTTCACACAATCTCTGCTTCCCTCATGATCAGCACAAAGAACATCTGGATGGATGTGAAGCTACATGGTGTCCAGCAGACTCTTCCTACATGCCTAAACTTTCAGTCATTTCAGGTGGAGACTCTACAAAGCTGCACATTATATTTATAGCTCTTACACATTCTGTGATTGGAGTTGTGATCTCAGTCCACGTGAATTTCATTCTTAGAGACTATTACAGTAAATGCTGGCACACAGAAGCACACAAGATATCAGCCGGGCGAGATAAATTACATCATAGGAAAATCAGAGCTAGGCTGCTGTGCAAGGTTTGGCCTGTGCATGCACACATCAGTACAAACCATGTGTAATAGGACTGCATCTCTACTGAGGCGAGCTGTGAGAGTTCACAAGTACAGTAAGTCAAGAATTACAACCACCTTCTCATATTATTATTAATTGTCGTATTGTTATTAATTCATGTTATTATACTTCTCATATTATTATTAATTACAACCACCTTCTCATATTATCTTACAAACCCTGCTGGGGGAGGAGGAAAGAACAATCATAGCAACATCAATGGCTGTGGAAGATCCTCCTGATACCCACCACTACACAACGAATACATATTCAAGCGCTACCCTCACACAATTCCTCTCCCAACATAAGAGTAGGAAGTCCCATCAATCATTTCCCACCTACAAATCCCCAACATGAGGCAGGCAGGCAGCAGCACAAGGAACTGTCCCTGGGGATGGAGATTCATAAACTCAAAGGACACAATGACTCCAGAAGGCCTACAATGCCAGACACTTCAAAGCTGGGAAAAGATTGCTAGGGACAATCACTCCATTTTCATCCTGCCTCATGCTTTTCTCCACTCCCCACTCTAGGATGTATGTTTTCAAGACAAGAAGATCATTTCCCTATATTTAACCTATGCCTACATTCTAAGTAGCTTATCCATTTAATCGTTACTCATCATTAAATCAAATACATATTCTAGGTCTGACACTTCCTGTATAACCTGTTGGTTCAGCTGGACTGGGCTTTAAACCACCCATAGAGAGGGCTATTGCATTATATTATAATAGTCAGGCCTAGGCATAACTGAGCAGCATTGTTATAACTACCCTAAAGAACACTTTCCCAACACCACTTAACACAATACTTATCACAATCCACTGGAAGTAATATCTAAGTTTTATATCAAGTCATGCTACTTTCTTATTTTCCTTAAAACAATCCCCTCCTGAGGATCAGCATGGAAGCATTACAGCAACTTCAATGACTCTGGAAGCTACTACGGACGCCCACACACTACACAATGACTTAAGATTGAAGAGTTACCCTCTTACAACACACATGAACAGTGCATTAATCACTTTGTATACTCTTCCATCATTAATCAAGCTATTACTTTTCCCTTCCTTTGCTGTTATGCTAAACTGTCGTTATCTCAACCCATGAGATAAATATCTTCTTTCCCAGATTCCCCAAAATTCCAGCAGGCAACGGGAAGAGAACAGTGAGCAAGTGACCTTGCGGTAATTGATTCCTGGCTGGAGCAAAACCATGACAGACACACCATGGGAAATGAGATCTAATGTTTAATGGACATTCTCCAGTTCATCCACATTCTTCCCAGTATCTTTACTTCCACCATGGAGGACTTTTCTCCTCTGCAAGTCACCCTCCCCATGATGGATGAATAGGCCCTGATCAATGTCACAACCAGCATCACTGCCACAACCCCCAGACACTGATCCACAGCAGGAATATTCCCTAAACCTAAATACCACTTGGAACATGACACAGGTCTGCACACAGCCTCTCCCTCCCTCACCATCAGATTAAAGAACATCAGGATGAATGCAAAGCTAAATGCTTCTTGGAAGACTTTTCCCAGATGACTGACCATCAACCTCAATACTTTGCATCTATTCAGTCATTTCATGTGGAAACTCTATAGACCTGCACATTGTGTTTACAGTTCTTACAGATTCTCTGATAGGAGCTGTGACAGCTCTAATTCCACTCCACGCGAATTTCATTCTTGGAGCACATTGCACAGAAGCACTCAAGATATCAGCTGGGTGGGAGAATTCATCCCAGAGAAGATTGGAGTTTGGCTGCTGTACAGGGTTTGGCCTGTACACACACATCAGAATGAACCATGTGTATTTGGACACAACATCTCTACTGAGGCCGATTATGAAAATTCACAAGCAGGGCAAGCCAAGAACACTAAGATTCCACCCACCTCTTCATGTGCTCTTACAAGTCCTATCGAAGGAGGAGCAAGGAACAAGCATAGCAATATCAATGGCTGTGGAAGCTGCTCTGAGGATTCCCACCACTACACAATAACTGCAGATACAAGCAGTACCCTCCCGCTAACCCTTTCCCAACACAAGAGGAAAAAGTACATCAGAAGGTGTTTCAAACTCTGCGTGTCGCCCGCTCTCACCAACAAATCCCCAACATCAAGCAGATCTAGAAAACATCCAAAATCAGACACTTGGATTCCTGGAGCAGAAAGAAATAGAATAATTTGTACCATGAGGAGAGAGAAGAGAGAACCCTGAAGTTGGAGTTGGCACCTTGAGTCACATACATCTCTTGTCAAGAAGAGTCACAGGGGTGGACAGAGTGGAGGACCATGTTTTCAACAAGAAACCACATTGGATGCCACCACAGGGAGCAGTCAGTAAACTAAACAGCACTGTGGGAGCTGACACCAAAAGAGCCTGCGCTGCTTGTAGACGGACAACAAGTTCACCAGAAAATGCTACCGTCCAGCAAGTGTATTTCAAAAACCAACGGTGCTGCACGTTTCAGAAGCAATTCCATTCTATGGGAGAATAACTCACATCCATAACACCAAACCATAGATTCAAAAGAAAAAGGCCTTATTTAACCCACTAAACACCTTGTAGTTCCAACAAGTTAGAGGCCAAGGCCCGTTCACACCTTGAAGCTACAACCAGCACCCCACAACCCACAGGTCTTGCCAGCTCACAGCGGCTCCCACCACTACCAGCCTAGACTGTGGGACACAACAGGACAGGGGCATCGGGGGCCAGCAGTGTGCCCCACACCTTTATTCCACACCCTCCTAAGAAAAGCTCGGGGGGGGTCTGGCAATGACTACGAGAGCAAGATTACCAGAAGATGTACCAAGATCACAACGTCTGCAGGACCATCCTAGCTCCCACCAGCACCCACCCAGACCGAGAGACACAAGTGACACAAGGGCCAGAACGGGACAGGGCCAGAAGGGAAGTGGGATGTCGGGGACCCGGTGGAGAGGCCAGAGAGGGAGCAGCACTGACCGTGTCCAGCAGAGCGGGCGGCTCCGGCTGCGTCTCCTTGGCCGCGGGGCCGGGCGCCGGGGGGCAGTTGGGGCTGAACACCATCAGGTCGCTCTTGCCCGCGCCCTCCGCCACGCACAGGCTCCGGCTCTGCCGCTGCGAGTACGACCAGCTCCCCACTTGGCTGGCGCACACCAGCGTCGCCGGCCCGCGCCCCGACAGCGCGCCCGCCCGCGGCACCCACCGCCACGCCCCGCACAGCACCACCGCCACCACCAACAGCCCCGACACCAAGCAGATGGCCGCCACCAGCCACGCGTTCAGCCTCCACGACGACAAGCCCGACGCCGCCGACACGCCCTCCAAGCCCGACGCCGACACCCGCACCCCCGACGACCCCGACAAGCCCGACGCCGCCGCCTCGCCGCCCTCCCCCAGCGACACGCTCAGCGTGGCCGTGGCCGAGCGCGCCGGCTCCCCGTGGTCCCGCACCACGATCACCAGCCTCTGCCGCGGGCCGTCCGCCTCCTCCAGCGCCCGCGCCGTGCTCACCTCGCCGCTGTACAGCCCCACGCGGAACGGGCCCTTCCCCCGCGGCTCCCGCACCTCGTAGCGCAGCCACGCGTTGTAGCCCGAGTCCGCGTCCACCGCGCGGACCTTGGCCACCACCTGCCCCGCCGGCGCCCCCCACGCCGCCCACGCCCACAGCGACCCCGACGACGCCTCCTCCGACCACGAGCCCCACGACTCCCACGGCCCCCCCCGGCCCGCCCCGGACCCGACGCCAGCCACCGGCAGCAGCGCCGGCGCGTTGTCGTTCTCGTCCAACACCCACACCTGCACCGTCGCGTTGCCGCACAGCGACGGCTCCCCCGCGTCCACCGCCCGCACCTCGAACTCCAGCACCTGCACCTCCTCGTAGTCCAGCGGCCGCAGCGCCCACACGCGACCGCTCTCCGCCTCCACCGACACGTAGCTCGACGCCGAACCCGCACCCCCGACCGCACCCCCGACGCCGCCCTCCCACAACGAGTACCGAACGCGACCGTTGCCCGCCTCGTCCGGGTCCCAAGCCCGCACCCGAGCCAGCTCCGCGCCCGCCGCGTTGTTCTCCCGCGCCAGCACCGTGTACACGGCCTGCGCGAACGCCGGCGCGTTGTCGTTCACGTCCGACACCGGCACCCGCACCCGCCGCAGCCCGACCAGCGCCGGCGACCCGCCGTCCTCCGCACGCACCTCCACCTCGTACTCCGACACCGCCTCCCGGTCCAGCGCCTCACGCACCACCAGCGAGTACGACCCCGACACCGACGACACCACAGCGAACGGCGACGCCGGCACCACCCAGCACCGCACGCGCCCGTTCGACCCCGAGTCCCGGTCCCACACGCTCAGCAGCGCCACCACCGTCCCCACCGCCGCGTCCTCCGACACCGGCACCGACAGCGACGTCACCCGCACCTCGGGCGCGTTGTCGTTCACGTCCACCACCTCCAGCTCCACCTTGCAGTGGCCTGAAAGAGGGGGTGTCCCCTGGTCTTTTGCCTTAATATGTAGCTCATAGAAAGGAACGGCCTCAAAGTCCAGGGCACCCGTGAGTCGGATCTCCCCGTGCATGGAATCAATACTGAATATATCGGAGCCCGAGGAAGGAACAATACTTTCCATTTCATAAATCACTTCTCCGTATATTCCCAAGTCTGGATCCGTGGCATTCATCCGAGCCACCAGTGTTCCCTTTAAGGCGTCTTCTGGTAAATGGATGTTGTACACGGACTGGTTGAACTGGGGAGCATTGTCGTTTACATCCAGCACCGAGATCTCCAGCTCCATCGTGCCCGACAGAGCCGGCCGGCCCTCGTCACTCGCCGTCAGCAGCAAACGGTGCACGGGAACCGCCTCGCGGTCCAAGGGTTTCGTCAGCACCAAAAAAAGGGATTTACTCCGCTTACTATTTTCTTCTTCTATTTTAAAGTGCTCGCTGGGGCTGAGCGTGTACGAGACCTGAGCGTTCGATCCTATATCCGCGTCCGACGCGCCCTCCAGCGGGAACCGAGAGCCGGGAGGAGAATTCTCCGGTAAACTGAGGTTCTTGCGGGCGGCGGGGAAGAGCGGGGCGTTGTCGTTGATGTCGGTGACCTCCAGCTCCACGTGGAAGACGCGCAGCGGCCGCTCGAGCAGCACCTCCAGGCGCAGGGCGCACGGCGCGCTCTTCCCGCACAGCTCCTCCCGGTCCAGCCGCCCGCTCACCACCAGCGCCCCGCTCGCCCCGCTCACCTCCACGCTCGCCCGCCGGCCCTGCGCCACCAGCCGCAGCCGCCGCGCCTCCGCCTCGCCCGCCTCCAGGCCCAGCTCCTGCGCCACACGCCCCACCACCGTCCCCACCTTCGCTTCCTCCGGCACCGAGTAGCGCACCTGCCCGACCACCAGCGCCCACGCCGCCTGCACCACCAGCACCCGCACCGCAGCACCCCGACACCAGCCCATCGCCGCCAACGCCCGACCGGGCCCCGCACGCCTCTCCTCTCCTCTCCTCTCCTCACCGCCCCGACCCGCACAGCTCCGACCCGCACAGCTCCGCCCCGCGCCGCCCCCCCGCGCTCCCAGCCGGGCTCTGCGCCGCCCCGACCGCCCCCGCCGGGGCTCAGCCTGCAGCGACACCGTGTGCTCAGCCACAGACCCGCAACGACTCTTCCTTCCTTCTCATTTACTCTCTTCTCTCCCTTTCTTCTTGCTAGTCTCTTTTTCTTCCATTCTATTTTTCATCCATTCTCTTTTATAAATTCTTCTTCTCCTTCCACTCTCAACTTCCTTCTATTCCGTCTCTTCTCTTCCCTCTCCTGTTCCTTCCTGCTCTGCCCTCTCCGACTCTTCTCTCCCCTGTCCCTCACCATTCCAGCCTTCTCCCTTCTTTGTCTTCACTTTATCATTCTCATCTGGTGCCGCGGAGGAGAAGATCAATGACAGAGCCATCAGTGATAATTACCGGGTGTCATTGCTATTTACATGGCGGGTGTCTCTAGGTGAAGCTGTTAGGAACCATCTCCGTTCGCTGGACAGAGGTAATCTCCTTTATCATTTATTATGCCCCAGTAACCTCCTTTATAGCTCCTTTCATCTCCGGAGCCTCGCACGCTCCAAGCCACTGGCCCCCACGCTCCTTCCCCATCCATACAGTCCTTTCTTTCCTTCTTGCTTTCCTTTTCCCTTTCTGTTTCCCACGTTTTCGTTTCCTACTTTCTTCTCTTCCTTCCTCTCCGCATTCTCTCTTCCGCTTTTTCTTTTCTCCTCCTTCTCCCCCTGCTGTTCCCCAGTCTTGACTCCACCTTCCCCTTTCCCTTCCAGCCTTCTCTCTCCTTTCCCCTCGCTGGCAGCTCCCCAGTCGTCTCCGGTGCCGCGGCAGAGACCACCAAAGTCTAGGTGGTAATTACAGAGCAGGAGGAGGCTGTTAATGACTAAGTTCATTCTGTGCCTGTAGAAAACCTCTTTCTTTCATCCTTTCTTCCTTCTTCTTTCTCATCTTCCTACTCTATTTACTCTCTTAATTATTTCTGCCTCGCTTTTTCGTTTTTATTTCTTTGCTGTTATCTTTGATTTTTCCTTTCTCTTTTTCCAGTATCTTCTTTCTTCTCTTGTTCCGTGCCAAGTTAGTAAAATCGTTTATCCCTGTAACTTTCTCCCTTCTTTCTCTCCATCTCTTGCTTCGTTTGGGTTTGATCTTCTTTCTCTCTGTAATTTCTTCCTTCTATCCTTCTTCCCTCTTTCCCTCTGTTTTCACTCCTTTCCCATCACAGTTTCTCTAGGTCTCCATCACACCCGCCATGCAGCACTGAACAGTTCCCATCAAGCCTTGCACAGGGTCTCTGAGAGATGAGGATACTGAGATACTCAAATGAAAATACCACAGGCAACCAACAGCTCCCAAACTTCAGAAACTGTGAGGCAGAGCATGTTCTTCCACCTCCATGACAACTGCCAAGTTCTTGCTTTGTCCTGTGGGCAGGAACACACTGACAACACATCACAGCCAGAACCTTGGTACCCAGGGGCACTAGTCCCTGCAGAAAAATGCTCTTTCATCAGCATAAGCCACATTTCAATCAGCCAAATACACAAAGGCAAGACCACAGCATTTTGGATGAGATCATCCCAGCATTACTCAACACATCAGCTCTGAGAAAGACACGGGAGAGTCCCTCTCCCATCTGTCCTTCTGCCACCAACTCATATGACTACAGGAAGCAGCAGGAATAGAACTAGAGCAGGCAGTGGTGCCTTTGCTGGTCCACGTGTACGGGCATGGCAATATTCCATTGACCCAACATGAAAATACCACAACAAAACAGAAACACGAGTATATATCTCTCTCAAATTCACTCTCTTCAGGTATCATTGACTTACCTTTAGCATTCCTGGTTGCTTCATCAGAAAAAGAAACAGTTTCAGGACAGCAGGATTGTGTCTTAGAAACATTTCCCTCAAGGTTATCAATGATTTCTGGTGGAACCCAGTAGAAAGAAATCACTCTCCAACAGCTTTGAAATCACTGAACTGTGTGCTGTGCACCCTTATGCGCTTCTATCACAAGGGAAACAAGAGACAGACCTGGAAGTTAAGGACATTCTTTTGATGTCAGCGTCAGATCCAGAGCGTGGGAAAGCCATCTCCATCACGGATCTCCAGATGCCCAAGCTTCTGACATCTGACAAAGTTCTGACCTCTGCATCTCATTCCGTATCATCAACACATTGTCAACAAGACAGAAGGGAAACCCAAAAGGGTTTTTGCTAAGACTAAAGAACAGACCAAAAGATTCCCATGTGATGATGGTATTGAAATGCATGGTTTCCCAGCAACATAAGTACAGAGAGCACTCCTGCTCCTGCCTAGCGAGACCATGAGCAAAAATATACCCAAGGAGAGAATCACAGAAAAGTGACATAATCATCAAAATTCATAAAGATTTCTGTTTGAGCAACAAGATTCCACCTCAAAAACAAGAGATTGAAGACATAAGTGGCAGATGTCTTCACAAGAAGCAGCACCATAAAGAAAACAGCACTCTAAGACATGCAGAACTCCTTGAGATCCTGAGAAGATCCCAGGCAAACAACTCTCTACACTAGGCTTCTTCCCAAGCTTTTCTACAAGAAATGACGATCACAAAGCATGGAGAATGATGTGTCCAGCTAAGCAGACACTCCCCAGTTCTTCACCAATTACATAGGCCATGCTCTGTACAGCACCTCCAGTTCCTCAGTAAAGAATCTTCCCCGCTCAATGTCATCCTGCTTAGGATACAGGCCCTGCTCCACACCAATCAGGGCATCTCTGCCAATAATATCCAGTCATTGTTCCACCACAAGAACACACCCTAACAAGAAAACACCCTCTGTCCATGACCCAGGCCTTCATATTCCCTTACCTTCCCTCACCTCTGGCACAAACAGCATCTGGAGGGACACAAAGACACACAGTGTCTGGCAGTCTCCTCCCTGAACTTCACCCTGAATGTCTTTTGGTTTTTCAGCAATTTCAGCTGCAAACACCACACAGCTGCACAGTAGAGATCTTACTGATTCTGTCAGTAGAATTATATCTGCTCTGATTTCAGTCCACGTGGATTGTACTTCACAAGAGAACCATGGAGGCATATGAAGCGCAAGGACACTCAGGATATCAACTGGGAGGGAGCATTTGTACCACAGAAAAACCAGAGCTGGGCTGCTCTGAAGGCTCTGGGCTGTTCAAGCAAGTATATGAGGTACCCATGACAAGGAGAAATGTAATCTCTACTGAGGCCAAGGGGGCAAGGGCACAAGTAGGGGTCAAGAAGCACAAACAGATCAGACCCACCTCCTCATCACACTCACTTTCAAACTGCGAAAGGATTTTCTCCAGACCATGGGTAAATTTAGACTGGCTTTATTAACAACTCACAGTTGGGCCATGCACAACCTAATAATTCAGATGGATTAGGTTTTAAACCAGCCATAAAGGGCTAATGCATAATTGAATGGTATTCAGGGCTAGGCATTGTTATAGCAGTATTGTTATAACTACCCTAAAGTTTACTTTCTCAACGCTACTTAGCACTCTTAACATGATACTCTACTTCTCACAATCCACTGGCAGTAATAGCTAAGTTCTACATCAATACATTCATCATACCTCCTTATTTTCCTTCATACAAACTCCACCTGAGGATCAGCATGGAACCATAACACCAACTTCAATGACTCTGGAGGCTACTACATATGCCCATGCACTACACAATGACTAAAGGCTGAAGAGCTACACTCTTACAACACACTAGCATGATCCATTAATCATTTTGTATATTCTTCTATCATTATTCATGCTATTATTTCTCTCTACCTTTGCTATTCTGTTCAACTGTCTTTATCCCAACCTACAAGTTACACATTTTCTTTCCCATTCTCCTCCACATTCCAGCAGGCAACGACCAGGGGAGGAGTGAGAAAAAGAGGTCTTGCTGGCTGGAGCAAAACCATGACAGACACACCACAGGAAATGAGATCTACAGCTTAGCAGACATTATCCAGTTCTTCTATGATGGCACAGACCATATTCCACCCAGTATCTTCATCTTCGCAAGGCAAGACATTTCTCCCCTGGAAGTCACCCTCCCATGATGCATGAACAGGCCTTGATCATGACCAGCATCACTGCCAAAACACCCAAATACCACAATACACCACACTACAGCAGGAATATTCCCTAAATCTAAATACCACGACCAGGTCTTCACACATCCTCTCCTGCATTCATGATCATAAAGAACATCAAGATGAATGCAAAACCAAATGGTATTTGGAAGACTCTTCCCAGCTCACTGACATTCAACCTCGATAATTCTTGCCTTTTCAGTTATTTCTGGTGGAAACATTAGCTGTGACAGCTCCGATCCCACTCCACATGAATTGCATTCTTAGAGATTGCCATAGTAAACGAAGATGCACGGAAGCACTGAAGGTATCACCTGGGTGGGGGAATTCATCCCAGAGAAAATCAGAGCTGGGCTGCTGTGCAGGCCTCGGCCTGTACACACACGTCACAATGAATCATGTGTATCAGGACACAGTTTCTCTACCAAGGCCAACTATGAGAATTCATAAACAGGAAAGTCAAGAACACAAAGATTACATCCACCTCTTCATGTGCTCTTACAAATCCTGTTTGGGGAGGAGGAAAGAGCAATCGTAACATCATCAATGGCTGCGGAAGCTGCTCTCAGGATGCCCACCACTACACAACAACCGCAGACTCAAGTGCTACCCTCCCACACACCCTCTCCCAATACAAGAGTGAAAAGGTCCATCAGGCAGCATTACACACTCTTCACATCACCCACTCTCACCCATACATCCCCAACACCAAGCAGACAGCAACACAAGGAACTGTCCCTGGGGATGGAGATTCATAAACTCAAAGGACACAATGACTCAAGATCCAGAAGGCCTACAATGCCAGACGCTTCAAAGCCTGGAAAAGATTCCTGGGCACAGTCATTCATTCTCATACTGCTTCATGCTTTCCTCCATTTCCCACTCCAGCATGTACGTTTTCAGGACAAGATCATCTCCCAGTCTTGTGTTATCCCATGGACCACTGATTTCCAGCTCCCACAGACAACTCTTCCCACTAATCATGATTACCCTTCACTTCAGGATATGGCCCTGATCAGTGCCAATGCCACATTCTCTTCACACTCTCCTCTGCTTTCAGGACTCTCCAATTGAAACACTGAGCGCTTGGAAGCAATACTGTTGGTAAAGCTGATGTCAGAACAACTCTAAAAGCAACAGGAATTGAATCTGTGATGTGAAAGTATAATCCAAATGGTGGTGAAAACCCATTATATATTCTCTATGAAAGCATTTGTTGTTTAGTTCCTAAAGTGAAGTGAGAGAATAAAAAAAAAAAAAGGAGAAGTTTTCAACAAGAAACCACATAGGATGCCAGCACAGGCAGCAGCTGGCGAACATAAGAAGGCACTGAACAGCACTATGGGGACTGTTACCAGCACAACCTGCACTTCTTGCTGCCTTGCAGCAAGCTAACCAGAAAACGCTACAGACCAGCGAGAGTATTTCGAAAGCCAATGGCGCTGCACCTCTCATCCCTATGTGTGATGATTTTATTCTTCAGGAAAATAACTCACACCCACAACACCAAACCTTAGATCCAGAAAGGAAAGGCTGCTACCTAAGGCAAGACCTTTCCTTTTTTACCCCACCCAACATCAACAGCCGGGCAGTTGGAGAACGACCCAGAGGCCAAGGCCCCACTCACACCTTGAAGCCCCCACCAAGCCCCAAACACCCACAGGCCCTGAGAGCTTAGCCCGGCTTCCACCAGCACCTGCCCAGACCACGGGACACAATGGGACAGGGGTGTCAAGGGCTGGGTGTACACTCAGCACCTTTATTTCCCACTCTCTCAAATAACACCAGGGGGGGCTCTGGCAATGACTAGGATAATAAAACACCATTCACTGCCTGAAACATATGCCAAGACCCTACTTCCCCAAATACAGAGACCATCTTCTACCCATTTCCATCAAAAAAAACTCTTTCCCAATGGAAGTCACCCTCCCTGCCATAAAGGAACAGGCCCTATTCCATGCCACTAGGAGAAGCACTGACACAACATTCACACAATGCTCCACCGTTAAAAAACACACCAACTCTAAAAATCAATCTGAGCATGACACAGATCTTCACATATCCTCGCCTTCCTTTACAATTGGCAAAAGGACATCTAGACAGATGAAAAGGCACACGGTATCTGCCAAGCTTGGTATCTGCCAAGTCTACACAGATCTTATTCTTGGACAGAAGCACAGCAAATGCTGAAGTGCAAGCAGAGACATGGTGTCAGCTGGGTTGGAGGATTTGTACCATAGGAAAACAGAGCTGGCATCCTCTGAAGGGTTTGATATGTACGTCCCAGACACGGGAATCAGCCCTCTGTGATTGCAGGACACATCTCTACTGAGGCAAACTGTGCCAGTGCAAACTTGAATGAAGATGAGCTCACAATGATTACACCCACCTCTTTTTTGACTTTATAAATCCTCCCTCTGCAAAATCAACAGTCAGTGCATCTGGACAATACTACACAGGCCCATCACTACACAATGACTATAGACTGAATTGTGACTCTCCACAACCATTTTTCCCAGCACAAGAGGGATACAATCCAGTGTTCCACACACTACGTGGCAACCCCTCGCACCAACACATCTGCCTGCATCAAGCAGGCAACAGCACAAGGGTCTGGAGATTCATAACATCCATAAAACAACAGTTTATTTTGTACCCATGAAAGCAACACCAAGGGTACTTGGGTAATGACCTACATGCCAAGTTCCCAGCATCAATACCTTGGAGCTCATACAATAAGATAGAGGCGAAGGCGAGTTCACGCCTTGAAGCTACAACCAGCACCCCACAACCCACAGGTCTTACCAGCTCACAGCGGCTCCCACCAGTGCAAGTCTAGACTGTGGGACGCAACAGAACAGGAGCATCAGGGGCCAGAAGTGTGCCCCACACCTTTATTCCACACCCTCCTAAGAAAAGCTCGGGGGGGGTCTGGCAATGGCTACGAGAGCAAGATTACCAGAAGATGTAGCAAGATCACAATGTCTGCAGGACCATCCTAGCTCCCACCAGCACCCACCCAGACCGAGAGACACAAGTGACACAAAGGCCAGAAGGGGACAGGGGCGTCAGGGACCCGGTGGAGAGGCCAGAGAGGGAGCAGCACTGACCGTGTCCAGCAGAGCGGGCGGCTCCGGCTGCGTCTCCATGGCCGCGGGGCCGGGCGCCGGGGGGCAGTTGGGGCTGAACACCATCAGGTCGCTCTTGCCCGCGCCCTCCGCCACGCACAGGCTCCGGCTCTGCCGCTGCGAGTACGACCAGCTCCCCACTTGGCTGGCGCACACCAGCGTCGCCGGCCCGCGCCCCGACAGCGCGCCCGCCCGCGGCACCCACCGCCACGCCCCGCACAGCACCACCGCCACCACCAACAGCCCCGACACCAAGCAGATGGCCGCCACCAGCCACGCGTTCAGCCTCCACGACGACAAGCCCGACGCCGCCGACACGCCCTCCAAGCCCGACGCCGACACCCGCACCCCCGACGACCCCGACAAGCCCGACGCCGCCGCCTCGCCGCCCTCCCCCAGCGACACGCTCAGCGTGGCCGTGGCCGAGCGCGCCGGCTCCCCGTGGTCCCGCACCACGATCACCAGCCTCTGCCGCGGGCCGTCCGCCTCCTCCAGCGCCCGCGCCGTGCTCACCTCGCCGCTGTACAGCCCCACGCGGAACGGGCCCTTCCCCCGCGGCTCCCGCACCTCGTAGCGCAGCCACGCGTTGTAGCCCGAGTCCGCGTCCACCGCGCGGACCTTGGCCACCACCTGCCCCGCCGGCGCCCCCCACGCCGCCCACGCCCACAGCGACCCCGACGACGCCTCCTCCGACCACGAGCCCCACGAGCCCCACGACTCCCACGGCCCCCCCCGGCCCGCCCCGGACCCGACGCCAGCCACCGGCAGCAGCGCCGGCGCGTTGTCGTTCTCGTCCAACACCCACACCTGCACCGTCGCGTTGCCGCACAGCGACGGCTCCCCCGCGTCCACCGCCCGCACCTCGAACTCCAGCACCTGCACCTCCTCGTAGTCCAGCGGCCGCAGCGCCCACACGCGACCGCTCTCCGCCTCCACCGACACGTAGCTCGACGCCGAACCCGCACCCCCGACCGCACCCCCGACGCCGCCCTCCCACAACGAGTACCGAACGCGACCGTTGCCCGCCTCGTCCGGGTCCCAAGCCCGCACCCGAGCCAGCTCCGCGCCCGCCGCGTTGTTCTCCCGCACCAGCACCGTGTACACGGCCTGCGCGAACGCCGGCGCGTTGTCGTTCACGTCCGACACCGGCACCCGCACCCGCCGCAGCCCGACCAGCGCCGGCGACCCGCCGTCCTCCGCACGCACCTCCACCTCGTACTCCGACACCGCCTCCCGGTCCAGCGCCTCACGCACCACCAGCGAGTACGACCCCGACACCGACGACACCACAGCGAACGGCGACGCCGGCACCACCCAGCACCGCACGCGCCCGTTCGACCCCGAGTCCCGGTCCCACACGCTCAGCAGCGCCACCACCGTCCCCACCGCCGCGTCCTCCGACACCGGCACCGACAGCGACGTCACCCGCACCTCGGGCGCGTTGTCGTTCTCGTCCACCACCTCCAGCACCACCTTGCAGTGGCCTGAGAGAGGAGGATTGCCCTCATCTACCGCATCCACTTGCAAGCGATAGAGACCAACGTCCTCAAAGTCCAAGTCACCCCTCAGGCGGATCTCGCCGCTTTGAGAGTCGATCCCGAAAACTTTTCTTCCATCCTTTGGGAACAATTGCTGCAGAGAATAAGAGACATTTCCATTTGTCCCCTCATCCAAATCTGTGGCGTTTACTCTGATCACTAAAGTACCACGTTCTGCATTCTCCGGTAGCTGCACCTTATACACGGACTGGTTGAACTGGGGAGCATTGTCGTTCGCGTCCAGCACCGAGATCTCCAGCTCCATCGTGCCCGACAGAGCCGGCCGGCCCCCGTCACTCGCCGTCAGTAGCAATCGGTGCACCGGAACCGTCTCACGGTCTAGCGGTTTTTTGAGCACTAGGAATAAAGACTCACTGTCCTCCTCATTTTTCCGGAGATCCAGAGAGAAGTGGTCGCTGGGGCTGAGAGTGTACGAGAGCTGCGCGTTCGCTCCGATATCCGCATCCGACGCGCCCTCCAGCGGGAACCGAGACCCCGACAGAGACGATTCCGCGATGCTGAGGTTCTTGCGGGCGGCGGGGAAGAGCGGGGCGTTGTCGTTGATGTCGGTGACCTCCAGCTCCACGTGGAAGACGCGCAGCGGCCGCTCGAGCAGCACCTCCAGGCGCAGGGCGCACGGCGCGCTCTTCCCGCACAGCTCCTCCCGGTCCAGCCGCCCGCTCACCACCAGCGCCCCGCTCGCCCCGCTCACCTCCACGCTCGCCCGCCGGCCCTGCGCCACCAGCCGCAGCCGCCGCGCCTCCGCCTCGCCCGCCTCCAGGCCCAGCTCCTGCGCCACACGCCCCACCACCGTCCCCACCTTCGCTTCCTCCGGCACCGAGTAGCGCACCTGCCCGACCACCAGCGCCCACGCCGCCTGCACCACCAGCACCCGCACCGCAGCACCCCGACACCAGCCCATCGCCGCCAACGCCCGACCGGGCCCCGCACGCCTCTCCTCTCCTCTCCTCTCCTCTCCTCTCCTCTCCTCACCGCCCCGACCCGCACAGCTCCGCCCCGCGCCGCCCCCCCGCGCTCCCAGACGGGCTCTGCGCCGCCCCGACCGCCCCCGCCGGGGCTCAGCCTGCAGCGACACCGTGTGCTCAGCCACAGACCCACAACGACTCTTTCTTCCTTCTCATTTACTCTCTTCTCTCCCTTTCTTCTTGCCATTCTCTTTTTCTTCCATTCTATTTTTCATCCATTCGTTTTTATAAATTCTTCTTCTCCTTCCACTCTCTCCTTTCTTCTGTTTTGTCGCTTCTCTTCCCTCTCCTCTTCCTCTTGCTCTGCTCTCCCCGACTCTTCTCTCCCCTGTCGCTCCCCATTCCAGCCTTCTCTCTTCTTTGTCTTCAATTTATCATTCAACAGTCGCCTTCGGATCCGCGGAGGACAAGATCAAAGTTAGAGCCAACAGCGATAATTACAGGACATTAACGCTAATTACCGGGCGGAACCATCTCCGTTCGCCGGACACAGGTAATCTCCTTTAGCGTTTATTATGGCCCACTAATCACCTTTATTGTTTCTTTATTCTCCCAAGCCTCGCATGCTCAGCACCACCGGCCCCGCTATCCTCTTCCTTCCATACACTCATTCCTTGTTTCCCTGCCCTTTCCCGCTTCTCTTTGCAAAGTTATCGTTTTCTACTTCCATGTCTTCTTTCATCTCTCTCCGCATTCTCTCTTCCCCTTTTTCTTTCCTCCTCTTTCTCCTGTTCCTTCGTCCCCTGCCGTTCCCCAGTCTTCACTCCACCTTCCCCTTTCCCTTACAGTTGGCAGCTCCTCATTCGCCTCCGGCGCCGCGGCAGAGACCGTCAAAGTCGCAGTCGAGGTGCTAATTACGCGGCAGCAGTGCTAATTACAGGTACTCTGATCAAGGAGCAGGCTGTTAAGGACCAAGTTCATTCTACGCCTGTAGAAATCCCCTTTGAACCCTTGTATTTTCTTTCATCCTTTCTTCCTTCTTCTTTTTTCTCATCTTCCTACTCTATTAACTCTCTCAATCATTTCTGCCTCGCTTTTTCGTTTTTATTTCTTTGCTGTTATCTTTGATTTTTCCTTTCTCTTTTTCCAGTATCTTCTTTCTTCTCTTATTCAGTGCCAAGTTAGTAAAATCGTTTATCACTATAACTTTATCTCTTCTTTCTCTCCATCTGTTGCTTCGTTCGGGATTGATCTTCTTTCTCTCTGTAATTTCTTCCTTCTCTCCTTCTTTCCTCTTTCCCTCTGTTTTCATTCCTTTCCCATCACGATTCCTCTAGGTCTCCATCACCCCCGCCATGCAGCTCTGAACAGTTCCCATCAAGCCTTGCACAGGGTCTCTAAGCGATGAGGATACTGAGATACTCAAATGAAAATACCACAGGCAACCAACAGCTCCCAAACTTCAGAAACTGTGAGGCAGAGCATGTTCTTCCACCTCCATGACAACTGCCAAGTTCTTGCTTTGTCCTGTGGGCAGGAACACACTGACAACACATCACAGCAAGAACCTTGGTACCCAGGGGCACTAGTCCCTGCAGAAAAATGCTCTTTCATCACCATAAGCCACATTTCAATCAGCCAAATACACAAAGGCAAGACCACGGCATTTTGGATGAGATCATCCCAGCATTACTCAACACATCAGCTCTGAGAAAGACACGGGAGAGTCCCTCTCCCATCTGACCTTCAGCCACCAACTCACATGACTACAGGAAGCAGCAGGAATGGAACGAGAGCAGGTAGTGGTGCCTTTGCTGGTCCACATGTACAGGCATGGCAATATTCCATTGACCCAACAGGAAGATATCACAACAGAATAGAAACACGAGTATATCTCTCTATCAAATTCACTCTCTTCAGGTATCATTGACTTACCTGTAGCATTCCTGGCTGCTTCGTCAGATGCATCACGGATCTCCAGACGCCCAAACTTCTGACATCTGACAAAATTCTGACCTATGCATCTCAGCCCGTATCACCAACAAATGTTCAACAAGACAGAAAGGAAACCCAAAAGGGTTTTGCTAAGACTGAAGAACAAACCAAAGGTTCCCAGGTGATGATGGGATTTAAATGCATGGTTTCCCAGGAACTTAAGTGCAGAGAGCACTCCTGCTCCTGCCTAGCGAGACCATGAGCAAAAATCTACCCAAGGAGAGAATCACAGAAGATTGACATAGTCATCAAAATACATAAAGGCTTCTGTTTGAGCAACAAGTTCCATTAACTTATTCCTATATTTAACCTACGTCAATAGTCGAAGTAGTATAAACTTTTAATCATTACTTATCAGTAAATCCAATACATATTCTACGTCTGACACTTCTTGCACAACCTGTTGATTCATCCGAACTGGGCTTCAAACCAGCCATAGAAAGGGATAATGCATAACTGAACGGTATTCCGGGCTTGGCATAACTGAGCAGTATTGTTATAACTACCCTAAAGTTTACTTTCTCAACACAACTTAGCACTCTTAATATGATACTCTACTTCTCACAATCCACTGGCAGTAATAGCTAAGTTTTACATCAAGATATTAATTGTACCTCCTTATTTTCCTTCATACAAACCCCTCCTAAGGATCAGCATGGAACAGCAACTTTAATGACTTTGGAAGTTACTATAGATGCCCATGCACTACACAGTGACTAAAGGCTGAATAGCTACCCGCTTATAACACACTTGCATGCTGCATTAATCGTTTTGTATATTCTTCTATCATTATTCATGCTATTATTTCTCTCTTCCTTTGCTGCTCTGTTAAACAGTCTTTATCCCAATCCATCAGTTACATATTTTCTTTCCCATTCTCCTCCACATTCCAGCACGCAACAACCAGGGGAGGATTGAGAAAAAGTGGTCTTGTGGTAGTTAATTACTGGCTGGAGCAAAACCATGACAGGGACAGCACAGGAAATCAGATCTGAAGATTAGCAAACATTCCCCAGTTCTTCCCTGATGACACAGACCATGTTCCACCCAGTGGATCTTCATCTCCATCATGCAAGATGCTTCTCCCGTGGAAGTCACCCTCCCTGTGATGCTCTGACCAATACCACTTAAAATAGGCACAGCAGCCCAGCTCTGATTTTCTCTGGGATGAATTCCAGAGACCCTGACCAATGCCATGAGCAGCACTACTGCCACAACACCCACACACTGCTCCACAGTGGGAATATTCTATATATCACTCTGACCATGACCCAGGTCTTCACACATCCTCTCCTTCACTAATCAGCAGCCTAAAGAACACCAGGATGAATGTGAAACCAAATGGTATTTGGAAGACTCTTCCCAGCTGACTGACATTCAACCTCAATACTTCTTACCTTTTCAGTCGTTTCAGGTGGAAACATTAGACTGGTATATTATGTTTATAGTTCTTACAGATTCTCTGGTTTGAGCTGTGACAGCTCCAGTCCCACTCCACATGAATTGCATTCGTGGAGATTACCATTGTAAATGAAGATGCACGGAAGCACTGAAGGTATCAGCTGGGTGAGGGAATTCATCCCAGAGTAAATCAGAGCTGGGCTGCTGTGCAGGCTTCGGCCTGTACACACATGTCAGAATGAATCATGTGTATCAGGACACGGTTTCTCTACCAAGGCCAACTATGAGAATTCATAAACAGGAAAGTAAAGAACACAAAGATTACACCCACCTCTTCACGTGCTCTTACAAATCCTGTCTGGAGAGGAGGAAAGAGCAATCATAACATCATCAATGGCTGCGGAAGCTGCTCTCAGGATGCCCACCACTACACAACAACCGCAGACTCAAGTGCTACCCTCCCAACACAAGAGTGGAAAGGTCCATCGGGCAGCATTGCACACTCTTCACATCACCCACTCTCACCCATACATCCCCAACACCAAGCAGACAGCAACACAAGGAACTGTCCCTGGTGCTGGAGATTCATAAACTCAAAGGACACAATGACTCAAGATCCAGAAGGCCTACAATGCCAGACGCTTCAAAGCCTGGAAAAGATTCCTGGGCACAGTCATTCATTCTCATACTGCTTCATGCTTTCCTCCATTTCCCACTCCAGCATGTACGTTTTCAGGACAAGATCATCTCCCAGTCTTGTGTTATCACATGGACCACTGATTTCCAGCTCCCACAGACAACTCTTCCCACTAATCATGATTACCCTTCACATCAGGATATGGCCCTGATCAGTGTCAATGCCACATTCTCTTCACAGTCTTCTCTGTTTTCAGGACTCTCCAATTGATACACTGAGTGCTTGGAAGCAATACTGTTGGTAAAGCTGATGTCAGAACAACTCTAAAAGCAACAGGAATTGAATCTATGATGTAAATGTATAATCCAAATGGTGGTGATAACTGACACCCACAACACCAAACCTTAGATCCAGAAAGGAAAGACTGCTACCTAAGGCAAGACCTTTCCTTTTTTAACCCCACCTAACATCAGCACCCGGTGATTTGGAGAATGACCCAGAGGACAAGGCCTCATTCACACCTTGAAGCCCCCACCAAGCCCCCACCACCTGCAGGCCCTGTGAGTTTAGCCCGGTTCCCACCAGCGCCTGCCCAGACCACGGGACACAAGGGGACAGGGGTGTCAAGGGCTGGGTGTACACTCAGCACCTTTATTTCCCACTTTCTCAAGTAACACCAGGGGGGCTCTGGCAATGACTAGGATAATAAAACCCCATTCACTGCCTGAAACATATGCCAAGACCCTACTGCCTGCAGAGCCATCCTGGCTTGGGCCTGCTCTTCTCATGCTCTGCTGAAGAAGTTATCTGGGGGAAATGGAAGATCACTGTGTAGGAAAGGGCTGGACATCAGTTTCCAAGTGGTGAGCAATTGCACTCTGCATTATGTGCCTTGTATATCATTTTATCACCATTATTATTGTGGTTATTTTTCTCTCCCTTTACTGTCCAGTTAAACCGTCTTTATCCCAAACCAGGACTCACACATTTTTGGTTTCTGATTGCCTTCCCAATCCTACAACAAAGGTCAAGGAGAGAGCAGGCACCCCATGGTACTTAGTAACCAGCTCACATTAAACCACAACAGATAGTCCATTGGAAATATCTCCACACGAGTGAACATTCTCCAGTTCTTCCCCAAATACAGAGACCATCTTCTACCCACTTCCATCAAAAAAAACTCTTTCCCAATGGAAGTCATCCTCCCTGCCATAAAGGAACAGGCCCTATTCCATGCCACTAGGAGAAGCACTGACACAACATTCACACAATGCTCCACCGTTAAAAAACACACCAACTCTAAAAATCAATCTGAGCATGACACAGATCTTCACATATCCTCGCCTTCCTTTACAATTGGCAAAAGGACATCTAGACAGATGAAAAGGCACACGGTATCTGCCAAGCTTTGATCCCAGTCTACACGGATCTTATTCTTGGACAGAAGCACAGCAAATGCTGAAGTGCAAGCAGAGACATGGTGTCAGCTGGGTTGGAGGATTTGTACCATAGGAAAACAGAGCTGGCATCCTCTGAAGGGTTTGATATGTACGTCCCAGACACGGGAATCAGCCCTCTGTGATTGCAGGACACATCTCTACTGAGGCAAACTGTGCCAGTGCAAACTTGAATGAAGATGAGCTCACAATGATTACACCCACCTCTTTTTTGACTTTATAAATCCTCCCTCTGGAAAATCAACAGTCAGTGCATCTGGACAATACTACACAGGCCCATCACTACACAATGACTGTAGACTGAATTGTGACTCTCCACAACCATTTTTCCCAGCACAAGAGGGATACAATCCAGTGTTCCACACACTACGTGGCAACCCCTTGCACCAACACATCTGCCTGCATCAAGCAGGCAGCAGCACAAGGGTCTGGAGATTCATAACATCCATAAAACAACAGTTTATTTTGTACCCATGAAAGCAACACCAAGGGTATTTGGGTAATGACCTACATGCCAAGTTCCCAACATCAATACCTTGGAGCTCATACAACAAGTTAGAGGCGAAGGCGAGTTCACACCTTGAAGCTACAACCAGCACCCCACAACCCACAGGTCCTGCCAGCTCACAGCGGCTCCCACCAGTGCCAGTCTAGACTGTGGGACGCAACAGAACAGGAGCATCAGGGGCCAGAAGTGTGCCCCACACCCTTATTCCACACCCTCCTAAGAAAAGCTCGGCGGGGGTCTGGCAATGACTACGAGAGCAAGATTACCAGAAGATGTAGCAAGATCACAACGTCTGCAGGACCATCCTAGCTCCCACCAGCACCCACCCAGACCGAGAGACACAAGTGACACAAGGGCCAGAACGGGACAGGGCCAGAAGGGAAGTGGAATGTCGGAGACCCGGTGGAGAGGCCAGAGAGGGAGCAGCACTGACCGTGTCCAGCAGAGCGGGCGGCTCCGGCTGCGTCTCCTTGGCCGCGGGGCCGGGCGCCGGGGCGCAGTTGGGGCTGAACACCATCAGGTCGCTCTTGCCCGCGCCCTCCGCCACGCACAGGCTCCGGCTCTGCCGCTGCGAGTACGACCAGCTCCCCACTTGGCTGGCGCACACCAGCGTCGCCGGCCCGCGCCCCGACAGCGCGCCTGCCCGCAGCACCCACCGCCACGCCCCGCACAGCACCACCGCCACCACCAACAGCCCCGACACCAAGCAGATGGCCGCCACCAGCCACGCGTTCAGCCTCCACGACGACAAGCCCGACGCCGCCGACACGCCCTCCAAGCCCGACGCCGACACCCGCACCCCCGACGACCCCGACAAGCCCGACGCCGCCGCCTCGCCGCCCTCCCCCAGCGACACGCTCAGCGTGGCCGTGGCCGAGCGCGCCGGCTCCCCGTGGTCCCGCACCACGATCACCAGCCTCTGCCGCGGGCCGTCCGCCTCCTCCAGCGCCCGCGCCGTGCTCACCTCGCCGCTGTACAGCCCCACGCGGAACGGGCCCTTCCCCCGCGGCTCCCGCACCTCGTAGCGCAGCCACGCGTTGTAGCCCGAGTCCGCGTCCACCGCGCGGACCTTGGCCACCACCTGCCCCGCCGGCGCCCCCCACGCCGCCCACGCCCACAGCGACCCCGACGACGCCTCCTCCGACCACGAGCCCCACGACTCCCACGGCCCCCCCCGGCCCGCCCCGGACCCGACGCCAGCCACCGGCAGCAGCGCCGGCGCGTTGTCGTTCTCGTCCAACACCCACACCTGCACCGTCGCGTTGCCGCACAGCGACGGCTCCCCCGCGTCCACCGCCCGCACCTCGAACTCCAGCACCTGCACCTCCTCGTAGTCCAGCGGCCGCAGCGCCCACACGCGACCGCTCTCCGCCTCCACCGACACGTAGCTCGACGCCGAACCCGCACCCCCGACCGCACCCCCGACGCCGCCCTCCCACAACGAGTACCGAACGCGACCGTTGCCCGCCTCGTCCGGGTCCCAAGCCCGCACCCGAGCCAGCTCCGCGCCCGCCGCGTTGTTCTCCCGCGCCAGCACCGTGTACACGGCCTGCGCGAACGCCGGCGCGTTGTCGTTCACGTCCGACACCGGCACCCGCACCCGCCGCAGCCCGACCAGCGCCGGCGACCCGCCGTCCTCCGCACGCACCTCCACCTCGTACTCCGACACCGCCTCCCGGTCCAGCGCCTCACGCACCACCAGCGAGTACGACCCCGACACCGACGACACCACAGCGAACGGCGACGCCGGCACCACCCAGCACCGCACGCGCCCGTTCGACCCCGAGTCCCGGTCCCACACGCTCAGCAGCGCCACCACCGTCCCCACCGCCGCGTCCTCCGACACCGGCACCGACAGCGACGTCACCCGCACCTCGGGCGCGTTGTCGTTCTCGTCCACCACCTCCAGCACCACCTTGCAGTGGCCAGAAAGTGGGGGAGTGCCCTTGTCTCTGGCTTCGATTTGTATCTCATGTAAAGCCACTTCTTCAAAGTCCAGGGGGCCGGTGAGACGGATCTCCCCCGTCTTGGAATCGAGGGTGAACAGATCTCTGCTATCAGCAGGAACTGATCTTACGATACTGTAAGAAAATTCCTTATTGACACCCTCATCTAAATCTGTGGCGTTTACTCTGAAGACTAAAGCTCCGCGTTCCGTGCTCTCCGGCAGCTGCACTTTATACACGGACTGGTTGAACTGGGGAGCATTGTCGTTCGCGTCCAGCACCGAGATCTCCAGCTCCATCGTGCCCGACAGAGCCGGCCGGCCCCCGTCACTCGCCGTCAGCAGCAAACGGTGCACCGGAACCGTCTCACGGTCCAGAGGTTTCGTCAGTACCAAAAAGAGCGATTCTGGATACTCTTCAGTCCGATGCAAATCCAGGCTGAAGTGGTCGCTGGGGCTGAGCGTGTACGAGAGCTGCGCGTTCGATCCGATATCCGCGTCCGACGCGCCCTCCAGCGGGAACCGAGACCCCGGCAGCGACAGCTCCGCGATGCTGAGGTTCTTGCGGGCGGCGGGGAAGAGCGGGGCGTTGTCGTTGATGTCGGTGACCTCCAGCTCCACGTGGAAGACGCGCAGCGGCCGCTCGAGCAGCACCTCCAGGCGCAGGGCGCACGGCGCGCTCTTCCCGCACAGCTCCTCCCGGTCCAGCCGCCCGCTCACCACCAGCGCCCCGCTCGCCCCGCTCACCTCCACGCTCGCCCGCCGGCCCTGCGCCACCAGCCGCAGCCGCCGCGCCTCCGCCTCGCCCGCCTCCAGGCCCAGCTCCTGCGCCACACGCCCCACCACCGTCCCCACCTTCGCTTCCTCCGGCACCGAGTAGCGCACCTGCCCGACCACCAGCGCCCACGCCGCCTGCACCACCAGCACCCGCACCGCAGCACCCCGACACCAGCCCATCGCCGCCAACGCCCGACCGGGCCCCGCACGCCTCTCCTCTCCTCTCCTCTCCTCTCCTCACCGCCCCGACCCGCACAGCTCCGCCCCGCGCCGCCCCCCCGCGCTCCCAGCCGGGCTCTGCGCCGCCCCGACCGCCCCCGCCGGGGCTCAGCCTGCAGCGACACCGTGTGCTCAGCCACAGACCCGCAACGACCGACCGACTGCACTGCGCTCTCTTCTTGTATTCCTTCTTCCTCTTTCTTCCTTTCATTTAGTCTCGTTTCTCTCTCTCTATTCTCCTTTTCTTCCATTCGCTTTTATACATTCTCTTTCAACTCTCTCCTTCCTTCTGTTCCGTCTCTCCTCTTCCTTCTTTTGTTCCTTCTCGCTCTGCCCTTCCCAACTCTTCTCTCCCCTATCCCTCGCCATTCCAGCCTTCTCTCTTCTTTATCTCCAATTTATCACTCGGCAGTCGCCTCCCGCACCGCGGTGAAGATCAAAGACAGAGCCCATCGGCGATAATTACCGGGCGTCATCGCTAATTTCGTGGCGGGGGTCTCCTTTCGCCGGACAGAGGTAATTCTCCTTTAGCGTTTATTACGTCCCAGTTTATTACGTCCTTCATCGTTCCTGTCATCTCCCGAGCCTCACACGCTCCACGCCACCAGCCCCGCGCTCCTTTCCCATCCTTTCATTCCTTTCTTTCCTTCTTGCTTTCCTTTTCCCTTTCTGTTTCCCACGTTTTCGTTTCCTACTTCCTTGTCTTCCTTCCTCTCCGCATTCTCTCTTCCGCTTTTTCTTTTCTCCTCCTTCTCCTCTTCCTTCTCCCCCTGCTGTTCCCCAGTCTTGACTACACCTTCTCCTTTCCCTTCCAGTCTTCTCTCTCCTTTACCCTCGCTGGCAGCTCCCCAGTCGTCTCCGGCGCCGAGACAGAGACCACCAAAGTCTAGGTGCTAATTACAGAGCAGGAGGATGCTGTTAATGACCAAGTTCATTCTGCGCTGTAGAAAACCCCTTTGAACCCTTATACTTTCTTTCATCCTTTCTTCCTCTTCTTTCCCATCTTCCTACTGTATTTACTCTCTTAATCATTTCTGCCTCCCTTTTTCGTTTTTATTTCTTTGGTGTCATCTCTGATTTTTACTTTCTCTTTTCCCGGTACCTTCTTTCTTCTCTCTTTCGGTGCCATGGTGGGAAAATCGTTTATCCTTCTCAATGTCTCCCTTCCTTCTATCTTCCCATCTCTTGCTTCGTTCGGGTTTGATCTTCTTTCTCTCTATTATTCCTTTCTTTTCTCCAGTTCCCATCAAGCCTTGCACAGGGTTTCTGAGCGACCAGGATGCCGAGATCCTCAAATCCATTCAGTCTATAAAGAGAACGTAATAACGGTGGACATCTCCTCTACCAGCTTGCTTGCTTGCTTCCTTCCTTCCTTCCTTCCATTCCATGCCTTTTTGGTTCATTTATCTTTCTTTGGGGGTTTTTTTTCACCTTCAACCTTCTTTTCTGACTCTTTTTCTTTCATGCTCCACCCTGCAAGACTTTTCTTATGATTCACTTCTGCTTACACACTTGTTTCTTCTTTTCCTTTCTTCCTCCACCGCTCTATTTTACGTGTCTACAACATGTTTGACGTGAAGCACAGTCAAGCCCTTCAGCAAGAGCTTTCACTCCTCTTCCCTACTGCCTTCCATTTCTCCGCATGGGGAACAACATTCCTGCTTCTCCTCAGTCTAGGCTACACAAACTGCTGCCGCAACACTCCTTCCCAGCCCTCTCAAGGACACAGAAAGTATCAGAGCAAGGCAGCAGATGGCAAAGAACGGCTCTGCTACATCACAACAGAACCCACCACCCACACAAACACAAGACCAAGCTCCAGCCTCAGGGACGTTTAATAATACAGACTCCAAAAAATCCAGATAACACATGGGGGATCGTTCAGTTGGGAAATTGCACCTATCACAGCTCAACACATCAACACTTCAACAAGGATAAAAAGCCACACACAGCTCCCACACTTCAGAAACCTTGAGGCAGAACTTTTCTTTCCTTGTGAATGCCAAATATCAAGCTCTTGCTTCTTCCTGTGGGCAGGCACACACTGACAACACATCGCACACAGAACCTTGGTACCCAGGGCCATTCATCCCCACAGAATAATGCTCGCTCATCACCATGAGCCACACTTCCCGCAGACAAACAAATGACACAAGGGAAAGGCCATAGCATTTTGGATGAGATCATCCCAGCCATGCTAAACACATCCTCTCCAAGAAAGACACTGGAAACCTCTCCCATCTGTTCTTCTGCCACCACCTCAAATATTTCCCGGAACCAGCTGGAATGGAATGAGACTAGATAGTCGTGGTTTTGTTGGTCCACACCTACATGTATGACAAGGCAAGGCAACATTCCATTGACCCAACATGAAGATACCACAACGAAACAGGAACAAGAGTAAATCTGTCACTCAAATACACCCTCTTCAGTTATCATTGACTTACCTGTAGCATCCCTGGTTGCTTCTTCAGAAAAGGAAATTCAGGACAACAGAATTTCATCCAAGAGCTATTTCTCCTTAACATTAGCAATGATTTCTGGTGATATCAGGCAGAATGAAAAATCCCAAATAGCCCGGACAACTCATGGGGTAATCTTACAGTCTGGAAATCACACCTGTCACAGCTCAACACATCAATCCTTCAACAAGGATAACAACACCACAGGCAAACTACAGTTCCGACACTTTGAGGCAGAGCACGTTCTTCCACCTGCATGCCAACTGCCTAGTTCTAGCTTCATTCTGTGGGCAGGAACACACTGACAACACATCGCAGCCAGAACCTTGGTACCCAGGGGCACTAGTCCCTGCAGAAAAATGCTCTTTCATCAGCATAAGTCACATTTCAATCAGTCAAATACACAAAGAGAGGACCACGCATTTTGGATGAGATCATCCCACCATTACTCAATACGTCCACTCTAGAAAGACACAGGAGACTCCCTTTCCCATCTATCCTTCTGCCAACACCTCACATGATTCCAGGAACCAGAGGGAATGGAATGAGAGCAGATAGTGGTGGCTTTGCTGGTCCACATCTACAGGCATGACAAGCAAGACAATATTCTATTAACCCAACATGAAGATACCATATCAAAACAGGAACAAGAGCATATATCTCTTTCAAATTCACTCTCTTTAGGTGTCATTGACTTACCTGTAGCATTCCTGGTTGCTTCTTCAGAAAATAAAATGGTTTCAGGACAGTAGAATTAAATTCAAGAGATATTTCCCCTTAACATTAACAGTGATTTCTGGTGAAATTGGGCAGAAAGAACTTACTCTCATTCTCAACAGCTTTGAAAACTGTGAACAGTGCACTGTGCTCACTTATGCACTTCTATCACAAGGGAAGCAAGAGGCAGGAGGAAATCTAATGATATTCTCTCAACATCATCCTCTCTCCCAGAGAGGGGAAAAGCTCACAACGATAGCCAGAACCCCTAACCTCTGCAAAGTGATAGCTCCCAAAATTCTTACCTCTGCATCTCATCCAGTATTTCTAACACATTGTCAATGACACAAGGGAAATCCAAAAGGGTGGGAGTCTTTGCTGAGAGCAGATAAGAAAAACAACGGAGCCCAAGACACAGTACAGAAATGCATGATTTATGAGCAACTTGAATACAGAGAGCACTCCTGACCCTGCTTAGTGAGACCAAGAGCAGGAAGATACCCAAGCAGAGTGTCAGAGAAGCCTGGTAACAGTCATAAAATTTGCAAAAGTGTCTGTTGGAGCAATAACATTCCACCTCAAAACCAAGTCATTAAAAGGCATGTGTGGCTGATGGCTTTACAACCAGGAATACCATGAAGAAAAGAGCCCTCTAAGATATGCAGAACTTCTAGAGATTCTGAGAAGACCCTGGGCCAAACAACTCTGTGTTGGGTGTATTCCCAACGTTTTCCTTTGGAATCCTCTATCCCAAACCCTGGGAAATGAGATCCAGAACTACACAGACATTACCCAGTACTTTACCAACAGTACAGTCCACGTTCTGTACAACATCTCCAGATCCTCAGAAAAGACTCTTTGATGCTCATCATCCTCCTCCACATGACACAGACCCTAATCTGTACAGCTTGCAAAATCACTGCCTTAATACCCAGACGTTGCTCAAGAACAGGAACTTCCTCCAACAAGAAAATCCATCCTGTCCACCACGCACAGGCACATTCTTACCTTCCCTCACTACTGAAAAAAACACTATCTAGGAGGATGCAAAGCCATGCAGTCTCTCAGACTCTCCCCTCAAATTCACCCTGAATGTTTTGTGCCTTTTCAGCAACCCCAGCTCCAAACAACAGACACATGCACAGTAAAGATCTTACAGATTCCATCAGTAGAACCGAGTCTGCTCTGATCTCAGTCCATGTGGATTTCATTCCTGGAGACAATCACAGTAAATGCTGACGCACAGAATCACTCAAGATATCAGCTTGATGAGAAAATTTGTACCAGAGAAAGTTCAGAGTTGGGCTGCAGTGCAGGGCTTGGCCTACACGCACGCACGCACACATCAGCACGTGTTTCACGACAGAACCACAGAAAATGATGAAGTGCAACAACACTCAGGATAGCAACGGGCTGGGAGAATTTGAACCACAGAATACCCAGAGCTGAGCTGCTCTGAAGGACCATAAGGTTGAAGCACTGCCAGCTAAGAACACCCTTATACTATGTATTAATCACATCGTATATTCTTCTAACATTATTCATGCTATTATTTTTCTCTTCTTTGTTCTTCTGTTAAACTGTCTTTATACCAACACACGAGTGAGACGTTCTTCTTTTCCTTTGTCCTCCACATTCCAGCAGGTGAGGGAAGGGGAGGAGTGAGTGAGAGGCCTTAAGGTACTTTGTATCTGGCTGGACAGAAACCATTACAGATGCACCATGAGAAAGGAGATCTGCACGTTAGCAGATGTTCTCCAGTCCTTCCCCAAAGACACAGACCATGCTCTACCCAGTATCTTCATTTCCATCAGGCAAGACACCTCTCCTCTGCAAGTCACACCCCATGACGCATGAACAGGCCCTTATCAATACCACAAGGGGCATCACTGCCAAAACTCCCACACACTGCTCCACAGAAGGACTGTTCCCTACATTTAAATACCACATTGACCATGACCCACATCTTCACACAATCTCTCCTTCCCTCATAATCGGTACAAAGAATACCTGGATGGATAGGAAGCCACATGGTGTCCAGCAGACTCTTCCTATGTGCCTAAACTTTCAGTCATTTCAGGTGGAAACTCTACAAAGCTGCACAATATATTTATAGTTCTCACACATTCTGTGATTGGAGTTGTGATCTCAGTCCACGTGAATTTCATTCTTAGAGACTATCGCAGCAAATGCTGACTCACAGAAGCACACAAGATATCAGCGGGGCGAGATAAATTGCATCATAGGAAAATCAGTGCTGGGCTGTTGTGCAGGGTTTGGCCTGTGCACGCACACATCAGTACAAACCATGTGTAATAGGACTACATCTCTACTGAGGCCAACTGTGAGAGTTTACAAGCAAGGGAAGTCAAGAACAGAAGAATTACAACCACCTTCTCATATTCTCTTACAAACCCTGCTGGGGGAGGAGGAAAGAACAATCATAGCAACATCAATGGCTGTGGAAGATCCTCCTGATGCCCACCACTACACAACAAGCACACATTCAAACACACAATCCCTCTCCCAACATAAGAGTAAGAAGTCCCATCAATCAGTTCTCACCTACACCTCTCCAACATCAGGCAGGCAGCAGCACAAGGAACTGTCCCTGGGGATGGAGTTTCATAAACTCAAAGGACATTCCAATTCCACACAATGTCACAAACTCCAGAAGGCCTACAATGCCAGACACTACAAAGCTGGGAAAAGATTCCTGAGCACAATCATTCCATTCTCATCCTGCTTCATGTTTTTCTCTACTCCTCACTCTAGGATGTATGTTTTCAGGACAAGAGGATCATCTCCCTATATTTAACCTTTGCCTACACTCTAAGTAGTTTAACCTTTTAATCATTACTCATCATTAAATCAAATACGTATTCTAGGTCTTACACTTCCTGTATAACCTGTTGGTTCAGATGGTCTGGGCTTTAGACCAGTCATAGAAAGGCCTATTGCATTATATTATAATAGTCAGGCCTAGGCATAACTGAACAGCATTGTTATAACTACCCTAAAGAACACTTTCCCAACACCACTTAACACAATACTTATCACAATCCACTGTAAGTAATACCTAAGTTTTACATCAAGTCATGCTACTTTCTTATTTTCCTTAAAACAATCCCCTCCTGAGGATCAGCATGGAAGCATTACAGCAACTTCAGTGACTCTGGAAGCTACTATAGATGCCCATGTACTATAGTATGAGTGCAGGTTGAAGAGTTGCCTTCTTTCAACACACCTGAACTGTGCATTAATCACTTTGTATATTCTTTTATCATTAACCATGCTATTATTTTTCCCTTCCTTTGCTGTTATGCCAAACTGTTGTCTCAACCCATGAGATACATATCTTATATCCCAGATTCCCCAAAATTCCAGCAGGCAACGGGAAGAGAAGAATAAGCAAGTGGCCTTGTGGTAATTAATTCCTGGCTGGAGCAAAACCATGACAGACACACCATGGGAAATGAAATCTAATGTTTAATGGACATTCTCCAGTTCTTCCACGTTCCTCCCAGTATCTTTACTTCCACCAGGGAGGACTTTTCTCCCCTGCAAGTCACCCTGGATGAATAGGATGAATAGGATGGATGAATAGGCCCTGATCAATGTCACAAGCAGCATCACTGCCACAACCCCCAGACACTGAGCCACAGCAGGAATACGCCCTAAACCTAAATACCACTTGGACCATGACCCAGGTCTCCACACAGCCTCTCCCTCCCTCATCATCAGATTAAAGAACATCAGGATGAATGCAAAGCTAAATGCTTCTTGGAAGACTTTTCCCAGACGACTGACCATCAACCTCAATACTTTGCGTCCATTCAGTCATTTCATGTGGAAACTCTATAGACCTGCACATTGTGTTTACAGATCTTACAGATTCTCTGAAAGGAGCTGTGACAGCTCTAATCCCACTCCACGTGAATTTCATTCTTGGAGCACATTGCACAGAAGCACTCAAGATATCAGCTGGGTGGGAGAATTCATCCCAGAGAAGACTGGAGTTGGGCTGCTGTGCAGGGTTTGGCCTGTACACATGCATCAGAATGAACCATGTGTATTAGGACACAACATCTCTACTGAGGTTGACTATGAAAATTCACAAGCAGGGCAAGCCAAGAACACTAAGATTCCACCCACCTCTTCATGTGCTCTTACAAGTCCTATCGAAGGAGGACCAAAGAACAAGCACAGCAATATCAATGGCTGTGGAAGCTGCTCTGAGGATTCTCTCCCACAACCCCTTTCCCAACACAAGAGGAAAAAGTACATGGGAACGTGTTTCAAACTCTACGTGTTGCCCGCTCTCACCAACAAATCCCCAACGTCAGGTAGATCTAGAAAACATCCAAAATCAGACACTTGGATGCCTGGAGCAGAAAGAAATAGAAGAAATTTTACCATGAGGAGAGAGAACCCCGAAGTTGGAGTCGGCACCTTGAGTCACATACATCTCTTGTCAAGAAGAATCACAAAGGTGGAGGACCATGTTTTCAACAAGAAACCACATTGGATGCCAGCACAGGTAAGTAGTCAGCAAACTAAACAACACTATGGGGACTGACACCAATAGACCCTGCACTGCTTGTAGACCGACAGCAAGTTCAACTGAAAATGCTACCAACCAGGAAGAGTATTTCAAAAACCAACGGTGCTGCACCTTTCAGAAGCAATTCCATTCTATGGGAGAATAACTCACATCCACACCACCAAACCATAGATTCAAAAGAGAAAGGCCTTATTTACCTCACCCAACATCAACACCTGGAACTTCTGACAATAAGTCAGAGGCCAAGGCCCATTCACACCTTGAAGCTACAACCAGCAACCACAACCCACAGGTCTTGCCAGCTCACAGCGGCTCCCACCACTGCCAGCCTAGACTGTGGGACACAACAGGACAGGGGCATCGGGGGCCAGCAGTGTGCCCCACACCTTTATTCCACACCACTTAAGAAACACTCTGGGGGGCTCTGGCAATGACCAGGAAAGAAAAATCACCAAAAGATGTGCCAAGATGACACGGTCTGCAGGACCATCCTAGCTCCCACCAGCGCCCACCCAGACCAAAAGACAGAAGTGACACAACGAACACACATTCAAGTGCTGCCCTCACATAATCCCTCTCCCAACATAAGAGCAAAAAAGCCTATCAGGCAGTGTTCCACACCCTGCATGGCACCTCTTCCCAGCAACACATCCCCGATGTCAGGCAGGCAGCAGCACAGACCTGTCCTGTTCCTGGCCCCACCTTCAAAGGGCATTGTTTCAGAGCTGGGCTGCTGTGCAGGGTTTGGCCTGTACACACACATCACAATGAACCATGTGTATTGGGACACAGCATCTCTACCAAGGCCGACTATGAGAATTTGCAAGCAGGGCAAGTTAGGAACACAAAGATTACACCCACATAGTCATGAGTTAGCATAGTAACATCAATGGTTGTGGAAGCTGCTCTCAAGATGCCCACTACTATACAATGATCGCAGACTCAAATGCTACCCACCCACAACGCCTCTCCCAACACAAGAGCAAAAAGGTCCACCAGAAGGTGCTCCACACTCTGCATTTTACCCACCCTCACCAACACATGCCCAAAGTCAGGCAGATCCAAAAATCATCCAAAATCAGACACTTGCATGTCTGTACTGTAATGGGTGAAATTGCACCATGAGGAGAGAGAATCCTGAAGCTGGAGTAACGTTCTTGTTGCCAAGAAGAATCACAGAGAAGAAGGACAATGAAGTTTAAACAAAAAACCACATTGCATACCAGCACAGGGAGAAGTCAGCGAACCAAAGAAGGCACTAAACAGCACTATGGGGACTGTCACCAAGATAGCCTGCAACGCTTGGAGCCCTGCAACAAGCTCACCTGAAAATTCTGCAGACCAACAAGAGTATCTCAAAAACCGATGGGGCTGCACCTCTCACCCCTATCAGCAGTGATTTGATTCATGAGAGAACAACTCACACCCAAAACAACAAATTTTAGATAGCAAAGAGAAAATCTGCTACTTAAGGCAAGACATTTCCTTACTTATCCAACCCAACATCAACACCCAGGGGACTTTAGCAACGACCCAGACCCCAAGTCCAAATGAAGAACAAATCACTCCACCAGCAAAGAGACCCCTCAGACTCAGTCCGGATACCTCGAGCCCAAGACCAAACCACGGGATATAATGAAAACAAGGGTCAGAAGGGAAAAAGGGCATGGGGGACCCGGTGGAGAGGCCAAAGAGGGAGCAGCACTGACCGTGTCCAGCAGAGCGGGCGGCTCCGGCTGCGTCTCCTTGGCCGCGGGGCCGGGCGCCGGGGGGCAGTTGGGGCTGAACACCATCAGGTCGCTCTTGCCCGCGCCCTCCGCCACGCACAGGCTCCGGCTCTGCCGCTGCGAGTACGACCAGCTCCCCACTTGGCTGGCGCACACCAGCGTCGCCGGCCCGCGCCCCGACAGCGCGCCCGCCCGCGGCACCCACCGCCACGCCCCGCACAGCACCACCGCCACCACCAACAGCCCCGACACCAAGCAGATGGCCGCCACCAGCCACGCGTTCAGCCTCCACGACGACAAGCCCGACGCCGCCGACACGCCCTCCAAGCCCGACGCCGACACCCGCACCCCCGACGACCCCGACAAGCCCGACGCCGCCGCCTCGCCGCCCTCCCCCAGCGACACGCTCAGCGTGGCCGTGGCCGAGCGCGCCGGCTCCCCGTGGTCCCGCACCACGATCACCAGCCTCTGCCGCGGGCCGTCCGCCTCCTCCAGCGCCCGCGCCGTGCTCACCTCGCCGCTGTACAGCCCCACGCGGAACGGGCCCTTCCCCCGCGGCTCCCGCACCTCGTAGCGCAGCCACGCGTTGTAGCCCGAGTCCGCGTCCACCGCGCGGACCTTGGCCACCACCTGCCCCGCCGGCGCCCCCCACGCCGCCCACGCCCACAGCGACCCCGACGACGCCTCCTCCGACCACGAGCCCCACGAGCCCCACGACTCCCACGGCCCCCCCCGGCCCGCCCCGGACCCGACGCCAGCCACCGGCAGCAGCGCCGGCGCGTTGTCGTTCTCGTCCAACACCCACACCTGCACCGTCGCGTTGCCGCACAGCGACGGCTCCCCCGCGTCCACCGCCCGCACCTCGAACTCCAGCACCTGCACCTCCTCGTAGTCCAGCGGCCGCAGCGCCCACACGCGACCGCTCTCCGCCTCCACCGACACGTAGCTCGACGCCGAACCCGCACCCCCGACCGCACCCCCGACGCCGCCCTCCCACAACGAGTACCGAACGCGACCGTTGCCCGCCTCGTCCGGGTCCCAAGCCCGCACCCGAGCCAGCTCCGCGCCCGCCGCGTTGTTCTCCCGCGCCAGCACCGTGTACACGGCCTGCGCGAACGCCGGCGCGTTGTCGTTCACGTCCGACACCGGCACCCGCACCCGCCGCAGCCCGACCAGCGCCGGCGACCCGCCGTCCTCCGCACGCACCTCCACCTCGTACTCCGACACCGCCTCCCGGTCCAGCGCCTCACGCACCACCAGCGAGTACGACCCCGACACCGACGACACCACAGCGAACGGCGACGCCGGCACCACCCAGCACCGCACGCGCCCGTTCGACCCCGAGTCCCGGTCCCACACGCTCAGCAGCGCCACCACCGTCCCCACCGCCGCGTCCTCCGACACCGGCACCGACAGCGACGTCACCCGCACCTCGGGCGCGTTGTCGTTCTCGTCCACCACCTCCAGCTCTACACTGCAGTGACCAGATAGAGGGGGTGTCCCGCTATCTCTCGCTTCGATTTGTATCTGGTATGAACGGACCTCTTCAAAGTCCAGGGTGCCCGTGAGACGGATCTCTCCCGTCTTGGGGTCAATGCTGAAGAGATCTCTCTTCTCAGCAGGAACCGAACTCAGGATACTATAGGAAAACTCCTTATTAACACCCTCATCCGGATCTGTGGCGTTCACCCGCACCACCAGTGTCCCGTCTCCAGTGCTCTCTGGCAGCTGCACTTTATACACCGACTGGTTGAACTGGGGAGCGTTGTCGTTCGCGTCCAGCACCGAGATCTCCAGCTCCATCGTGCCCGACAGAGCCGGCCGGCCCCCGTCACTCGCCGTCAGCAGCAATCGGTGCACGGGAACAGTCTCTCGGTCCAGGGGTTTCATCAGCACCAAAAAGAGTGATTCCGGATACCCTTCACTCCGCCTTAAATCCAGAGAGAAGTGGTCGCTGGGGCTGAGAGTGTACGAGAGCTGCGCGTTCGATCCGATATCCGCATCCGACGCGCCCTCCAGCGGGAACCGAGAGCCCGGCGGAGTCGTGAATTCCGCGATGCTGAGGTTCTTGCGGGCGGCGGGGAAGAGCGGGGCGTTGTCGTTGATGTCGGTGACCTCCAGCTCCACGTGGAAGACGCGCAGCGGCCGCTCGAGCAGCACCTCCAGGCGCAGGGCGCACGGCGCGCTCTTCCCGCACAGCTCCTCCCGGTCCAGCCGCCCGCTCACCACCAGCGCCCCGCTCGCCCCGCTCACCTCCACGCTCGCCCGCCGGCCCTGCGCCACCAGCCGCAGCCGCCGCGCCTCCGCCTCGCCCGCCTCCAGGCCCAGCTCCTGCGCCACACGCCCCACCACCGTCCCCACCTTCGCTTCCTCCGGCACCGAGTAGCGCACCTGCCCGACCACCAGCGCCCACGCCGCCTGCACCACCAGCACCCGCACCGCAGCACCCCGACACCAGCCCATCGCCGCCAACGCCCGACCGGGCCCCGCACGCCTCTCCTCTCCTCTCCTCACCGCCCCGACCCGCACAGCTCCGCCCCGCGCCGCCCCCCCGCGCTCCCAGCCGGGCTCTGCGCCGCCCCGACCGCCCCCGCCGGGGCTCAGCCTGCAGCGACACCGTGTGCTCAGCCACAGACCCGCAACGACCGACCGACTGCACTGCGCTCTCTTCCTTGTATTCCTTCTTCCTTTTTCTTCCTTTCATTTAGTCTCGTTTCACTATTCTCCTTTTCTTCCATTCGCTTTTATACATTCTTCTTCTCTTTCAACTCTCTCCTTCCTTCTGTTCCGTCTCTCCTCTTCCTTCTTCTGCTCCTTCTCTCTCTGCCCTCTCCGACTCTTCCCTGTCCCTCGCCATTCCAGCCTTCTCTCTTCTTTATCTCCAATTTATCACTCGGCAGTCGCCTCCCGCACCGCGGTGAAGATCAAAGACAGAGCCCATCGGCGATAATTACCGGGCGTCATTGCTAATTTCGTGGCGGGGGTCTCCTTTCGCCGGACAGAGGTAATCTCCTTTAGTGTTTATTACGTCCCAGTAACCTCCTTTATCTTTCCTTTCATCTCCCGAGCCTCCCACGCTCCACGCCACCAGCCCCGCGCTCCTTTCTCATCCATGCATTCCTTTCTTTCCTTCTTGTTTTCCTTTTCCCTTTCTGTTTCCTACGTTTTCGTTTTCTACTTCCTTCTCTTCCTTCCTCTCCGCATTCTCTCTTCCGCTTTTTCTTATCTCCTCCTTCTCCTCTTCCTTCTCCCCCTGCTGTTCCCCAGTCTTGACTACACCTTCTCCTTTCCCTTCCAGTCTTCTCTCTCCTTTACCCTCGCTGGCAGCTCCCCAGTCGTCTCCGGCGCCGAGACAGAGACCTCCAAAGTCTAGGTGGTAATTACAGAGCAGGAGGACGCTGTTAATGACCAAGTTCATTCTGCGCTGTAGAAAACCCCTTTGAACCCTTATACTTTCTTTCATCCTTTCTTCCTCTTCTTTCCCATCTTCCTACTGTATTTACTCTCTTAATCATTTCTGCCTCCCTTTTTCGTTTTTATTTCTTTGGTGTCATCTCTGATTTTTACTTTCTCTTTTCCCGCTACCTTCTTTCTTCTCTCTTTCGGTGCCATGGTGGGAAAATCGTTTATCCTTCTCAATGTCTCCCTTCCTTCTATCTTCCCATCTCTTGCTTCGTTCGGGTTTGATCTTCTTTCTCTCTATTATTCCTTTCTTTTCTCCAGTTCCCATCAAGCCTTGCACAGGGTTTCTGAGCGACCAGGATGCCGAGATCCTCAAATCCATTCAGTCTATAAAGAGAACGTAATAACGGTGGACATCTCCTCTACCAGCTTGCTTGCTTGCTTGCTTCCTTCCATTCCATGCCTTTTTGGTTCATTTATCTTTCTTTTGGGGTTTTTTTTCACCTTCAACCTTCTTTTCTGACTCTTTTTCTTTCATGCTCCACCCTGCAAGACTTTTCTTATGATTCACTTCTGCTTACACACTTGTTTCTTCTTTTCCTTTCTTCCTCCACCGCTCTATTTTACGTGTCTACAACATGTTTGACGTGAAGCACAGTCAAGCCCTTCAGCAAGAGCTTTCACTCCTCTTCCCTACTGCCTTCCATTTCTCCGCATGGGGAACAACATTCCTGCTTCTCCTCAGTCTAGGCTACACAAACTGCTGCCGCAACACTCCTTCCCAGCCCTCTCAAGGACACAGAAAGTATCAGAGCAAGGCAGCAGATGGCAAAGAACGGCTCTGCTACATCACAACAGAACCCACCACCCACACAAACACAAGACCAAGCTCCAGCCTCAGGGACGTTTAATAATACAGACTCCAAAAAATCCAGATAACACATGGGGGATCGTTCAGTTGGGAAATTGCACCTATCACAGCTCAACACATCAACACTTCAACAAGGATAAAAAGCCACACACAGCTCCCACGCTTCAGAAACCTTGAGGCAGAACTTTTCTTTCCTTCTGAATGCCAAATATCAAGCTCTTGCTTCTTCCTGTGGGCAGGCACACACTGACAACACATCGCACACAGAACCTTGGTACCCAGGGCCATTAGTCCCCACAGAATAATGCTCGCTCATCACCATGAGCCACACTTCCCGCAGACAAACAAATGACACAAGGGAAAGGCCGTAGCATTTTGGATGAGATCATCCCAGCCATGCTAAACACATCCTCTCCAAGAAAGACACTGGAAACCTCTCCCATCTGTTCTTCTGCCACCACCTCAAATATTTCCCGGAACCAGCTGGAATGGAATGAGACTAGATAGTAGTGGTTTTGTTGATCCACACCTACATGTATGACAAGCAAGACAACATTCCATTGACCCAACATGAAGATACCACTACGAAACAGGAACAAGAGTAAATCTGTCACTCAAATACACCCTCTTCAGTTATCATTGACTTACCCATAGCATCCCTGGTTGCTTCTTCAGAAAAGGAAATTCAGGACAACAGAATTTCATCCAAGAGCTATTTCTCCTTAACATTAGCAATGATTTCTGGTGATATCAGGCAGAATGAAAAATCCCAAATAGACCGGACAACTCATGGGGTAATCTTACAGTCTGGAAATCACACCTGTCACAGCTCAACACATCAATCCTTCAACAGGGATAACAAAACCACAGGCAAACTACAGTTCCGACACTTTGAGGCAGAGCACGTTCTTCCACCTGCATGCCAACTGCCTAGTTCTTGCTTCATTCTGTGGGCAGGAACACACTGACAACACATCGCAGCCAGAACCTTGGTACCCAGGGGCACTAGTCCCTGCAGAAAAATGCTCTTTCATCAGCATAAGTCACATTTCAATCAGTCAAATACACAAAGAGAAGACCACTCATTTTGGATGAGATCATCCCACCATTACTCAATACGTCCACTCTAGAAAGACACAGGAGACTCCCTTTCCCATCTATCCTTCTGCCAACACCTCACATGATTCCAGGAACCAGAGGGAATGGAATGAGAGCAGATAGTGGTGGCTTTGCTGGTCCACATCTACAGGCATGACAAGCAAGACAATATTCTATTAACCCAACATGAAGATACCATATCAAAACAGGAACAAGAGCATATATCTCTTTCAAATTCACTCTCTTTAGGTATCATTGACTTACCTGTAGCATTCCTGGTTGCTTCTTCAGAAAATAAAATGGTTTCAGGACAGTAGAATTAAATTCAAGAGATATTTCCCCTTAACATTAACAGTGATTTCTGGTGAAATTGGGCAGAAAGAACTTACTCTCATTCTCAACAGCTTTGAAAACTGTGAACAGTGCACTGTGCTCACTTATGCACTTCTATCACAAGGGAAGCAAGAGGCAGGAGGAAATCTAATGATATTCTCTCAATATCATCCTCTCTCCCAGAGAGGGGAAAAGCTCACAACGATAGCCAGAACCCCAAACCTCTGCAAACTGATAGCTCCCAAAATTCTTACCTCTGCATCTCATCCAGTATTTCTAACACATTGTCAATGACACAAGGGAAATCCAAAAGGGTGGGAGTCTTTGCTGAGAGCAGATAAGAAAAACAACGAAGCCCAAGACACAGTACAGAAATACATGATTTATGAGCAACTTGAATACAGAGAGCACTCCTGACCCTGCTTAGTGAGACCAAGAGCAGGAAGATACCCAAGCAGGGGGTCAGAGAAGCCTGGTAACAGTCACAAAATTTGCAAAAGTGTCTGTTGGAGCAATAACATTCCACCTCAAAACCAAGTCATTAAAAGGCATGTGTGGCTGATGGCTTTACAACCAGGAACACCATGAAGAAAAGAGCTCTCCAAGATATGCAGAACTTCTAGAGATTCTGAGAAGACCCTGGGCCAAACAACTCTGTGTTGGGTGTCTTCCCAACGTTTTCCTTTGGAATCCTCTATCCCAAACCCTGGGAAATGAGATCCAGAGCTACACAGACATTACCCAGTACTTTACCAACAGTACAGTCCACATTCTGTACAACATCTCCAGATCCTCAGAAAAGACTCTTTGATGCTAATCATCCTCCTCCACATGACACAGACCCTCATCTGTACAGCTTGCAGAATCACTGCCTTAATACCCAGACATTGCTCAAGAACAGGAACTTCCTCCAACAAGAAAATCCATCCTGTCCACCACGCACAGGCACATTCTTACCTTCCCTCACTACTGAAAAAAACACTATCTAGGACGATGCAAAGCCACGCAGTCTCTCAGACTCTCCCCTCAAATTCACCCTGAATGTTTTGTGCCTTTTCAGCAACCCCAGCTCCAAACAACAGACACATGCACAGTAAAGATCTTACAGATTCCATCAGTAGAACTGAGACTGCTCTGATCTCAGTCCATGTGGATTTCATTCCTGGAGACAATCACAATAAATGCTGACGCACAGAATCACTCAAGATATCAGCTTGATGAGAAAATTTGTACCAGAGAAAGTTCAGAGTCGGGCTGCAGTGCAGGGCTTGGCCTACACGCACGCACGCACACATCAGCACGTGTTTCACGACAGAACCACAGAAAATGATGAAGTGCAACAACACTCAGGATAGCAACGGGCTGGGAGAATTTGAACCACAGAATACCCAGAGCTGAGCTGCTCTGAAGGACCATAAGGTTGAAGCACTGCCAGCTAAGAACACCCTTATACTATGTATTAATCACATCGTATATTCTTCTAACATTATTCATGCTATTATTTTTCTCTTCTTTGTTCTTCTGTTAAACTGTCTTTATACCAACACACGAGTGAGACGTTCTTCTTTTCCTTTGTCCTCCACATTCCAGCAGGTGAGGGAAGAGGAGGAGTGAGTGAGAGGCCTTAAGGTACTTAGTTTCTGGCTGGACAGAAACCGTTACAGATGCACCATGAGAAAGGAAATCTGCACGTTAGCAGATGTTCTCCAGTCCTTCCCCAAAGACACAGACCATGCTCTACCCAGTATCTTCATTTCCATCAGGCAAGACACCTCTCCTCTGCAAGTCACACCCCATGACGCATGAACAGGCCCTTATCAATACCACAAGGGACATCACTGCCAAAACTCCCACACACTGCTCCACAGAAGGACTGTTCCCTAAATTTAAATACCACATTGACCATGACCCACGTCTTCACACAATCTCTCCTTCCCTCATAATCGGTACAAAGAATACCTGGATGGATAGGAAGCCACATGGTGTCCAGCAGACTCTTCCTATGTGCCTAAACTTTCAGTCATTTCAGGTGGAAACTCTACATAGCTGCACAATATATTTATAGTTCTCACACATTCTGTGATTGGAGTTGTGATCTCAGTCCACGCGAATTTCATTCTTAGAGACTATCGCAGCAAATGCTGACTCACAGAAGCACACAAGATATCAGCGGGGCGAGATAAATTGCATCATAGGAAAATCAGTGCTGGGCTGTTGTGCAGGGTTTGGCCTGTGCACGCACACATCAGTACAAACCATGTGTAATAGGACTACATCTCTACTGAGGCCAACTGTCAGAGTTTACAAGCATGAGAAGTCAAGAACAGAATAATTACAACCACCTTCTCATATTCACCTACAAACCCTGCTGGGGGAGGAGGAAAGAACAATCATAGCAACATCAATGGCTGTGGAAGATCCTCCTGATGCCCACCACTACACAACAAGCACACATTCAAACACACAATCCCTCTCCCAACATAAGAGTAAGAAGTCCCATCAATCAGTTCTCACCTACACATCTCCAACATCAGGCAGGCAGCAGCACAAGGAACTATCCCTGGGGATGGAGTTTCATAAACTCAAAGGACATTCCAATTCCACACAATGTCACAAACTCCAGAAGGCCTACAATGCCAGACACTACAAAGCCTGGAAAAGATTCCTGAGCACAATCATTCCATTCTCATCCTGCTTCATGTTTTTCTCTACTCCCCACTCTAGGATGTATGTTTTCAGGACAAGAAGATCATCTCCCTATATTTAACCTATGCCTACACTCTAAGTAGTTTAACCTTTTAATCATTACTCATCATTAAATCAAATATGTATTCTAGGTCTTACACTTCCTGTATAACCTGTTGGTTCAGATGGTCTGGGCTTCAGACCAGTCATAGAAAGGCCTATTGCATTATATTATAATAGTCAGGCCTAGGCATAACTGAGCAGCATTGTTATAACTACCCTAAAGAACACTTTCCCAACACCACTTAGCACAATACTTATCACAATCCACTGGAAGTAATACCTAAGTTTTACATCAAGTCATGCTACTTTCTTATTTTCCTTAAAACAATCCCCTCCTGAGGATCAGCATGGAAGCATTACAGCAACTTCAGTGACTCTGGAAGCTACTATAGATGCCCATGTACTATAGTATGAGTGCAGGTTGAAGAGTTGCCTTCTTTCAACACACCTGAACTGTGCATTAATCACTTTGTATATTCTTTTATCATTAACCATGCTATTATTTTTCCCTTCCTTTGCTGTTATGCCAAACTGTTGTCTCAACCCATGAGATACATATCTTATATCCCAGATTCCCCAAAATTCCAGCAGGCAACGGGAAGAGAAGAATAAGCAAGTGGCCTTGTGGTAATTAATTCCTGGCTGGAGCAAAACCATGACAGACACACCATGGGAAATGAGATCTAATGTTTAATGGACATTCTCCAGTTCTTCCACGTTCCCCCAATATCTTTACTTCCACCAGGGAGGACTTTTCTCCTCTGCAAGTCACCCTGGATGAATAGGATGAATAGGATGGATGAATAGGCCCTGATCAATGTCACAAGCAGCATCACTGCCACAACCCCCAGACACTGAGCCACAGCAGGAATACGCCCTAAACCTAAATACCACTTGGACCATGACCCAGGTCTCCACACAGCCTCTCCCTCCCTCATCATCAGATTAAAGAACATCAGGATGAATGCAAAGCTAAATGCTTCTTGGAAGACTTTTCCCAGACGACTGACCATCAACCTCAATACTTTGCGTCTATTCAGTCATTTCATGCGGAAACTCTATAGACCTGCACATTGTGTTTACAGTTCTTACAGATTCTCTGGTATGAGCTGTGACAGCTCTAATCCCACTCCACGTGAATTTCATTCTTGGAGCACATTGCACAGAAGCACTCAAGATATCAGCTGGGTGGGAGAATTCATCCCAGAGAAGACTGGAGTTGGGCTGCTCTGCAGGGTTTGGCCTGTACACACACATCAGAATGAACCATGTGTATTTGGACACAACATCTCTACTGAGGCCGATTATGAAAATTCACAAGCAGGGCAAGCCAAGAACACTAAGATTCCACCCACCTCTTCATGTGCTCTTACAAGTCCTATCGAAGGAGGAGCAAGGGACAAGCACAGCAATATCAATGGCTGTGGAAGCTGCTCTGAGGATTCCCACCACTACACAACGACCGCAGACACAAGCACTACCCTCCCGCTAACCCTTTCCCAACACAAGAGGAAAAAGTACATCGGAAGGTGTTTCAAACTCTGCGTGTCGCCCGCTCTCACCAACAAATCCCCAACGTCAGGTAGACCTAGAAAACATCCAAAATCAGACACTTGGATGCCTGGAGCAGAAAGAAATAGAAGAAATTGTACCATGAGGAGAGAGAACCCCGAAGTTGGAGTCGGCACCTTGAGTCACATACATCTCTTGTCAAGAAGAATCACAAAGGTGGAGGACCATGTTTTCAACAAGAAACCACATTGGATGCCAGCACAGGTAAGTAGTCAGCAAACTAAACAACACTATGGGGACTGACACCAATAGACCCTGCACTGCTTGTAGACCGACAGCAAGTTCAACTGAAAATGCTACCGACCAGGAAGAGTATTTCAAAAACCAACGGTGCTGCACCTTTCAGTAGCAATTCCATTCTATGGGAGAATAACTCACATCCACACCACCAAACCATAGATTCAAAAGAGAAAGGCCTTATTTACCTCACCCAACATCAACACCTGGAACTTCTGACAATAAGTCAGAGGCCAAGGCCCATTCACACGTTGAAGCTACAACCAGCAACCACAACCCACAGGTCTTGCCAGCTCACATCGGCTCCCACCACTGCCAGCCTAGACTGTGGGACACAACAGGCCAGGGGCATCAGGGGCCAGCAGTGTGCCCCACACCTTTATTCCACACCACCTAAGAAACACTCTGGGGGGCTCTGGCAATGACCAGGAAAGAAAAATCACCAAAAGATGTGCCAAGATGACACGGTCTGCAGGACCATCCTAGCTCCCACCAGCGCCCACCCAGACCAAGAGACGCAAGTGACACAACGAACACACATTCAAGTGCTGCCCTCACATAATCCCTCTCCCAACATAAGAGCAAAAAAGCCTATCAGGCAGTGTTCCACACCCTGCATGGCACCTCTTCCCAGCAACACATCCCCGATGTCAGGCAGGCAGCAGCACAGACCTGTCCTGTTCCTGGCCCCACCTTCAAAGGGCATTGTTTCAGAGCTGGGCTGCTGTGCAGGGTTTGGCCTGTACACACACATCACAATGAACCATGTGTATTGGGACACAGCATCTCTACCAAGGCCGACTATGAGAATTTGCAAGCAGGGCAAGTTAGGAACACAAAGATTACACCCACATAGTCATGAGTTATCATAGTAACATCAATGGTTGTGGAAGCTGCTCTCAAGATGCCCACTACTATACAATGATCGCAGACTCAAATGCTACCCACCCACAACGCCTCTCCCAACACAAGAGCAAAAAGGTCCACCAGAAGGTGCTCCACACTCTGCATTTTGCCCACCCTCACCAACACATGCCCAAAGTCAGGCAGATCCAAAAATCATCCAAAATCAGACACTTGCATGTCTGTACTGTAATGGGTGAAATTGCACCATGAGGAGAGAGAATCCTGAAGCTGGAATCACGTCCTTGTTGCCAAGAAGAATCACAGAGAAGAAGGACAATGAAGTTTAAACAAAAAAACCACATTGCATACCAGCACAGGGAGAAGTCAGAGAACCAAAGAAGGCACTAAACAGCACTATGGGGACTGTCACCAAGATAGCCTGCAACTCTTGGAGCCCTGCAACAAGCTCACCTGAAAATTCTGCAGACCAACAAGAGTATCTCAAAAGCCGATGGGGCTGCACCTATCACACCTATCAGCGGTGATTTGATTCATGAGAGAACAACTCACACCCAAAACAACACATTTTAGATAGCAAAGAGAAAATCTGCTACTTAAGGCAAGACATTTCCTTACTTATCCAACCCAACATCAACACCCAGGGGACTTTAGCAACGACCCAGACCCCAAGTCCAAATGAAGAACAAATCACTCCACCAGCAAAGAGACCCCTCAGACTCAGTCCGGATACCTCGAGCCCAAGACCAAACCACGGGATATAATGAAAACAAGGGTCAGAAGGGAAAAAGGGCATGGGGGACCCGGTGGAGAGGCCAAAGAGGGAGCAGCACTGACCGTGTCCAGCAGAGCGGGCGGCTCCGGCTGCGTCTCCTTGGCCGCGGGGCCGGGCGCCGGGGGGCAGTTGGGGCTGAACACCATCAGGTCGCTCTTGCCCGCGCCCTCCGCCACGCACAGGCTCCGGCTCTGCCGCTGCGAGTACGACCAGCTCCCCACTTGGCTGGCGCACACCAGCGTCGCCGGCCCGCGCCCCGACAGCGCGCCCGCCCGCGGCACCCACCGCCACGCCCCGCACAGCACCACCGCCACCACCAACAGCCCCGACACCAAGCAGATGGCCGCCACCAGCCACGCGTTCAGCCTCCACGACGACAAGCCCGACGCCGCCGACACGCCCTCCAAGCCCGACGCCGACACCCGCACCCCCGACGACCCCGACAAGCCCGACGCCGCCGCCTCGCCGCCCTCCCCCAGCGACACGCTCAGCGTGGCCGTGGCCGAGCGCGCCGGCTCCCCGTGGTCCCGCACCACGATCACCAGCCTCTGCCGCGGGCCGTCCGCCTCCTCCAGCGCCCGCGCCGTGCTCACCTCGCCGCTGTACAGCCCCACGCGGAACGGGCCCTTCCCCCGCGGCTCCCGCACCTCGTAGCGCAGCCACGCGTTGTAGCCCGAGTCCGCGTCCACCGCGCGGACCTTGGCCACCACCTGCCCCGCCGGCGCCCCCCACGCCGCCCACGCCCACAGCGACCCCGACGACGCCTCCTCCGACCACGAGCCCCACGACTCCCACGGCCCCCCCCGGCCCGCCCCGGACCCGACGCCAGCCACCGGCAGCAGCGCCGGCGCGTTGTCGTTCTCGTCCAACACCCACACCTGCACCGTCGCGTTGCCGCACAGCGACGGCTCCCCCGCGTCCACCGCCCGCACCTCGAACTCCAGCACCTGCACCTCCTCGTAGTCCAGCGGCCGCAGCGCCCACACGCGACCGCTCTCCGCCTCCACCGACACGTAGCTCGACGCCGAACCCGCACCCCCGACCGCACCCCCGACGCCGCCCTCCCACAACGAGTACCGAACGCGACCGTTGCCCGCCTCGTCCGGGTCCCAAGCCCGCACCCGAGCCAGCTCCGCGCCCGCCGCGTTGTTCTCCCGCGCCAGCACCGTGTACACGGCCTGCGCGAACGCCGGCGCGTTGTCGTTCACGTCCGACACCGGCACCCGCACCCGCCGCAGCCCGACCAGCGCCGGCGACCCGCCGTCCTCCGCACGCACCTCCACCTCGTACTCCGACACCGCCTCCCGGTCCAGCGCCTCACGCACCACCAGCGAGTACGACCCCGACACCGACGACACCACAGCGAACGGCGACGCCGGCACCACCCAGCACCGCACGCGCCCGTTCGACCCCGAGTCCCGGTCCCACACGCTCAGCAGCGCCACCACCGTCCCCACCGCCGCGTCCTCTGACACCGGCACCGACAGCGACGTCACCCGCACCTCGGGCGCGTTGTCGTTCTCGTCCACCACCTCCAGCTCTACACTGCAGTGACCAGATAGAGGGGGTGTCCCGCTATCTCTCGCTTCGATTTGTATCTGGTATGAACGGACCTCTTCAAAGTCCAGGGTGCCCGTGAGACGGATCTCTCCCGTCTTGGGGTCAATGCTGAAGAGATCTCTCTTCTCAGCAGGAACCGAACTCAGGATACTATAGGAAAACTCCTTATTAACACCCTCATCCGGATCTGTGGCGTTCACCCGCACCACCAGTGTCCCGTCTCCAGTGCTCTCTGGCAGCTGCACTTTATACACCGACTGGTTGAACTGGGGAGCGTTGTCGTTCGCGTCCAGCACCGAGATCTCCAGCTCCATCGTGCCCGACAGAGCCGGCCGGCCCCCGTCACTCGCCGTCAGCAGCAATCGGTGCACGGGAACAGTCTCTCGGTCCAGGGGTTTCATCAGCACCAAAAAGAGTGATTCCGGATACCCTTCACTCCGCCTTAAATCCAGAGAGAAGTGGTCGCTGGGGCTGAGAGTGTACGAGAGCTGCGCGTTCGCTCCGATATCCGCATCCGACGCGCCCTCCAGCGGGAACCGAGACCCCGACAGAGACGATTCCGCGATGCTGAGGTTCTTGCGGGCGGCGGGGAAGAGCGGGGCGTTGTCGTTGATGTCGGTGACCTCCAGCTCCACGTGGAAGACGCGCAGCGGCCGCTCGAGCAGCACCTCCAGGCGCAGGGCGCACGGCGCGCTCTTCCCGCACAGCTCCTCCCGGTCCAGCCGCCCGCTCACCACCAGCGCCCCGCTCGCCCCGCTCACCTCCACGCTCGCCCGCCGGCCCTGCGCCACCAGCCGCAGCCGCCGCGCCTCCGCCTCGCCCGCCTCCAGGCCCAGCTCCTGCGCCACACGCCCCACCACCGTCCCCACCTTCGCTTCCTCCGGCACCGAGTAGCGCACCTGCCCGACCACCAGCGCCCACGCCGCCTGCACCACCAGCACCCGCACCGCAGCACCCCGACACCAGCCCATCGCCGCCAACGCCCGACCGGGCCCCGCACGCCTCTCCTCTCCTCTCCTCACCGCCCCGACCCGCACAGCTCCGCCCCGCGCCGCTCCCCCGCGCTCCCAGCCGGGCTCTGCGCCGCCCCGACCGCCCCCGCCGGGGCTCAGCCTGCAGCGACACCGTGTGCTCAGCCACAGACCCGCAACGACCGACCGACTGCGCTGCGCTCTCTTCCTTTTAGCCTTTCTTTCTCTTTCTCTCTTTTCATTTAGTCTCGTTTCTCTCTCTCTATTCTCCTTTTCTTCCATTCGCTTTTATACATTCTCTTTCAACTCTCTCCTTCCTTCTGTTCCGTCTCTCCTCTTCCTTCTTCTGTTCCTTCTCGCTCTGCCCTTCCCAACTCTTCTCTCCCCTATCCCTCGCCATTCCAGCCTTCTCTCTTCTTTATCTCCAATTTATCACTCGGCAGTCGCCTCCCGCACCGCGGTGAAGATCAAAGACAGAGCCCATCGGCGATAATTACCGGGCGTCATCGCTAATTTCGTGGCGGGGGTCTCCTTTCGCCGGACAGAGGTAATCTCCTTTAGCGGTTATTACGTCCCAGTAACCTCCTTTATCGTTCCTGTCATCTCCCGAGCCTCCCACGCTCCACGCCACCAGCCCCGCGCTCCTTTCCCATCCTTTCATTCCTTTCTTTCCTTCTTGCTTTCCTTTTCCCTTTCTGTTTCCGACGTTTTCGTTTTCTACTTCCCTGTCTTCCTTCCTTTCCGCATTCTCTCTTCCGCTTTTTCTTTTCTCCTCCTTCTCCCCCTGCCCTTCCCTAGTCTTGACTCCACCTACCCCTTTCCCTTCCAGCCTTCTCTCTCCTTTCCCCTCGCTGGCAGCTCCCCAGTCGTCTCCGGTGCCGCGGCAGAGACCACCAAAATCTAGGTGGTAATTACAGAGCAGGAGGAGGCTGTTAATGACTAAGTTCATTCTGCGCCTGTAGAAAACCTCTTTCTTTCATTCTTTCTTCCTTCTTCTTTCTCATCTTCCTACTCTATTTACTCTCTCAATCATTTCTGCCTCGCTTTTTCGTTTTTATTTCTTTGCTGTTATCTTTAATTTTTCCTTTCTCTTTTTCCAGTATCTTCTTTCTTCTCTTGTTCCGTGCCAAGTTAGTAAAATCGTTTATCCCCGTAACTTTCTCCCTTCTTTCTCTCCATCTCTTGCTTCATTCAGGTTTGATCTTCTTTCTCTCTGTAATTTCTTCCTTCTCCTCTTCTTTCCTCTTTCCCTCTGTTTTCACTCCTTTCCCATCACAGTTTCTCTAGGTCTCCATCACACCCGCCATGCAGCACTTAACAGTTCCTATCAAGCCTTGCACAGGGTTCCTGAGCGACAAGGATACCGAGATCCTCAAATCCATTCAGTGTATAAAGAGAAGGTAATAACGGTCGGCATCTCCTATACCAGCTCTTTCTTTCTCTTCCTTCATTCTTTGCTTCTTCCTTGCCTCCTATTTTCCTTGCATTCCATGCTTTTTTTTGTTTGGTTCTTTTTTCACCTTCACCCTTCTTTTCTGACTCTTTTTCTTTCATGCTCCACCTGTGAGACTTTTCTTATGATTCCCTTCTGCTTCCACACTTGTTTCTTCTTTACACACTTGTTTCTTCTTCTTTTCTTCAGAACCCACCACCCACACAAACACAAGACCACACTCCAACCTCATTGAAGTTTTAGAAAACAGACTCCAAAAAGTTCAGGCAACACATGGGGGATCTTACAGTCTGGAAATCGCACCTGTCACAGCTCAACACATTAATCCTTCAACAAGGATAAAAAGCAGGGGACACCCCTACCTCCCACACTTCAGAAACCTTGAGGCAGAGCACATTCCTTCATCATGAATGCCAAATGTCAGTCATCACAGACAGAACTTTGGGACCCACGGGCACTAGTCCCCATACTTCACTCAGCCAAACAAAAGACACAAAGGGAAGACCACGGTGTTTTCAATCAGATCATCCCAGTGATGCTCAACACATCCACTCTGAGAAATACACTGGAGTCCCTCTCCCATCTGTCCTTCTGCCACCACCTCACACAGTTACTGGAATGAGAGAAGCCAGTGGTAGCTTTGCTGGTCTACACCTAGACATAGACATATGACAAGCAAGGCAACATTCCATTGACCCAACATGAAGATACCACAACAAAACAGGAAAAAGAGTATACCTGTCGCTCAAATTCACCCTCTTTACGTATCATTGACTTGCCTGTAGTAGCCCTGGTTCCTTCTTCAGAAAACGGAATGGGTTCAAGACAGCAGAATTTAATCCAGGAGATATTTCCCCTTACCATTAACAATGATTTCTCATTCAACTGGGCAGAAAGAAATTACCCTCATCATCCAAAAACTTTGAAATCACTGAAGAGTGTTCCGTGCTCCCTTAAGCAAGCTTGCTTGCTTGCTTGCTTGCTTGCTTCCTTCCTTCCTTCCTTCCATTCCATTCCATTCCATGCCTTTTTGGTTCATTTATCTTTCTTTCAGTGTGGTTTTTTTTTCACCTTCACCCTTCTTTTCTGACTCTTTTTCTTTCATGCTCCACCCTGCTAGACTTTTCTTATGATTCACTTCTGCTTACACACTTGTTTCTTCTTTTCATTTCCACCTCCACTGCTCTATTTCACGTGTCTGCAACATGTTTGACGTGAAGCACAGTCAAGCCCTTCAGCAAGAGCTTTCATTCCTCTTCCCTACTGCCTTCCGTTTCTCCGCATGGGGAACAACATTCCTGCTCTCCTCAGCCTACTCGACACAAACTTGCTGCCACAACACTTCTTCCCAGGCCTCTCAAGGACACAGAAAGTATCAGAGCAAGCCCAGCAGATGGCAAAGAACAGCACTGCTACATCACAACAGAACCCACTACCCACACAAACACAAGACCATACACCAGCCTCATGGACATTTAATAAAACAGACTCCAAAATGTCCAGACAACACACGGGGGATCTTTCAGTTGGGAAGTCGCACCAATCGCAGCTCAACAAATCAATCCTTCAGCAAGGATGAAAAAGCACAGGGCACCTACAGCTCCCGCACTTCAGAAACTGTGAGGAAGACCATGTTCCTTCCTTTTGCACAGTAAGTGTCAAACTCTTGCTTCATTCTGTAGGCAGGCACACACTGACATCACGGACAGAACCTTAGTACCCAGGACCATTAGTCCCCACACAATAATGCTCTTTCATCACCATGAGCCACACTTCCCTCAGCCAAACAAAAGACACAAAGGAAAGGACCTGGCATTTTTTATGAGATCATCCCAGCCATGCTAAACACACTCACTCCGAGAAGGACATTGGAGTCCCTCTCCCTCACGTGATTCCTGGAAGCAGCAGGAAAAGGAGAGCAGCCAGTGGTGACTTCACTGGTCCACATCTTCAAGCATGACAAGCAAGGCAACATTCCATTGACACAACATGAAGATATCACAATGACAACAAGAATACATCTGAATCAGATTCATCCTCTTTAGGCATCACTGACTTACCTGCAGCATCACCGATTTCTTCTTCAGAAAAGGAAGCAGTTTCAGAAAGCAGAACTTGTTCAAAGAGACATTTTCCCTTAATGTTATCAGCGATTTCTGGTGAAACCAGACAGAAAAAAAAATAGCTCTCTTTCTTGAAAAGCTTTAAAAACACTGAACACCTGGAGGAATGTAATGACATAGTCTCTTTCAGACTCTTCCCTGAATTTCACCCTCTATGCCTTTTCAGCAATCCCAAACATCACAAAGAAGCATGGTAGAGATCTTACAGAGTCTGTTCATAAACCTGTGACAGCTCTGATTTCAGTCCACGTGGACTGTATTTCACAAAAGAACCACAGCAAATGATGAAGTGTGACGGCACTCACAATGTCAATTGAGTAGGAGAATTTGTACTACAGAAAACCCTGAGCAAGGCTGCTCTGAAGCATCTGGACTGATTGAGCACATATGAGAGTTAAGCATGACAAAGAGAATCATAGAATTTCCAGTTTGGAAAAGACCTCTTGGATCATTGAGTCCAAGCATTCCTATCACCCCCTATATCATGTCCCTGAACATCTATTCACACCATGTCTAGTGAAGCTAGTGGTGCAAGTGCACAAGGAAGAGACATCAAGCACAAGCAGATTAAGCCCAATTCATCATCACACCCACTTACAAACCCCACCTGAGGAGGTGGAAGGAACCATCACAGCACCTTCAATGGCTCTGGAAATTACTACAGATGCCCACCAACTACACAACACCTGAAGGCTGAAACACTACCCTCTTACAACACCCATGCACTGTGCATTAGTCACTCTGTGTATATATTATTTAATCATTATTATGGTCATTTTTCTCTTACTTTCTTGTTCTGCTAAACTGTCTTCATCCCAGCCCATGAGTTTTACAGTCACCTTTCCCATTCTCCTCTACATACCAGTAGACAAGGGGAATGGGGTAGGAGTGAGTGAGTGGCCTTGTGGTACTCAGTTGTTGGCCAGGAGCAAAACTGTGACAGACACACGATGCGCAATGAGACCTAAAGCTTAGTGGACATTCTCCATTTCTTCCCCAATGACACAGACCATGCTCCACTCAGTATCTTCATTTCCATCAGACAAGACTTTTCTCCCCTGGAAGTCACCCACCCCGTGACATATGAACAGACCCTGACCAATGTCATGAGCACCATCACTGCCACAACCCCCACACACTGCTCCACAGAAGAATATTCCCTAAATTTAAACACCACTCTGACCATGACCCAGGTCTTCACACAATCTCTCTTTTCCTCATGATCAGCACAAAGAACATCTGGATGGATATGAAGCCGCATGGTGTCTGCCAGACACTTCCTACATGCCTAAACTTTCAGTCATTTCAGGTGAAAGCTCTACAAAGCTGCACATTATATTTATAGTCATTACAGATTCTGTGATTGGAGCTGTGAAAGCCTTGATCTAAGTTCACGCGAATTTCATTCTTGGAGATTATGGCAGCAAATGCTGACACACAGAAGCACACAAGATATCAGCCGGGCGAGATAAATCGCATCACAGGAAAATCAGAGCTGGGCTGCTGTGCAGGGTTTGGCCTGTACATGCACACATCAGTACAAACCATGTGTAATAGGACTACATCTCTACTGAGGCCGATTGTGAGAGTTTACAAATACGGGAAGTCAAGAATGGAATAAATACAACCACCTTCTCATGTGCTCTTACAAACCCTGCTGGGGGAGGAGGAAAGAACAATCATAGTAACATCAATGGCTGTGGAAGATCCTCCTGATGCCAAACACTACACAACGAACACACATTCAAGTACTGCCCTCACATAATTCCTCTCCCAACATAAGAGCCAAAAAGCCTATCAGGCAGTGTTCCACATCCTGCATGGCACCTCTTCCCAGCAACACATCCCCGATGCCAGGCAGGCAGCAGCACAAGGCCTGTCCTGTTCCTGGCCCTGTCCTCAAAGGGCATTGTGGGACACCACACAATGTCTCAAGATCAGAAGGCCTACAATGCCTAACACTCCATTCTTACCATGCCTGATGCCTTCCTCCATTCCCCACTCTAGGATGTATGTTTTCAGGACAAGATGATCACCTCCCACTCTTGTCTTATCACACAGCCCATGGTTTCCCACTGATTTCCACCTCCCATGAACAGACCCTGAGACATCAAGCATAAAGAGATGAAACACAAATCATCACCACGCTGACATACAACCCCACATGAGGAGGAGTAAGGAACCATCACAGCAACTTCAATGGTGCTGGAAGCTACTACAGATGCCCACCCACTACAGAACAATGGAAGGCTGAAGCGCTACCCTTTTACAACACCTATGCACTTGGCATTAATCACTTTATTTTTTTTTAATCATTATTATGGTTATTTTTTCTCTTTCCTGTTCTGCTAAACTGTCTTTATGTCAACCCACGAGTTTTACAACCTTCTTTCTCATTCTCCTCTACGTATTAGCAGGCAAGGGGAAGGGAAAGAGTGAGCAAGTGGCCTTGTAGTACGAACAGTTGTTGTCTAGGAGCAAAACTGTGACAGACACACCATGGGAAAGGATATCTAAAGCTTATTTGACATTCTCCATTTCTTCCCCAATGACACAGACAAGCACCTTCATTTCCATTAGGCAAGACAATTCTCCTCTGGAAGTCACCTACCATGTGACGCATGAACAGGCATTGACCAATGCCACAAAGAGCATCACTGCCACAATCCCCACATACTGTTCCACAACAGGAACATTCCCTAAATCTAAATACCACTGTGACCCAGGTCTTCACACAATCTCTATTTTCCTCATGATCAGCATCAAGAATATCTAGATGGATGCAAAGCCACATGGTGTTAGGCAGACTCTTCCTACATGCCTAACCTTTCGGTCATTTCAGGTGGAAACTCTATAGACCAGCACATTATATTTACAGTTCTTACAGATTCTCTGATAGGAGCTGTGACAACCCTGGTCCCACTCCATGTCAATTTCATTCTTGGAGCACACTGCAGTAAATGCTGATGCACAGAAGCCCTCAACACATGGTGTCAGCTGGGTTGGATAATTTGTACCATCAGAAACCAGAGCTGGGATGCTCTCAAGGGTTTGGCATGTATGTCCCACACATGGGAATCAACCCTCTGTGATTGCAGGTTGTATCACTGCACACTCGAGTGAAGTTGAGCGCACAATGATTACACCAACCTCTTTTTGACTCCCTTTGGAAAATCAACAGTCAGTGCAACATCAACAGATCTGGACAATACTACACATGCCCACCTATACACAATGACCGCATACTGAATTGCGGTCCTCACACAACCCTTTTCTGAGCACAACCTGTCTCACCCACACATCACCTGCATCAAGCAGGAAGCAGCACAAGCGGATAGAGATTCATAACATCCATAAAGAAACATGTTACTTTGCACCCCTGAAAGCAACACCTAGAGGGCTTGGGTAACATCCATTCACCCTCAGGAGCATCAACCAAGACCCCACTGCCTGCAGCATCAAACAAACTCCTACCAGCATCAGCCCAGAACTTGGGAAACAATGGCCAGAACGGGAAGTGGGATATCGGGGACCCGGTGGAGAGGCCAGAGAGGGAGCAGCACTGACCGTGTCCAGCAGAGCGGGCGGCTCCGGCTGCGTCTCCTTGGCCGCGGGGCCGGGCGCCGGGGGGCAGTTGGGGCTGAACACCATCAGGTCGCTCTTGCCCGCGCCCTCCGCCACGCACAGGCTCCGGCTCTGCCGCTGCGAGTACGACCAGCTCCCCACTTGGCTGGCGCACACCAGCGTCGCCGGCCCGCGCCCCGACAGCGCGCCCGCCCGCGGCACCCACCGCCACGCCCCGCACAGCACCACCGCCACCACCAACAGCCCCGACACCAAGCAGATGGCCGCCACCAGCCACGCGTTCAGCCTCCACGACGACAAGCCCGACGCCGCCGACACGCCCTCCAAGCCCGACGCCGACACCCGCACCCCCGACGACCCCGACAAGCCCGACGCCGCCGCCTCGCCGCCCTCCCCCAGCGACACGCTCAGCGTGGCCGTGGCCGAGCGCGCCGGCTCCCCGTGGTCCCGCACCACGATCACCAGCCTCTGCCGCGGGCCGTCCGCCTCCTCCAGCGCCCGCGCCGTGCTCACCTCGCCGCTGTACAGCCCCACGCGGAACGGGCCCTTCCCCCGCGGCTCCCGCACCTCGTAGCGCAGCCACGCGTTGTAGCCCGAGTCCGCGTCCACCGCGCGGACCTTGGCCACCACCTGCCCCGCCGGCGCCCCCCACGCCGCCCACGCCCACAGCGACCCCGACGACGCCTCCTCCGACCACGAGCCCCACGACTCCCACGGCCCCCCCCGGCCCGCCCCGGACCCGACGCCAGCCACCGGCAGCAGCGCCGGCGCGTTGTCGTTCTCGTCCAACACCCACACCTGCACCGTCGCGTTGCCGCACAGCGACGGCTCCCCCGCGTCCACCGCCCGCACCTCGAACTCCAGCACCTGCACCTCCTCGTAGTCCAGCGGCCGCAGCGCCCACACGCGACCGCTCTCCGCCTCCACCGACACGTAGCTCGACGCCGAACCCGCACCCCCGACCGCACCCCCGACGCCGCCCTCCCACAACGAGTACCGAACGCGACCGTTGCCCGCCTCGTCCGGGTCCCAAGCCCGCACCCGAGCCAGCTCCGCGCCCGCCGCGTTGTTCTCCCGCGCCAGCACCGTGTACACGGCCTGCGCGAACGCCGGCGCGTTGTCGTTCACGTCCGACACCGGCACCCGCACCCGCCGCAGCCCGACCAGCGCCGGCGACCCGCCGTCCTCCGCACGCACCTCCACCTCGTACTCCGACACCGCCTCCCGGTCCAGCGCCTCACGCACCACCAGCGAGTACGACCCCGACACCGACGACACCACAGCGAACGGCGACGCCGGCACCACCCAGCACCGCACGCGCCCGTTCGACCCCGAGTCCCGGTCCCACACGCTCAGCAGCGCCACCACCGTCCCCACCGCCGCGTCCTCCGACACCGGCACCGACAGCGACGTCACCCGCACCTCGGGCGCGTTGTCGTTCTCGTCCACCACCTCCAGCACCACCTTGCAATGACCTGAAAGAGGTGGTATCCCTTTGTCTCTGGCTTCTACACGAAAATCAAATGCTCTGACTTCTTCAAAGTCCAGGGTGCCCGTGAGACGGATCTCTCCCGTCTTGGGATCGACAGTAATCACGTCCCTTCCACTCAAGGGAAAGAAGTTGGTAGCCCGGTAAGTCACCTCACCGTTAATTCCCTCATCTGGATCAGTAGCGTTCACCCGCATCACAAGCGTCCCCTCAGCTGCGCTCTCTGGCAGCTGCACTTTATACACCGACTGGTTGAACTGGGGAGGGTTGTCGTTCGCGTCCAGCACCGAGATCTCCAGCTCCATCGTGCCCGACAGAGCCGGCCGGCCCCCGTCACTCGCCGTCAGCAGCAAACGGTGCACGGGAACCGTCTCACGGTCCAAAGGTTTCGTCAAAATAAGATCAGGCACATCATTTCGCTCACCGGATGTTTGAAAATCCAGAGAGAAGTGGTCGCTGGGGCTGAGAGTGTACGAGAGCTGCGCATTCACTCCGATATCCGCATCCGACGCGCCCTCCAGCGGGAACCGAGAGCCCGGCAGCGACAGCTCCGCGATGCTGAGGTTCTTGCGGGCGGCGGGGAAGAGCGGGGCGTTGTCGTTGATGTCGGTGACCTCCAGCTCCACGTGGAAGACGCGCAGCGGCCGCTCGAGCAGCACCTCCAGGCGCAGGGCGCACGGCGCGCTCTTCCCGCACAGCTCCTCCCGGTCCAGCCGCCCGCTCACCACCAGCGCCCCGCTCGCCCCGCTCACCTCCACGCTCGCCCGCCGGCCCTGCGCCACCAGCCGCAGCCGCCGCGCCTCCGCCTCGCCCGCCTCCAGGCCCAGCTCCTGCGCCACACGCCCCACCACCGTCCCCACCTTCGCTTCCTCCGGCACCGAGTAGCGCACCTGCCCGACCACCAGCGCCCACGCCGCCTGCACCACCAGCACCCGCACCGCAGCACCCCGACACCAGCCCATCGCCGCCAACGCCCGACCGGGCCCCGGACGCCTCTCCTCTCCTCTCCTCACCGCCCCGACCCGCACAGCTCCGCCCCGCGCCGCCCCCGCGCGCTCCCAGCCGGGCTCTGCGCCGCCCCGACCGCCCCCGCCGGGGCTCAGCCTGCAGCGACACCGTGTGCTCAGCCACAGACCCGCAACGACTCTTTCTTCCTTCTCATTTACTCTCTTCTCTCCCTTTCTTCTTGCTATTCTCTTTTTCTTCCATTCTATTCTCCATCCATTCTCTTTTATAAATTCTTCTCCTTCCACTCTCTCCTTTATTCTGTTGTGTCTCTTCTCTTCCCTCTCCTCTTCCTCTTGCTCTGCTCTCCCCGACTCTTCTCTCCCCTGTTCCTCCCCATTCCAGCCTTCTCTCTTCTTTGTCTTCGCTTTATCGTTTGACAGTCGCCTCTGGAGCCGCGGAGGAAAAGATCAATGACAGAGCCATCAGTGATAATTACCGGGTGTCATTGCTAATTACACGGCGGGTGTCTCTAACTTTAGGTAAAGCTGTTAGGAACCATCTCCGTTCGCCGGACAGAGGTAATCTCCTTTATCATTTATTATGCCCCAGTAACCTCCTTTATAGCTCCTTTCATCTCCCGAGCCTCGCACGCTCCAAGCCACTGGCCCCCGCGCTCCTTCCCCACCCATACATTCCTTTCTTTCCTTCTTGCTTTCCTTTTCCCTTTCTGTTTCCGACGTTTTCGTTTTCTACTTCCTTCTCTTCCTTCCTTCCTTTCCGCATTCACTCTTCCGCTTTTTCTTTTCTCCTCCTTCTCCTGTTCCTTCTCCCTCTGCCCTTCCCTAGTCTTGACTCCACCTTCCCCTTTCCCTTCCAGCCTTCTCTCTCCTTTATCCTCGCTGGCAGCTCCCCAGTCGTTTCGGGCGCCGTGGTAGAGACCATCAAAGTCTAGGTGATAATTACAGAGCAGCAACGCTAATTACCGGTGTGCTGATCAATGAGGTGCCTGTTAAGGACCAAGTTCGTTCTGGGTCTGTAGAAAACCCCTTTGAACCCTTGTATTTACTTTCATCCTTTCTTCCTTCCTCTTCTTTCGCATCTTCCTACTGTATTTACTCTCTTAATAATTTCTGCCTCGCTTTTTCGTTTTTATTTCTTTGCTGTTATCTTTGATTTTTCTTTTCTCTTTTTCCGGTACCTTCTTTCCTCTCTCTTTACGTGCCACGGTGGGAAAATCGTTTATCCTTCTAAATTTCTCTCGTTGTTCTCCCCATCTCTTGCTTCGTTCAGGTTTGATCGTCTTTCTATAATTCCTTCCTTCTCTCCTTCTTCTCTCTTTCCCTCTGTTTTCACTCCTTTCCCATCACGGTTTTTCTAGGATTCCATCACACCTGCCATGCAGTACTGAACAGTTTCCATTAAGCCTTGCACAGGGTCTCTGAGCAACGAGGATGCCGAGATCCTCAAATCCATTCAGTGTATAAAGAGAAGGTAATAACGGTAGACATCTCCTGTACCACCTCTTTCTTTCTTTCTCTTCCTTCATTCTTTCTTTCTTCCTTGCCTCCTATTTTCCTTGCATTCCATGTCTTTTTTAGTTGATTTATCTGTCTTTCGTTGGTTTTTTATCTTCATCCTTCTTTTCTGACTCTTTCTTTTTCTTTCATGCTCCACCGTGCTAGACTTTTCTTACGCTTCACTTCTGCTTCCACACTTGTTTCTTCTTTTCCTTTCCACCTCCACCAATATATTTTACATGTCTACAACATGTTTGACATGAAGCACAGTCAAGCTTTTAGCAAGAGCTTTCATTCCACTTCCCTTCTGCCTTCCATCTCTCTGCATGGGGAACAACCTTCCTGCTGTCCTCAGCCTACGCAACACAAACTTGCTGCCACAACACTCCTTCCCAGCCCTCTCAAGGACACAGAAAATATCAGAGCAAGGCAGCAGATGGCAAGGAAGAGCACTGCTACATCACAACAGAACCCATCACCCACACGAACACAAGACCAAGCTCCAGCCTCGTAGATGTTTAATGAAACAGATTCAAAAAAAATTCAGAAAACACATGAGGGATCAACACTTCAACAAGGATAAAAAAACCACAGGCAAACCACATTTGCCAAACTTGAGGCAGAGTATGGTCTTTCCTCGTGAATGCCAAGTCTCAAATTCTTACTTCATTCTGTAGGTAGGCACACACTGCAAACGCATCGCAGACAGAATCTTGGTACCCAGGGGCATTTGTCCCCACAGAATAATGTTCTTTCATCACCATAAGCCACAATTCAATCAGCCAAAAGGTACAAAGGGAAGACCATGGCATTTTGGATGAGATCACCCCAGCATTACTCAACACATCAACTCTGAGAAAGACACAGGAGAATCCCTCTCCCATCTGTCCTTCTGCCACCACCTCACATGATACCAGGAACCAGCTGGAATGGAAGGAGACTAGATAGTGGTGGCTTTGTTGATCCACACCTACATGTATGACAAGCAAGGCAACATTCCATTGACCCAACAGGAAGATACCACAACAAAACAGGAACAAGAGTATATCTGTTGCTCTAATTCACCCCCTTCAGTTATCATTGACTTACCTGTAGCATCCCTGGTTGCTTCTTCAGAAAATAAAATGGTTTCAGGACAACAGAATTTAATCCAAGAGATATTTCCCCTTAACATTAACAATGATTTCTGGTGAAATTGGGCAGAAAGAAGTTAGTCTCAAAACCTTTGAAAACAGTGAAGAGCGCACTGTGCTCACTTGTGCACTTCAATCACAAGGGAAGCAAGAGGTAGGCATGAAAAATAATGATATTCTCTCAACATCATCCTCTCTCCCAGAGAGGGGAAAAGCTCACAACGATAGCCAGAACCCCAAACCTCTGCAACCTGATAGCTCCCAAAATTCTTACCTCTGCATCTCATCCAGTATTTCCAACACAATGCCAAGGAGAGAGAAGGGAAATCCAAAAGAGAGGGAGTCTTTGCTAAGAGCAGATAAGAAAATCAAAGGAGCCCAGGACACGCTACAGAAATGTATGATTTATGAGCAACTTGAATACAGAGAGCACTCCTGACCCTGCTTAGTGAGACCAAGAGCAGGAAGACACCCAAGCAGAGGGTCAGAGAAGCCTGGTAGCAGTCACAGAATTTGCAGAAATTTCCGTTGGAGCAATAACATTCCAGCTCAAAACCAAGTCATTAAAAGGCATGTGTGGCTGATGTCTTTACAACCAGTAACATCATGACGAAATAGAGCCAAGATATGCAGAACTTCTAGAGATCCTGAGAAGACCCCAAGCAAACAACTCTGCCCTGGGTGTCTTCCCAATATTTCCTTTTGGAAACCTCTCTCCCAAACCCTGGGCAACGAGATCCAGAGCTACACAGACATTACCCAGTTCATCACCAATGGTACAGTCCACGTTCTGTACAACATCTCCAGATCCTCAGAAAACACTCTTTGATGCTCACCATCACCCTCCACATGACACAGACCCTAATCTGTACAGCTTGCAGAATCACTCCCTTAATACCCAGATGTTGCTCAATAATAGGAACTTGCCCCAACAAGAAAATCCACTCTGTCCACCACACACAGGCACATTCTTACCTTCCCTCACCACTACCACAAACACTATCTAGGAGGATGTAAAGCCACTCAGTGTCTGGCAGACTCTCCCCTCAAATTCACCCTGAATGTTTTGTGCCTTTTCAGCAACCCCAGCCCCAAACAACAGACACATGCACAGTAAAGATCTTACAGATTCCATCAGTAGAACTGAGACTGCTCTGATCTCAGTCCATGTGGATTTCATTCCTAGAGACAATCACAGTAAATGCTGATGCACAGAAGTACTCAAGATATTAACTTAGTGTGAAAATTTCTATCACAGAAAAATCAGATTTGGACTGCAGTGCAGGGTTTGGCTTGTACACACACACATCAGCATATGTTGCACGAGAGAACCTTAGAAAATGATGAAGTGCAAAGACACTCAGGATAGTAACGGGCTTGGAGAATTTGAACCACAGAATACCCAGAGCTGAGCTGCTCTGAACGATCATAAGGTTGAAGCAATACCCGCTAACAACACCCTTGTACTACGTATTAATCACATAGTATATTCTTCTAACATTATTCATGCTATTATTTTTCTCTTCCTTTGCACTTCTGTTAAAATGTCTTTATACCAACACACGAGGGTGACATTCTTCTTTTCCTTTCTCCTCCACATTCCAGCAGGTGATGGAAGGGGAGGAGTGAGTGAGATGTCTTAAGGTACTTAGTTTCTGGCTGGAGGGAAACCATTACAGACACACCATGAGAAAGGAGATCTGCGTGTTAACAGACATTCTCCACTTCTTCCCCAAAGACACAGACCATGCTCCACTCAGTATCTTCATTTCCATCAGACAAGACTTTTCTCCCCTGGAAGTCACCCACCCCGTGACATATGAACAGACCCTGACCAATGCCATGAGCAGCATCACTGCCACAACTCCCACACACTGCTCCACAGAAGGAATATTCCCTAAATTTAAACACCACTCTGACCATGACCCAGGTCTTCACACAATCTCTGCTTCCCTCATGATCAGCACAAAGAACATCTGGATGGATGTGAAGCTACATGGTGTCCAGCAGACTCTTCCTACATGCCTAAACTTTCAGTCATTTCAGGTGGAGACTCTACAAAGCTGCACATTATATTTATAGCTCTTACACATTCCGTGATTGGAGTTGTGATCTCAGTCCACGTGAATTTCATTCTTAGAGATTATTGCAGTAAATGCTGGCACACAGAAGCACACAAGATATCAGCCGGGCGAGATAAATTGCATCATAGTAAAATCAGAGCTAGGCTGCTGTGCAAGGTTTGGCCTGTGCATGCACACATCAGTACAAACCATGTGTAATAGGACTGCATCTCTACTGAGGCGAGCTGTGAGAGTTCACAAGTACAGTAAGTCAAGAATTACAACCACCTTCTCATATTATTATTAATTGTCGTATTGTTATTAATTCATGTTATTATACTTCTCATATTATTATTAATTACAACCACCTTCTCATATTATCTTACAAACCCTGCTGGGGGAGGAGGAAAGAACAATCATAGCAACATCAATGGCTGTGGAAGATCCTCCTGATACCCACCACTACACAGCGAATACATATTCAAGCGCTACCCTCACACAATTCCTCTCCCAACATAAGAGTAGGAAGTCCCATCAATCAGTTCCCACCTACAAATCCCCAACATGAGGCAGGCAGGCAGCAGCACAAGGAACTGTCCCTGGGGATGGAGATTCATAAACTCAGAGGACACAATGACTCCAGAAGGCCTACAATGCCAGACACTTCAAAGCTGGGAAAAGATTGCTAGGGACAATCATTCCATTTTCATCCTGCCTCATGCTTTTCTCCACTCCCCACTCTAGGATGTATGTTTTCAAGACAAGAAGATCATTTCCCTATATTTAACCTATGCCTACATTCTAAGTAGCTTATCCATTTAATCGTTACTCATCATTAAATCAAATACATATTCTAGGTCTGACACTTCCTGTATAACCTGTTGGTTCAGCTGGACTGGGCTTTAAACCACCCATAGAGAGGGCTATTGCATTATGTTATAATAGTCAGGCCTAGGCATAACTGAGCAGCATTGTTATAACTACCCTAAAGAACACTTTCCCAACACCACTTAACACAATACTTATCACAATCCACTGGAAGTAATATCTAAGTTTTATATCAAGTCATGCTACTTTCTTATTTTCCTTAAAACAATCCCATCCTGAGGATCAGCATGGAAGCATTACAGCAACTTCAATGACTCTGGAAGCTACTACGGACGCCCACACACTACACAATGACTTAAGATTGAAGACTTACCCTCTTACAACACACATGAACAGTGCATTAATCACTTTGTATACTCTTCCATCATTAATCAAGCTATTACTTTTCCCTTCCTTTGCTGTTATGCTAAACTGTCGTTATCTCAACCCATGAGATAAATATCTTCTTTCCCAGATTCCCCAAAATTCCAGCAGGCAACGGGAAGAGAACAGTGAGCAAGTGACCTTGTGGTAATTGATTCCTGGCTGGAGCAAAACCATGACAGACACACCATGGGAAATGAGATCTAATGTTTAATAGACATTCTCCAGTTCATCCACATTCTTCCCAGTATCTTTACTTCCACCATGGAGGACTTTTCTCCTCTGGAAATCACCCTCCCCATGATGGATGAATAGGCCCTGATCAATGTCACAAGCAGCATCACTGCCACAACCCCCAGACACTGATCCACAGCAGGAATATTCCCTAAACCTAAATACCACTTGGAACATGACACAGGTCTGCACACAGCCTCTCCCTCCCTCATCATCAGATTAAAGAACATCAGGATGAATGCAAAGCTAAATGCTTCTTGGAAGACTTTTCCCAGATGACTGACCATCAACCTCAATACTTTGCGTCTATTCAGTCATTTCATGTGGAAACTCTATAGACCTGCACATTGTGTTTACAGTTCTTACAGATTCTCTGATAGGAGCTGTGACAGCTCTAATTCCACTCCACGTGAATTTCATTCTTGGAGCACATTGCGCAGAAGCACTCAAGATATCAGCTGGGTGGGAGAATTCATCCCAGAGAAGATTGGAGTTTGGCTGCTGTACAGGGTTTGGCCTGTACACACACATCAGAATGAACCATGTGTATTTGGACACAACATCTCTACTGAGGCCGACTATGAAAATTCACAAGCAGGGCAAGCCAAGAACACTAAGATTCCACCCACCTCTTCATGTGCTCTTACAAGTCCTATCGAAGGAGGAGCAAGGAACAAGCATAGCAATATCAATGGCTGTGGAAGCTGCTCTGAGGATTCCCACCACTACACAATAACTGCAGATACAAGCAGTACCCTCCCACTAACCCTTTCCCAACACAAGAGGAAAAAGTACTTTGGAAGGTGTTTCAAACTCTGCGTGTCGCCCGCTCTCACCAACAAATCCCCAACATCAAGCAGATCTAGAAAACATCCAAAATCAGACACTTGGATTCCTGGAGCAGAAAGAAATAGAATAATTTGTACCATGAGGAGAGAGAAGAGAGAACCCTGAAGTTGGAGTTGGCACCTTGAGTCACATACATCTCATGTCAAGAAGAGTCACAGGGGTGGACAGAGTGGAGGACCATGTTTTCAACAAGAAACCACATTGGATGCCACCACAGGGAGCAGTCAGTAAACTAACCAGCAATGTGGGAGCTGACACCAAAAGAGCCTGCGCTGCTTGTAGACGGACAACAAGTTCACCAGAAAATGCTACCGTCCAGCAAGTGTATTTCAAAAACCAACGGTGCTGCACGTTTCAGAAGCAATTCCATTCTATGGGAGAATAACTCACATCCATAACACCAAACCATAGATTCAAAAGAAAAAGGCCTTATTTAACCCACTAAACACCTTGTAGTTCCAACAAGTTAGAGGCCAAGGCCCGTTCACACCTTGAAGCTACAACCAGCACCCCACAACCCACAGGTCTTGCCAGCTCACAGCGGCTCCCACCACTACCAGCCTAGACTGTGGGACACAACAGGACAGGGGCATCGGGGGCCAGCAGTGTGCCCCACACCTTTATTCGACACCCTCCTAAGAAACGCTTAGGGGCCTCTGGCAATGACTACAAGAGCAAGATTACCAGAAGATGTGCCAAGATCACAATGTCTGCAGGACCATACTAGCTCCCACCAGCACCCACCCAGACCGAGAGACACAAGTGACACAAGGGCCAGAAGGGGAAAGGGGCGTCGGGGACCCGGTGGATGGGCCAGAAAGGGAGCAGCACTGACCGTGTCCAGCAGAGCGGGCGGCTCCGGCTGCGTCTCCTTGGCCGCGGGGCCGGGCGCCGGGGGGCAGTTGGGGCTGAACACCATCAGGTCGCTCTTGCCCGCGCCCTCCGCCACGCACAGGCTCCGGCTCTGCCGCTGCGAGTACGACCAGCTCCCCACTTGGCTGGCGCACACCAGCGTCGCCGGCCCGCGCCCCGACAGCGCGCCCGCCCGCGGCACCCACCGCCACGCCCCGCACAGCACCACCGCCACCACCAACAGCCCCGACACCAAGCAGATGGCCGCCACCAGCCACGCGTTCAGCCTCCACGACGACAAAGACAGCGACGACAAGCCCGACGCCGCCGACACGCCCTCCAAGCCCGACGCCGACACCCGCACCCCCGACGACCCCGACAAGCCCGACGCCGCCGCCTCGCCGCCCTCCCCCAGCGACACGCTCAGCGTGGCCGTGGCCGAGCGCGCCGGCTCCCCGTGGTCCCGCACCACGATCACCAGCCTCTGCCGCGGGCCGTCCGCCTCCTCCAGCGCCCGCGCCGTGCTCACCTCGCCGCTGTACAGCCCCACGCGGAACGGGCCCTTCCCCCGCGGCTCCCGCACCTCGTAGCGCAGCCACGCGTTGTAGCCCGAGTCCGCGTCCACCGCGCGGACCTTGGCCACCACCTGCCCCGCCGGCGCCCCCCACGCCGCCCACGCCCACAGCGACCCCGACGACGCCTCCTCCGACCACGAGCCCCACGACTCCCACGGCCCCCCCCGGCCCGCCCCGGACCCGACGCCAGCCACCGGCAGCAGCGCCGGCGCGTTGTCGTTCTCGTCCAACACCCACACCTGCACCGTCGCGTTGCCGCACAGCGACGGCTCCCCCGCGTCCACCGCCCGCACCTCGAACTCCAGCACCTGCACCTCCTCGTAGTCCAGCGGCCGCAGCGCCCACACGCGACCGCTCTCCGCCTCCACCGACACGTAGCTCGACGCCGAACCCGCACCCCCGACCGCACCCCCGACGCCGCCCTCCCACAACGAGTACCGAACGCGACCGTTGCCCGCCTCGTCCGGGTCCCAAGCCCGCACCCGAGCCAGCTCCGCGCCCGCCGCGTTGTTCTCCCGCGCCAGCACCGTGTACACGGCCTGCGCGAACGCCGGCGCGTTGTCGTTCACGTCCGACACCGGCACCCGCACCCGCCGCAGCCCGACCAGCGCCGGCGACCCGCCGTCCTCCGCACGCACCTCCACCTCGTACTCCGACACCGCCTCCCGGTCCAGCGCCTCACGCACCACCAGCGAGTACGACCCCGACACCGACGACACCACAGCGAACGGCGACGCCGGCACCACCCAGCACCGCACGCGCCCGTTCGACCCCGAGTCCCGGTCCCACACGCTCAGCAGCGCCACCACCGTCCCCACCGCCGCGTCCTCCGACACCGGCACCGACAGCGACGTCACCCGCACCTCGGGCGCGTTGTCGTTCTCGTCCACCACCTCCAGCACCACCTTGCAGTGGCCTGAGAGAGGAGGATTGCCCTCATCTACCGCATCCACTTGCAAGCGATAGAGACCAACGTCCTCAAAGTCCAAGTCACCCCTCAGGCGGATCTCGCCGCTTTGAGAGTCGATCCCGAAAACTTTTCTTCCATCCTTTGGGAACAATTGCTGCAGAGAATAAGAGACATTTCCATTTGTCCCCTCATCCAAATCTATGGCGTTTACTCTGATCACTAAAGTACCACGTTCTGCATTCTCCGGTAGCTGCACCTTATACACGGACTGGTTGAACTGGGGAGCGTTGTCGTTCGCGTCCAGCACCGAGATTTCCAGCTCCATCGTGCCCGACAGAGCCGGCCGGCCCCCGTCACTCGCCGTCAGCAGCAATCGGTGCACGGGAACCGTCTCACGATCTAGCGGTTTTTTGAGCACTAGGAATAAAGACTCACTGTCCTCCTCATTTTTCCGGAGATCCAGAGAGAAGTGGTCGCTGGGGCTGAGCGTGTACGAGAGCTGCGCGTTCGCTCCTATATCCGCATCCGACGCGCCCTCCAGCGGGAACCGAGACCCCGGCACGGTGTTTAACTCCGGGATGCTGAGGTTCTTGCGGGCGGCGGGGAAGAGCGGGGCGTTGTCGTTGATGTCGGTGACCTCCAGCTCCACGTGGAAGACGCGCAGCGGCCGCTCGAGCAGCACCTCCAGGCGCAGGGCGCACGGCGCGCTCTTCCCGCACAGCTCCTCCCGGTCCAGCCGCCCGCTCACCACCAGCGCCCCGCTCGCCCCGCTCACCTCCACGCTCGCCCGCCGGCCCTGCGCCACCAGCCGCAGCCGCCGCGCCTCCGCCTCGCCCGCCTCCAGGCCCAGCTCCTGCGCCACACGCCCCACCACCGTCCCCACCTTCGCTTCCTCCGGCACCGAGTAGCGCACCTGCCCGACCACCAGCGCCCACGCCGCCTGCACCACCAGCACCCGCACCGCAGCACCCCGACACCAGCCCATCGCCGCCAACGCCCGACCGGGCCCCGCACGCCTCTCCTCTCCTCTCCTCACCGCCCCGACCCGCACAGCTCCGCCCCGCGCCGCCCCCCCCGCGCTCCCAGCCGGGCTCTGCGCCGCCCCGCCCGCGCCCGCCGGGGCTCAGCCTGCAGCGACACCGTGTGCTCAGCCACAGACCCGCAACGACCGACCGACTGCACTGCGCTCTCTTCTTGTATTCCTTCTTCCTCTTTCTTCCTTTCATTTAGTCTCGTTTCTCTCTCTATTCTCCTTTTCTTCCATTCGCTTTTATACATTCTCTTTCAACTCTCTCCTTCCTTCTGTTCCGTCTCTCCTCTTCCTTCTTCTGCTCCTTCTCGCTCTGCCCTTCCCAACTCTTCTCTCCCCTATCCCTCGCCATTCCAGCCTTCTCTCTTCTTTATCTCCAATTTATCACTCGGCAGTCGCCTCCCGCACCGCGGTGAAGATCAAAGACAGAGCCCATCGGCGATAATTACCGGGCGTCATCGCTAATTTCGTGGCGGGGGTCTCCTTTCGCCGGACAGAGGTAATCTCCTTTAGCGGTTATTACGTCCCAGTAACCTCCTTTATCGTTCCTGTCATCTCCCGAGCCTCCCACGCTCCACGCCACCAGCCCCGCGCTCCTTTCCCATCCTTTCATTCCTTTCTTTCCTTCTTGCTTTCCTTTTCCCTTTCTGTTTCCGACGTTTTCCTTTTCTACTTCCTTGTCTTCCTTCCTTTCCGCATTCTCTCTTCCGCTTTTTCTTTTCTCCTCCTTCTCCCCCTGCCCTTCCCTAGTCTTGACTCCACCTTCCCCTTTCCCTTCCAGCCTTCTCTCTCCTTTCCCCTCGCTGGCAGCTCCCCAGTCGTCTCCGGTGCCGCGGCAGAGACCACCAAAATCTAGGTGGTAATTACAGAGCAGGAGGAGGCTGTTAATGACTAAGTTCATTCTGCGCCTGTAGAAAACCTCTTTCTTTCATTCTTTCTTCCTTCTTCTTTCTCATCTTCCTACTCTATTTACTCTCTCAATCATTTCTGCCTCGCTCTTTCGTTTTTATTTCTTTGCTGTTATCTTTGATTTTTCCTTTCTCTTTTTCCAGTATCTTCTTTCTTCTCTTGTTCCGTGCCAAGTTAGTAAAATCGTTTATCCCCGTAACTTTCTCCCTTCTTTATCTCCATCTCTTGCTTCATTCAGGTTTGATCTTCTTTCTCTCTGTAATTTCTTCCTTCTCCTCTTCTTTCCTCTTTCCCTCTGTTTTCACTCCTTTCCCATCACAGTTTCTCTAGGTCTCCATCACACCCGCCATGCAGCACTGAACAGTTCCTATCAAGCCTTGCACAGGGTTCCTGAGCGACAAGGATACCGAGATCCTCAAATCCATTCAGTGTATAAAGAGAAGGTAATAACGGTGGGCATCTCCTATACCAGCTCTTTCTTTCTCTTCCTTCATTCTTTGCTTCTTCCTTGCCTCCTATTTTCCTTGCATTCCATGCTTTTTTTTGTTTGGTTCTTTTTTCACCTTCACCCTTCTTTTCTGACTCTTTTTCTTTCACGCTCCACCTGTGAGACTTTTCTTATGATTCCCTTCTGCTTCCACACTTGTTTCTTCTTTTCACACTTGTTTCTTCTTTTCACACTTGTTTCTTCTTCTTTTCTTCAGAACCCACCACCCACACAAACACAAGACCACACTCCAGCCTCATTGAAGTTTTAGAAAACAGACTCCAAAAAGTTCAGGCAACACATGGGGGATCTTACAGTCTGGAAATCGCACCTGTCACAGCTCAACACATTAATCCTTCAACAAGGATAAAAAGCGGGGGGCACCCCTACCTCCCACACTTCAGAAACCTTGAGGCAGAGCACATTCCTTCATCATGAATGCCAAATGTCAATCATCACAGACAGAACTTTGGTACCCATGGGCACTAGTCCCCATACTTCACTCAGCCAAACAAAAGACACAAAGGGAAGACCACGGTGTTTTCAATCAGATCATCCCAGTGATGCTCAACACATCCACTCTGAGAAATACACTGGAGTCCCTCTCCCATCTGTCCTTCTGCCACCACCTCACACAGTTACTGGAATGAGAGAAGCCAGTGGTAGCTTTGCTGGTCTACACCTAGACATAGACATATGACAAGCAAGGCAACATTCCATTGGCCCAACATGAAGATACCACAACAAAACAGGAACAAGAGTATACCTGTCGCTCAAATTCACCCTCTTTAGGTATCATTGACTTACCTGTAGTAGCCCTGGTTCCTTCTTCAGAAAACGGAATGGGTTCAAGACAGCAGAATTTAATCCAGGAGATATTTCCCCTTACCATTAACAATGATTTCTCATTCAACTGGGCAGAAAGAAATTACCCTCATCATCCAAAAACTTTGAAATCACTGAAGAGTGTTCCGTGCTCCCTTAAGCAAGCTTGCTTGCTTGCTTGCTTGCTTCCTTCCTTCCTTCCTTCCTTCCTTCCATTCCATTCCATTCCATGCCTTTTTGGTTCATTTATCTTTCTTTCGGTGTGGTTTTTTTTTCACCTTCACCCTTCTTTTCTGACTCTTTTTCTTTCATGCTCCACCCTGCTAGACTTTTCTTATGATTCACTTCTGCTTACACACTTGTTTCTTCTTTTCATTTCCACCTCCACTGCTCTATTTCACGTGTCTGCAACATGTTTGACGTGAAGCACAGTCAAGCCCTTCAGCAAGAGCTTTCATTCCTCTTCCCTACTGCCTTCCGTTTCTCCGCATGGGGAACAACATTCCTGCTCTCCTCAGCCTACTCGACACAAACTTGCTGCCACAACACTTCTTCCCAGGCCTCTCAAGGACACAGAAAGTATCAGAGCAAGCCCAGCAGATGGCAAAGAACAGCACTGCTACATCACAACAGAACCCACTACCCACACAAACACAAGACCATACACCAGCCTCATGGACATTTAATAAAACAGACTCCAAAATGTCCAGACAACACACGGGGGATCTTTCAGTTGGGAAGTCGCACCAATCGCAGCTCAACAAATCAATCCTTCAGCAAGGATGAAAAAGCACAGGGCACCTACAGCTCCCGCACTTCAGAAACTGTGAGGAAGACCATGTTCCTTCCTTTTGCACAGTAAGTGTCAAACTCTTGCTTCATTCTGTAGGCAGGCACACACTGACATCGCGGACAGAACCTTAGTACCCAGGGCCATTAGTCCCCACACAATAATGCTCTTTCATCACCATGAGCCACACTTCCCTCAGCCAAACAAAAGACACAAAGGAAAGGACCTGGCATTTTTTATGAGATCATCCCAGCCATGCTAAACACACTCACTCCGAGAAGGACATTGGAGTCCCTCTCCCTCACGTGATTCCTGGAAGCAGCAGGAAAAGGAGAGCAGCCAGCGGTGACTTCACTGGTCCACATCTTCAAGCATGACAAGCAAGGCAACATTCCATTGACACAACATGAAGATATCACAATGACAACAAGAATACATCTGAATCAGATTCATCCTCTTTAGGCATCACTGACTTACCTGCAGCATCACCGATTTCTTCTTCAGAAAAGGAAGCAGTTTCAGAAAGCAGAACTTGTTCAAAGAGATATTTTCCCTTAATGTTATCAGCGATTTCTGGTGAAACCAGACAGAAAAAAAAATAGCTCTCTTTCTTGAAAAGCTTTAAAAACACTGAACACCTGGAGGAATGTAATGACACAGTCTCTTTCAGACTCTTCCCTGAATTTCACCCTCTATGCCTTTTCAGCAATCCCAAACATCACAAAGAAGCATGGTAGAGATCTTACAGAGTCTGTTCATAAACCTGTGACAGCTCTGATTTCAGTCCACGTGGACTGTATTTCACAAAAGAACCACAGCAAATGATGAAGTGTGACGGCACTCACAATGTCAATTGAGTAGGAGAATTTGTACTACAGAAAACCCTGAGCAAGGCTGCTCTGAAGCATCTGGACTGATTGAGCACATATGAGAGTTAAGCATGACAAAGAGAATCATAGAATTTCCAGGTTGGAAAAGACCTCTTGGATCATTGAGTCCAAGCATTCCTATCACCCCCTATATCATGTCCCTGAACATCTATTCACACCATGTCTAGTGAAGCTAGTGGTGCAAGTGCACAAGGAAGAGACATCAAGCACAAGCAGATTAAGCCCAATTCATCATCACACCCACTTACAAACCCCACCTGAGGAGGTGGAAGGAACCATCACAGCACCTTCAATGGCTCTGGAAATTACTACAGATGCCCACCAACTACACAACACCTGAAGGCTGAAACACTACCCTCTTACAACACCCATGCACTGTGCATTAGTCACTCTGTGTATATATTATTTAATCATTATTATGGTCATTTTTCTCTTACTTTCTTGTTCTGCTAAACTGTCTTCATCCCAGCCCATGAGTTTTACAGTCACCTTTCCCATTCTCCTCTACATACCAGTAGACAAGGGGAATGGGGTAGGAGTGAGTGAGTGGCCTTGTGGTACTCAGTTGTTGGCCAGGAGCAAAACTGTGACAGACACACGATGCGCAATGAGACCTAAAGCTTAGTGGACATTCTCCATTTCTTCCCCAATGACACAGACCATGCTCCACTCAGTATCTTCATTTCCATCAGACAAGACTTTTCTCCCCTGGAAGTCACCCACCCCGTGACATATGAACAGACCCTGACCAATGTCATGAGCACCATCACTGCCACAACCCCCACACACTGCTCCACAGAAGAATATTCCCTAAATTTAAACACCACTCTGACCATGACCCAGGTCTTCACACAATCTCTCTTTTCCTCATGATCAGCACAAAGAACATCTGGATGGATATGAAGCCGCATGGTGTCTGCCAGACACTTCCTACATGCCTAAACTTTCAGTCATTTCAGGTGAAAGCTCTACAAAGCTGCACATTATATTTATAGTCATTACAGATTCTGTGATTGGAGCTGTGAAAGCCTTGATCTAAGTTCACGCGAATTTCATTCTTGGAGATTATGGCAGCAAATGCTGACACACAGAAGCACACAAGATATCAGCCGGGCGAGATAAATCGCATCACAGGAAAATCAGAGCTGGGCTGCTGTGCAGGGTTTGGCCTGTACATGCACACATCAGTACAAACCATGTGTAATAGGACTACATCTCTACTGAGGCCGATTGTGAGAGTTTACAAATACGGGAAGTCAAGAATGGAATAAATACAACCACCTTCTCATGTGCTCTTACAAACCCTGCTGGGGGAGGAGGAAAGAACAATCATAGTAACATCAATGGCTGTGGAAGATCCTCCTGATGCCAAACACTACACAACGAACACACATTCAAGTACTGCCCTCACATAATTCCTCTCCCAACATAAGAGCCAAAAAGCCTATCAGGCAGTGTTCCACATCCTGCATGGCACCTCTTCCCAGCAACACATCCCCGATGCCAGGCAGGCAGCAGCACAAGGCCTGTCCTGTTCCTGGCCCTGTCCTCAAAGGGCATTGTGGGACACCACACAATGTCTCAAGATCAGAAGGCCTACAATGCCTAACACTCCATTCTTACCATGCCTGATGCCTTCCTCCATTCCCCACTCTAGGATGTATGTTTTCAGGACAAGATGATCACCTCCCACTCTTGTCTTATCACATAGCCCATGGTTTCCCACTGATTTCCACCTCCCATGAACAGACCCTGAGACATCAAGCATAAAGAGATGAAACACAAATCATCACCACGCTGACATACAACCCCACATGAGGAGGAGTAAGGAACCATCACAGCAACTTCAATGGTGCTGGAAGCTACTACAGATGCCCACCCACTACAGAACAATGGAAGGCTGAAGCGCTACCCTTTTACAACACCTATGCACTTGGCATTAATCACTATATTTTTTTTAGTCATTATTATGGTTATTTTTTCTCTTTCCTGTTCTGCTAAACTGTCTTTATGTCAACCCACGAGTTTTACAACCTTCTTTCTCATTCTCCTCTACATATTAGCAGGCAAGGGGAAGGGAAAGAGTGAGCAAGTGGCCTTGTAGTACGAACAGTTGTTGTCTAGGAGCAAAACTGTGACAGACACACCATGGGAAAGGATATCTAAAGCTTATTCGACATTCTCCATTTCTTCCCCAATGAAGCAGACAAGCACCTTCATTTCCATTAGGCAAGACAATTCTCCTCTGGAAGTCACCTACCATGTGACGCATGAACAGGCATTGACCAATGCCACAAAGAGCATCACTGCCACAATCCTCACATACTGTTCCACAACAGGAACATTCCCTAAATCTAAATACCACTGTGACCCAGGTCTTCACACAATCTCTATTTTCCTCATGATCAGCATCAAGAATATCTAGATGGATGCAAAGCCACATGGTGTTAGGCAGACTCTTCCTACATGCCTAACCTTTCGGTCATTTCAGGTGGAAACTCTATAGACCAGCACATTATATTTACAGTTCTTACAGATTCTCTGATAGGAGCTGTGACAACCCTGGTCCCACTCCATGTCAATTTCATTCTTGGAGCACACTGCAGTAAATGCTGATGCACAGAAGCCCTCAACACATGGTGTCAGCTGGGTTGGATAATTTGTGCCATCAGAAACCAGAGCTGGGATGCTCTGAAGGGTTTGGCATGTATGTCCCACACATGGGAATCAACCCTCTGTGATTGCAGGTTGTATCACTGCACACTCGAGTGAAGTTGAGCGCACAATGATTACACCAACCTCTTTTTGACTCCCTTTGGAAAATCAACAGTCAGTGCAACATCAACAGATCTGGACAATACTACACATGCCCACCTATACACAATGACCACATACTGAATTGCGGTCCTCACACAACCCTTTTCTGAGCACAACCTGTCTCACCCACACATCACCTGCATCAAGCAGGAAGCAGCACAAGCGGATAGAGATTCATAACATCCATAAAGAAACATGTTATTTTGCACCCCTGAAAGCAACACCTAGAGGGCTTGGGTAACATCCATTCACCCTCAGGAGCATCAACCAAGACCCCACTGCCTACAGCATCAAACAAACTCCTACCAGTATCAGCCCAGACCTTGGGAAACAATGGCCAGAAGGGAAGTGGGATGTCGGGGACCCGGTGGAGAGGCCAAAGAGGGAGCAGCACTGACCGTGTCCAGCAGAGCGGGCGGCTCCGGCTGCGTCTCCTTGGCCGCGGGGCCGGGCGCCGGGGGGCAGTTGGGGCTGAACACCATCAGGTCGCTCTTGCCCGCGCCCTCCGCCACGCACAGGCTCCGGCTCTGCCGCTGCGAGTACGACCAGCTCCCCACTTGGCTGGCGCACACCAGCGTCGCCGGCCCGCGCCCCGACAGCGCGCCCGCCCGCGGCACCCACCGCCACGCCCCGCACAGCACCACCGCCACCACCAACAGCCCCGACACCAAGCAGATGGCCGCCACCAGCCACGCGTTCAGCCTCCACGACGACAGCGACGACAAGCCCGACGCCGCCGACACGCCCTCCAAGCCCGACGCCGACACCCGCACCCCCGACGACCCCGACAAGCCCGACGCCGCCGCCTCGCCGCCCTCCCCCAGCGACACGCTCAGCGTGGCCGTGGCCGAGCGCGCCGGCTCCCCGTGGTCCCGCACCACGATCACCAGCCTCTGCCGCGGGCCGTCCGCCTCCTCCAGCGCCCGCGCCGTGCTCACCTCGCCGCTGTACAGCCCCACGCGGAACGGGCCCTTCCCCCGCGGCTCCCGCACCTCGTAGCGCAGCCACGCGTTGTAGCCCGAGTCCGCGTCCACCGCGCGGACCTTGGCCACCACCTGCCCCGCCGGCGCCCCCCACGCCGCCCACGCCCACAGCGACCCCGACGACGCCTCCTCCGACCACGAGCCCCACGACTCCCACGGCCCCCCCCGGCCCGCCCCGGACCCGACGCCAGCCACCGGCAGCAGCGCCGGCGCGTTGTCGTTCTCGTCCAACACCCACACCTGCACCGTCGCGTTGCCGCACAGCGACGGCTCCCCCGCGTCCACCGCCCGCACCTCGAACTCCAGCACCTGCACCTCCTCGTAGTCCAGCGGCCGCAGCGCCCACACGCGACCGCTCTCCGCCTCCACCGACACGTAGCTCGACGCCGAACCCGCACCCCCGACCGCACCCCCGACGCCGCCCTCCCACAACGAGTACCGAACGCGACCGTTGCCCGCCTCGTCCGGGTCCCAAGCCCGCACCCGAGCCAGCTCCGCGCCCGCCGCGTTGTTCTCCCGCGCCAGCACCGTGTACACGGCCTGCGCGAACGCCGGCGCGTTGTCGTTCACGTCCGACACCGGCACCCGCACCCGCCGCAGCCCGACCAGCGCCGGCGACCCGCCGTCCTCCGCACGCACCTCCACCTCGTACTCCGACACCGCCTCCCGGTCCAGCGCCTCACGCACCACCAGCGAGTACGACCCCGACACCGACGACACCACAGCGAACGGCGACGCCGGCACCACCCAGCACCGCACGCGCCCGTTCGACCCCGAGTCCCGGTCCCACACGCTCAGCAGCGCCACCACCGTCCCCACCGCCGCGTCCTCCGACACCGGCACCGACAGCGACGTCACCCGCACCTCGGGCGCGTTGTCGTTCTCGTCCACCACCTCCAGCACCACCTTGCAGTGGCCAGAAAGTGGGGGAGTGCCCTTGTCTCTGGCTTCGATTTGTATCTCATGTAAAGCCACTTCTTCAAAGTCCAGGGGGCCGGTGAGACGGATCTCCCCCGTCTTGGAATCGAGGGTGAACAGATCTCTGCTATCAGCAGGAACTGATCTTACGATACTGTAAGAAAATTCCTTATTGACACCCTCATCTAAATCTGTGGCGTTTACTCTGAAGACTAAAGCTCCGCGTTCCGTGCTCTCCGGCAGCTGCACTTTATACACCGACTGGTTGAACTGGGGAGCATTGTCGTTCGCGTCCAGTACCGAGATCTCCAGCTCCATCGTGCCCGACAGAGCCGGCCGGCCCCCGTCACTCGCCGTCAGCAGCAAACGGTGCACCGGAACCGTCTCACGGTCCAGAGGTTTCGTCAGTACCAAAAAGAGCGATTCTGGATACTCTTCAGTCCGATGCAAATCCAGGCTGAAGTGGTCGCTGGGGCTGAGCGTGTACGAGAGCTGCGCGTTCGATCCGATATCTGCGTCCGACGCGCCCTCCAGCGGGAACCGAGACCCCGGCAGCGACAGCTCCGCGATGCTGAGGTTCTTGCGGGCGGCGGGGAAGAGCGGGGCGTTGTCGTTGATGTCGGTGACCTCCAGCTCCACGTGGAAGACGCGCAGCGGCCGCTCGAGCAGCACCTCCAGGCGCAGGGCGCACGGCGCGCTCTTCCCGCACAGCTCCTCCCGGTCCAGCCGCCCGCTCACCACCAGCGCCCCGCTCGCCCCGCTCACCTCCACGCTCGCCCGCCGGCCCTGCGCCACCAGCCGCAGCCGCCGCGCCTCCGCCTCGCCCGCCTCCAGGCCCAGCTCCTGCGCCACACGCCCCACCACCGTCCCCACCTTCGCTTCCTCCGGCACCGAGTAGCGCACCTGCCCGACCACCAGCGCCCACGCCGCCTGCACCACCAGCACCCGCACCGCAGCACCCCGACACCAGCCCATCGCCGCCAACGCCCGACCGGGACCCGCACGCCTCTCCTCTCCTCTCCTCTCCTCACCGCCCCGACCCGCACAGCTCCGCCCCGCGCCGCCCCCCCGCGCTCCCAGCCGGGCTCTGCGCCGCCCCGACCGCCCCCGCCGGGGCTCAGCCTGCAGCGACACCGTGTGCTCAGCCACAGACCCGCGCCGACTCTTCCTTCCTTCTCATTTACTCTCTTCTCTCCCTTTCTTCTTGCTATTCTCTTTTTCTTCCATTCTATTTTTCATCCATTCTCTTTTTATAAATTCTTCTTCTCCTTCCACTCTCAACTTCCTTCTATTCCGTCTCTTCTCATCCCTCTCCTGTTCCTTCCTGCTCTACCTTCCCCGACTCTTCTCTCCCCTGTCCCTCACCATTCCAGCCTTCTCCCTTCTTTGTCTTCACTTTATCATTCTCATCTGGTGCCGCGGAGGAGAAGATCAATGACAGAGCCATCAGTGATAATTACCGGGTGTCATTGCTAATTACACGGCGGGTGTCTCTAGGTGAAGCTGTTAGGAACCATCTCCGTTCGCTGGACAGAGGTAATCTCCTTTATCATTTATTATGCCCCAGTAACCTCCTTTATAGCTCCTTTCATCTCCGGAGCCTCGCACGCTCCAAGCCACTGGCCCCCGCGCTCCTTCCCCATCCATACAGTCCTTTCTTTCCTTCTTGCTTTCCTTTTCCCTTTCTGTTTCCGACGTTTTCGTTTTCTACTTCCTTCTCTTCCTTCCTCTCCGCATTCTCTCTTCCGCTTTTTCTTTTCTCCTCCTTCTCCTCTTCCTTCTCCCCCTGCTGTTCCCCAGTCTTGACTCCACCTTCCCGTTTCCCTTCCAGCCTTCTCTCTCCTTTCCCCTCGCTGGCAGCTCCCCAGTCGTCTCCGGTGCCGCGGCAGAGACCACCAAAATCTAGGTGGTAATTACAGAGCAGGAGGAGGCTGTTAATGACTAAGTTCATTTTGTGCCTGTAGAAAACCTCTTTCTTTCATCCTTTCTTCCTTCTTCTTTCTCATCTTCCTACTCTATTTACTCTCTTAATTATTTCTGCCTCGCTTTTTCGTTTTTATTTCTTTGCTGTTATCTTTGATTTTTCCTTTCTCTTTTTCCAGTATCTTCTTTCTTCTCTTGTTCCGTGCCAAGTTAGTAAAATCGTTTATCCCTGTAACTTTCTCCCTTCTTTCTCTCCTTCTCTTGCTTCGTTCGGGTTTGATCTTCTTTCTCTCTGTAATTTCTTCCTTCTCTCCTTCTTCCCTCTTTCCCTCTGCTTTCACTCCTTTCCCATCACGGTTTCTCTAGGTCTTCATCACACCCGCCATGCAGCACTGAACAGTTCCCATCAAGCCTTGCACAGGGTCTCTAAGCGATGAGGATACTGAGATACTCAAATGAAAATACCACAGGCAACCAACAGCTCCCAAACTTCAGAAACTGTGAGGCAGAGCATGTTCTTCCACCTCCATGACAACTGCCAAGTTCTTGCTTTGTCCTGTGGGCAGGAACACACTGACAACACATCACAGCCAGAACCTTGGTACCCAGGGGCACTAGTCCCTGCAGAAAAATGCTCTTTCATCACCATAAGCCACATTTCAATCAGCCAAATACACAAAGGCAAGACCACAGCATTTTGGATGAGATCGTCCCAGCATTACTCAACACATCCACTCTGTGAAAGACACGGGAGAGTCCCTCTCCCATCTGTCCTTCTGCCACCAACTCATATGACTACAGGAAGCAGCAGGAATAGAACTAGAGCAGGCAGTGGTGCCTTTGCTGGTCCACGTGTACGGGCATGGCAATATTCCATTGACCCAACATGAAAATACCACAACAAAACAGAAACACGAGTATATATCTCTCTATCAAATTCACTCTCTTCAGGTATCATTGACTTACCTTTAGCATTCCTGGTTGCTTCATCAGAAAAAGAAACAGTTTCAGGACAGCAGGATTGTGTCTTAGAAACATTTCCCTCAAGGTTATCAATGATTTCTGGTGGAACCCAGTAGAAAGAAATCACTCTCCAACAGCTTTGAAATCACTGAACTGTGTGCTGTGCACCCTTATGCGCTTCTATCACAAGGGAAACAAGAGACAGACCTGGAAGTTAAGGACATTCTTTTGACGTCAGCGTCAGATCCAGAGCGTGGGAAAGCCATCTCCATCACGGATCTCCAGATGCCCAAGCTTCTGACATCTGACAAAGTTCTGACCTCTGCATCTCATTCCGTATCATCAACACATTGTCAACAAGACAGAAGGGAAACCCAAAAGGGTTTTTGCTAAGACTAAAGAACAGACCAAAAGATTCCCATGTGATGATGGTATTGAAATGCATGGTTTCCCAGCAACATAAGTACAGAGAGCACTCCTGCTCCTGCCTAGCGAGACCATGAGCAAAAATATACCCAAGGAGAGAATCACAGAAGATTGACATAGTCATCAAAATTCATAAAGGCTTCTGTTTGAGCAACAAGATTCCACCTCAAAACCAAGAGATTGAAGACATAAGTGGCAGATGTCTTCACAAGAAGCAGCACCATAAAGAAAACAGCACTCTAAGACATGCAGAACTCCTTGACATCCTGAGAAGATCCCAGGCAAACAACTCTCTACACTAGGCTTCTTCCCAAGCTTTTCTACAAGAAATGACGATCACAAAGCATGGAGAATGATGTGTCCAGCTAAGCAGACACTCCCCAGTTCTTCACCAATTACATAGGCCATGCTCTGTACAGCACCTCCAGTTCCTCAGTAAAGAATCTTCCCCGCTCAATGTCATCCTGCTTAGGATACAGGCCCTGCTCCACACCAATCAGGGCATCTCTGCAATAATATCCAGTCATTGTTCCACCACAAGAACACACCCTAACAAGAAAACACCCTCTGTCCATGACCCAGGCCTTCATATTCCCTTACCTTCCCTCACCTCTGGCACAAACAGCATCTGGAGGGCCGCAAAGACACACAGTGTCTGGCAGTCTCCTCCCTGAACTTCACCCTGAATGTCTTTTGGTTTTTCAGCAATTTCAGCTGCAAACACCACACAGCTGCACAGTAGAGATCTTACTGATTCTGTCAGTAGAATTATATCTGCTCTGATTTCAGTCCACATGGATTGTACTTCACAAGAGAACCATGGAGGCATATGAAGCGCAAGGACACTCAGGATATCAACTGGGAGGGAGCGTTTGTACCACAGAAAAACCAGAGCTGGGCTGCTCTGAAGGCTCTGGGCTGTTCAAGCAAGTATATGAGGTACCCATGACAAGGAGAAACGTAATCTCTACTGAGGCCAAGGGGGCAAGGGCACAAGTAGGGGTCAAGAAGCACAAACAGATCAGACCCACCTCCTCATCACACTCACTTTCAAACTGCGAAAGGATTTTCTCCAGACCATGGGTAAATTTAGACTGGCTTTATTAACAACTCACAATTGGGCCATGCACAACCTAATAATTCAGATGGATTAGGTTTTAAACCAGCCATAAAGGGCTAATGCATAATTGAATGGTATTCAGGGCTAGGCATTGTTATAGCAGTATTGTTATAACTACCCTAAAGTTAAAGCCCATGCACTACACAATGACTAAAGGCTGAAGAGCTACACTCTTACAACACACTAGCATGATCCATTAATCATTTTGTATATTCTTCTATCATTATTCATGCTATTATTTCTCTCTACCTTTGCTATTCTGTTCAACTGTCTTTATCCCAACCTACGAGTTACACATTTTCTTTCCCATTCTCCTCCACATTCCAGCAGGCAACGACCAGGGGAGGAGTGAGAAAAAGAGGTCTTGCTGGCTGGAGCAAAACCATGACAGACACACCACAGGAAATGAGATCTACAGCTTAGCAGACATTATCCAGTTCTTCTATGATGGCACAGACCATATTCCACCCAGTATCTTCATCTTCGCAAGGCAAGACATTTCTCCCCTGGAAGTCACCCTCCCATGATGCATGAACAGGCCCTGATCATGACCAGCATCACTGCCAAAACACCCAAATACCACAATACACCACACTACAGCAGGAATATTCCCTAAATCTAAATACCACGACCAGGTCTTCACACATGCTCTCCTGCATTCATGATCATAAAGAACATCAAGATGAATGCAAAACCAAATGGTATTTGGAAGACTCTTCCCAGCTCACTGACATTCAACCTTGATAATTCTTGCCTTTTCAGTTATTTCTGGTGGAAACATTAGCTGTGACAGCTCCGATCCCACTCCACATGAATTGCATTCTTGGAGATTGCCATAGTAAACGAAGATGCACGGAAGCACTGAAGGTATCAGCTGGGTGGGGGAATTCATCCCAGAGAAAATCAGAGCTGGGCTGCTGTGCAGGCCTCGGCCTGTACACACACGTCACAATGAATCATGTGTATCAGGACACAGTTTCTCTACCAAGGCCAACTATGAGAATTCATAAACAGGAAAGTCAAGAACACAAAGATTACATCCACCTCTTCATGTGCTCTTACAAATCCTGTTTGGGGAGGAGGAAAGAGCAATCATAACATCATCAATGGCTGCGGAAGCTGCTCTCAGGATGCCCACCACTACACAACAACCGCAGACTCAAGTGCTACCCTCCCACACACCCTCTCCCAACACAAGAGTGAAAAGGTCCATCAGGCAGCATTACACACTCTTCACATCACCCACTCTCACCCATACATCCCCAACACCAAGCAGACAGCAACACAAGGAACTGTCCCTGGTGCTGGAGATTCATAAACTCAAAGGACACAATGACTCAAGATCCAAAAGACCTACAATGCCAGACGCTTCAAAGCCTGGAAAAGATTCCTGGGCACAATCATCCATTCTCATATTGCTTCATGCTTTCCTCCATTTCCCACTCCAGCATGTACGTTTTCAGGACAAGATCATCTCCCAGTCTTGTGTTATCACATGGATCACTGATTTCCAGCTCCCACAGACAACTCTTCCCACTAATCATGATTACCCTTCACTTCAGGATATGGCCCTGCTCAGTGCCAATGCCACATTCTCTTCACACTCTCCTCTGCTTTCAGGACTCTCCAATTGAAACACTGAGCGCTTGGAAGCAATACTGTTGGTAAAGCTGATGTCAGAACAACTCTAAAAGCAACAGGAATTGAATCTGTGATGTGAAAGTATAATCCAAATGGTAGTGAAAACCCATTATATATTCTCTATGAAAGCATTTGTTGTTTAGTTCCTAAAGTGAAGTGAGAGAATTAAAAAAAAAAAAAAAGGAGAAGTTTTCAACAAGAAACCGCATAGGATGCCAGCACAGGCAGCAGCTGGCGAACATAAGAAGGCACTGAACAGCACTATGGGGACTGTTACCAGCACAACCTGCACTTCTTGCTGCCTTGCAGCAAGCTAACCAGAAAACGCTACAGACCAGCGAGAGTATTTCGAAAGCCAATGGCGCTGCACCTCTCATCCCTATGTGTGATGATTTTATTCTTCAGGAAAATAACTCACACCCACAACACCAAACCTTAGATCCAGAAAGGAAAGGCTGCTACCTAAGGCAAGACCTTTCCTTTTTTACCCCACCCAACATCAACAGCCGGGCAGTTGGAGAACGACCCAGAGGCCAAGGCCCCACTCACACCTTGAAGCCCCCACCAAGCCCCAAACACCCACAGGCCCTGAGAGCTTAGCCCGGCTTCCACCAGCACCTGCCCAGACCACGGGACACAATGGGACAGGGGTGTCAAGGGCTGGGTGTACACTCAGAACCTTTATTTCCCACTCTCTCAAATAACACCGGGGGGGCTCTGGCAATGACTAGGATAATAAAACACCATTCACTGCCTGAAACATATGCCAAGACCCTACTTCCCCAAATACAGAGACCATCTTCTACCCATTTCCATCAAAAAAAACTCTTTCCCAATGGAAGTCACCCTCCCTGCCATAAAGGAACAGGCCCTATTCCATGCCACTAGGAGAAGCACTGACACAACATTCACACAATGCTCCACCGTTAAAAAACACACCAACTCTAAAAATCAATCTGAGCATGACACAGATCTTCACATATCCTCGCCTTCCTTTACAATTGGCAAAAGGACATCTAGACAGATGAAAAGGCACACGGTATCTGCCAAGCTTTGATCTCAGTCTACACAGATCTTATTCTTGGACAGAAGCACAGCAAATGCTGAAGTGCAAGCAGAGACATGGTGTCAGCTGGGTTGGAGGATTTGTACCATAGGAAAACAGAGCTGGCATCCTCTGAAGGGTTTGATATGTACGTCCCAGACACGGGAATCAGCCCTCTGTGATTGCAGGACACATCTCTACTGAGGCAAACTGTGCCAGTGCAAACTTGAATGAAGATGAGCTCACAATGATTACACCCACCTCTTTTTTGACTTTATAAATCCTCCCTCTGGAAAATCAACAGTCAGTGCATCTGGACAATACTACGCAGGCCCATCACTACACAATGACTGTAGACTGAATTGTGACTCTCCACAACCATTTTTCCCAGCACAAGAGGGATACAATCCAGTGTTCCACACACTACGTGGCAACCCCTCGCACCAACACATCTGCCTGCATCAAGCAGGCAGCAGCACAAGGGTCTGGAGATTCATAACATCCATAAAACAACAGTTTATTTTGTACCCATGAAAGCAACACCAAGGGTACTTGGGTAATGACCTACATGCCAAGTTCCCAACATCAATACCTTGGAGCTCATACAATAAGATAGAGGCGAAGGCGAGTTCACACCTTGAAGCTACAACCAGCACCCCACAACCCACAGGTCTTACCAGCTCACAGCGGCTCCCACCAGTGCCAGTCTAGACTGTGGGATGCAACAGAACAGGAGCATCAGGGGCCAGAAGTGTGCCCCACACCTTTATTCCACACCCTCCTAAGAAAAGCTCGTGGGGGGGTCTGGCAATGGCTACGAGAGCAAGATTACCAGAAGATGTACCAAGATCACAATGTCTGCAAGACCATCCTAGCTCCCACCAGCACCCACCCAGACCGAGAGACACAAGTGACACAAGGGACAGAACGGGACAGGGCCAGAAGGGAAGTGGAATGTAGGGGACCCGGTGGATGGGCCAGAAAGGGAGCAGCACTGACCGTGTCCAGCAGAGCGGGCGGCTCCGGCTGCGTCTCCTTGGCCGCGGGGCCGGGCGCCGGGGGGCAGCTGGGGCTGAACACCATCAGGTCGCTCTTGCCCGCGCCCTCCGCCACGCACAGGCTCCGGCTCTGCCGCTGCGAGTACGACCAGCTCCCCACTTGGCTGGCGCACACCAGCGTCGCCGGCCCGCGCCCCGACAGCGCGCCCGCCCGCGGCACCCACCGCCACGCCCCGCACAGCACCACCGCCACCACCAACAGCCCCGACACCAAGCAGATGGCCGCCACCAGCCACGCGTTCAGCCTCCACGACGACAAGCCCGACGCCGCCGACACGCCCTCCACGCCCGACGCCGACACCCGCACCCCCGACGACCCCGACAAGCCCGACGCCGCCGCCTCGCCGCCCTCCCCCAGCGACACGCTCAGCGTGGCCGTGGCCGAGCGCGCCGGCTCCCCGTGGTCCCGCACCACGATCACCAGCCTCTGCCGCGGGCCGTCCGCCTCCTCCAGCGCCCGCGCCGTGCTCACCTCGCCGCTGTACAGCCCCACGCGGAACGGGCCCTTCCCCCGCGGCTCCCGCACCTCGTAGCGCAGCCACGCGTTGTAGCCCGAGTCCGCGTCCACCGCGCGGACCTTGGCCACCACCTGCCCCGCCGGCGCCCCCCACGCCGCCCACGCCCACAGCGACCCCGACGACGCCTCCTCCGACCACGAGCCCCACGACTCCGACGGCCCCCCCCGGCCCGCCCCGGACCCGACGCCAGCCACCGGCAGCAGCGCCGGCGCGTTGTCGTTCTCGTCCAACACCCACACCTGCACCGTCGCGTTGCCGCACAGCGACGGCTCCCCCGCGTCCACCGCCCGCACCTCGAACTCCAGCACCTGCACCTCCTCGTAGTCCAGCGGCCGCAGCGCCCACACGCGACCGCTCTCCGCCTCCACCGACACGTAGCTCGACGCCGAACCCGCACCCCCGACCGCACCCCCGACGCCGCCCTCCCACAACGAGTACCGAACGCGACCGTTGCCCGCCTCGTCCGGGTCCCAAGCCCGCACCCGAGCCAGCTCCGCGCCCGCCGCGTTGTTCTCCCGCGCCAGCACCGTGTACACGGCCTGCGCGAACGCCGGCGCGTTGTCGTTCACGTCCGACACCGGCACCCGCACCCGCCGCAGCCCGACCAGCGCCGGCGACCCGCCGTCCTCCGCACGCACCTCCACCTCGTACTCCGACACCGCCTCCCGGTCCAGCGCCTCACGCACCACCAGCGAGTACGACCCCGACACCGACGACACCACAGCGAACGGCGACGCCGGCACCACCCAGCACCGCACGCGCCCGTTCGACCCCGAGTCCCGGTCCCACACGCTCAGCAGCGCCACCACCGTCCCCACCGCCGCGTCCTCCGACACCGGCACCGACAGCGACGTCACCCGCACCTCGGGCGCGTTGTCGTTCTCGTCCACCACCTCCACTTCAACGGTGCAGTGACCAGACAGCGGGGGCAGCCCCCTATCTTTCGCTTTAATTTGTATTTCGTAGAAAGGGACTTCTTCAAAGTCCAGAGCCGCCGTTAGACGGATTTCACCACTCTTCGGATCAATGCTGAAGATATTGGAGCCAGATGTAGGAAGAATAGTATCGATTTCATAAATCACTTCTCCATATAGTCCCAAATCCAAATCAGTAGCATTCAGTAGAGCCACCAGCGGCCCCTCAGTCGAACTCTCCGGCAGCTGCACTTTATACACCGACTGGTTGAACTGGGGAGCGTTGTCGTTTACATCCAGCACCGAGATCTCCAGCTCCATCGTGCCCGACAGAGCCGGCCGGCCCTCGTCACTCGCCGTCAGCAGCAATCGGTGCACGGGAACCGTCTCGCGGTCCAAGGGTTTCGTCAGCACCAGGAACAGCGACTTACTCCGCGACTTAGTGCTTCCCTCTTCTATTTTAAAGTGGTCGCTGGAGCTGAGCGTGTACGAGAGCTGCGCGTTCGCTCCGATATCCGCGTCCGACGCGCCCTCCAGCGGGAACCGAGAACCGGGAGGAGCATTCTCCGATATACTGAGGTTCTTGCGGGCGGCGGGGAAGAGCGGGGCGTTGTCGTTGATGTCGGTGACCTCCAGCTCCACGTGGAAGACGCGCAGCGGCCGCTCGAGCAGCACCTCCAGGCGCAGGGCGCACGGCGCGCTCTTCCCGCACAGCTCCTCCCGGTCCAGCCGCCCGCTCACCACCAGCGCCCCGCTCGCCCCGCTCACCTCCACGCTCGCCCGCCGGCCCTGCGCCACCAGCCGCAGCCGCCGCGCCTCCGCCTCGCCCGCCTCCAGGCCCAGCTCCTGCGCCACACGCCCCACCACCGTCCCCACCTTCGCTTCCTCCGGCACCGAGTAGCGCACCTGCCCGACCACCAGCGCCCACGCCGCCTGCACCACCAGCACCCGCACCGCAGCACCCCGACACCAGCCCATCGCCGCCAACGCCCGACCGGGCCCCGCACGCCTCTCCTCTCCTCTCCTCACCGCCCCGACCCGCACAGCTCCGCCCCGCGCCGCCCCCCCGCGCTCCCAGCCGGGCTCTGCGCCGCCCCGACCGCCCCCGCCGGGGCTCAGCCTGCAGCGACACCGTGTGCTCAGCCACAGACCCGCGCCGACTCTTTCTTCCTTCTCATTTACTCTCTTCTCTCCCTTTCTTCTTGCTATTCTCTTTCTCTTCCATTCTATTTTTCATCCATTCTCTTTTATAAATTCTTCTTCTCCTTCCACTCTCAACTTCCTTCTATTCCGTCTCTTCTCTTCCCTCTCCTGTTCTTTCCTGCTCTGCCTTCCCCGACTCTTCTCTCCCCATTCCAGCCTTCTCCCTTCTTTGTCTTCACTTTACCGTTCTCATCTGGTGCCGCGGAGGAGAAGATCAATGACAGAGCCATCAGTGATAATTACCGGGTGTCATTGCTATTTACACGGCGGGTGTCTCTAGGTGAAGCTGTTAGGAACCATCTCCGTTCGCTGGACAGAGGTAATCTCCTTTATCATTTATTATGCCCCAGTAACCTCCTTTATAGCTCCTTTCATCTCCGGAGCCTCGCACGCTCCAAGCCACTGGCCCCCGCGCTCCTTCCCCATCCATACAGTCCTTTCTTTCCTTCTTGCTTTCCTTTTCCCTTTCTGTTTCCGACGTTTTCGTTTTCTACTTCCTTCTCTTCCTTCCTCTCCTCATTCTCTCTTCCGCTTTTTCTTTTCTCCTCCTTCTCCCCCTGCTGTTCCCCAGTCTTGACTCCACCTTCCCCTTTCCCTTCCAGCCTTCTCTCTCCTTTACCCTCGCTGGCAGCTCCCCAGTCGTCTCCGGTGCCGCGGCAGAGACCACCAAAGCCTAGGTGGTAATTACAGAGCAGGAGGAGGCTCTTAATGACTAAGTTCATTCTGTGCCTGTAGAAAACCTCTTTCTTTCATCCTTTCTTCCTTCTTCTTTTTTCTCATCTTCCTACTCTATTAACTCTCTCAATCATTTCTGCCTCGCTTTTTCGTTTTTATTTCTTTTGCTGTTATCTTTGATTTTTCCTTTCTCTTTTTCCAGTATCTTCTTTCTTCTCTTGTTCAGTGCCAAGTTAGTAAAATCGTTTATCACTATAACTTTATCCCTTCTTTCTCTCCATCTGTTGCTTCGTTCGGGATTGATCTTCTTTCTCTCTGTAATTTCTTCCTTCTCTCCTTCTTTCCTCTTTCCCTCTGTTTTCATTCCTTTCCCATCACGATTCCTCTAGGTCTCCATCACCCCCGCCATGCAGCTCTGAACAGTTCCCATCAAGCCTTGCACAGGGTCTCTAAGCGATGAGGATACTGAGATACTCAAATGAAAATACCACAGGCAACCAACAGCTCCCAAACTTCAGAAACTGTGAGGCAGAGCATGTTCTTCCACCTCCATGACAACTGCCAAGTTCTTGCTTTGTCCTGTGGGCAGGAACACACTGACAACACATCACAGCAAGAACCTTGGTACCCAGGGGCACTAGTCCCTGCAGAAAAATGCTCTTTCATCACCATAAGCCACATTTCAATCAGCCAAATACACAAAGGCAAGACCACAGCATTTTGGATGAGATCATCCCAGCACTACTCAACACATCCACTCTGTGAAAGACACGGGAGAGTCCCTCTCCCATCTGTCCTTCTGCCACCAACTCATATGACTACAGGAAGCAGCAGGAATAGAACTAGAGCAGGCAGTGGTGCCTTTGCTGGTCCACGTGTACGGGCATGGCAATATTACATTGACCCAACATGAAAATACCACAACAAAACAGAAACACGAGTATATATCTCTCTCTCAAATTCACTCTCTTCAGGTATCATTGACTTACCTTTAGCATTCCTGGTTGCTTCATCAGAAAAAGAAACAGTTTCAGGACAGCAGGATTGTGTCTTAGAAACACTTCCCTCAAGGTTATCAACGATTTCTGGTGGAACCCAGTACAAAGAAATCACTCTCCAACAGCTTTGAAATCACTGAACTGTGTGCTGTGCACCCTTATGCGCTTCTATCACAAGGGAAACAAGAGACAGACCTGGAAGTTAAGGACATTCTTTTGACGTCAGCGTCAGATCCAGAGCGTGGGAAAGCCATCTCCATCACGGATCTCCAGATGCCCAAGTTTCTGACATCTGACAAAGTTCTGACCTCTGCATCTCATTCCGTATCATCAACACATTGTCAACAAGACAGAAGGGAAACCCAAAAGGGTTTTAGCTAAGACTAAAGAACAGACCAAAAGATTCCCATGTGATGATGGTATTGAAATGCATGGTTTCCCAGCAACATAAGTACAGAGAGCACTCCTGCTCCTGCCTAGCGAGACCATGAGCAAAAATATACCCAAGGAGAGAATCACAGAAGATTGACATAGTCATCAAAATTCATAAAGGCTTCTGTTTGAGCAACAACATTCCACCTCAAAACCAAGAGATTGAAGACATAAGTGGCAGATGTCTTCACAAGAAGCAGCACCATAAAGAAAACAGCACTCTAAGACATGCAGAACTCCTTGAGATCCTGAGAAGATCCCAGGCAAACAACTCTCTACACTAGGCTTCTTCCCAAGCTTTTCTACAAGAAATGACGATCACAAAGCATGGAGAATGATGTGTCCAGCTAAGCAGACACTCCCCAGTTCTTCACCAATTACATAGGCCATGCTCTGTACAGCACCTCCAGTTCCTCAGTAAAGAATCTTCCCCGCTCAATGTCATCCTGCTTAGGATACAGGCCCTGCTCCACACCAATCAGGGCATCTCTGCAATAATATCCAGTCATTGTTCCACCACAAGAACACACCCTAACAAGAAAACACCCTCTGTCCATGACCCAGGCCTTCATATTCCCTTACCTTCCCTCACCTCTGGCACAAACAGCATCTGGAGGGCCGCAAAGACACACAGTGTCTGGCAGTCTCCTCCCTGAACTTCACCCTGAATGTCTTTTGGTTTTTCAGCAATTTCAGCTGCAAACACCACACAGCTGCACAGTAGAGATCTTACTGATTCTGTCAGTAGAATTATATCTGCTCTGATTTCAGTCCACATGGATTGTACTTCACAAGAGAACCATGGAGGCACATGAAGCGCAAGGACACTCAGGATATCAACTGGGAGGGAGCGTTTGTACCACAGAAAAACCAGAGCTGGGCTGCTCTGAAGGCTCTGGGCTGTTCAAGCAAGTATATGAGGTACCCATGACAAGGAGAAACGTAATCTCTACTGAGGCCAAGGGGGCAAGGGCACAAGTAGGGGTCAAGAAGCACAAACAGATCAGACCCACCTCCTCATCACACTCACTTTCAAACTGCAAAAGGATTTTCTCCAGACCATGGGTAAATTTAGACTGGCTTTATTAACAACTCACAGTTGGGCCATGCACAACCTAATAATTCAGATGGATTAGGTTTTAAACCAGCCATAAAGGGCTAATGCATAATTGAATGGTATTCAGGGCTAGGCATTGTTATAGCAGTATTGTTATAACTACCCTAAAGTTTACTTTCTCAACGCTACTTAGCACTCTTAACATGATACTCTACTTCTCACAATCCACTGGCAGTAATAGCTAAGTTCTACATCAATACATTCATCATACCTCCTTATTTTCCTTCATACAAACTCCACCTGAGGATCAGCATGGAACCATAACACCAACTTCAATGACTCTGGAGGCTACTACATATGCCCATGCACTACACAATGACTAAAGGCTGAAGAGCTACACTCTTACAACACACTAGCATGACCCATTAATCATTTTGTATATTCTTCTATCATTATTCATGCTATTATTTCTCTCTACCTTTGCTATTCTGTTCAACTGTCTTTATCCCAACCTACGAGTTACACATTTTCTTTCCCATTCTCCTCCACATTCCAGCAGGCAACGACCAGGGGAGGAGTGAGAAAAAGAGGTCTTGCTGGCTGGAGCAAAACCATGACAGACACACCACAGGAAATGAGATCTACAGCTTAGCAGACATTATCCAGTTCTTCTATGATGGCACAGACCATATTCCACCCAGTATCTTCATCTTCGCAAGGCAAGACATTTCTCCCCTGGAAGTCACCCTCCCATGATGCATGAACAGGCCTTGATCATGACCAGCATCACTGCCAAAACACCCAAATACCACAATACACCACACTACAGCAGGAATATTCCCTAAATCTAAATACCACGACCAGGTCTTCACACATCCTCTCCTGCATTCATGATCATAAAGAACATCAAGATGAATGCAAAACCAAATGGTATTTGGAAGACTCTTCCCAGCTCACTGACATTCAACCTCGATAATTCTTGCCTTTTCAGTTATTTCTGGTGGAAACATTAGCTGTGACAGCTCCGATCCCACTCCACATGAATTGCATTCTTGGAGATTGCCATAGTAAATGAAGATGCACGGAAGCACTGAAGGTATCAGCTGGGTGGGGGAATTCATCCCAGAGAAAATCACAGCTGGGCTGCTGTGCAGGCCTCGGCCTGTACACACACGTCACAATGAATCATGTGTATCAGGACACAGTTTCTCTACCAAGGCCAACTATGAGAATTCATAAACAGGAAAGTCAAGAACACAAAGATTACATCCACCTCTTCATGTGCTCTTACAAATCCTGTTTGGGGAGGAGGAAAGAGCAATCATAACATCATCAATGGCTGCGGAAGCTGCTCTCAGGATGCCCACCACTACACAACAACCGCAGACTCAAGTGCTACCCTCCCACACACCCTCTCCCAACACAAGAGTGAAAAGGTCCATCAGGCAGCATTACACACTCTTCACATCACCCACTCTCACCCATACATCCCCAACACCAAGCAGACAGCAACACAAGGAACTGTCCCTGGGGATGGAGATTCATAAACTCAAAGGACACAATGACTCAAGATCCAGAAGGCCTACAATGCCAGACGCTTCAAAGCCTGGAAAAGATTCCTGGGCACAATCATCCATTCTCATATTGCTTCATGCTTTCCTCCATTTCCCACTCCAGCATGTACGTTTTCAGGACAAGATCATCTCCCAGTCTTGTGTTATCACATGGACCACTGATTTCCAGCTCCCACAGACAACTCTTCCCACTAATCATGATTACCCTTCACTTCAGGATATGGCCCTGATCAGTGCCAATGCCACATTCTCTTCACACTCTCCTCTGCTTTCAGGACTCTCCAATTGAAACACTGAGCGCTTGGAAGCAATACTGTTGGTAAAGCTGATGTCAGAACAACTCTAAAAGCAACAGGAATTGAATCTGTGATGTGAAAGTATAATCCAAATGGTGGTGAAAACCCATTATATATTCTCTATGAAAGCATTTGTTGTTTAGTTCCTAAAGTGAAGCGAGAGAATAAAAAAAAAAAAAAAAAAAAAAAAAGGAGAAGATTTCAACAAGAAACCACATAGGATGCCAGCACAGGCAGCAGCTGGCGAACATAAGAAGGCACTGAACAGCACTATGGGGACTGTTACCAGCACAACCTGCACTTCTTGCTGCCTTGCAGCAAGCTAACCAGAAAACGCTACAGACCAGCGAGAGTATTTCGAAAGCCAATGGCGCTGCACCTCTCATCCCTATGTGTGATGATTTTATTCTTCAGGAAAATAACTCACACCCACAACACCAAACCTTAGATCCAGAAAGGAAAGGCTGCTACCTAAGGCAAGACCTTTCCTTTTTTAACCCCACCTAACATCAGCACCCGGTGATTTGGAGAATGACCCAGAGGACAAGGCCTCATTCACACCTTGAAGCCCCCACCAACCCCCCACCACCTGCAGGCCCTGTGAGTTTAGCCCGGCTTCCACCAGCACCTGCCCAGACCACGGGACACAAGGGGACAGGGGTGTCAAGAGCTGGGTGTACACTCAGCACCTTTATTTCCCACTCTCTCAAATAACACCAGGGGGGGCTCTGGCATTGACTAGGATAATAAAACCCCATTCACTGCCTGAAACATATGCCAAGACCCTACTGCCTGCAGAGCCATCCTGGCTTGGGCCTGCTCTTCTCATGCTCTGCTGAGGAAGTTATCTGGGGGAAATGGAAGATCACTGTGTAGGAAAGGGCTGGACATCAGTTTCCAAGTGGTGAGCAATTGCACTCTGCATTATGTGCCTTGTATATCATTTTATCACCATTATTATTGTGGTTATTTTTCTCTCCCTTTACTGTCCGGTTAAACTGTCTTTATCCCAAACCAGGACTCACACATTTTTGGTTTCTGATTGCCTTCCCAATCCTGCAACAAAGGTCAAGGAGAGAGCAAGCACCCCATGGTACTTAGTAACCAGCTCACATTAAACCACAACAGATAGTCCATTGGAAATATCTCCACACGAGTGAACATTCTCCAGTTCTTCCCCAAATACAGAGACCATCTTCTACCCATTTCCATCAAAAAAAACTCTTTCCCAATGGAAGTCACCCTCCCTGCCATAAAGGAACAGGCCCTATTCCATGCCACTAGGAGAAGCACTGACACAACATTCACACAATGCTCCACCGTTAAAAAACACACCAACTCTAAAAATCAATCTGAGCATGACACAGATCTTCACATATCCTCGCCTTCCTTTACAATTGGCAAAAGGACATCTAGACAGATGAAAAGGCACACGGTATCTGCCAAGCTTTGATCCCAGTCTACACGGATCTTATTCTTGGACAGAAGCACAGCAAATGCTGAAGTGCAAGCAGAGACATGGTGTCAGCTGGGTTGGAGGATTTGTACCATAGGAAAACAGAGCTGGCATCCTCTGAAGGGTTTGATATGTACGTCCCAGACACGGGAATCAGCCCTCTGTGATTGCAGGACACATCTCTACTGAGGCAAACTGTGCCAGTGCAAACTTGAATGAAGATGAGCTCACAATGATTACACCCACCTCTTTTTTGACTTTATAAATCCTCCCTCTGCAAAATCAACAGTCAGTGCATCTGGACAATACTACACAGGCCCATCACTACACAATGACTGTAGACTGAATTGTGACTCTCCACAACCATTTTTCCCAGCACAAGAGGGATACAATCCAGTGTTCCACACACTACGTGGCAACCCCTTGCACCAACACATCTGCCTGCATCAAGCAGGCAGCAGCACAAGGGTCTGGAGATTCATAACATCCATAAAACAACAGTTTATTTTGTACCCATGAAAGCAACACCAAGGGTATTTGGGTAATGACCTACATGCCAAGTTCCCAACATCAATACCTTGGAGCTCATACAACAAGTTAGAGGCGAAGGCGAGTTCACACGTTGAAGCTACAACCAGCACCCCACAACCCACAGGTCCTGCTAGCTCACAGCGGCTCCCACCAGTGCCAGTCTAGACTGTGGGACGCAACAGAACAGGAGCATCAGGGGCCAGAAGTGTGCCCCACACCTTTATTCCACACCCTCCTAAGAAAAGCTCGGCGGGGGGTCTGGCAATGACTACGAGAGCAAGATTACCAGAAGATGTACCAAGATCACAACGTCTGCAGGACCATCCTAGCTCCCACCAGCACCCACCCAGACCGAGAGACACAAGTGACACAAGGGCCAGAACGGGACAGGGCCAGAAGGGAAGTGGAATGTCGGGGACCCGGTGGAGAGGCCAGAGAGGGAGCAGCACTGACCGTGTCCAGCAGAGCGGGCGGCTCCGGCTGCGTCTCCTTGGCCGCGGGGCCGGGCGCCGGGGGGCAGTTGGGGCTGAACACCATCAGGTCGCTCTTGCCCGCGCCCTCCGCCACGCACAGGCTCCGGCTCTGCCGCTGCGAGTACGACCAGCTCCCCACTTGGCTGGCGCACACCAGCGTCGCCGGCCCGCGCCCCGACAGCGCGCCCGCCCGCGGCACCCACCGCCACGCCCCGCACAGCACCACCGCCACCACCAACAGCCCCGACACCAAGCAGATGGCCGCCACCAGCCACGCGTTCAGCCTCCACGACGACAAGCCCGACGCCGCCGACACGCCCTCCACGCCCGACGCCGACACCCGCACCCCCGACGACCCCGACAAGCCCGACGCCGCCGCCTCGCCGCCCTCCCCCAGCGACACGCTCAGCGTGGCCGTGGCCGAGCGCGCCGGCTCCCCGTGGTCCCGCACCACGATCACCAGCCTCTGCCGCGGGCCGTCCGCCTCCTCCAGCGCCCGCGCCGTGCTCACCTCGCCGCTGTACAGCCCCACGCGGAACGGGCCCTTCCCCCGCGGCTCCCGCACCTCGTAGCGCAGCCACGCGTTGTAGCCCGAGTCCGCGTCCACCGCGCGGACCTTGGCCACCACCTGCCCCGCCGGCGCCCCCCACGCCGCCCACGCCCACAGCGACCCCGACGACGCCTCCTCCGACCACGAGCCCCACGAGCCCCACGACTCCCACGGCCCCCCCCGGCCCGCCCCGGACCCGACGCCAGCCACCGGCAGCAGCGCCGGCGCGTTGTCGTTCTCGTCCAACACCCACACCTGCACCGTCGCGTTGCCGCACAGCGACGGCTCCCCCGCGTCCACCGCCCGCACCTCGAACTCCAGCACCTGCACCTCCTCGTAGTCCAGCGGCCGCAGCGCCCACACGCGACCGCTCTCCGCCTCCACCGACACGTAGCTCGACGCCGAACCCGCACCCCCGACCGCACCCCCGACGCCGCCCTCCCACAACGAGTACCGAACGCGACCGTTGCCCGCCTCGTCCGGGTCCCAAGCCCGCACCCGAGCCAGCTCCGCGCCCGCCGCGTTGTTCTCCCGCGCCAGCACCGTGTACACGGCCTGCGCGAACGCCGGCGCGTTGTCGTTCACGTCCGACACCGGCACCCGCACCCGCCGCAGCCCGACCAGCGCCGGCGACCCGCCGTCCTCCGCACGCACCTCCACCTCGTACTCCGACACCGCCTCCCGGTCCAGCGCCTCACGCACCACCAGCGAGTACGACCCCGACACCGACGACACCACAGCGAACGGCGACGCCGGCACCACCCAGCACCGCACGCGCCCGTTCGACCCCGAGTCCCGGTCCCACACGCTCAGCAGCGCCACCACCGTCCCCACCGCCGCGTCCTCCGACACCGGCACCGACAGCGACGTCACCCGCACCTCGGGCGCGTTGTCGTTCTCGTCCACCACCTCCAGCACCACCTTGCAATGACCTGAAAGAGGTGGTATCCCTTTGTCTCTGGCTTCTACACGAAAATCAAATGCTCTGACTTCTTCAAAGTCCAGGGCGCCCGTGAGACGGATCTCTCCCGTCTTGGGATCGACAGTAATCACGTCCCTTCCACTCAAGGGAACGAAGTTGGTAGCCCGGTAAGTCACCTCACCGTTAATTCCCTCATCTGGATCAGTAGCGTTCACCCGCATCACAAGCGTCCCCTCAGCTGCGCTCTCTGGCAGCTGCACTTTATACACCGACTGGTTGAACTGGGGAGCGTTGTCGTTCGCGTCCAGCACCGAGATCTCCAGCTCCATCGTGCCCGACAGAGCCGGCCGGCCCCCGTCACTCGCCGTCAGCAGCAAACGGTGCACGGGAACCGTCTCACGGTCCAAAGGTTTCGTCAAAATAAGATCAGGCACATCATTTCGCTCACCGGATGTTTCAAAATCCAGAGAGAAGTGGTCGCTGGGGCTGAGCGTGTACGAGAGCTGCGCGTTCGATCCGATATCCGCGTCCGACGCGCCCTCCAGCGGGAACCGAGAGCCGGGAGGGGAGTTCTCCGGTAAAGTGAGGTTCTTGCGGGCGGCGGGGAAGAGCGGGGCGTTGTCGTTGATGTCGGTGACCTCCAGCTCCACGTGGAAGACGCGCAGCGGCCGCTCGAGCAGCACCTCCAGGCGCAGGGCGCACGGCGCGCTCTTCCCGCACAGCTCCTCCCGGTCCAGCCGCCCGCTCACCACCAGCGCCCCGCTCGCCCCGCTCACCTCCACGCTCGCCCGCCGGCCCTGCGCCACCAGCCGCAGCCGCCGCGCCTCCGCCTCGCCCGCCTCCAGGCCCAGCTCCTGCGCCACACGCCCCACCACCGTCCCCACCTTCGCTTCCTCCGGCACCGAGTAGCGCACCTGCCCGACCACCAGCGCCCACGCCGCCTGCACCACCAGCACCCGCACCGCAGCACCCCGACACCAGCCCATCGCCGCCAACGCCCGACCGGGCCCCGCACGCCTCTCCTCTCCTCTCCTCTCCTCTCCTCACCGCCCCGACCCGCACAGCTCCGCCCCGCGCCGCCCCCCCGCGCTCCCAGACGGGCTCTGCGCCGCCCCGACCGCCCCCGCCGGGGCTCAGCCTGCAGCGACACCGTGTGCTCAGCCACAGACCCGCAACGACTCTTCCTTCCTTCTCATTTACTCTCTTCTCTCCCTTTCTTCTTGCTATTCTCTTTTTCTTCCATTCTATTTTTCATCCATTCTCTTTTATAAATTCTTCTTCTCCTTCCACTCTCAACTTCCTTCTATTCCGTCTCTTCTCTTCCCTCTCCTGTTCCTTCCTGCTCTGCCCTCTCCGCCTCTTCTCTCCCCTGTCCCTCACCATTCCAGCCTTCTCCCTTCTTTGTCTTCACTTTATCGTTCTCATCTGGTGCCGCGGAGGAGAAGATCAATGACAGAGCCATCAGTGATAATTACCGGGTGTCATTGCTATTTACATGGCGGGTGTCTCTAGGTGAAGCTGTTAGGAACCATCTCCGTTCGCTGGACAGAGGTAATCTCCTTTATCATTTATTATGCCCCAGTAACCTCCTTTATAGCTCCTTTCATCTCCGGAGCCTCGCACGCTCCAAGCCACTGGCCCCCGCGCTCCTTCCCCATCCATACAGTCCTTTCTTTCCTTCTTGCTTTCCTTTTCCCTTTCTGTTTCCGACGTTTTCGTTTTCTACTTCCTTCTCTTCCTTCCTTCCTTTCCGCATTCTCTCTTCCGCTTTTTCTTTTCTCCTCCTTCTCCCCCTGCCCTTCCCTAGTCTTGACTCCACCTTCCCCTTTCCCTTCCAGCCTTCTCTCTCCTTTCCCCTCGCTGGCAGCTCCCCAGTCGTCTCCGGTGCCGCGGCAGAGACCACCAAAATCTAGGTGGTAATTACAGAGCAGGAGGAGGCTGTTAATGACTAAGTTCATTCTGTGCCTGTAGAAAACCTCTTTCTTTCATCCTTTCTTCCTTCTTCTTTCTCATCTTCCTACTCTATTTACTCTCTTAATTATTTCTGCCTCGCTTTTTCGTTTTTATTTCTTTTGCTGTTATCTTTGATTTTTCCTTTCTCTTTTTCCAGTATCTTCTTTCTTCTCTTGTTCAGTGCCAAGTTAGTAAAATCGTTTATCCCTGTAACTTTCTCCCTTCTTTCTCTCCTTCTCTTGCTTCGTTCGGGTTTGATCTTCTTTCTCTCTGTAATTTCTTCCTTCTCTCCTTCTTTCCTCTTTCCCTCTGCTTTCACTCCTTTCCCATCACGGTTCCTCTAGGTCTCCATCACACCCGCCATGCAGCACTGAACAGTTCCCATCAAGCCTTGCACAGGGTCTCTAAGCGATGAGGATACCGAGATACTCAAATGAAAATACCACAGGCAACCAACAGCTCCCAAACTTCAGAAACTGTGAGGCAGAGCATGTTCTTCCACCTCCATGACAACTGCCAAGTTCTTGCTTTGTCCTGTGGGCAGGAACACACTGACAACACATCACAGCAAGAACCTTGGTACCCAGGGGCACTAGTCCCTGCAGAAAAATGCTCTTTCATCACCATAAGCCACATTTCAATCAGCCAAATACACAAAGGCAAGACCACAGCATTTTGGATGAGATCGTCCCAGCATTACTCAACACATCAGCTCTGAGAAAGACACGGGAGAGTCCCTCTCCCATCTGACCTTCAGCCACCAACTCACATGACTACAGGAAGCAGCAGGAATAGAACTAGAGCAGGCAGTGGTGCCTTTGCTGGTCCACGTGTACGGGCATGGCAATATTACATTGACCCAACATGAAAATACCACAACAAAACAGAAACACGAGTATAATTCTCTCTCAAATTCACTCTCTTCAGGTATCATTGACTTACCTTTAGCATTCCTGGTTACTTCATCAGAAAAAGAAACAGTTTCAGGACAGCAGGATTGTGTCTTAGAAACACTTCCCTCAAGGTTATCAATGATTTCTGGTGGAACCCAGTAGAAAGAAATCACTCTCCAACAGCTTTGAAATCACTGAACTGTGTGCTGTGCACCCTTATGCGCTTCTATCACAAGGGAAACAAGAGACAGACCTGGAAGTTAAGGACATTCTTTTGACGTCAGCGTCAGATCCAGAGCGTGGGAAAGCCATCTCCATCACGGATCTCCAGATGCCCAAGCTTCTGACATCTGACAAAGTTCTGACCTCTGCATCTCATTCCGTATCATCAACACATTGTCAACAAGACAGAAGGGAAACCCAAAAGGGTTTTTGCTAAGACTAAAGAACAGACCAAAAGATTCCCATGTGATGATGGTATTGAAATGCATGGTTTCCCAGCAACATAAGTACAGAGAGCACTCCTGCTCCTGCCTAGCGAGACCATGAGCAAAAATATACCCAAGGAGAGAATCACAGAAAAGTGACATAATCATCAAAATTCATAAAGATTTCTGTTTGAGCAACAAGATTCCACCTCAAAACCAAGAGATTGAAGACATAAGTGGCAGATGTCTTCACAAGAAGCAGCACCATAAAGAAAACAGCACTCTAAGACATGCAGAACTCCTTGAGATCCTGAGAAGATCCCAGGCAAACAACTCTCTACACTAGGCTTCTTCCCAAGCTTTTCTACAAGAAATGACGATCACAAAGCATGGAGAATGATGTGTCCAGCTAAGCAGACACTCCCCAGTTCTTCACCAATTACATAGGCCATGCTCTGTACAGCACCTCCAGTTCCTCAGTAAAGAATCTTCCCCGCTCAATGTCATCCTGCTTAGGATACAGGCCCTGCTCCACACCAATCAGGGCATCTCTGCAATAATATCCAGTCATTGTTCCACCACAAGAACACACCCTAACAAGAAAACACCCTCTGTCCATGACCCAGGCCTTCATATTCCCTTACCTTCCCTCACCTCTGGCACAAACAGCATCTGGAGGGACACAAAGACACACAGTGTCTGGCAGTCTCCTCCCTGAACTTCACCCTGAATGTCTTTTGGTTTTTCAGCAATTTCAGCTGCAAACACCACACAGCTGCACAGTAGAGATCTTACTGATTCTGTCAGTAGAATTATATCTGCTCTGATTTCAGTCCACATGGATTGTACTTCACAAGAGAACCATGGAGGCATATGAAGCGCAAGGACACTCAGGATATCAACTGGGAGGGAGCGTTTGTACCACAGAAAAACCAGAGCTGGGCTGCTCTGAAGGCTCTGGGCTGTTCAAGCAAGTATATGAGGTACCCATGACAAGGAGAAACGTAATCTCTACTGAGGCCAAGGGGGCAAGGGCACAAGTAGGGGTCAAGAAGCACAAACAGATCAGACCCACCTCCTCATCACACTCACTTTCAAACTGCGAAAGGATTTTCTCCAGACCATGGGTAAATTTAGACTGGCTTTATTAACAACTCACAGTTGGGCCATGCACAACCTAATAATTCAGATGGATTAGGTTTTAAACCAGCCATAAAGGGCTAATGCATAATTGAATGGTATTCAGGGCTAGGCATTGTTATAGCAGTATTGTTATAACTACCCTAAAGTTTACTTTCTCAACGCTACTTAGCACTCTTAACATGATACTCTACTTCTCACAATCCACTGGCAGTAATAGCTAAGTTCTACATCAATACATTCATCATACCTCCTTATTTTCCTTCATACAAACTCCACCTGAGGATCAGCATGGAACCATAACACCAACTTCAATGACTCTGGAGGCTACTACATATGCCCATGCACTACACAATGACTAAAGGCTGAAGAGCTACACTCTTACAACACACTAGCATGATCCATTAATCATTTTGTATATTCTTCTATCATTATTCATGCTATTATTTCTCTCTACCTTTGCTATTCTGTTCAACTGTCTTTATCCCAACCTACGAGTTACACATTTTCTTTCCCATTCTCCTCCACATTCCAGCAGGCAACGACCAGGGGAGGAGTGAGAAAAAGAGGTCTTGCTGGCTGGAGCAAAACCATGACAGACACACCACAGGAAATGAGATCTACAGCTTAGCAGACATTATCCAGTTCTTCTATGATGGCACAGACCATATTCCACCCAGTATCTTCATCTTCGCAAGGCAAGACATTTCTCCCCTGGAAGTCACCCTCCCATGATGCATGAACAGGCCTTGATCATGACCAGCATCACTGCCAAAACACCCAAATACCACAATACACCACACTACAGCAGGAATATTCCCTAAATCTAAATACCACGACCAGGTCTTCACACATCCTCTCCTGCATTCATGATCATAAAGAACATCAAGATGAATGCAAAACCAAATGGTATTTGGAAGACTCTTCCCAGCTCACTGACATTCAACCTCGATAATTCTTGCCTTTTCAGTTATTTCTGGTGGAAACATTAGCTGTGACAGCTCCGATCCCACTCCACATGAATTGCATTCTTGGAGATTGCCATAGTAAACGAAGATGCACGGAAGCACTGAAGGTATCAGCTGGGTGGGGGAATTCATCCCAGACAAAATCAGAGCTGGGCTGCTGTGCAGGCCTCGGCCTGTACACACACGTCAGAATGAATCATGTGTATCAGGACACGGTTTCTCTACCAAGGCCAACTATGAGAATTCATAAACAGGAAAGTCAAGAACACAAAGATTACATCCACCTCTTCATGTGCTCTTACAAATCCTGTTTAGGGAGGAGGAAAGAGCAATCATAACATCATCAATGGCTGCGGAAGCTGCTCTCAGGATGCCCACCACTACACAACAACCGCAGACTCAAGTGCTACTCTCCCACACACCCTCTCCCAACACAAGAGTGAAAAGGTCCATCAGGCAGCATTACACACTCTTCACATCACCCACTCTCACCCATACATCCCCAACACCAAGCAGAGAGCAGCACAAGGAACTGTCCCTGGGGATGGAGATTCATAAACTCAAAGGACACAATGACTCAAGATCCAGAAGGCCTACAATGCCAGACACTTCAAAGCCTGGAAAAGATTCCTGGGCACAATCATCCATTCTCATATTGCTTCATGCTTTCCTCCATTTCCCACTCCAGCATGTACGTTTTCAGGACAAGATCATCTCCCAGTCTTGTGTTATCCCATGGACCACTGATTTCCAGCTCCCACAGACAACTCTTCCCACTAATCATGATTACCCTTCACTTCAGGATATGGCCCTGATCAGTGCCAATGCCACATTCTCTTCACACTCTCCTCTGCTTTCAGGACTCTCCAATTGAAACACTGAGCGCTTGGAAGCAATACTGTTGGTAAAGCTGATGTCAGAACAACTCTAAAAGCAACAGGAATTGAATCTGTGATGTGAAAGTATAATCCAAATGGTGGTGAAAACTCATTATATATTCTCTATGAAAGCATTTGTTGTTTAGTTCCTAAAGTGAAGTGAGAGAATAAAAAAAAAAAAAGGAGAAGTTTTCAACAAGAAACCACATAGGATGCCAGCACAGGCAGCAGCTGGCGAACATAAGAAGGCACTGAACAGCACTATGGGGACTGTTACCAGCACAACCTGCACTTCTTGCTGCCTTGCAGCAAGCTAACCAGAAAACGCTACAGACCAGCGAGACCATTTCGAAAGCCAATGGCGCTGCACCTCTCATCCCTATGTGTGATGATTTTATTCTTCAGGAAAATAACTCACACCCACAACACCAAACCTTAGATCCAGAAAGGAAAGGCTGCTACCTAAGGCAAGACCTTTCCTTTTTTACCCCACCCAACATCAACAGCCGGGCAGTTGGAGAACGACCCAGAGGCCAAGGCCCCACTCACACCTTGAAGCCCCCACCAAGCCCCAAACACCCACAGGCCCTGAGAGCTTAGCCCGGCTTCCACCAGCACCTGCCCAGACCACGGGACACAATGGGACAGGGGTGTCAAGGGCTGGGTGTACACTCAGCACCTTTATTTCCCACTCTCTCAAATAACACCAGGGGGGGCTCTGGCAATGACTAGGATAATAAAACACCATTCACTGCCTGAAACATATGCCAAGACCCTACTTCCCCAAATACAGAGACCATCTTCTACCCATTTCCATCAAAAAAAACTCTTTCCCAATGGAAGTCACCCTCCCTGCCATAAAGGAACAGGCCCTATTCCATGCCACTAGGAGAAGCACTGACACAACATTCACACAATGCTCCACCGTTAAAAAACACACCAACTCTAAAAATCAATCTGAGCATGACACAGATCTTCACATATCCTCGCCTTCCTTTACAATTGGCAAAAGGACATCTAGACAGATGAAAAGGCACACGGTATCTGCCAAGCTTGGTATCTGCCAAGTCTACACAGATCTTATTCTTGGACAGAAGCACAGCAAATGCTGAAGTGCAAGCAGAGACATGGTGTCAGCTGGGTTGGAGGATTTGTACCATAGGAAAACAGAGCTGGCATCCTCTGAAGGGTTTGATATGTACGTCCCAGACACGGGAATCAGCCCTCTGTGATTGCAGGACACATCTCTACTGAGGCAAACTGTGCCAGTGCAAACTTGAATGAAGATGAGCTCACAATGATTACACCCACCTCTTTTTTGACTTTATAAATCCTCCCTCTGGAAAATCAACAGTCAGTGCATCTGGACAATACTACACAGGCCCATCACTACACAATGACTGTAGACTGAATTGTGACTCTCCACAACCATTTTTCCCAGCACAAGAGGGATACAATCCAGTGTTCCACACACTACGTGGCAACCCCTCGCACCAACACATCTGCCTGCATCAAGCAGGCAGCAGCACAAGGGTCTGGAGATTCATAACATCCATAAAACAACAGTTTATTTTGTACCCATGAAAGCAACACCAAGGGTACTTGGGTAATGACCTACATGCCAAGTTCCCAGCATCAATACCTTGGAGCTCATACAACAAGTTAGAGGCGAAGGCGAGTTCACGCCTTGAAGCTACAACCAGCACCCCACAACCCACAGGTCTTACCAGCTCACAGCGGCTCCCACCAGTGCCAGTCTAGACTGTGGGACGCAACAGAACAGGAGCATCAGGGGCCAGAAGTGTGCCCCAGAACTTTATTCCACACCCTCCTAAGAAACGCTCGGGGGGGGCCTGGCAATGACTACGAGAGCAAGATTACCAGAAGATGTACCAAGATCACAACGTCTGCAGGACCATCCTAGCTCCCACCAGCACCCACCCAGACCGAGAGACACAAGTGACACAAGGGCCAGAACGGGACAGGGCCAGAAGGGAAGTGGGATGTCGGGGACCCGGTGGAGAGGCCAGAGAGGGAGCAGCACTGACCGTGTCCAGCAGAGCGGGCGGCTCCGGCTGCGTCTCCTTGGCCGCGGGGCCGGGCGCCGGGGGGCAGTTGGGGCTGAACACCATCAGGTCGCTCTTGCCCGCGCCCTCCGCCACGCACAGGCTCCGGCTCTGCCGCTGCGAGTACGACCAGCTCCCCACTTGGCTGGCGCACACCAGCGTCGCCGGCCCGCGCCCCGACAGCGCGCCCGCCCGCGGCACCCACCGCCACGCCCCGCACAGCACCACCGCCACCACCAACAGCCCCGACACCAAGCAGATGGCCGCCACCAGCCACGCGTTCAGCCTCCACGACGACAAGCCCGACGCCGCCGACACGCCCTCCAAGCCCGACGCCGACACCCGCACCCCCGACGACCCCGACAAGCCCGACGCCGCCGCCTCGCCGCCCTCCCCCAGCGACACGCTCAGCGTGGCCGTGGCCGAGCGCGCCGGCTCCCCGTGGTCCCGCACCACGATCACCAGCCTCTGCCGCGGGCCGTCCGCCTCCTCCAGCGCCCGCGCCGTGCTCACCTCGCCGCTGTACAGCCCCACGCGGAACGGGCCCTTCCCCCGCGGCTCCCGCACCTCGTAGCGCAGCCACGCGTTGTAGCCCGAGTCCGCGTCCACCGCGCGGACCTTGGCCACCACCTGCCCCGCCGGCGCCCCCCACGCCGCCCACGCCCACAGCGACCCCGACGACGCCTCCTCCGACCACGAGCCCCACGAGCCCCACGACTCCCACGGCCCCCCCCGGCCCGCCCCGGACCCGACGCCAGCCACCGGCAGCAGCGCCGGCGCGTTGTCGTTCTCGTCCAACACCCACACCTGCACCGTCGCGTTGCCGCACAGCGACGGCTCCCCCGCGTCCACCGCCCGCACCTCGAACTCCAGCACCTGCACCTCCTCGTAGTCCAGCGGCCGCAGCGCCCACACGCGACCGCTCTCCGCCTCCACCGACACGTAGCTCGACGCCGAACCCGCACCCCCGACCGCACCCCCGACGCCGCCCTCCCACAACGAGTACCGAACGCGACCGTTGCCCGCCTCGTCCGGGTCCCAAGCCCGCACCCGAGCCAGCTCCGCGCCCGCCGCGTTGTTCTCCCGCGCCAGCACCGTGTACACGGCCTGCGCGAACGCCGGCGCGTTGTCGTTCACGTCCGACACCGGCACCCGCACCCGCCGCAGCCCGACCAGCGCCGGCGACCCGCCGTCCTCCGCACGCACCTCCACCTCGTACTCCGACACCGCCTCCCGGTCCAGCGCCTCACGCACCACCAGCGAGTACGACCCCGACACCGACGACACCACAGCGAACGGCGACGCCGGCACCACCCAGCACCGCACGCGCCCGTTCGACCCCGAGTCCCGGTCCCACACGCTCAGCAGCGCCACCACCGTCCCCACCGCCGCGTCCTCCGACACCGGCACCGACAGCGACGTCACCCGCACCTCGGGCGCGTTGTCGTTCTCGTCCACCACCTCCAGCACCACCTTGCAGTGGCCAGAAAGAGGGGGAGTCCCCTTGTCTCTCGCCTTAATATGGAGCTCGTATAAAGTAACGCTTTCAAAGTCCAGGGCGCCCTTCAGTCGGATCTCCCCACTCTTCGGATCTATGCTGAAGACATCGGAGCCAGAAGGAGGAACAACAGTATCGATTTCATAAATCACTTCTCCATATATTCCCAAATCCAAATCAGTAGCATTCAGTACAGCCACCAGCGTCCCCTCTGCTGTGTTCTCCGGCAGCTGCACTTTATACACGGACTGGTTGAACTGGGGAGCGTTGTCGTTCACATCCAGCACCAAGATCTCCAGCTCCATCGTGCCCGACAGAGCCGGTCGGCCCCCGTCACTCGCCGTCAGCAGCAAACGGTGCACGGGAACAGTCTCACGGTCCAGGGGTTTCGCCAGCACCAAAAAGAGTGATTCTGGATACCCTTCAGTCCGATGCAAATCCAGAGAGAACTGGTCGCTGGGGCTGAGCGTGTACGAGAGCTGCGCGTTCGCTCCGATATCCGCGTCCGACGCGCCCTCCAGCGGGAACCGAGAGCCGGGAGGGGAATTCTCCGATAAACTGAGGTTCTTGTGGGCGGCGGGGAAGAGCGGGGCGTTGTCGTTGATGTCGGTGACCTCCAGCTCCACGTGGAAGACGCGCAGCGGCCGCTCGAGCAGCACCTCCAGGCGCAGGGCGCACGGCGCGCTCTTCCCGCACAGCTCCTCCCGGTCCAGCCGCCCGCTCACCACCAGCGCCCCGCTCGCCCCGCTCACCTCCACGCTCGCCCGCCGGCCCTGCGCCACCAGCCGCAGCCGCCGCGCCTCCGCCTCGCCCGCCTCCAGGCCCAGCTCCTGCGCCACACGCCCCACCACCGTCCCCACCTTCGCTTCCTCCGGCACCGAGTAGCGCACCTGCCCGACCACCAGCGCCCACGCCGCCTGCACCACCAGCACCCGCACCGCAGCACCCCGACACCAGCCCATCGCCGCCAACGCCCGACCGGGACCCGCACGCCTCTCCTCTCCTCTCCTCTCCTCACCGCCCCGACCCGCACAGCTCCGACCAGCACAGCTCCGCCCCGCGCCGCCCCCCCGCGCTCCCAGACGGGCTCTGCGCCGCCCCGACCGCCCCCGCCGGGGCTCAGCCTGCAGCGACACCGTGTGCTCAGCCACAGACCCGCAACGACTCTTCCTTCCTTCTCATTTACTCTCTTCTCTCCCTTTCTTCTTGCTATTCTCTTTTTCTTCCATTCTATTTTTCATCCATTCTCTTTTTATAAATTCTTCTTCTCCTTCCACTCTCTCCTTTCTTCTGTTTTGTCGCTTCTCTTCCCTCTCCTTTTCCTCTTGCTCTGCTCTCCCCGACTCTTCTCTCCCCTGTCCCTCCCCATTCCAGCCTTCTCTCTTCTTTGTCTTCAATTTATCATTCAACAGTCGCCTTCGGATCCGCGGAGGACAAGATCAAAGTTAGAGCCAACAGCGATAATTACAGGACATTAACGCTAATTACCGGGCGGAACCATCTCCGTTCGCCGGACACAGGTAATCTCCTTTAGCGTTTATTATGGCCCACTAATCACCTTTATTGTTTCTTTATTCTCCCAAGCCTCGCATGCTCAGCGCCACCGGCCCCGCTATCCTCTTCCTTCCATACATTCATTCCCTGTTTCCCTGCCCTTTCCCGCTTCTCTTTGCAACGCTATCGTTTTCTACTTCCATGTCTTCTTTCATCTCTCTCCGCATTCTCTCTTCCCCTTTTTCTTTCCTCCTCTTTCTCCTGTTCCTTCGTCCCCTGCCGTTCCCCAGTCTTCACTCCACCTTCCCCTTTCCCTTACAGTTGGCAGCTCCTCATTCGCCTCCGGCGCCGCGGCAGAGACCGTCAAAGTCGCAGTCGAGGTGCTAATTACGCAGCAGCAGTGCTAATTACAGGTACTCTTATCAAGGAGCAGGCTGTTAAGGACCAAGTTCATTCTGCGCCTGTAGAAATCCCCTTTGAACCCTTGTATTTTCTTTCATCCTTTCTTCCTTCTTCTTTTTTCTCATCTTCCTACTCTATTAACTCTCTCAATCATTTCTGCCTCGCTTTTTCGTTTTTATTTCTTTGCTGTTATCTTTGATTTTTCCTTTCTCTTTTTCCAGTATCTTCTTTCTTCTCTTATTCAGTGCCAAGTTAGTAAAATCGTTTATCACTATAACTTTATCTCTTCTTTCTCTCCATCTGTTGCTTCGTTCGGGATTGATCTTCTTTCTCTCTGTAATTTCTTCCTTCTCTCCTTCTTTCCTCTTTCCCTCTGTTTTCATTCCTTTCCCATCACGATTCCTCTAGGTCTCCATCACCCCCGCCATGCAGCACTGAACAGTTCCCATCAAGCCTTGCACAGGGTCTCTAAGCGATGAGGATACTGAGATACTCAAATGAAAATACCACAGGCAACCAACAGCTCCCAAACTTCAGAAACTGTGAGGCAGAGCATGTTCTTCCACCTCCATGACAACTGCCAAGTTCTTGCTTTGTCCTGTGGGCAGGAACACACTGACAACACATCACAGCAAGAACCTTGGTACCCAGGGGCACTAGTCCCTGCAGAAAAATGCTCTTTCATCACCATAAGCCACATTTCAATCAGCCAAATACACAAAGGGAAGACCACGGCATTTTGGATGAGATCATCCCAGCATTACTCAACACATCAGCTCTGAGAAAGACACGGGAGAGTCCCTCTCCCATCTGACCTTCAGCCACCAACTCACATGACTACAGGAAGCAGCAGGAATGGAACGAGAGCAGGTAGTGGTGCCTTTGCTGGTCCACATGTACAGGCATGGCAATATTCCATTGACCCAACAGGAAGATATCACAACAGAATAGAAACACGAGTATATCTCTCTATCAAATTCACTCTCTTCAGGTATCATTGACTTACCTGTAGCATTCCTGGCTGCTTCGTCAGATGCATCACGGATCTCCAGACGCCCAAACTTCTGACATCTGACAAAATTCTGACCTATGCATCTCAGCCCGTATCACCAACAAATGTTCAACAAGACAGAAAGGAAACCCAAAAGGGTTTTGCTAAGACTGAAGAACAAACCAAAGGTTCCCAGGTGATGATGAGATTTAAATGCATGGTTTCCCAGGAACTTAAGTGCAGAGAGCACTCCTGGTCCTGCCTAGCGAGACCATGAGCAAAAATCTACCCAAGGAGAGAATCACAGAAGATTGACATAGTCATCAAAATACATAAAGGCTTCTGTTTGAGCAACAAGTTCCATTAACTTATTCCTATATTTAACCTACGTCAATAGTCGAAGTAGTATAAACTTTTAATCATTACTTATCACTAAATCCAATACATATTCTACGTCTGACACTTCTTGCACAACCTGTTGATTCATCCGAACTGGGCTTCAAACCAGCCATAGAAAGGGATAATGCATAACTGAACGGTATTCCAGGCTTGGCATAACTGAGCAGTATTGTTATAACTACCCTAAAGTTTACTTTCTCAACACAACTTAGCACTCTTAATATGATACTCTACTTCTCACAATCCACTGGCAGTAATAGCTAAGTTTTACATCAAGATATTAATTGTACCTCCTTATTTTCCTTCATACAAACCCCTCCTAAGGATCAGCATGGAACAGCAACTTTAATGACTTTGGAAGTTACTATAGATGCCCATGCACTACACAGTGACTAAAGGCTGAATAGCTACCCGCTTATAACACACTTGCATGCTGCATTAATCGTTTTGTATATTCTTCTATCATTATTCATGCTATTATTTCTCTCTTCCTTTGCTGCTCTGTTAAACAGTCTTTATCCCAATCCATCAGTTATATATTTTCTTTCCCATTCTCCTCCACATTCCAGCACGCAACAACCAGGGGAGGATTGAGAAAAAGTGGTCTTGTGGTAGTTAATTACTGGCTGGAGCAAAACCATGACAGGGACAGCACAGGAAATCAGATCTGAAGATTAGCAAACATTCCCCAGTTCTTCCCTGATGACACAGACCATGTTCCACCCAGTGGATCTTCATCTCCATCATGCAAGATGCTTCTCCCGTGGAAGTCACCCTCCCTGTGATGCTCTGACCAATACCACTTAAAATAGGCACAGCAGCCCAGCTCTGATTTTCTCTGGGATGAATTCCAGAGACCCTGACCAATGCCATGAGCAGCACTACTGCCACAACACCCACACACTGCTCCACAGTGGGAATATTCTAAATATCACTCTGACCATGACCCAGGTCTTCACACATCCTCTCCTTCACTAATCAGCAGCCTAAAGAACACCAGGATGAATGTGAAACCAAATGGTATTTGGAAGACTCTTCCCAGCTGACTGACATTCAACCTCAATACTTCTTACCTTTTCAGTCGTTTCAGGTGGAAACATTAGACTGGTATATTATGTTTATAGTTCTTACAGATTCTCTGGTTTGAGCTGTGACAGCTCCAGTCCCACTCCACATGAATTGCATTCATGGAGATTACCATTGTAAATGAAGATGCACGGAAGCACTGAAGGTATCAGCTGGGTGAGGGAATTCATCCCAGAGTAAATCAGAGCTGGGCTGCTGTGCAGGCTTCGGCCTGTACACACACGTCAGAATGAATCATGTGTATCAGGACACGGTTTCTCTACCAAGGCCAACTATGAGAATTCATAAGCAGGAAAGTAAAGAACACAAAGATTACACCCACCTCTTCACGTGCTCTTACAAATCCTGTCTGGAGAGGAGGAAAGAGCAATCATAATATCATCAATGGCTGCGGAAGCTGCTCCCAGGATGCCCACCACTACACAACAACCGCAGACTCAAGTGCTACCCTCCCAACACAAGAGTGGAAAGGTCCATCGGGCAGCATTGCACACTCTTCACATCACCCACTCTCACCCATACATCCCCAACACCAAGCAGACAGCAGCACAAGGAACTGTCCCTGGGGATGGAGATTCATAAACTCAAAGGACACAATGACTCAAGATCCAGAAGGCCTACAATGCCAGACGCTTCAAAGCCTGGAAAAGATTCCTGGGCACAGTCATTCATTCTCATACTGCTTCATGCTTTCCTCCATTTCCCACTCCAGCATGTACGTTTTCAGCACAAGATCATCTCCCAGTCTTGTGTTATCACATGGACCACTGATTTCCAGCTCCCACAGACAACTCTTCCCACTAATCATGATTACCCTTCACTTCAGGATATGGCCCTGATCAGTGTCAATGCCACATTCTCTTCACACTCTTCTCTGTTTTCAGGACTCTCCAATTGAAACACTGAGTGCTTGGAAGCAATACTGTTGGTAAAGCTGATGTCAGAACAACTCTAAAAGCAACAGGAATTGAATCTATGATGTAAAAGTATAATCCAAATGGTGGTGATAACTGACACCCACAACACCAAACCTTAGATCCAGAAAGGAAAGGCTGCTACCTAAGGCAAGACCTTTCCTTTTTTAACCCCACCTAACATCAGCACCCGGTGATTTGGAGAATGACCCAGAGGACAAGGCCTCATTCACACCTTGAAGCCCCCACCAAGCCCCCACCACCTGCAGGCCCTGTGAGTTTAGCCCAGTTCCCACCAGCGCCTGCCCAGACCACGGGACACAAGGGGACAGGGGTGTCAAGGGCTGGGTGTACACTCAGCACCTTTATTTCCCACTCTCTCAAATAACACCAGGGGGGCTCTGGCAATGACTAGGATAATAAAACCCCATTCACTGCCTGAAACATATGCCAAGACCCTACTGCCTGCAGAGCCATCCTGGCTTAGGCCTGCTCTTCTCATGCTCTGCTGAAGAAGTTATCTGGGGGAAATGGAAGATCACTGTGTAGGAAAGGGCTGGACATCAGTTTCCAAGTGGTGAGCAATTGCACTCTGCATTATGTGCCTTGTATATCATTTTATCACCATTATTATTGTGGTTATTTTTCTCTCCCTTTACTGTCCGGTTAAACTGTCTTTATCCCAAACCAGGACTCACACATTTTTGGTTTCTGATTGCCTTCCCAATCCTACAACAAAGGTAAAGGAGAGAGCAGGCACCCTATGGTACTTAGTAACCAGCTCACATTAAACCACAACAGATAGTCCATTGGAAATATCTCCACACGAGTGAACATTCTCCAGTTCTTCCCCAAATACAGAGACCATCTTCTACCCACTTCCATCAAGAAAAACTCTTTCCCAATGGAAGTCATCCTCCCTGCCATAAAGGAACAGGCCCTATTCCATGCCACTAGGAGAAGCACTGACACAACATTCACACAATGCTCCACCGTTAAAAAACACACCAACTCTAAAAATCAATCTGAGCATGACACAGATCTTCACATATCCTCGCCTTCCTTTACAATTGGCAAAAGGACATCTAGACAGATGAAAAGGCACACGGTATCTGCCAAGCTTTGATCCCAGTCTACACAGATCTTATTCTTGGACAGAAGCACAGCAAATGCTGAAGTGCAAGCAGAGACATGGTGTCAGCTGGGTTGGAGGATTTGTACCATAGGAAAACAGAGCTGGCATCCTCTGAAGGGTTTGAAATGTACGTCCCAGACACAGGAATCAGCCCTCTGTGATTGCAGGACACATCTCTACTGAGGCAAACTGTGCCAGTGCAAACTTGAATGAAGATGAGCTCACAATGATTACACCCACCTCTTTTTTGACTTTATAAATCCTCCCTCTGGAAAATCAACAGTCAGTGCATCTGGACAATACTACACAGGCCCATCACTACACAATGACTGTAGACTGAATTGTGACTCTCCACAACCATTTTTCCCAGCACAAGAGGGATACAATCCAGTGTTCCACACACTACGTGGCAACCCCTCGCACCAACACATCTGCCTGCATCAAGCAGGCAGCAGCACAAGGGTCTGGAGATTCATAACATCCATAAAACAACAGTTTATTTTGTACCCATGAAAGCAACACCAAGGGTACTTGGGTAATGACCTACATGCCAAGTTCCCAACATCAATACCTTGGAGATCATACAACAAGTTAGAGGCAAAGGCGAGTTCACACCTTGAAGCTACAACCAGCACCCCACAACCCACAGGTCCTGCCAGCTCACAGCGGCTCCCACCAGTGCCAGTCTAGACTGTGGGACGCAACAGAACAGGAGCATCAGGGGCCAGAAGTGTGCCCCACACCTTTATTCCACACCCTCCTAAGAAACGCTCGGGGGGGGTCTGGCAATGACTACGAGAGCAAGATTACCAGAAGATGTAGCAAGATCACAACGTCTGCAGGACCATCCTAGCTCCCACCAGCACCCACCCAGACCGAGAGACACAAGTGACACAAGGGCCAGAACGGGACAGGGCCAGAAGGGAAGTGGGATGTCGGGGACCCGGTGGAGAGGCCAGAGAGGGAGCAGCACTGACCGTGTCCAGCAGAGCGGGCGGCTCCGGCTGCGTCTCCTTGGCCGCGGGGCCGGGCGCCGGGGGGCAGTTGGGGCTGAACACCATCAGGTCGCTCTTGCCCGCGCCCTCCGCCACGCACAGGCTCCGGCTCTGCCGCTGCGAGTACGACCAGCTCCCCACTTGGCTGGCGCACACCAGCGTCGCCGGCCCGCGCCCCGACAGCGCGCCCGCCCGCGGCACCCACCGCCACGCCCCGCACAGCACCACCGCCACCACCAACAGCCCCGACACCAAGCAGATGGCCGCCACCAGCCACGCGTTCAGCCTCCACGACGACAAGCCCGACGCCGCCGACACGCCCTCCAAGCCCGACGCCGACACCCGCACCCCCGACGACCCCGACAAGCCCGACGCCGCCGCCTCGCCGCCCTCCCCCAGCGACACGCTCAGCGTGGCCGTGGCCGAGCGCGCCGGCTCCCCGTGGTCCCGCACCACGATCACCAGCCTCTGCCGCGGGCCGTCCGCCTCCTCCAGCGCCCGCGCCGTGCTCACCTCGCCGCTGTACAGCCCCACGCGGAACGGGCCCTTCCCCCGCGGCTCCCGCACCTCGTAGCGCAGCCACGCGTTGTAGCCCGAGTCCGCGTCCACCGCGCGGACCTTGGCCACCACCTGCCCCGCCGGCGCCCCCCACGCCGCCCACGCCCACAGCGACCCCGACGACGCCTCCTCCGACCACGAGCCCCACGAGCCCCACGACTCCCACGGCCCCCCCCGGCCCGCCCCGGACCCGACGCCAGCCACCGGCAGCAGCGCCGGCGCGTTGTCGTTCTCGTCCAACACCCACACCTGCACCGTCGCGTTGCCGCACAGCGACGGCTCCCCCGCGTCCACCGCCCGCACCTCGAACTCCAGCACCTGCACCTCCTCGTAGTCCAGCGGCCGCAGCGCCCACACGCGACCGCTCTCCGCCTCCACCGACACGTAGCTCGACGCCGAACCCGCACCCCCGACGCCGCCCTCCCACAACGAGTACCGAACGCGACCGTTGCCCGCCTCGTCCGGGTCCCAAGCCCGCACCCGAGCCAGCTCCGCGCCCGCCGCGTTGTTCTCCCGCGCCAGCACCGTGTACACGGCCTGCGCGAACGCCGGCGCGTTGTCGTTCACGTCCGACACCGGCACCCGCACCCGCCGCAGCCCGACCAGCGCCGGCGACCCGCCGTCCTCCGCACGCACCTCCACCTCGTACTCCGACACCGCCTCCCGGTCCAGCGCCTCACGCACCACCAGCGAGTACGACCCCGACACCGACGACACCACAGCGAACGGCGACGCCGGCACCACCCAGCACCGCACGCGCCCGTTCGACCCCGAGTCCCGGTCCCACACGCTCAGCAGCGCCACCACCGTCCCCACCGCCGCGTCCTCCGACACCGGCACCGACAGCGACGTCACCCGCACCTCGGGCGCGTTGTCGTTCTCGTCCACCACCTCCAGTTCAACTCTGCAGTGACCAGACAGAGGGGGAGTCCCTTGGTCTGTGGCTTCCACGCGAAAATCAAATGCTCTGACTTCTTCAAAGTCCAGGGGGCCCGTGAGACGCATCTCGCCTGTCTTGGGATCGACAGTAATCACTTCTTTTCCACTCAGGGGAACGAAGCTGGTAGCCCTGTAAGTAACCTCACTGTTACTTCCCTCATCTGGGTCCGTAGCGTTCACCCGCATCACCAATGTTCCCCCCGCTGCGCTCTCCGGCAGCTGCACTTTATACACGGACTGGTTGAACTGGGGAGCATTGTCGTTCGCGTCCAGCACCGAGATCTCCAGCTCCATCGTGCCCGACAGAGCCGGCCGGCCCCCGTCACTCGCCGTCAGCAACAAACGGTGCACGGGAACCGTCTCACGGTCCAGAGGTTTGGTTAACACGAGATCCGGCACAATATTTCGCTCATTCGATTTGTGTAAATCCAGGCTGAAGTGGTCGCTGGGGCTGAGCGTGTACGAGAGCTGCGCGTTCGATCCGATATCCGCGTCCGACGCGCCCTCCAGCGGGAACCGAGAGCCGGGAGGGGAATTCTCCGATAAACTGAGGTTCTTGCGGGCGGCGGGGAAGAGCGGGGCGTTGTCGTTGATGTCGGTGACCTCCAGCTCCACGTGGAAGACGCGCAGCGGCCGCTCGAGCAGCACCTCCAGGCGCAGGGCGCACGGCGCGCTCTTCCCGCACAGCTCCTCCCGGTCCAGCCGCCCGCTCACCACCAGCGCCCCGCTCGCCCCGCTCACCTCCACGCTCGCCCGCCGGCCCTGCGCCACCAGCCGCAGCCGCCGCGCCTCCGCCTCGCCCGCCTCCAGGCCCAGCTCCTGCGCCACACGCCCCACCACCGTCCCCACCTTCGCTTCCTCCGGCACCGAGTAGCGCACCTGCCCGACCACCAGCGCCCACGCCGCCTGCACCACCAGCACCCGCACCGCAGCACCCCGACACCAGCCCATCGCCGCCAACGCCCGACCGGGCCCCGCACGCCTCTCCTCTCCTCTCCTCTCCTCTCCTCACCGCCCCGACCCGCACAGCTCCGACCAGCACAGCTCCGCCCCGCGCCGCCCCCCCGCGCTCCCAGACGGGCTCTGCGCCGCCCCGACCGCCCCCGCCGGGGCTCAGCCTGCAGCGACACCGTGTGCTCAGCCACAGACCCGCAACGACTCTTCCTTCCTTCTCATTTACTCTCTTCTCTCCCTTTCTTCTTGCTATTCTCTTTTTCTTCCATTCTATTCTCCATCCATTCTCTTTTATAAATTCTTCTCCTTCCACTCTCTCCTTTATTCTGTTGTGTCTCTTCTCTTCCCTCTCCTCTTCCTCTTGCTCTGCTCTCCCCGACTCTTCTCTCCCCTGTTCCTCCCCATTCCAGCCTTCTCTCTTCTTTGTCTTCGCTTTATCGTTTGACAGTCGCCTCTGGAGCCGCGGAGGAAAAGATCAATGACAGAGCCATCAGTGATAATTACCGGGTGTCATTGCTAATTACACGGCGGGTGTCTCTAACTTTAGGTGAAGCTGTTAGGAACCATCTCCGTTCGCCGGACAGAGGTAATCTCCTTTATCATTTATTATGCCCCAGTAACCTCCTTTATAGCTCCTTTCATCTCCCGAGCCTCGCACGCTCCAAGCCACTGGCCCCCGCGCTCCTTCCCCACCCATACATTCCTTTCTTTCCTTCTTGCTTTCCTTTTCCCTTTCTGTTTCCGACGTTTTCGTTTTCTACTTCCTTCTCTTCCTTCCTTCCTTTCCTCATTCTCTCTTCCGCTTTTTCTTTTCTCCTCCTTCTCCTGTTCCTTCTCCCTCTGCCCTTCCCTAGTCTTGACTCCACCTTCCCCTTTCCCTTCCAGCCTTCTCTCTCCTTTATCCTCGCTGGCAGCTCCCCAGTCGTTTCGGGCGCCGTGGTAGAGACCATCAAAGTCTAGGTGATAATTACAGAGCAGCAACGCTAATTACCGGTGTGCTGATCAATGAGGTGCCTGTTAAGGACCAAGTTCGTTCTGGGTCTGTAGAAAACCCCTTTGAACCCTTGTATTTTCTTTCATCCTTTCTTCCTTCCTCTTCTTTCGCATCTTCCTACTGTATTTACTCTCTTAATAATTTCTGCCTCGCTTTTTCGTTTTTATTTCTTTGCTGTTATCTTTGATTTTCCTTTTCTCTTTTTCCGGTACCTTCTTTCCTCTCTCTTTACGTGCCACGGTGGGAAAATCATTTATCCTTCTAAATTTCTCTCTTTGTTCTCCCCATCTCTTGCTTCGTTCAGGTTTGATTGTCTTTCTATAATTCCTTCCTTCTCTCCTTCTCTCTTTCCCTCTGTTTTCACTCCTTTCCCATCACGGTTTCTCTAGGATTCCATCACACCTGCCATGCAGCACTGAACAGTTCCTATCAAGCCTTGCACAGGGTTCCTGAGCGACAAGGATACCGAGATCCTCAAATCCATTCAGTGTATAAAGAGAAGGTAATAACGGTGGGCATCTCCTATACCAGCTCTTTCTTTCTCTTCCTTCATTCTTTGCTTCTTCCTTGCCTCCTATTTTCCTTGCATTCCATGCTTTTTTTTGTTTGGTTCTTTTTTCACCTTCACCCTTCTTTTCTGACTCTTTTTCTTTCACGCTCCACCTGTGAGACTTTTATTATGATTCCCTTCTGCTTCCACACTTGTTTCTTCTTTTCACACTTGTTTCTTCTTTTCACACTTGTTTCTTCTTCTTTTCTTCAGAACCCACCACCCACACAAACACAAGACCACACTCCAGCCTCATTGAAGTTTTAGAAAACAGACTCCAAAAAGTTCAGGCAACACATGGGGGATCTTACAGTCTGGAAATCGCACCTGTCACAGCTCAACACATTAATCCTTCAACAAGGATAAAAAGCGGGGGGCACCCCTACCTCCCACACTTCTGAAACCTTGAGGCAGAGCACATTCCTTCATCATGAATGCCAAATGTCAATCATCACAGACAGAACTTTGGTACCCACGGGCACTAGTCCCCATACTTCACTCAGCCAAACAAAAGACACAAAGGGAAGACCACGGTGTTTTCAATCAGATCATCCCAGTGATGCTCAACACATCCACTCTGAGAAATACACTGGAGTCCCTCTCCCGTCTGTCCTTCTGCCACCACCTCACACAGTTACTGGAATGAGAGAAGCCAGTGGTAGCTTTGCTGGTCTACACCTAGACATAGACATATGACAAGCAAGGCAACATTCCATTGACCCAACATGAAGATACCACAACAAAACAGGAACAAGAGTATACCTGTCGCTCAAATTCACCCTCTTTACGTATCATTGACTTACCTGTAGTAGCCCTGGTTCCTTCTTCAGAAAACGGAATGGGTTCAAGACAGCAGAATTTAATCCAGGAGATATTTCCCCTTACCATTAACAATGATTTCTCATTCAACTGGGCAGAAAGAAATTACCCTCATCATCCAAAAACTTTGAAATCACTGAAGAGTAGTCCGTGCTCCCTTAAGCAAGCTTGCTTGCTTGCTTGCTTCCTTTTTTCCTTCCTTCCTTCCTTCCATTCCATTCCATGCCTTTTTGGTTCATTTATCTTTCTTTCGGTGTTGTTTTTTTTTTTCACCTTCACCCTTCTTTTCTGACTCTTTTTCTTTCATGCTCCACCCTGCTAGACTTTTCTTATGATTCACTTCTGCTTACACACTTGTTTCTTCTTTTCATTTCCACCTCCACTGCTCTATTTCACGTGTCTGCAACATGTTTGACGTGAAGCACAGTCAAGCCCTTCAGCAAGAGCTTTCATTCCTCTTCCCTACTGCCTTCCGTTTCTCCGCATGGGGAACAACATTCCTGCTCTCCTCAGCCTACTCGACACAAACTTGCTGCCACAACACTTCTTCCCAGGCCTCTCAAGGACACAGAAAGTATCAGAGCAAGCCCAGCAGATGGCAAAGAACAGCACTGCTACATCACAACAGAACCCACTACCCACACAAACACAAGACCATACACCAGCCTCATGGACATTTAATAAAACAGACTCCAAAATGTCCAGACAACACACGGGGGATCTTTCAGTTGGGAAGTCGCACCAATCGCAGCTCAACAAATCAATCCTTCAGCAAGGATGAAAAAGCACAGGGCACCTACAGCTCCCGCACTTCAGAAACTGTGAGGAAGACCATGTTCCTTCCTTTTGCACAGTAAGTGTCAAACTCTTGCTTCATTCTGTAGGCAGGCACACACTGACATCGCGGACAGAACCTTAGTACCCAGGGCCATTAGTCCCCACACAATAATGCTCTTTCATCACCATGAGCCACACTTCCCTCAGCCAAACAAAAGACACAAAGGAAAGGACCTGGCATTTTTTATGAGATCATCCCAGCCATGCTAAACACACTCACTCCGAGAAGGACATTGGAGTCCCTCTCCCTCACGTGATTCCTGGAAGCAGCAGGAAAAGGAGAGCAGCCAGCGGTGGCTTCACTGGTCCACATCTTCAAGCATGACAAGCAAGGCAACATTCCATTGACACAACATGAAGATATCACAATGACAACAAGAATACATCTGAATCAGATTCATCCTCTTTAGGCATCACTGACTTACCTGCAGCATCACCAATTTCTTCTTCAGAAAAGGAAGCAGTTTCAGAAAGAAGAACTTGTTCAAAGAGACATTTTCCCTTAATGTTATCAGTGATTTCTGGTGAAACCAGACAGAAAAAAAATAGCTCTCTTTCTTGAAAAGCTTTAAAAACACTGAACACCTGGAGGAATGTAATGACACAGTCTCTTTCAGACTCTTCCCTGAATTTCACCCTCTATGCCTTTTCAGCAATCCCAAACATCACAAAGAAGCATGGTAGAGATCTTACAGAGTCTGTTCATAAACCTGTGACAGCTCTGATTTCAGTCCACGTGGACTGTATTTCACAAAAGAACCACAGCAAATGATGAAGTGTGACGGCACTCACAATGTCAATTGAGTAGGAGAATTTGTACTACAGAAAACCCTGAGCAAGGCTGCTCTGAAGCATCTGGACTGATTGAGCACATATGAGAGTTAAGCATGACAAAGAGAATCATAGACTTTCCAGGTTGGAAAAGACCTCTTGGATCATTGAGTCCAAGCATTCCTATCACCCCCTATATCATGTCCCTGAACATCTATTCACACCATGTCTAGTGAAGCTAGTGGTGCAAGCGCACAAGGAAGAGACATCAAGCACAAGCAGATTAAGCCCAACTCATCATCACACCCACTTACAAACCCCACCTGAGGAGGTGGAAGGAACCATCACAGCACCTTCAATGGCTCTGGAAATTACTACAGATGCCCACCAACTACATAACACCTGAAGGCTGAAACACTACCCTCTTACAACACCCATGCACTGTGCATTAGTCACTCTGTGTATATATTATTTAATCATTATTATGGTCATTTTTCTCTTACTTTCTTGTTCTGCTAAACTGTCTTCATCCCAGCCCATGAGTTTTACAGTCACCTTTCCCATTCTCCTCTACATACCAGTAGACAAGGGGAATGGGGTAGGAGTGAGTGAGTGGCCTTGTGGTACTCAGTTGTTGGCCAGGAGCAAAACTGTGACAGACACACGATGCGCAATGAGACCTAAAGCTTAGTGGACATTCTCCATTTCTTCCCCAATGACACAGACCATGCTCCACTCAGTATCTTCATTTCCATCAGACAAGACTTTTCTCCCCTGGAAGTCACCCACCCCGTGACATATGAACAGACCCTGACCAATGTCATGAGCACCATCACTGCCACAACCCCCACACACTGCTCCACAGAAGAATATTCCCTAAATTTAAACACCACTCTGACCATGACCCAGGTCTTCACACAATCTCTCTTTTCCTCATGATCAGCACAAAGAACATCTGGATGGATATGAAGCCGCATGGTGTCTGCCAGACACTTCCTACATGCCTAAACTTTCAGTCATTTCAGGTGAAAGCTCTACAAAGCTGCACATTATATTTATAGTCATTACAGATTCTGTGATTGGAGCTGTGAAAGCCTTGATCTAAGTTCACACGAATTTCATTCTTGGAGATTATGGCAGCAAATGCTGACACACAGAAGAACACAAGATATCAGCCGGGCGAGATAAATCGCATCATAGGAAAATCAGAGCTGGGCTGCTGTGCAGGGTTTGGCCTGTACATGCACACATCAGTACAAACCATGTGTAATAGGACTACATCTCTACTGAGGCCGATTGTGAGAGTTTACAAATACGGGAAGTCAAGAATGGAATAAATACAACCACCTTCTCATGTGCTCTTACAAACCCTGCTGGGGGAGGAGGAAAGAACAATCATAGTAACATCAATGGCTGTGGAAGACCCTCCTGATGCCAAACACTACACAACGAACACACATTCAAGTACTGCCCTCACATAATTCCTCTCCCAACATAAGGGCCAAAAAGCCTATCAGGCAGTGTTCCACATCCTGCATGGCACCTCTTCCCAGCAACACATCCCCGATGCCAGGCAGGCAGCAGCACAAGGCCTGTCCTGTTCCTGGCCCTGTCCTCAAAGGGCATTGTGGGACACCACACAATGTCTCAAGATCAGAAGGCCTACAAAGCCTAACACTCCATTCTTACCATGCCTGATGCCTTCCTCCATTCCCCACTCTAGGATGTATGTTTTCAGGACAAGATGATCACCTCCCACTCTTGCTACATATTAGCAGGCAAGGGGAAGGGAAAGAGTGAGCAAGTGGCCTTGTAGTACGAACAGTTGTTGTCTAGGAGCAAAACTGTGACAGACACACCATGGGAAAGGATATCTAAAGCTTATTCGACATTCTCCATTTCTTCCCCAATGACACAGACAAGCACCTTCATTTCCATTAGGCAAGACAATTCTCCTCTGGAAGTCACCTACCATGTGACGCATGAACAGGCATTGACCAATGCCACAAAGAGCATCACTGCCACAATCCCCACATACTGTTCCACAACAGGAACATTCCCTAAATCTAAATACCACTGTGACCCAGGTCTTCACACAATCTCTATTTTCCTCATGATCAGCATCAAGAATATCTAGATGGATGCAGAGCCACATGGTGTTAGGCAGACTCTTCCTACATGCCTAACCTTTCGGTCATTTCAGGTGGAAACTCTATAGACCAGCACATTATATTTACAGTTCTTACAGATTCTCTGATAGGAGCTGTGACAACCCTGGTCCCACTCCATGTCAATTTCATTCTTGGAGCACACTGCAGTAAATGCTGATGCACAGAAGCCCTCAACACATGGTGTCAGCTGGGTTGGATAATTTGTACCATCAGAAACCAGAGCTGGGATGCTCTGAAGGGTTTGGCATGTATGTCCCACACATGGGAATCAACCCTCTGTGATTGCAGGTTGTATCACTGCACACTCGAGTGAAGTTGAGCGCACAATGATTACACCAACCTCTTTTTGACTCCCTTTGGAAAATCAACAGTCAGTGCAACATCAACAGATCTGGACAATACTACACATGCCCACCTATACACAATGACCGCATACTGAATTGCGGTCCTCACACAACCCTTTTCTGAGCACAACCTGTCTCACCCACACATCACCTGCATCAAGCAGGAAGCAGCACAAGCGGATAGAGATTCATAACATCCATAAAGAAACATGTTATTTTGCACCCCTGAAAGCAAAACCTAGAGGGCTTGGGTAACATCCATTCACCCTCAGGAGCATCAACCAAGACCCCACTGCCTGCAGCATCAAACAAACTCCCACCAGCATCAGCCCAGACCTTGGGAAACAATGGCCAGAAGGGAAGTGGGATGTCGGGGACCCGGTGCAGGGGCCAAAGAGGGAGCAGCACTGACCGTGTCCAGCAGAGCGGGCGGCTCCGGCTGCGTCTCCTTGGCCGCGGGGCCGGGCGCCGGGGGGCAGTTGGGGCTGAACACCATCAGGTCGCTCTTGCCCGCGCCCTCCGCCACGCACAGGCTCCGGCTCTGCCGCTGCGAGTACGACCAGCTCCCCACTTGGCTGGCGCACACCAGCGTCGCCGGCCCGCGCCCCGACAGCGCGCCCGCCCGCGGCACCCACTGCCACGCCCCGCACAGCACCACCGCCACCACCAACAGCCCCGACACCAAGCAGATGGCCGCCACCAGCCACGCGTTCAGCCTCCACGACGACAAGCCCGACGCCGCCGACACGCCCTCCACGCCCGACGCCGACACCCGCACCCCCGACGACCCCGACAAGCCCGACGCCGCCGCCTCGCCGCCCTCCCCCAGCGACACGCTCAGCGTGGCCGTGGCCGAGCGCGCCGGCTCCCCGTGGTCCCGCACCACGATCACCAGCCTCTGCCGCGGGCCGTCCGCCTCCTCCAGCGCCCGCGCCGTGCTCACCTCGCCGCTGTACAGCCCCACGCGGAACGGGCCCTTCCCCCGCGGCTCCCGCACCTCGTAGCGCAGCCACGCGTTGTAGCCCGAGTCCGCGTCCACCGCGCGGACCTTGGCCACCACCTGCCCCGCCGGCGCCCCCCACGCCGCCCACGCCCACAGCGACCCCGACGACGCCTCCTCCGACCACGAGCCCCACGACTCCCACGGCCCCCCCCGGCCCGCCCCGGACCCGACGCCAGCCACCGGCAGCAGCGCCGGCGCGTTGTCGTTCTCGTCCAACACCCACACCTGCACCGTCGCGTTGCCGCACAGCGACGGCTCCCCCGCGTCCACCGCCCGCACCTCGAACTCCAGCACCTGCACCTCCTCGTAGTCCAGCGGCCGCAGCGCCCACACGCGACCGCTCTCCGCCTCCACCGACACGTAGCTCGACGCCGAACCCGCACCCCCGACCGCACCCCTGACGCCGCCCTCCCACAACGAGTACCGAACGCGACCGTTGCCCGCCTCGTCCGGGTCCCAAGCCCGCACCCGAGCCAGCTCCGCGCCCGCCGCGTTGTTCTCCCGCGCCAGCACCGTGTACACGGCCTGCGCGAACGCCGGCGCGTTGTCGTTCACGTCCGACACCGGCACCCGCACCCGCCGCAGCCCGACCAGCGCCGGCGACCCGCCGTCCTCCGCACGCACCTCCACCTCGTACTCCGACACCGCCTCCCGGTCCAGCGCCTCACGCACCACCAGCGAGTACGACCCCGACACCGACGACACCACAGCGAACGGCGACGCCGGCACCACCCAGCACCGCACGCGCCCGTTCGACCCCGAGTCCCGGTCCCACACGCTCAGCAGCGCCACCACCGTCCCCACCGCCGCGTCCTCCGACACCGGCACCGACAGCGACGTCACCCGCACCTCGGGCGCGTTGTCGTTCTCGTCCACCACCTCCAGCACCACCTTGCAGTGGCCTGAGAGAGGAGGATTGCCCTCATCTACCGCATCCACTTGCAAGCGATAGAGACCAACGTCCTCAAAGTCCAAGTCACCCCTCAGGCGGATGTCGCCGCTTTGAGAATCGATCCAGAAAACTTTTCTTCCATCCTTTGGGAACAATTGCTGCAGAGAATAAGAGACATTTCCATTTGTCCCCTCATCCAAATCTGTGGCGTTTACTCTGATCACTAAAGTACCACGTTCTGCATTCTCCGGTAGCTGCACCTTATACACGGACTGGTTGAACTGGGGAGCGTTGTCGTTCGCGTCCAGCACCGAGATTTCCAGCTCCATCGTGCCCGACAGAGCCGGCCGGCCCCCGTCACTCGCCGTCAGTAGCAATCGGTGCACGGGAACCGTCTCACGGTCTAGCGGTTTTTTGAGCACTAGGAATAAAGACTCACTGTCCTCCTCATTTTTCCGGAGATCCAGAGAGAAGTGGTCGCTGGGGCTGAGCGTGTACGAGAGCTGCGCGTTCGATCCGATATCCGCGTCCGACGCGCCCTCCAGCGGGAACCGAGAGCCCGGCAGCGACAGCTCCGCGATGCTGAGGTTCTTGCGGGCGGCGGGGAAGAGCGGGGCGTTGTCGTTGATGTCGGTGACCTCCAGCTCCACGTGGAAGACGCGCAGCGGCCGCTCGAGCAGCACCTCCAGGCGCAGGGCGCACGGCGCGCTCTTCCCGCACAGCTCCTCCCGGTCCAGCCGCCCGCTCACCACCAGCGCCCCGCTCGCCCCGCTCACCTCCACGCTCGCCCGCCGGCCCTGCGCCACCAGCCGCAGCCGCCGCGCCTCCGCCTCGCCCGCCTCCAGGCCCAGCTCCTGCGCCACACGCCCCACCACCGTCCCCACCTTCGCTTCCTCCGGCACCGAGTAGCGCACCTGCCCGACCACCAGCGCCCACGCCGCCTGCACCACCAGCACCCGCACCGCAGCACCCCGACACCAGCCCATCGCCGCCAACGCCCGACCGGGACCCGCACGCCTCTCCTCTCCTCTCCTCTCCTCACCGCCCCGACCCGCACAGCTCCGACCCGCACAGCTCCGCCCCGACCGCCCCCCCGCGCTCCCAGCCGGGCTCTGCGCCGCCCCGACCGCCCCCGCCGGGGCTCAGCCTGCAGCGACACCGTGTGCTCAGCCACAGACCCGCAACGACCGACCGACTGCACTGCGCTCTCTTCTTGTATTCCTTCTTCCTCTTTCTTCCTTTCATTTAGTCTCGTTTCTCTCTCTCTATTCTCCTTTTCTTCCATTCGCTTTTATATATTCTCTTTCAACTCTCTCCTTCCTTCTGTTCCGTCTCTCCTCTTCCTTCTTCTGCTCCTTCTCGCTCTGCCCTTCCCAACTCTTCTCTCCCCTATCTCTCACCATTCCAGCCTTCTCTCTTCTTTATCTCCAATTTATCACTCTGCAGTCGCCTCCCGCACCGCGGTGAAGATCAAAGACAGAGCCCATCGGCGATAATTACCGGGCGTCATCGCTAATTTCGTGGCGGGGGTCTCCTTTCGCCGGACAGAGGTAATTCTCCTTTAGCGTTTATTACGTCCCAGTTTATTACGTCCTTTATCGTTCCTGTCATCTCCCGAGCCTCCCACGCTCCACGCCACCAGCCCCGCGCTCCTTTCCCATCCTTTCATTCCTTTCTTTCCTTCTTGCTTTCCTTTTCCCTTTCTGTTTCCCACGTTTTCGTTTTCTACTTCCTTCTCTTCCTTCCTCTCCGCATTCTCTCTTCCGCTTTTTCTTTTCTCCTCCTTCTCCTCTTCCTTCTCCCCCTGCTGTTCCCCAGTCTTGACTACACCTTCTCCTTTCCCTTCCAGTCTTCTCTCTCCTTTACCCTCGCTGGCAGCTCCCCAGTCGTCTCCGGCGCCGAGACAGAGACCACCAAAGTCTAGGTGGTAATTACAGAGCAGGAGGACGCTGTTAATGACCAAATTCATTCTGCGCTGTAGAAAACCCCTTTGAACCCTTATACTTTCTTTCATCCTTTCTTCCTCTTCTTTCCCATCTTCCTACTGTATTTACTCTCTTAATCATTTCTGCCTCGCTTTTTCGTTTTTATTTCTTTGGTGTCATCTCTGATTTTTACTTTCTCTTTTCCCGCTACCTTCTTTCTTCTCTCTTTCGGTGCCATGGTGGGAAAATCGTTTATCCTTCTCAATGTCTCCCTTCCTTCTATCTTCCCATCTCTTGCTTCGTTCGGGTTTGATCTTCTTTCTCTCTATTATTCCTTTCTTTTCTCCAGTTCCCATCAAGCCTTGCACAGGGTTTCTGAGCGACCAGGATGCCGAGATCCTCAAGTCCATTCAGTCTATAAAGAGAACGTAATAACGGTGGACATCTCCTCTACCAGCTTGCTTGCTTGCTTCCTTCCTTCCTTCCTTCCTTCCATTCCATGCCTTTTTGGTTCATTTATCTTTCTTTTGGGGTTTTTTTTCACCTTCAACCTTATTTTCTGACTCTTTTTCTTTCATGCTCCACCCTGCAAGACTTTTCTTATGATTCACTTCTGCTTACACACTTGTTTCTTCTTTTCCTTTCTTCCTCCACCGCTCTATTTTACGTGTCTACAACATGTTTGACGTGAAGCACAGTCAAGCCCTTCAGCAAGAGCTTTCACTCCTCTTCCCTACTGCCTTCCATTTCTCCGCATGGGGAACAACATTCCTGCTCTCCTCAGTCTAGGCCACACAAACTGCTGCCGCAACACTCCTTCCCAGCCCTCTCAAGGACACAGAAAGTATCAGAGCAAGGCAGCAGATGGCAAAGAACGGCTCTGCTACATCACAACAGAACCCACCACCCACACAAACACAAGACCAAGCTCCAGCCTCAGGGACGTTTAATAATACAGACTCCAAAAAATCCAGATAACACATGGGGGATTGTTCAGTTGGGAAATTGCACCTATCACAGCTCAACACATCAACACTTCAACAAGGATAAAAAGCCACACACAGCTCCCACACTTCAGAAACCTTGAGGCAGAACTTTTCTTTCCTTCTGAATGCCAAATATCAAGCTCTTGCTTCTTCCTGTGGGCAGGCACACACTGACAACACATCGCACACAGAACCTTGGTACCCAGGGCCATTAGTCCCCACAGAATAATGCTCGCTCATCACCATGAGCCACAATTCCCGCAGCCAAACAAATGACACAAGGGAAAGGCCATAGCATTTTGGATGAGATCATCCCAACCATGCTAAACACATCCTCTCCAAGAAAGACACTGGAAACCTCTCCCATCTGTTCTTCTGCCACCACCTCAAATATTTCCTGGAACCAGCTGGAATGGAATGAGACTAGATAGTGGTGGCTTTGTTGATCCACACCTACATGTATGACAAGCAAGGCAACATTCCATTGACCCAACATGACGATACCACTACGAAACAGGAACAAGAGTAAATCTGTCGCTCAAATTCATCCTCTTCAGTTACCATTGACTTACCTGTAGGATCCCTGGTTGCTCCTTCAGAAAAGGAAATTCAGGACAACAGAATTTCATCTAAGAGCTATTTCTCCTTAACATTAACAATGCTTTCCAGAGATATCAGGCAGAACGAAAAAACGCCAATAGCCCAGACAACACATGAGGTAATCTTACAATCACACCTGTCACAGCTCAACACATCAATCCTTCAACAAGGATAACAAAACCACAGGCAAACTACAGTTCCGACACTTTGAGGCAGAGCACGTTCTTCCACCTGCATGCCAACTGCTTAGTTCTTGCTTCATTCTGTGGGCAGGAACACACTGACAACACATCGCAGCCAGAACCTTGGTACCCAGGGGCACTAGTCCCTGCAGAAAAATGCTCTTTCATCACCATAAGTCACATTTCAATCAGTCAAATACACAAAGAGAAGACCACGCATTTTGGATGAGATCATCCCACCATTACTCAATACGTCCACTCTAGAAAGACACAGGAGACTCCCTTTCCCATCTATCCTTCTGCCAACACCTCACATGATTCCAGGAATCAGAGGGAATGGAATGAGAGCAGATAGTGGTGGCTTTGCTGGTCCACATCTACAGGCATGACAAGCAAGACAATATTCTATTAACCCAACATGAAGATACCATATCAAAACAGGAACAAGAGCATATACTTCTTTCAAATTCACTCTCTTTAGGTATCATTGACTTACCTGTAGCATTCCTGGTTGCTTCTTCAGAAAATAAAATGGTTTCAGGACAGTAGAATTAAATTCAAGAGATATTTCCCCTTAACATTAACAGTGATTTCTGGTGAAATTGGGCAGAAAGAACTTACTCTCATTCTCAACAGCTTTGAAAACTGTGAACAGTGCACTGTGCTCACTTATGCACTTCTATCACAAGGGAAGCAAGAGGCAGGAGGAAATCTAATGATACTCTCTCAACATCATCCTCTCTCCCAGAGAGGGGAAAAACTCACGATAGCCAGAACCCCAAACCTCTGCAAAGTGATAGCTCCCAAAATTCTTACCTCTGCATCTCATCCAGTATTTCTAACACATTGTCAATGACACAAGGGAAATCCAAAAGGGTGGGAGTCTTTGCTGAGAGCAGATAAGAAAAACAACGAAGCCCAAGACACAGTACAGAAATGCATGATTTATGAGCAACTTGAATACAGAGAGCACTCCTGACCCTGCTTAGTGAGACCAAGAGCAGGAAGATACCCAAGCAGGGGGTCAGAGAAGCCTGGTAACAGTCACAAAATTTGCAAAAGTGTCTGTTGGAGCAATAACATTCCACCTCAAAACCAAGTCATTAAAAGGCATGTGTGGCTGATGGCTTTACAACCAGGAACACCATGAAGAAAAGAGCCCTCTAAGATATGCAGAACTTCTAGAGATTCTGAGAAGACCCTGGGCCAAACAACTCTGTGTTGGGTGTATTCCCAACGTTTTCCTTTGGAATCCTCTATCCCAAACCCTGGGAAATGAGATCCAGAGCTACACAGACATTACCCAGTACTTTACTAATGGTACAGTCCACGTTCTGTACAACATCTCCAGATCCTCAGAAAACACTCTTTGATGCTCATCATCCTCCTCCACATGACACAGACCCTAATCTGTACAGCTTGCAGAATCACTGCCTTAATACCCAGACGTTGCTCAAGAACAGGAACTTCCTCCAACAAGAAAATCCATCCTGTCCACCACGCACAGGCACATTCTTACCTTCCCTCACTACTGAAAAAAACACTATCTAGGAGGATGCAAAGCCATGCAGTCTCTCAGACTCTCCCCTCAAATTCACCCTGAATGTTTTGTGCCTTTTCAGCAACCCCAGCTCCAAACAACAGACACATGCACAGTAAAGATCTTACAGATTCCATCAGTAGAACTGAGTCTGCTCTGATCTCAGTCCATGTGGATTTCATTCCTGGAGACAATCACAATAAATGCTGACGCACAGAATCACTCAAGATATCAGCTTGATGAGAAAATTTGTACCAGAGAAAGTTCAGAGTTGGGCTGCAGTGCAGGGCTTGGCCTACACGCACACACACATCAGCACGTGTTTCACGACAGAACCACAGAAAATTACGAAGTGCAACAACGCTTAGGATAGCAACGGGCTGGGAGAATTTGAACCACAGAATACCCAGAGCTGAGCTGCTCTGAAGGACCATAAGGTTGAAGCACTGCCAGCTAAGAACACCCTTATACTATGTATTAATCACATCGTATATTCTTCTAACATTATTCATGCTATTATTTTTCTCTTCTTTGTTCTTCTGTTAAACTGTCTTTATACCAACACACGAGTGAGACGTTCTTCTTTTCCTTTGTCCTCCACATTCCAGCAGGTGAGGGAAGGGGAGGAGTGAGTGAGAGGCCTTAAGGTACTTAGTTTCTGGCTGGACAGAAACCGTTACAGATGCACCATGAGAAAGGAGATCTGCACATTAGCAGATGTTCTCCAGTCCTTCCCCAAAGACACAGACCATGCTCTACCCAGTATCTTCATTTCCATCAGGCAAGACACCTCTCCTCTGCAAGTCACACCCCATGATGCATGAACAGGCCCTTATCAATACCACAAGGGGCATCACTGCCAAAACTCCCACACACTGCTCCACAGAAGGACTGTTCCCTACATTTAAATACCACATTGACCATGACCCACGTCTTCACACAATCTCTCCTTCCCTCATAATCGGTACAGAGAATACCTGGATGGATAGGAAGCCACATGGTGTCCAGCAGACTCTTCCTATGTGCCTAAACTTTCAGTCATTTCAGGTGGAAACTCTACAGAGCTGCACAATATATTTATAGTTCTCACACATTCTGTGATTGGAGTTGTGATCTCAGTCCACGCGAATTTCATTCTTAGAGACTATCGCAGCAAATGCTGACTCACAGAAGCACACAAGATATCAGCGGGGCGAGATAAATTGCATCATAGGAAAATCAGAGCTGGGCTGTTGTGCAGGGTTTGGCCTGTGCACGCACACATCAGTACAAACCATGTGTAATAGGACTACATCTCTACTGAGGCCAACTGTGAGAGTTCACAAGCAAGGGAAGTCAAGAACAGAAGAATTACAACCACCTTCTCATATTCTCTTACAAACCCTGCTGGGGGAGGAGGAAAGAACAATCATAGCAACATCAATGGCTGTAGAAGATCCTCCTGATGCCCACCACTACACAACAAGCACACATTCAAACACACAATCCCTCTCCCAACATAAGAGTAAGAAGTCCCATCAATCAGTTCTCACCTACACATCTCCAACATCAGGCAGGCAGCAGCACAAGGAACTGTCCCTGGGGATGGAGTTTCATAAACTCAAAGGACATTCCAATTCCACACAATGTCACAAACTCCAGAAGGCCTACAATGCCAGACACTACAAAGCTGGGAAAAGATTCCTGAGCACAATCATTCCATTCTCATCCTGCTTCATGTTTTTCTCTACTCCCCACTCTAGGAGGTATGTTTTCAGGACAAGAGGATCATCTCCCTATATTTAACCTTTGCCTACACTCTAAGTAGTTTAACCTTTTAATCATTACTCATCATTAAATCAAATACGTATTCTAGGTCTTACACTTCCTGTATAACCTGTTGGTTCAGTTGGACTGGGCTTTAGACCAGTCATAGAAAGGCCTATTGCATTATATTATAATAGTCAGGCCTAGGCATAACTGAGCAGCATTGTTATAACTACCCTAAAGAACACTTTCCCAACACCACTTAACACAATACTTATCACAATCCACTGGAAGTAATACCTAAGTTTTACATCAAGTCATGCTACTTTCTTATTTTCCTTAAAACAATCCCCTCCTGAGGATCAGCATGGAAGCATTACAGCAACTTCAGTGACTCTGGAAGCTACTATAGATGCCCATGTACTATAGTATGAGTGCAGGTTGAAGAGTTGCCTTCTTTCAACACACCTGAACTGTGCATTAATCACTTTGTATATTCTTTTATCATTAACCATGCTATTATTTTTCCCTTCCTTTGCTGTTATGCTAAACTGTTGTCTCAACCCATGAGATACATATCTTATATCCCAGATTCCCCAAAATTCCAGCAGGCAACGGGAAGAGAAGAATAAGCAAGTGGCCTTGTGGTAATTAATTCCTGGCTGGAGCAAAACCATGACAGACACACCATGGGAAATGAAATCTAATGTTTAATGGACATTCTCCAGTTCTTCCACATTCCTCCCAGTATCTTTACTTCCACCAGGGAGGAATTTTCTCCTCTGCAAGTCACCCTGGATGAATAGGATGAATAGGATGGATGAATAGGTCCTGATCAATGTCACAAGCAGCATCACTGCCACAACCCCCAGACACTGATCCACAGCAGGAATACGCCCTAAACCTAAATACCACTGGGACCATGACCCAGGTCTCCACACAGCCTCTCCCTCCCTCATCATCAGATTAAAGAACATCAGGATGAATGCAAAGCTAAATGCTTCTTGGAAGACTTTTCCCAGACGACTGACCATCAACCTCAATACTTTGCGTCTATTCAGTCATTTCATGTGGAAACTCTATAGACCTGCACATTGTGTTTACAGTTCTTACAGATTCTCTGGTATGAGCTGTGACAGCTCTAATCCCACTCCACGTGAATTTCATTCTTGGAGCACATTGCACAGAAGCACTCAAGATATCAGCTGGGTGGGAGAATTCATCCCAGAGAAGACTGGAGTTGGGCTGCTCTGCAGGGTTTGGCCTGTACACATGCATCAGAATGAACCGTGTGTATTAGGACACAACATATCTACTGAGGCCGACTATGAAAATTCACAAGCAGGGCAAGCCAAGAACACTAAGATTCCACCCACCTCTTCATGTGCTCTTACAAGTCCTATCGAAGGAGGACCAAAGAACAAGCACAGCAATAGCAATGGCTGTGGAAGCCGCTCTGAGGATTACCACCACTACACAACGACCGCAGACACAAGCACTACCCTCCCACTAACCCTTTCCCAACACAAGAGGAAAAAGTACATCGGAAGGTGTTTCCAACTCTGCGTGTCGCCCGCTCTCACCAACAAATCCCCAACGTCAGGTAGATCTAGAAAACATCCAAAATCAGACACTTGGATGCCTGGAGCAGAAAGAAATAGAAGAAATTGTACCATGAGGAGAGAGAACCCCGAAGTTGGAGTCGGCACCTTGAGTCACATACATCTCTTGTCAAGAAGAATCACAAAGGTGGAGGACCATGTTTTCAACAAGAAACCACATTGGATGCCAGCACAGGTAGTAGTCAGCAAACTAAACAACACTATGGGGACTGACACCAATAGACCCTGCACTGCTTGTAGACAAACAGCAAGTTCAACTGAAAATGCTACCGACCAGGAAGAGTATTTCAAAAACCAACGGTGCTGCACCTTTCAGTAGCAATTCCATTCTATGGGAGAATAACTCACATCCACACCACCAAACCATAGATTCAAAAGAGAAAGGCCTTATTTACCTCACCCAACATCAACACCTGGAACTTCTGACAATAAGTCAGAGGCCAAGGCCCATTCACACGTTGAAGCTACAACCAGGAACCACAACCCACAGGTCTTGCTAGCTCACAGCGGCTCCCACCACTTCCAGCCTAGACTGTGGGACACAACAGGACAGGGGCATCGGGGGCCAGCAGTGTGCCCCACACCTTTATTCCACACCACCTAAGAAACACTCTGGGGGGCTCTGGCAATGACCAGGAAAGAAAAATCACCAAAAGATGTGCCAAGATGACACGGTCTGCAGGACCATCCTAGCTCCCACCAGCGCCCACCCAGACCAAGAGACACAAGTGACACAACGAACACACATTCAAGTGCTGCCCTCACATACTCCCTCTCCCAACATAAGAGCAAAAAAGCCTATCAGGCAGTGTTCCACACCATGCTTGGCACCTCTTCCCAGCAACACATCCCTGATGTCAGGCAGGCAGCAGCACAGGCCTGTCCTCCACATAGTCATGAGTTATCATAGTAATATCAATGATTGTGGAAGCTGCTCTCAAGATGCCCACTACTATACAATGATCGCAGACTCAAATGCTACCCACCCACAACGCCTCTCCCAACACAAGAGCAAAAAGGTCCACCAGAAGGTGCTCCACACTCTGCATTTTGCCCACCCTCACCAACACATGCCCAAAGTCAGGCAGATCCAAAAATCAACCAAAATCAGACACTTGCATGTCTGTACTGTAATGGGTGAAATTGCACCATGAGGAGAGAGAATCCTGAAGCTGGAGTCACGTTCTTGTTGCCAAGAAGAATCACAGAGAAGAAGGACAATGAAGTTTAAACAAAAAACCACATTGCATACCAGCACAGGGAGAAGTCAGCGAACCAAAGAAGGCACTAAACAGCACTATGGGGACTGTCACCAAGATAGCCTGCAACGCTTGGAGCCCTGCAACAAGCTCACCTGAAAATTCTGCAGACCAACAAGAGTATCTCAAAAGCCGATGGGGCTGCACCTCTCACCCCTATCAGCGGTGATTTGATTCATGAGAGAACAACTCACACCCAAAACAACAAATTTTAGATAGCAAAGAGAAAATGTGCTACTTAAGGCAAGACATTTCCTTACTTATCCAACCCAACATCAACACCCAGGGGACTTTAGCAACGACCCAGACCCCAAGTCCAAATGAAGAACAAATCACTCCACCAGCAAAGAGACCCCTCAGACTCAGTCCGGATACCTCGAGCCCAAGACCAAACCACGGGATATAATGGAAAAAAAAGGGTCAGAAGGGAAAAAGGGCATCGGGGACCCGGTGGAGAGGCCAAAGAGGGAGCAGCACTGACCGTGTCCAGCAGAGCGGGCGGCTCCGGCTGCGTCTCCTTGGCCGCGGGGCCGGGCGCCGGGGCGCAGTTGGGGCTGAACACCATCAGGTCGCTCTTGCCCGCGCCCTCCGCCACGCACAGGCTCCGGCTCTGCCGCTGCGAGTACGACCAGCTCCCCACTTGGCTGGCGCACACCAGCGTCGCCGGCCCGCGCCCCGACAGCGCGCCCGCCCGCGGCACCCACCGCCACGCCCCGCACAGCACCACCGCCACCACCAACAGCCCCGACACCAAGCAGATGGCCGCCACCAGCCACGCGTTCAGCCTCCACGACGACAGCGACGACAAGCCCGACGCCGCCGACACGCCCTCCAAGCCCGACGCCGACACCCGCACCCCCGACGACCCCGACAAGCCCGACGCCGCCGCCTCGCCGCCCTCCCCCAGCGACACGCTCAGCGTGGCCGTGGCCGAGCGCGCCGGCTCCCCGTGGTCCCGCACCACGATCACCAGCCTCTGCCGCGGGCCGTCCGCCTCCTCCAGCGCCCGCGCCGTGCTCACCTCGCCGCTGTACAGCCCCACGCGGAACGGGCCCTTCCCCCGCGGCTCCCGCACCTCGTAGCGCAGCCACGCGTTGTAGCCCGAGTCCGCGTCCACCGCGCGGACCTTGGCCACCACCTGCCCCGCCGGCGCCCCCCACGCCGCCCACGCCCACAGCGACCCCGACGACGCCTCCTCCGACCACGAGCCCCACGACTCCCACGGCCCCCCCCGGCCCGCCCCGGACCCGACGCCAGCCACCGGCAGCAGCGCCGGCGCGTTGTCGTTCTCGTCCAACACCCACACCTGCACCGTCGCGTTGCCGCACAGCGACGGCTCCCCCGCGTCCACCGCCCGCACCTCGAACTCCAGCACCTGCACCTCCTCGTAGTCCAGCGGCCGCAGCGCCCACACGCGACCGCTCTCCGCCTCCACCGACACGTAGCTCGACGCCGAACCCGCACCCCCGACCGCACCCCCGACGCCGCCCTCCCACAACGAGTACCGAACGCGACCGTTGCCCGCCTCGTCCGGGTCCCAAGCCCGCACCCGAGCCAGCTCCGCGCCCGCCGCGTTGTTCTCCCGCGCCAGCACCGTGTACACGGCCTGCGCGAACGCCGGCGCGTTGTCGTTCACGTCCGACACCGGCACCCGCACCCGCCGCAGCCCGACCAGCGCCGGCGACCCGCCGTCCTCCGCACGCACCTCCACCTCGTACTCCGACACCGCCTCCCGGTCCAGCGCCTCACGCACCACCAGCGAGTACGACCCCGACACCGACGACACCACAGCGAACGGCGACGCCGGCACCACCCAGCACCGCACGCGCCCGTTCGACCCCGAGTCCCGGTCCCACACGCTCAGCAGCGCCACCACCGTCCCCACCGCCGCGTCCTCCGACACCGGCACCGACAGCGACGTCACCCGCACCTCGGGCGCGTTGTCGTTCTCGTCCACCACCTCCAGCTCTACACTGCAGTGACCAGATAGAGGGGGTGTCCCGCTGTCTCTCGCTTCGATCTCCAGATCAAACGACTGAACCTCCTCGAAATCCAGTTTCCCAGCTGTCCTTATTTCCCCGGAATTTCTGTCAAGGATGAACAGCTCCTTAATTGTAGGAGAAACCGTGTCGCTAAACAAATAAGAAACCTCCCTATTGCTCCCCTCATCGCTGTCTGTCGCTGTTAGGTGGAAAACCAGAGTTCCTGGGGCAGCGCTCTCTGGCAGCTGCACTTTATACACCGACTGGTTGAACTGGGGAGGGTTGTCGTTCGCGTCCAGCACCGAGATCTCCAGCTCCATCGTGCCCGACAGAGCCGGCCGGCCCCCGTCACTCGCCGTCAGCAGTAATCGGTGCACGGGAACCGTCTCACGGTCCAAAGGTTTCTTTAACACTAGGAACAGGGATATTTTGTCGTCTTGTTTCGGCTTAATATCCAGAGAGAAGTGGTCGCTGGGGCTGAGAGTGTACGAGAGCTGCGCGTTCGATCCGATATCCGCATCCGACGCGCCCTCCAGCGGGAACCGAGACCCCGACAGAGACGATTCCGCGATGCTGAGGTTCTTGCGGGCGGCGGGGAAGAGCGGGGCGTTGTCGTTGATGTCGGTGACCTCCAGCTCCACGTGGAAGACGCGCAGCGGCCGCTCGAGCAGCACCTCCAGGCGCAGGGCGCACGGCGCGCTCTTCCCGCACAGCTCCTCCCGGTCCAGCCGCCCGCTCACCACCAGCGCCCCGCTCGCCCCGCTCACCTCCACGCTCGCCCGCCGGCCCTGCGCCACCAGCCGCAGCCGCCGCGCCTCCGCCTCGCCCGCCTCCAGGCCCAGCTCCTGCGCCACACGCCCCACCACCGTCCCCACCTTCGCTTCCTCCGGCACCGAGTAGCGCACCTGCCCGACCACCAGCGCCCACGCCGCCTGCACCACCAGCACCCGCACCGCAGCACCCCGACACCAGCCCATCGCCGCCAACGCCCGACCGGGCCCCGCACGCCTCTCCTCTCCTCTCCTCACCGCCCCGACCCGCACAGCTCCGCCCCGCGCCGCCCCCCCGCGCTCCCAGACGGGCTCTGCGCCGCCCCGACCGCCCCCGCCGGGGCTCAGCCTGCAGCGACACCGTGTGCTCAGCCACAGACCCGCGCCGACTCTTTCTTCCTTCTCATTTACTCTCTTCTCTCCCTTTCTTCTTGCTATTCTCTTTCTCTTCCATTCTATTTTTCATCCATTCTCTTTTATAAATTCTTCTTCTCCTTCCACTCTCAACTTCCTTCTATTCCGTCTCTTCTCTTCCCTCTCCTGTTCTTTCCTGCTCTGCCTTCCCCGACTCTTCTCTCCCCATTCCAGCCTTCTCCCTTCTTTGTCTTCACTTTATCGTTCTCATCTGGTGCCGCGGAGGAGAAGATCAATGACAGAGCCATCAGTGATAATTACCGGGTGTCATTGCTATTTACATGGCGGGTGTCTCTAGGTGAAGCTGTTAGGAACCATCTCCGTTTGCTGGACAGAGGTAATCTCCTTTATCATTTATTATACCCCAGTAACCTCCTTTATAGCTCCTTTCATCTCCGGAGCCTCGCACGCTCCAAGCCACTGGCCCCCGCGCTCCTTCCCCATCCATACAGTCCTTTCTTTCCTTCTTGCCTTCCTTTTCCCTTTCTGTTTCCGACGTTTTCGTTTTCTACTTCCTTCTCTTCCTTCCTCTCCGCATTCTCTCTTCCGCTTTTTCTTTTCTCCTCCTTCTCCCCCTGCTGTTCCCCAGTCTTGACTCCACCTTCCCCTTTCCCTTCCAGTCTTCTCTCTCCTTTACCCTCGCTGGCAGCTCCCCAGTCGTCTCCGGTGCCGCGGCAGAGACCACCAAAATCTAGGTGGTAATTACAGAGCAGGAGGAGGCTGTTAATGACTAAGTTCATTCTGTGCCTGTAGAAAACCTCTTTCTTTCATCCTTTCTTCCTTCTTCTTTCTCATCTTCCTACTCTATTTACTCTCTTAATTATTTCTGCCTCGCTTTTTCGTTTTTATTTCTTTGCTGTTATCTTTGATTTTTCCTTTCTCTTTTTCCAGTATCTTCTTTCTTCTCTTGTTCTGTGCCAAGTTAGTAAAATCGTTTATCCCTGTAACTTTCTCCCTTCTTTCTCTCCATCTCTTGCTTCATTCGGGTTTGATCTTCTTTCTCTCTGTAATTTCTTCCTTCTCTCCTTCTTCCCTCTTTCCCTCTGTTTTCACTCCTTTCCCATCACAGTTTCTCTAGGTCTCCATCACCCCCGCCATGCAGCACTGAACAGTTCCCATCAAGCCTTGCACAGGGTCTCTGAGAGATGAGGATACTGAGATACTCAAATGAAAATACCACAGGCAACCAACAGCTCCCAAACTTCAGAAACTGTGAGGCAGAGCATGTTCTTCCACCTCCATGACAACTGCCAAGTTCTTGCTTTGTCCTGTGGGCAGGAACACACTGACAACACATCACAGCAAGAACCTTTGTACCCAGGGGCACTAGTCCCTGCAGAAAAATGCTCTTTCATCACCATAAGCCACATTTCAATCAGCCAAATACACAAAGGCAAGACCACAGCATTTTGGATGAGATCATCCCAGCACTACTCAACACATCCACTCTGTGAAAGACACGGGAGAGTCCCTCTCCCATCTGTCCTTCTGCCACCAACTCATATGACTACAGGAAGCAGCAGGAATAGAACTAGAGCAGGCAGTGGTGCCTTTGCTGGTCCACGTGTACGGGCATGGCAATATTACATTGACCCAACATGAAAATACCACAACAAAACAGAAACACGAGTATATATCTCTCTCAAATTCACTCTCTTCAGGTATCATTGACTTACCTTTAGCATTCCTGGTTGCTTCATCAGAAAAAGAAACAGTTTCAGGACAGCAGGATTGTGTCTTAGAAACACTTCCCTCAAGGTTATCAATGATTTCTGGTGGAACCCAGTAGAAAGAAATCACTCTCCAACAGCTTTGAAATCACTGAACTGTGTGCTGTGCACCCTTATGCGCTTCTATCACAAGGGAAACAAGAGACAGACCTGGAAGTTAAGGACATTCTTTTGACGTCAGCGTCAGATCCAGAGCGTGGGAAAGCCATCTCCATCACGGATCTCCAGATGCCCAAGCTTCTGACATCTGACAAAGTTCTGACCTCTGCATCTCATTCCGTATCATCAACACATTGTCAACAAGACAGAAGGGAAACCCAAAAGGGTTTTTGCTAAGACTAAAGAACAGACCAAAAGATTCCCATGTAATGACGGTATTGAAATGCATGGTTTCCCAGCAACATAAGTACAGAGAGCACTCCTGCTCCTGCCTAGCGAGACCATGAGCAAAAATATACCCAAGGAGAGAATCACAGAAAATTGACATAATCATCAAAATTCATAAAGATTTCTGTTTGAGCAACAAGATTCCACCTCAAAAACAAGAGATTGAAGACATAAGTGGCAGATGTCTTCACAAGAAGCAGCACCATAAAGAAAACAGCACTCTAAGACATGCAGAACTCCTTGAGATCCTGAGAAGATCCCAGGCAAACAACTCTCTACACTAGGCTTCTTCCCAAGCTTTTCTACAAGAAATGACGATCACAAAGCATGGAGAATGATGTGTCCAGCTAAGCAGACACTCCCCAGTTCTTCACCAATTACATAGGCCATGCTCTGTACAGCACCTCCAGTTCCTCAGTAAAGAATCTTCCCCGCTCAATGTCATCCTGCTTAGGATACAGGCCCTGCTCCACACCAATCAGGGCATCTCTGCAATAATATCCAGTCATTGTTCCACCACAAGAACACACCCTAACAAGAAAACACCCTCTGTCCATGACCCAGGCCTTCATATTCCCTTACCTTCCCTCACCTCTGGCACAAACAGCATCTGGAGGGACACAAAGACACACAGTGTCTGGCAGTCTCCTCCCTGAACTTCACCCTGAATGTCTTTTGGTTTTTCAGCAATTTCAGCTGCAAACACCACACAGCTGCACAGTAGAGATCTTACTGATTCTGTCAGTAGAATTATATCTGCTCTGATTTCAGTCCACATGGATTGTACTTCACAAGAGAACCATGGAGGCACATGAAGCGCAAGGACACTCAGGATATCAACTGGGAGGGAGCGTTTGTACCACAGAAAAACCAGAGCTGGGCTGCTCTGAAGGCTCTGGGCTGTTCAAGCAAGTATATGAGGTACCCATGACAAGGAGAAACGTAATCTCTACTGAGGCCAAGGGGGCAAGGGCACAAGTAGGGGTCAAGAAGCACAAACAGATCAGACCCACCTCCTCATCACACTCACTTTCAAACTGCGAAAGGATTTTCTCCAGACCATGGGTAAATTTAGACTGGCTTTATTAACAACTCACAGTTGGGCCATGCACAACCTAATAATTCAGATGGATTAGGTTTTAAACCAGCCATAAAGGGCTAATGCATAATTGAATGGTATTCAGGGCTAGGCATTGTTATAGCAGTATTGTTATAACTACCCTAAAGTTTACTTTCTCAATGCTACTTAGCACTCTTAACATGATACTCTACTTCTCACAATCCACTGGCAGTAATAGCTAAGTTCTACATCAAGATATTCATCATACCTCCTTATTTTCCTTCATACAAACTCCACCTGAGGATCAGCATGGAACCATAACACCAACTTCAATGACTCTGGAGGCTACTACATATGCCCATGCACTACACAATGACTAAAGGCTGAAGAGCTACACTCTTACAACACACTAGCATGACCCATTAATCATTTTGTATATTCTTCTATCATTATTCATGCTATTATTTCTCTCTACCTTTGCTATTCTGTTCAACTGTCTTTATCCCAACCTACGAGTTACACATTTTCTTTCCCATTCTCCTCCACATTCCAGCAGGCAACGACCAGGGGAGGAGTGAGAAAAAGAGGTCTTGCTGGCTGGAGCAAAACCATGACAGACACACCACAGGAAATGAGATCTACAGCTTAGCAGACATTATCCAGTTCTTCTATGATGGCACAGACCATATTCCACCCAGTATCTTCATCTTCGCAAGGCAAGACATTTCTCCCCTGGAAGTCACCCTCCCATGATGCATGAACAGGCCTTGATCATGACCAGCATCACTGCCAAAACACCCAAATACCACAATACACCACACTACAGCAGGAATATTCCCTAAATCTAAATACCACGACCAGGTCTTCACACATGCTCTCCTGCATTCATGATCATAAAGAACATCAAGATGAATGCAAAACCAAATGGTATTTGGAAGACTCTTCCCAGCTCACTGACATTCAACCTCGATAATTCTTGCCTTTTCAGTTATTTCTGGTGGAAACATTAGCTGTGACAGCTCCGATCCCACTCCACATGAATTGCATTCTTGGAGATTGCCATAGTAAACGAAGATGCACGGAAGCACTGAAGGTATCACCTGGGTGGGGGAATTCATCCCAGAGAAAATCAGAGCTGGGCTGCTGTGCAGGCCTCGGCCTGTACACACACGACAGAATGAATTATGTGTATCAGGACACAGTTTCTCTACCAAGGCCAACTATGAGAATTCATAAACAGGAAAGTCAAGAACACAAAGATTACATCCACCTCTTCATGTGCTCTTACAAATCCTGTTTGGGGAGGAGGAAAGAGCAATCATAACATCATCAATGGCTGCGGAAGCTGCTCCCAGGATGCCCACCACTACACAACAACCGCAGACTCAAGTGCTACCCTCCCAACACAAGAGTGGAAAGGTCCATCGGGCAGCATTACACACTCTTCACACCACCCACTCTCACCCATACATCCCCAACACCAAGCAGACAGCAACACAAGGAACTGTCCCTGGGGATGGAGATTCATAAACTCAAAGGACACTATGACTCAAGATCCAGAAGGCCTACAATGCCAGACGCTTCAAAGCCTGGAAAAGATTCCTGGGCACAATCATCCATTCTCATATTGCTTCATGCTTTCCTCCATTTCCCACTCCAGCATGTACGTTTTCAGGACAAGATCATCTCCCAGTCTTGTGTTATCACATGGACCACTGATTTCCAGCTCCCACAGACAACTCTTCCCACTAATCATGATTACCCTTCACATCAGGATATGGCCCTGCTCAGTGCCAATGCCACATTCTCTTCACACTCTTCTCTGTTTTCAGGACTCTCCAATTGAAACACTGAGTGCTTGGAAGCAATACTGTTGGTAAAGCTGATGTCAGAACAACTCTAAAAGCAACAGGAATTGAATCTATGATGTGAAAGTATAATCCAAATGGTGGTGATAACTGACACCCACAACACCAAACCTTAGATCCAGAAAGGAAAGACTGCTACCTAAGGCAAGACCTTTCCTTTTTTAACCCCACCTAACATCAGCACCCGGTGATTTGGAGAATGACCCAGAGGACAAGGCCTCATTCACACCTTGAAGCCCCCACCAAGCCCCCACCACCTGCAGGCCCTGTGAGTTTAGCCCAGTTCCCACCAGCGCCTGCCCAGACCACGGGACACAAGGGGACAGGGGTGTCAAGGGCTGGGTGTACACTCAGCACCTTTATTTCCCACTTTCTCAAGTAACACCAGGGGGGGCTCTGGCAATGACTAGGATAATAAAACCCCATTCACTGCCTGAAACATATGCCAAGACCCTACTGCCTGCAGAGCCATCCTGGCTTAGGCCTGCTCTTCTCATGCTCTGCTCAGGAAGTTATCTGGGGGAAATGGAAGATCACTGTGTAGGAAAGGGCTGGACATCAGTTTCCAAGTGGTGAGCAATTGCACTCTGCATTATGTGCCTTGTATATCATTTTATCACCATTATTATTGTGGTTATTTTTCTCTCCCTTTACTGTCCAGTTAAACCGTCTTTATCCCAAACCAGGACTCACACATTTTTGGTTTCTGATTGCCTTCCCAATCCTACAACAAAGGTCAAGGAGAGAGCAGGCACCCTATGGTACTTAGTAACCAGCTCACATTAAACCACAACAGATAGTCCACTGGAAATATCTCCACACGAGTGAACATACTCCAGTTCTTCCCCAAATACAGAGACCATCTTCTACCCATTTCCATCAAAAAAACTCTTTCCCAATGGAAGTCACCCTCCCTGCCATAAAGGAACAGGCCCTATTCCATGCCACTAGGAGAAGCACTGACACAACATTCACACAATGCTCCACCGTTAAAAAACACACCAACTCTAAAAATCAATCTGAGCATGACACAGATCTTCACATATCCTCGCCTTCCTTTACAATTGGCAAAAGGACATCTAGACAGATGAAAAGGCACACGGTATCTGCCAAGCTTTAATCCCAGTCTACACAGATCTTATTCTTGGACAGAAGCACAGCAAATGCTGAAGTGCAAGCAGAGACATGGTGTCAGCTGGGTTGGAGGATTTGTACCATAGGAAAACAGAGCTGGCATCCTCTGAAGGGTTTGATATGTACGTCCCAGACACGGGAATCAGCCCTCTGTGATTGCAGGACACATCTCTACTGAGGCAAACTGTGCCAGTGCAAACTTGAATGAAGATGAGCTCACAATGATTACACCCACCTCTTTTTTGACTTTATAAATCCTCCCTCTGGAAAATCAACAGTCAGTGCATCTGGACAATACTACACAGGCCCATCACTACACAATGACTGTAGACGGAATTGTGACTCTCCACAACCATTTTTCCCAGCACAAGAGGGATACAATCCAGTGTTCCACACACTACGTGGCAACCCCTCGCACCAACACATCTGCCTGCATCAAGCAGGCAGAAGCACAAGGGTCTGGAGATTCATAACATCCATAAAACAACAGTTTATTTTGTACCCATGAAAGCAACACCAAGGGTACTTGGGTAATGACCTACATGCCAAGTTCCCAACATCAATACCTTGGAGATCATACAACAAGTTAGAGGCGAAGGCGAGTTCACACCTTGAAGCTACAACCAGCACCCCACAACCCACAGGTCCTGCCAGCTCACAGCGGCTCCCACCAGTGCCAGTCTAGACTGTGGGATGCAACAGAACAGGAGCATCAGGGGCCAGAAGTGTGCCCCAGACCTTTATTCCACACCCTCCTAAGAAACGCTCAGGGGGGGTCTGGCAATGACTACGAGAGCAAGATTACCAGAAGATGTACCAAGATCACAACGTCTGCAGGACCATCCTAGCTCCCACCAGCACCCACCCAGACCAAGAGACACAAGTGACACAAGGGCCAGAACGGGACAGGGCCAGAAGGGAAGTGGGATGTCGGGGACCCGGTGGAGAGGCCAGAGAGGGAGCAGCACTGACCGTGTCCAGCAGTGATCTCAGTCCACGTGAATTTCATTCTTAGAGACTATTACAGTAAATGCTGGCACACAGAAGCACACAAGATATCAGCCGGGCGAGATAAATTACATCATAGGAAAATCAGAGCTAGGCTGCTGTGCAAGGTTTGGCCTGTGCATGCACACATCAGTACAAACCATGTGTAATAGGACTGCATCTCTACTGAGGCGAGCTGTGAGAGTTCACAAGTACAGGAAGTCAAGAATTACAACCACCTTCTCATATTATTATTAATTGTCGTATTGTTATTAATTCATGTTATTATACTTCTCATATTATTATTAATTACAACCACCTTCTCATATTATCTTACAAACCCTGCTGGGGGAGGAGGAAAGAACAATCATAGCAACATCAATGGCTGTGGAAGATCCTCCTGATACCCACCACTACACAACGAATACATATTCAAGCGCTACCCTCACACAATTCCTCTCCCAACATAAGAGTAGGAAGTCCCATCAATCATTTCCCACCTACAAATCCCCAACATGAGGCAGGCAGGCAGCAGCACAAGGAACTGTCCCTGGGGATGGAGATTCATAAACTCAAAGGACACAATGACTCCAGAAGGCCTACAATGCCAGACACTTCAAAGCTGGGAAAAGATTGCTAGGGACAATCACTCCATTTTCATCCTGCCTCATGCTTTTCTCCACTCCCCACTCTAGGATGTATGTTTTCAAGACAAGAAGATCATTTCCCTATATTTAACCTATGCCTACATTCTAAGTAGCTTATCCATTTAATCGCTACTCATCATTAAATCAAATACATATTCTAGGTCTGACACTTCCTGTATAACCTGTTGGTTCAGATGGTCTGGGCTTTAAACCACCCATAGAGAGGGCTATTGCATTATATTATAATAGTCAGGCCTAGGCATAACTGAGCAGCATTGTTATAACTACCCTAAAGAACACTTTCTCAACACCACTTAGCACAATACTCTACTTATCACAGACCACTGGAAGTAATATCTAAGTTTTATATCAAGTCATGCTACTTTCTTATTTTCCTTAAAACAATCCCCTCCTGAGGATCAGCATGGAAGCATTACAGCAACTTCAATGACTCTGGAAGCTACTACGGACGCCCACACACTACACAATGACTTAAGATTGAAGAGTTACCCTCTTACAACACACATGAACAGTGCATTAATCACTTTGTATACTCTTCCATCATTAATCAAGCTATTACTTTTCCCTTCCTTTGCTGTTATGCTAAACTGTCGTTATCTCAACCCATGAGATAAATAACTTCTTTCCCAGATTCCCCAAAATTCCAGCAGGCAACGGGAAGAGAACTGTGAGCAAGTGACCTTGCGGTAATTGATTCCTGGCTGGAGCAAAACCATGACAGACACACCATGGGAAATGAGATCTAATGTTTAATGGACATTCTCCAGTTCTTCCACGTTCTTCCCAGTATCTTTACTTCCACCAGGGAGGACTTTTCTCCTCTGCAAGTCACCCTCCCCATGATGGATGAATAGGCCCTGATCAATGTCACAACCAGCATCACTGCCACAACCCCCAGACACTGATCCACAGCAGGAATATTCCCTAAACCTAAATACCACTTGGAACATGACACAGGTCTGCACACAGCCTCTCCCTCCCTCATCATCAGATTAAAGAACATCAGGATGAATGCAAAGCTAAATGCTTCTTGGAAGACTTTTCCCAGATGACTGACCATCAACCTCAATACTTTGCGTCTATTCAGTCATTTCATGTGGAAACTCTATAGACCTGCACATTGTGTTTACAGTTCTTACAGATTCTCTGATAGGAGCTGTGACAGCTCTAATTCCACTCCATGCGAATTTCATTCTTGGAGCACATTGCGCAGAAGCACTCAAGATATCAGTTGGGTGGGAGAATTCATCCCAGAGAAGATTGGAGTTGGGCTGCTCTGCAGGGTTTGGCCTGTACACACACATCAGAATGAACCATGTGTATTTGGACACAACATCTCTACTGAGGCCGATTATGAAAATTCACAAGCAGGGCAAGCCAAGAACACTAAGATTCCACCCACCTCTTCATGTGCTCTTACAAGTCCTATCGAAGGAGGAGCAAGGAACAAGCATAGCAATATCAATGGCTGTGGAAGCTGCTCTGAGGATTCCCACCACTACACAATAACTGCAGATACAAGCAGTACCCTCCCGCTAACCCTTTCCCAACACAAGAGGAAAAAGTACTTGGGAAGGTGTTTCAAACTCTGCGTGTCGCCCGCTCTCACCAACAAATCCCCAACGTCAGGCAGATCTAGGAAACATCCAAAATCAGACACTTGGATGCCTGGAGCAGAAAGAAATAGAAGAAATTGTACCATGAGGAGAGAGAATCCAGAAGCTGGAGTTGGCACCTTGAGTCACATACATCTCTTGTCAAGAAGAATCACAGAGGTGGACAAAGTGGAGAACCACGTTTTCAACAAGAAACCACATTGGATGCCAGCACAGGTAGCAGTCAGCAAACTAAACAGCGCTGTGGGGACTGACACCAAAAGAGCCTGAATGAAGTTTAAACAAAAAAACCACATTGCATACCAGCACAGGGAGAAGTCAGCGAACCGAAGAAGGCACTAAACAGCACTATGGGGACTGTCACCGAGATAGCCTGCAACAAGCTCACCTGAAAATTCTGCAGACCAACAAGAGTATCTCAAAAGCCGATGGGGCTGCACCTCTCACCCCTATCAGCAGTGATTTGATTCATGAGAGAACAACTCACACCCAAAACAACAAATTTTAGATAGCAAAGAGAAAATCTGCTACTTAAGGCAAGACATTTCCTTACTTATCCAACCCAACATCAACACCCAGGGGACTTTAGCAACGACCCAGACCCCAAGTCCAAATGAAGAACAAATCACTCCACCAGCAAAGAGACCCCTCAGACTCAGCCCGGATACCTCCAGCCCAGGACCAAACCACGGGATATAATGAAAACAAGGGTCAGAAGGGAAAAAGGGCATCGGGGACCCGGTGGAGAGGCCAAAGAGGGAGCAGAACTGACCGTGTCCAGCAGAGCGGGCGGCTCCGGCTGCGTCTCCTTGGCCGCGGGGCCGGGCGCCGGGGGGCAGTTGGGGCTGAACACCATCAGGTCGCTCTTGCCCGCGCCCTCCGCCACGCACAGGCTCCGGCTCTGCCGCTGCGAGTACGACCAGCTCCCCACTTGGCTGGCGCACACCAGCGTCGCCGGCCCGCGCCCCGACAGCGCGCCCGCCCGCGGCACCCACCGCCACGCCCCGCACAGCACCACCGCCACCACCAACAGCCCCGACACCAAGCAGATGGCCGCCACCAGCCACGCGTTCAGCCTCCACGACGACAGCGACGACAAGCCCGACGCCGCCGACACGCCCTCCAAGCCCGACGCCGACACCCGCACCCCCGACGACCCCGACAAGCCCGACGCCGCCGCCTCGCCGCCCTCCCCCAGCGACACGCTCAGCGTGGCCGTGGCCGAGCGCGCCGGCTCCCCGTGGTCCCGCACCACGATCACCAGCCTCTGCCGCGGGCCGTCCGCCTCCTCCAGCGCCCGCGCCGTGCTCACCTCGCCGCTGTACAGCCCCACGCGGAACGGGCCCTTCCCCCGCGGCTCCCGCACCTCGTAGCGCAGCCACGCGTTGTAGCCCGAGTCCGCGTCCACCGCGCGGACCTTGGCCACCACCTGCCCCGCCGGCGCCCCCCACGCCGCCCACGCCCACAGCGACCCCGACGACGCCTCCTCCGACCACGAGCCCCACGACTCCGACGGCCCCCCCCGGCCCGCCCCGGACCCGACGCCAGCCACCGGCAGCAGCGCCGGCGCGTTGTCGTTCTCGTCCAACACCCACACCTGCACCGTCGCGTTGCCGCACAGCGACGGCTCCCCCGCGTCCACCGCCCGCACCTCGAACTCCAGCACCTGCACCTCCTCGTAGTCCAGCGGCCGCAGCGCCCACACGCGACCGCTCTCCGCCTCCACCGACACGTAGCTCGACGCCGAACCCGCACCCCCGACGCCGCCCTCCCACAACGAGTACCGAACGCGACCGTTGCCCGCCTCGTCCGGGTCCCAAGCCCGCACCCGAGCCAGCTCCGCGCCCGCCGCGTTGTTCTCCCGCGCCAGCACCGTGTACACGGCCTGCGCGAACGCCGGCGCGTTGTCGTTCACGTCCGACACCGGCACCCGCACCCGCCGCAGCCCGACCAGCGCCGGCGACCCGCCGTCCTCCGCACGCACCTCCACCTCGTACTCCGACACCGCCTCCCGGTCCAGCGCCTCACGCACCACCAGCGAGTACGACCCCGACACCGACGACACCACAGCGAACGGCGACGCCGGCACCACCCAGCACCGCACGCGCCCGTTCGACCCCGAGTCCCGGTCCCACACGCTCAGCAGCGCCACCACCGTCCCCACCGCCGCGTCCTCCGACACCGGCACCGACAGCGACGTCACCCGCACCTCGGGCGCGTTGTCGTTCTCGTCCACCACCTCCACTTCAACGGTGCAGTGACCAGACAGCGGGGGCAGCCCCCTATCTTTCGCTTTAATTTGTATTTCGTAGAAAGGGACTTCTTCAAAGTCCAGAGCCGCCGTTAGACGGATTTCACCACTCTTCGGATCAATGCTGAAGATATTGGAGCCAGATGTAGGAAGAATAGTATCGATTTCATAAATCACTTCTCCATATAGTCCCAAATCCAAATCAGTAGCATTCAGTACAGCCACCAGCGGCCCCTCAGTCGAACTCTCCGGCAGCTGCACTTTATACACCGACTGGTTGAACTGGGGAGCGTTGTCGTTTACATCCAGCACCGAGATCTCCAGCTCCATCGTGCCCGACAGAGCCGGCCGGCCCCCGTCACTCGCCGTCAGCAGCAATCGGTGCACGGGAACCGTCTCGCGGTCCAAGGGTTTCGTCAGCACCAGGAACAGCGACTTACTCCGCGACTTAGTGCTTCCCTCTTCTATTTTAAAGTGGTCGCTGGAGCTGAGCGTGTACGAGAGCTGCGCGTTCGCTCCGATATCCGCGTCCGACGCGCCCTCCAGCGGGAACCGAGAACCGGGAGGAGCATTCTCCGATATACTGAGGTTCTTGCGGGCGGCGGGGAAGAGCGGGGCGTTGTCGTTGATGTCGGTGACCTCCAGCTCCACGTGGAAGACGCGCAGCGGCCGCTCGAGCAGCACCTCCAGGCGCAGGGCGCACGGCGCGCTCTTCCCGCACAGCTCCTCCCGGTCCAGCCGCCCGCTCACCACCAGCGCCCCGCTCGCCCCGCTCACCTCCACGCTCGCCCGCCGGCCCTGCGCCACCAGCCGCAGCCGCCGCGCCTCCGCCTCGCCCGCCTCCAGGCCCAGCTCCTGCGCCACACGCCCCACCACCGTCCCCACCTTCGCTTCCTCCGGCACCGAGTAGCGCACCTGCCCGACCACCAGCGCCCACGCCGCCTGCACCACCAGCACCCGCACCGCAGCACCCCGACACCAGCCCATCGCCGCCAACGCCCGACCGGGCCCCGCACGCCTCTCCTCTCCTCTCCTCACCGCCCCGACCCGCACAGCTCCGCCCCGGCCGCCCCCCCGCGCTCCCAGCCGGGCTCTGCGCCGCCCCGACCGCCCCCGCCGGGGCTCAGCCTGCAGCGACACCGTGTGCTCAGCCACAGACCCGCAACGACTCTTTCTTCCTTCTCATTTACTCTCTTCTCTCCCTTTCTTCTTGCTATTCTCTTTCTCTTCCATTCTATTTTTCATCCATTCTCTTTTATAAATTCTTCTTCTCCTTCCACTCTCAACTTCCTTCTATTCCGTCTCTTCTCTTCCCTCTCCTGTTCTTTCCTGCTCTGCCTTCCCCGACTCTTCTCTCCCCATTCCAGCCTTCTCCCTTCTTTGTCTTCACTTTATCGTTCTCATCTGGTGCCGCGGAGGAGAAGATCAATGACAGAGCCATCAGTGATAATTACCGGGTGTCATTGCTAATTACACGGCGGGTGTCTCTAACTTTAGGTGAAGCTGTTAGGAACCATCTCCCTTCGCCGGACAGAGGTAATCTCCTTTAGCGTTTATTACGTCCCAGTAACCTCCTTTATCGTTCCTTTCATCTCCGGAGCCTCGCACGCTCCAAGCCACTGGCCCCCGCGCTCCTTCCCCATCCATACAGTCCTTTCTTTCCTTCTTGCTTTCCTTTTCCCTTTCTGTTTCCGACGTTTTCGTTTTCTACTTCCTTCTCTTCCTTCCTCTCCTCATTCTCTCTTCCGCTTTTTCTTTTCTCCTCCTTCTCCCCCTGCTGTTCCCCAGTCTTGACTCCACCTTCCCCTTTCCCTTCCAGCCTTCTCTCTCCTTTACCCTCGCTGCCTCCTTTACCCCAGTCGTCTCCGGTGCCGCGGCAGAGACCACCAAAGTCTAGGTGGTAATTACAGAGCAGGAGGAGGCTGTTAATGACTAAGTTCATTCTGTGCCTGTAGAAAACCTCTTTCTTTCATCCTTTCTTCCTTCTTCTTTTTTCTCATCTTCCTACTCTATTAACTCTCTCAATCATTTCTGCCTCGCTTTTTCGTTTTTATTTCTTTTGCTGTTATCTTTGATTTTTCCTTTCTCTTTTTCCAGTATCTTCTTTCTTCTCTTGTTCAGTGCCAAGTTAGTAAAATCGTTTATCACTATAACTTTATCCCTTCTTTCTCTCCATCTCTTGCTTCGTTCGGGATTGATCTTCTTTCTCTCTGTAATTTCTTCCTTCTCTCCTTCTTTCCTCTTTCCCTCTGTTTTCATTCCTTTCCCATCACGATTCCTCTAGGTCTCCATCACCCCCGCCATGCAGCTCTGAACAGTTCCCATCAAGCCTTGCACAGGGTCTCTAAGCGATGAGGATACTGAGATACTCAAATGAAAATACCACAGGCAACCAACAGCTCCCAAACTTCAGAAACTGTGAGGCAGAGCATGTTCTTCCACCTCCATGACAACTGCCAAGTTCTTGCTTTGTCCTGTGGGCAGGAACACACTGACAACACATCACAGCAAGAACCTTGGTACCCAGGGGCACTAGTCCCTGCAGAAAAATGCTCTTTCATCAGCATAAGCCACATTTCAATCAGCCAAATACACAAAGGCAAGACCACAGCATTTTGGATGAGATCATCCCAGCATTACTCAACACATCAGCTCTGAGAAAGACACGGGAGAGTCCCTCTCCCATCTGACCTTCTGCCACCAACTCATATGACTACAGGAAGCAGCAGGAATAGAACTAGAGCAGGCAGTGGTGCCTTTGCTGGTCCACGTGTACGGGCATGGCAATATTCCATTGACCCAACATGAAAATACCACAACAAAACAGAAACACGAGTATATATCTCTCTCAAATTCACTCTCTTCAGGTATCATTGACTTACCTTTAGCATTCCTGGTTGCTTCATCAGAAAAAGAAACAGTTTCAGGACAGCAGGATTGTGTCTTAGAAACATTTCCCTCAAGGTTATCAATGATTTCTGGTGGAACCCAGTAGAAAGAAATCACTCTCCAACAGCTTTGAAATCACTGAACTGTGTGCTGTGCACCCTTATGCGCTTCTATCACAAGGGAAACAAGAGACAGACCTGGAAGTTAAGGACATTCTTTTGACGTCAGCGTCAGATCCAGAGCGTGGGAAAGCCATCTCCATCACGGATCTCCAGATGCCCAAGCTTCTGACATCTGACAAAGTTCTGACCTCTGCATCTCATTCCGTATCATCAACACATTGTCAACAAGACAGAAGGGAAACCCAAAAGGGTTTTTGCTAAGACTAAAGAACAGACCAAAAGATTCCCATGTGATGATGGTATTGAAATGCATGGTTTCCCAGCAACATAAGTACAGAGAGCACTCCTGCTCCTGCCTAGCGAGACCATGAGCAAAAATATACCCAAGGAGAGAATCACAGAAGATTGACATAATCATCAAAATTCATAAAGATTTCTGTTTGAGCAACAACATTCCACCTCAAAAACAAGAGATTGAAGACATAAGTGGCAGATGTCTTCACAAGAAGCAGCACCATAAAGAAAACAGCACTCTAAGACATGCAGAACTCCTTGAGATCCTGAGAAGATCCCAGGCAAACAACTCTCTACACTAGGCTTCTTCCCAAGCTTTTCTACAAGAAATGATGGTCACAAAGCATGGAGAATGATGTGTCCAGCTAAGCAGACACTCCCCAGTTCTTCACCAATTACATAGGCCATGCTCTGTACAGCACCTCCAGTTCCTCAGTAAAGAATCTTCCCCACTCAATGTCATCCTGCTTAGGACACAGGCCCTGCTCCACACCAATCAGGGCATCTCTGCAATAATATCCAGTCATTGTTCCACCACAAAAACACACCCTAACAAGAAAACACCCTCTGTCCATGACCCAGGCCTTCATATTCCCTTACCTTCCCTCACCTCTGGCACAAACAGCATCTGGAGGGCCGCAAAGACACACAGTGTCTGGCAGTCTCCTCCCTGAACTTCACCCTGAATGTCTTTTGGTTTTTCAGCAATTTCAGCTGCAAACACCACACAGCTGCACAGTAGAGATCTTACCAATTCTGTCAGCAGAATTACGCCTGCTGTGATTTCAGTCCACATGGATTGTACTTCACAAGAGAACCATGGAGGCACATGAAGCGCGAGGACACTCAGGATATCAACTGGGAGGGAGCGTTTGTACCACAGAAAAAACAGAGCTGGGCTGCTCTGAAGGCTCTGGGCTGTTCAAGCAAGTATATGAGGTACCCATGACAAGGAGAAACGTAATCTCTACTGAGGCCAAGGGGGCAAGGGCACAAGTAGGGGTCAAGAAGCACAAACAGATCAGACCCACCTCCTCATCACACTCACTTTCAAACTGCGAAAGGATTTTCTCCAGACCATGGGTAAATTTAGACTGGCTTTATTAACAACTCACAATTGGGCCATGCACAACCTAATAATTCAGATGGATTAGGTTTTAAACCAGCCATAAAGGGCTAATGCATAATTGAATGGTATTCAGGGCTAGGCATTGTTATAGCAGTATTGTTATAACTACCCTAAAGTTAAAGCCCATGCACTACACAATGACTAAAGGCTGAAGAGCTACACTCTTACAACACACTAGCATGATCCATTAATCATTTTGTATATTCTTCTATCATTATTCATGCTATTATTTCTCTCTACCTTTGCTATTCTGTTCAACTGTCTTTATCCCAACCTACGAGTTACACATTTTCTTTCCCATTCTCCTCCACATTCCAGCAGGCAACGACCAGGGGAGGAGTGAGAAAAAGAGGTCTTGCTGGCTGGAGCAAAACCATGACAGACACACCACAGGAAATGAGATCTACAGCTTAGCAGACATTATCCAGTTCTTCTATGATGGCACAGACCATATTCCACCCAGTATCTTCATCTTCGCAAGGCAAGACATTTCTCCCCTGGAAGTCACCCTCCCATGATGCATGAACAGGCCCTGATCATGACCAGCATCACTGCCAAAACACCCAAATACCACAATACACCACACTACAGCAGGAATATTCCCTAAATCTAAATACCACGACCAGGTCTTCACACATGCTCTCCTGCATTCATGATCATAAAGAACATCAAGATGAATGCAAAACCAAATGGTATTTGGAAGACTCTTCCCAGCTCACTGACATTCAACCTCGATAATTCTTGCCTTTTCAGTTATTTCTGGTGGAAATATTAGCTGTGACAGCTCCGATCCCACTCCACATGAATTGCATTCGTGGAGATTGCCATAGTAAACGAAGATGCACGGAAGCACTGAAGGTATCAGCTGGGTGGGGGAATTCATCCCAGAGAAAATCAGAGCTGGGCTGCTGTGCAGGCTTCGGCCTGTACACACACGTCAGAATGAATCATGTGTATCAGGACACAGTTTCTCTACCAAGGCCAACTATGAGAATTCATAAACAGGAAAGTCAAGAACACAAAGATTACATCCACCTCTTCATGTGCTCTTACAAATCCTGTTTGGGGAGGAGGAAAGAGCAATCATAATATCATCAATGGCTGCGGAAGCTGCTCTCAGGATGCCCACCACTACACAACAACCGCAGACTCAAGTGCTACCCTCCCACACACCCTCTCCCAACACAAGAGTGAAAAGGTCCATCGGGCAGCATTGCACACTCTTCACATCACCCACTCTCACCCATACATCCCCAACACCAAGCAGACAGCAGCACAAGGAACTGTCCCTGGTGCTGGAGATTCATAAACTCAAAGGACACAATGACTCAAGATCCAGAAGGCCTACAATGCCAGACGCTTCAAAGCCTGGAAAAGATTCCTGGGCACAGTCATTCATTCTCATACTGCTTCATGCTTTCCTCCATTTCCCACTCCAGCATGTACGTTTTCAGCACAAGATCATCTCCCAGTCTTGTGTTATCACATGGACCACTGATTTCCAGCTCCCACAGACAACTCTTCCCACTAATCATGATTACCCTTCACTTCAGGATATGGCCCTGCTCAGTGCCAATGCCACATTCTCTTCACACTCTCCTCTGCTTTCAGGACTCTCCAATTGAAACACTGAGCGCTTGGAAGCAATACTGTTGGTAAAGCTGATGTCAGAACAACTCTAAAAGCAACAGGAATTGAATCTGTGATGTGAAAGTATAATCCAAATGGTGGTGAAAACCCATTATATATTCTCTATGAAAGCATTTGTTGTTTAGTTCCTAAAGTGAAGTGAGAGAATAAAAAAAAAAAAAAAAAAAAAAAAGGAGAAGATTTCAACAAGAAACCACATAGGATGCCAGCACAGGCAGCAGCTGGCGAACATAAGAAGGCACTGAACAGCACTATGGGGACTGTTACCAGCACAACCTGCACTTCTTGCTGCCTTGCAGCAAGCTAACCAGAAAACGCTACAGACCAGCGAGAGTATTTCGAAAGCCAATGGCGCTGCACCTCTCATCCCTATGTGTGATGATTTTATTCTTCAGGAAAATAACTCACACCCACAACACCAAACCTTAGATCCAGAAAGGAAAGGCTGCTACCTAAGGCAAGACCTTTCCTTTTTTACCCCACCCAACATCAACAGCCGGGCAGTTGGAGAACGACCCAGAGGCCAAGGCCCCACACACACCTTGAAGCCCCCACCAAGCCCCAAACACCCACAGGCCCTGAGAGCTTAGCCCGGCTTCCACCAGCACCTGCCCAGACCACGGGACACAATGGGACAGGGGTGTCAAGGGCTGGGTGTACACTCAGCACCTTTATTTCCCACTCTCTCAAATAACACCAGGGGGGCTCTGGCAATGACTAGGATAATAAAACCCCATTCACTGCCTGAAACATATGCCAAGACCCTACTTCCCCAAATACAGAGACCATCTTCTACCCATTTCCATCAAAAAAAACTCTTTCCCAATGGAAGTCACCCTCCCTGCCATAAAGGAACAGGCCCTATTCCATGCCACTAGGAGAAGCACTGACACAACATTCACACAATGCTCCACCGTTAAAAAACACACCAACTCTAAAAATCAATCTGAGCATGACACAGATCTTCACATATCCTCGCCTTCCTTTACAATTGGCAAAAGGACATCTAGACAGATGAAAAGGCACACGGTATCTGCCAAGCTTTGATCCCAGTCTACACAGATCTTATTCTTGGACAGAAGCACAGCAAATGCTGAAGTGCAAGCAGAGAAATGGTGTCAGCTGGGTTGGAGGATTTGTACCATAGGAAAACAGAGCTGGCATCCTCTGAAGGGTTTGATATGTACGTCCCAGACACGGGAATCAGCCCTCTGTGATTGCAGGACACATCTCTACTGAGGCAAACTGTGCCAGTGCAAACTTGAATGAAGATGAGCTCACAATGATTACACCCACCTCTTTTTTGACTTTATAAATCCTCCCTCTGCAAAATCAACAGTCAGTGCATCTGGACAATACTACACAGGCCCATCACTACACAATGACTGTAGACTGAATTGTGACTCTCCACAACCATTTTTCCCAGCACAAGAGGAATACAATCCAGTGTTCCACACACTACGTGGCAAGCCCTCGCACCAACACATCTGCCTGCATCAAGCAGGCAGCAGCACAAGGGTCTGGAGATTCATAACATCCATAAAACAACAGTTTATTTTGTACCCATGAAAGCAACACCAAGGGTACTTGGGTAATGACCTACATGCCAAGTTCCCAACATCAATACCTTGGAGCTCATACAACAAGTTAGAGGCGAAGGCGAGTTCACACCTTGAAGCTACAACCAGCACCCCACAACCCACAGGTCTTGCCAGCTCACAGCGGCTCCCAGCAGTGCCAGTCTAGACTGTGGGATGCAACAGAACAGGAGCATCAGGGGCCAGAAGTGTGCCCCACACCTTTATTCCACACCCTCCTAAGAAAAGCTCGGGGGGGGTCTGGCAATGACTACGAGAGCAAGATTACCAGAAGATGTACCAAGATCACAACGTCTGCAGGACCATCCTAGCTCCCACCAGCACCCACCCAGACCGAGAGACACAAGTGACACAAGGGCCAGAACGGGACAGGGCCAGAAGGGAAGTGGAATGTCGGGGACCCGGTGGAGAGGCCAGATAGGGAGCAGCACTGACCGTGTCCAGCAGAGCGGGCGGCTCCGGCTGCGTCTCCTTGGCCGCGGGGCCGGGCGCCGGGGGACAGTTGGGGCTGAACACCATCAGGTCGCTCTTGCCCGCGCCCTCCGCCACGCACAGGCTCCGGCTCTGCCGCTGCGAGTACGACCAGCTCCCCACTTGGCTGGCGCACACCAGCGTCGCCGGCCCGCGCCCCGACAGCGCGCCCGCCCGCGGCACCCACCGCCACGCCCCGCACAGCACCACCGCCACCACCAACAGCCCCGACACCAAGCAGATGGCCGCCACCAGCCACGCGTTCAGCCTCCACGACGACAGCGACGACAAGCCCGACGCCGCCGACACGCCCTCCAAGCCCGACGCCGACACCCGCACCCCCGACGACCCCGACAAGCCCGACGCCGCCGCCTCGCCGCCCTCCCCCAGCGACACGCTCAGCGTGGCCGTGGCCGAGCGCGCCGGCTCCCCGTGGTCCCGCACCACGATCACCAGCCTCTGCCGCGGGCCGTCCGCCTCCTCCAGCGCCCGCGCCGTGCTCACCTCGCCGCTGTACAGCCCCACGCGGAACGGGCCCTTCCCCCGCGGCTCCCGCACCTCGTAGCGCAGCCACGCGTTGTAGCCCGAGTCCGCGTCCACCGCGCGGACCTTGGCCACCACCTGCCCCGCCGGCGCCCCCCACGCCGCCCACGCCCACAGCGACCCCGACGACGCCTCCTCCGACCACGAGCCCCACGACTCCCACGGCCCCCCCCGGCCCGCCCCGGACCCGACGCCAGCCACCGGCAGCAGCGCCGGCGCGTTGTCGTTCTCGTCCAACACCCACACCTGCACCGTCGCGTTGCCGCACAGCGACGGCTCCCCCGCGTCCACCGCCCGCACCTCGAACTCCAGCACCTGCACCTCCTCGTAGTCCAGCGGCCGCAGCGCCCACACGCGACCGCTCTCCGCCTCCACCGACACGTAGCTCGACGCCGAACCCGCACCCCCGACCGCACCCCCGACGCCGCCCTCCCACAACGAGTACCGAACGCGACCGTTGCCCGCCTCGTCCGGGTCCCAAGCCCGCACCCGAGCCAGCTCCGCGCCCGCCGCGTTGTTCTCCCGCGCCAGCACCGTGTACACGGCCTGCGCGAACGCCGGCGCGTTGTCGTTCACGTCCGACACCGGCACCCGCACCCGCCGCAGCCCGACCAGCGCCGGCGACCCGCCGTCCTCCGCACGCACCTCCACCTCGTACTCCGACACCGCCTCCCGGTCCAGCGCCTCACGCACCACCAGCGAGTACGACCCCGACACCGACGACACCACAGCGAACGGCGACGCCGGCACCACCCAGCACCGCACGCGCCCGTTCGACCCCGAGTCCCGGTCCCACACGCTCAGCAGCGCCACCACCGTCCCCACCGCCGCGTCCTCCGACACCGGCACCGACAGCGACGTCACCCGCACCTCGGGCGCGTTGTCGTTCTCGTCCACCACCTCCAGCTCCACCTTGCAGTGGCCTGAAAGAGGGGGGGTCCCCTGGTCTGTCGCCTTCACGTGTAAGACAAAAAAAGGAACTGCTTCATAGTCCAGACTGCCCGTCAGTCGGATCTCCCCACTCTTCGGATCTATGCTGAAGACATCGGAGCCAGAGGGAGGATCAATAGTTTCCATTTCATAAATCACTTCTCCATTCACACCCACGTCGGGATCCGTGGCGTTCACCCCCATCACTAGCGTCCTTTCTGCTGTGCTCTCCGGCAGCTGCACTTTATACACGGACTGGTTGAACTGGGGAGCGTTGTCGTTCGCGTCCAGCACCGAGATCTCCAGCTCCATCGTGCCCGACAGAGCCGGCCGGCCCCCGTCACTCGCCGTCAGCAGCAAACGGTGCACGGGAACCGTCTCACGGTCCAGAGGTTTCGTCAGCACCAGGAACAGCGACTTACTCCGCGACTTACTATTTTCTTCTTCTATTTTAAAGTGGTCGCTGGGGCTGAGCGTGTACGAGAGCTGCGCGTTCGCTCCGATATCCGCGTCCGACGCGCCCTCCAGCGGGAACCGAGAGCCGGGAGGGGAATTCTCCGATAAACTGAGGTTCTTGCGGGCGGCGGGGAAGAGCGGGGCGTTGTCGTTGATGTCGGTGACCTCCAGCTCCACGTGGAAGACGCGCAGCGGCCGCTCGAGCAGCACCTCCAGGCGCAGGGCGCACGGCGCGCTCTTCCCGCACAGCTCCTCCCGGTCCAGCCGCCCGCTCACCACCAGCGCCCCGCTCGCCCCGCTCACCTCCACGCTCGCCCGCCGGCCCTGCGCCACCAGCCGCAGCCGCCGCGCCTCCGCCTCGCCCGCCTCCAGGCCCAGCTCCTGCGCCACACGCCCCACCACCGTCCCCACCTTCGCTTCCTCCGGCACCGAGTAGCGCACCTGCCCGACCACCAGCGCCCACGCCGCCTGCACCACCAGCACCCGCACCGCAGCACCCCGACACCAGCCCATCGCCGCCAACGCCCGACCGGGCCCCGCACGCCTCTCCTCTCCTCTCCTCTCCTCTCCTCTCCTCTCCTCACAGCCCCGACCCGCACAGCTCCGCCCAGCGCCGCCCCCCCGCGCTCCCAGCCGGGCTCTGCGCAGCCCCGACCGCCCCCGCCGGGGCTCAGCCTGCAGCGACACCGTGTGCTCAGCCACAGACCCGTGCCGACTCTTTCTTCCTTCTCATTTACTCTCTTCTCTCCCTTTCTTCTTGCTATTCTCTTTCTCTTCCATTATATTTTTCATCCATTCTGTTTTATAAATTCTTCTTCTCCTTCCACTCTCTCCTTTATTCTGTTGTGTCTCTTCTCTTCCTTCTTCTGTTCCTTCTCGCTCTGCCCTCTCCGACTCTTCTCTCCCCTGTTCCTCACCATTCCAGCCTCCTCTCTTCTTTAACTCCACTGACTCCTCCACAGTCGTCTCCAGAGCTGCGGCGGCGAAGATCAAAGACAAAGCCATCAGCGATAATTACTGGGCATCATCGATAATTAACGGGGTGCAGGACTCAGCGAGTCTGTCAGGAACCAACGCCTTTCACCAGACAGAGGTAACGTTGGGGTGTCCCAGTAACCTCCTTTATCGTTCCTGTCTTCTCCCGCGCCTCACACGTTCCACCGCACAGGACACACGCTCCTTTTCTTTCAATACATTCCTTTTTTCCTTTTCCCTTTCTATTTGCGACGTTTTCGTTTTCAACTTCCTTGTCTTCTTTCCTCTCTCTCCTCATTCTCTCTTCCCCACTTTCTTTTCTTCTCCTTCTCCTTCTCCAGCGACACCGTGAGCTCAGCGACAGCCCCGCACGCTCCGGCCCCGCGTTGCTTTTCAGTCCATACATTTCTTTCCTTCCTCCCTTCTTCCTTTCTCTTCTCTTCTCTTCTCTTCTCTTCTCTTCTCTTCTCTTCTCTTCTCTTCTCTTCTCTTCTCTTCTCTTCTCTTCTCTTCTCTTCTCTTCTCTTCTCTTCTCTTCTCTTCTCTTCTCTTCTCTTCTCTTCTCTTCTTTTCTCTTCTCTTTTCTCTTCTCTTCTTCTTTTCCTTCTCTCCGCCGCCTTCTTTTTTCCCTTTCCTCTTTCTTCTCCCTGTCCCTTCTTGCCAAATCATCCCCGAGTCTTCACTCCCCTTTCTCTTTTCATTCCAATCTTCTCCTCTCTTTAACCACACTGGCATCTCGCCAGTCGCCTCCAGAGCCGGGGTAGAGACCGTCTACCATCTCCAACCATAAGTCGGAGTCATCCGCGCTAATTACGGGGCCTAATGGTTAATTACAGGGCTTAATGGCTAATTACGGGTACTCTTAACGACCTCCATTCAGTGCCTGGAGGAAACGTCATGGCACCCTAGCATCACCTTCCCTGGAGGTGTTTAAGGGACGGGTAGACAAGGTCCTGAGGGACATGGTTTAGTGTTTGATAGGAATGGTTGGACTTGATGATCCAGTGGGTCTCTTCCAACCTGGTTGTTCTATGATTCTATGATTCTATGATTCTTTTCTTTCCCTTTCCTTGCCATCTTCCTTTCGTTATTTCTTCCTTAAACACTCCTGCCTCACTTTTTCCTTCTTCTTCTGTTCTCTTTTCCTCTTTCCTTCATTCTTCCTTCCTCAACACCTCTCTGTTTGCTTGCTATGCTGGGAAAACCGTTGATCCTTTCTTCCTTTCTCTCTGCTTTTCCCCTATCGCTTCCTTCGTTCTGGTTTGCTTTTCTTTCTCTCTATTCTTCCTTCATTCTTTCTCTTTCCCCCCCTCTTTCCCTATCTCTTCCCACCCACTCCTGCTCTTCTTGTCCTTCTCCTTCCCTCTTTTCCCCTGCTTTCGCTCCTTTCCTGTCACGGTTTCTCTAGGAATCCACCACACCTGCCATGCAGCACTCAACACTTTCTGTCCAGCCTTGAACAGCGTTCTCGAGCGCCGAGGATGCCGAGACCCTCAACTCGGATCCTCCCAGAGAGGAGGGAGCTAGGCTCCTCTCCCAAGGGACAGTGGACAGGACAACAGGGAATGGCCTCAAGCTCCTCCAGGGGAGATTTAGGCTGGAGATTAGGAGGAAGTTTTTCACACAGAGGGTCATTGGGCATTGGAATAGGCTGCCCAGGGAGGTGGTTGAGTCACCTTCCCTGGAGGTGTTTAAGGGACGGGTGGATGAGGTCTTGAGGGACTTGGTTTAGTGTTTGATAGGAATGGTTGGACTAGAAGATCTGATGGGTGTCTTCCAACCTGGTTGTTCTATGATTCTATGAACTCCATTCAGTGTATAAGGAGAACGTCGTTGATGCTGGGAATCTCGCCTACCACCTCTGCCTTCACTCCTTTCTCTTCCTTTTTTTAATTCTTTACTTGCTTTTTCTTTGCAGTCCCTGCTCTTCTTCACTTCTCTTTCTTTCTCATTTCTTTTCTCTTCCTTTCATCTTTTTCCAAGCCACTGGCCCCGCGTTCTTTTTCCTTCCATTTCTTTCTTTCTTTCTTTCTTTCTTTCTTTCTTTCTTTCTTTCTTTCTTTCTTTCTTTCTTTCTTTCTTTCTTTCTTTCTTTCTTTCTTTCTTTCTTTCTTTCTTTCTTTCTTTCCTTCTTTCCTTCTTTCCTTCTTTCCTTCTTTCCTTCTTTCCTTCTTTCCTTCTTTCCTTCTTTCCTTCTTTCCTTCTTTCTTTCCTTCTTTCTTTCCTTCTTTCTTTCTTTCTTTCTTTCTTTCTTTCTTTCTTTCTTTCTTTCTTTCTTTCTTTCTTTCTTTCTTTCTTTCTTTCTTTCTTTCTTTCTTTCTTTCTTTCTTTCTTTCTTTCTTTCTTTCTTTCTTTCTTTCTTTCTTTCTTTCTTTCTTTCTTTCTTCCTTTTCCCTTTCTCCTTACAACGATTTCATCTTCTACTCCCATGGCTTCCTTCTCTCTCTGCATTTTTCTCCTTCCTCCTTCTATTTTCTCCTTCTCCTGTTTCTTCTCCCCCTGCGTTTCCCCAGTCTTGACTCCACCTTCCCCTTTCCCTTCCAGTTTCTCTCTTCTTCACCCCCGCTGGCAGTTCCCCAGTCGCCTCCGGCGCCGCGGCAGAAACTGTCAGAGCCGGAGCTCTAGTTGCTAATTATGGAGCAGCAGAGCTAATTACGAGTGCTCTGACCAAGGCTGTTAGGGACCAGCTCCGTTCAGCGTCTCAATAAAATGCTGTTGCACTCTGGCATTTCCTTTATCGTTTCTTCCTTTCCTCTTTCTCATCCTGTTCCTTCAATTACTTCCTTCATCGTTCCTGCTTCGCTTTTTGATTTTTGCTTTAAATTCTTATTCCTTCTTTTCTCCTTGTTTTTTTTCCCTGCTGTTTCCTTGTACACAGTCCTTGCTTTCTGTCTTCATTTCTTTTTCTTTCTCACTTCCCTGGTAAGTCCTCTTTGTGATTTCTTCCTTTCTTTCTCTTCTTCCTTCTTCAACCTCCTTCATCCTTTCTTGTTTTGATTGCTTCCTTTTCTTTCTCTCTATGGTTTGTTCTTTTCTCCTCTTCTTTCCCCTCCTTCTCCCCTTCTGTTCTCTCTCCTGATCCATCCCTCCTGTTCACTTAGTTTCTTTAACTCTGTTGTCTCTCCTTTCCCAGCACGGTTTCTCTAGGACTTCATCACACCCGCCTAGCAGCTTGGCTGTGCCACCCGGCAGATGCTCCTTTCTCTTCCTCACCAACTTGTCCTCAAGTCTTGCACAGCATCCCCAAGCGCTGAGATCCTCAGCTCCATTTTTCACACAGAGGGTCATTGGGCATTGGAATAGGCTGCCCAGGGAGGTGGTTGATTCACCTTCCCTGGAGGTGTTTAAGGGACGGGTGGATGAGGTCCTGAGGGACATGGTTTAGTGTTTGATAGGAATGGTTGGACTAGAAGATCCGATGGGTCCCTTCCAACCTGGTTGTTCTATGATTCTATGATTCTATGATTCAGTGCATAAAGAGAATATCAGTGACACTGGGAATCTCCTCTTTCACCCCTTCCTTCCTTCCTTCCTTCCTTCCTTCCTTCCTTCCTTCCTTCCTTCCTTCCTTCTCTTTCTTCTTCTCTCTTTCTCGCTCTTCTTCTTTCTCGCTCTTCTTCTCTCTTTCTCTCTCTTTCTCTTTGCATGCAGTCCTTGTGCTTCTTCATACTTTCCCTCTCCTTCTCACCTCCTTTCTCTTCATCTTTCTTCTCCCTCATCCTTCTTTTCTGACTCTTCCTTTTTCTTTTATGTCTCTACCTATTCCTTCCCCTTCCCTTCTGCTTCCACCTTTGTTTGCTCTGTTCTTTTTTTTTGCCTTTACCAATGCATTTCGCATTCCAACGTGCTCAATGTGAAGCACGGACCTGCCCTTTCACAAGAGTTTTTATTCCTCTTCCCTACCACCTCCCATCTCTCTGGGTGAGGAACAACCTTCCTGCCATCCTCCAGCCTAGGCAAGACAAACTGGTCCTGTGCTGCTTCTTCCCATCGAGAAGAAGGACACACTCTTCAGCCTTCAGGACACAACAAATAACAGAGCAAGCCCCTCCGATGCCACAGAACAGCTCTGCTACATCACAACAGAACCCACTGCCCTCAGGAGAACAAGCCTGATTACCAGGTACTCAGATGTCCATGAAAACAGGCTTCAGAACATCCAAACAACATAAGGATGTCTTTCCTTCAAGAAGAAAATCACACCTCTCACAGCTCAGCATGACAATCCTCCAAGAAGGCTGAAAATCCACAGGGCAACCACAAATTCCAACCACTCCTCAGATACCTTGAGGAAGAGCCTCTTCTTCCCACCTGCACACCAAATGTCAAGCTTCCTCTTGCAGACACGCACAGTGAGAACAACACAGCCAGAAACCCTGAACCCAGGAGTCCTAGTGCCAGTTGGAACACCTCTCCCTTGTTCATGTGACCCACACATGAAACAAAGCCACAAAGGGAAGACCATGACATTTTGGATGAGATCATCCATCAATGCCCAACACATCCAAACCCAGAAAGGCATTGGGGTCCCTCTGCCATCTGTCCTACTGCTACCATCTCCTGCTGTTCGTGGAAGCAGCAGGAATGGAACAAGAGCAGGTGTGGGAGCTTCCAGAGCAAGCTCAAATATGTCAATGGAGTGAGAACGGCCTTGGGAGAAGGACACTTATGCTTGATGGAACAAAACCGTGGGATGAGAAAGCAGGAACTCAGTACAGCCAACGAATTGCATAGATCATTGTGACACTGCTTAGGTAAGTGTTTCAAAATATGTAACCACTAGTTTTTGCCTTGCCTGGGAGAAAGTATTGAAACGTTATGTTAAGTTAGCAGTAAATAGGTGCATGATCAGTGCCTGATCTGTTAGTTGATTGGCTTATAGGTATATACTAACAATTGTGATTGGACATAAGTTTCAAAATTATTATATGATTTGTATCGAGAAGAATACAAAAGGAGTCAGTTTGAGAATAAAGTTGTCTCACTGCCTCCCAGAATGAGTCCATGCTTTTCACAAAGTATCAAGCAGGCAGTGGTGCTTTGCCAGTCCCTGTCTACAAGCATTAAAATCCAGCCAACATTCCATGGATCCAAAAGGAAGATACCACAACAGAACAGGAACAAAAGTAATCTGTCTCTAAACTCAACCCCTTTCAGTATGATTGGCTTACCTGTTGCATCACTGGTTGCTTCTTCAGAAAAGGAAACTGCATCAGGACAGCAGAATTGGTTCTAATTTCCCTTAATGTTATCAGTGAAACTGTGCAGGAAAAAAATTTCTCATTCTCTAAAAGCTGTGAAATCACTGAACAGAGCACAGTGCTCCCTTAGGAACTTCTATCACAAGGGAAGCAAGAGGCAGACCTGAAAACTAAGGACGTTCTCTCAACAGCAGCCTCGGCTCCAGAGGCTGGAAAGCCATCTCAGGCATTGATGTCCAGACACCCAAACCTCTGCAACCTGACTGCTGACAAAATTCTGACCTCTGCATCTCATCCAATATCACAAACACATTGTCAACAAGACAGAGGTGAAAACCAAAAGGGTGGGAGAGTTTGCTAAGAGGAGAGAAGAAAACCAAAGGAACACAGATCACAGTATTGAAACAAAAGGTTTCCCAAGAACTTAACACTCCTGCCTAGCAAGACCAAGAGTAGAAAGATACACAGGGAGAGGGTCAAAGAAGGCTGACGTCATCATCATCAAACTTTGTAAAGGTTTCTGTTTCAGTAACAACCTCAAAATGAAGGGATTAAACGCATGTAGGGCAAGATGTCTTCACAAGAAGTAACACCACAAAGAACAGCATTGCCTTAAGATACACACAATATCTTGAGCTTCTGAGAGGATTCAAGGCAAGTAGCCTTTTGTGCTGGGACTCTCCTCCAGGTCTCCTACTGGTATATTCTAAGCTATGCTCTAGGAAATAGGATCCTCAGGTAAAGTGGACATTGCTCTTATCCTTACATAATGACACAGGCTGTGTTCTGCTCAGGATCTCCTCTTACCTTAGGCAAGATTCTCTCCTTTTGAAGGACGCCCTCCCTGTGACACATGCCCAGACCCTACTCAGTACCACTAGGACAATCACTTCCATAATACCCAGATGTTTTCCCACCAGAAGCAAAAGCCCCAACAAGAAATCCACTGTGAGCATGACCTAGACCTTTGCACATCCTTACGTTACCTGAGTGTTGGCACAAAGCAAATACATGATGTCAGCAGGGTTGGAGAATTTGTACTGTCAGAAACCAGAGCTAGGATGCTCTCAAGGGTTTGATGTGAATGAGTCACGAATGATTACAGGACGCAAATACTCTACAGCAGACAACCGTGCCAATGCACAGTTGAGCACACGGTGATTACACCCACCTCCTCTTATGCCTTTAAGAACCGTATCGGAGGAAAATCAAGAAACAATTCTGGCTACTTCAGTAGCTTTAGAAGGCACTATACATGCCGAGCTCTACACAAAAAACATGAGATTGAAGGGCTACCCTCCCAAAAGCTCCTTCCTAAAACAGGTGGTGAAAAGGTCCATCAGACAGTGCTCTCACCAAAACATTCTCCATTTAGGCAGACTACAACGCAAAGAATTGTCCCTGCGGCTGGAGATTCGTAACCTTAAAGGACACTGTGGCCATTCCAACACCACACACCATATCAAGATCCAGAAGGACAACAATTGCCAGACACTTAAAGCCTGGAAAAAATCCAGGGCATGATCACTCCATTCTCATCCTGCCTCAATCCCTTCCTCGATTCTCAACTCTAGGATGTGTGTTCTTGTTTGTTCATGCTGTGAGAGAAGAACCCAAATGCTGATGAACACATCAGTGTCCCCCATGATATCTACTCTGTAGAATAATTTGGTGTCGGGTTCCTGGGGTGAAGTGTTTCTAACACGGACCTTGGCTCACAAGGTTGTGTTGGTCGACAGCCGACTGAACATGAGCCAGCAGTGTGCCCAGGTGGCCAAGAAGGCCAACGGCATCTTGGCTTGGATCAGAAACGGTGTGACCAGCAGGTCCAAGGAGGTTATTCTCTCTCTGTACACAGCACTGGTGAGCCCACTCCTTGAATCCTGTGTTCAGTTGTGGGCCCCTCAGCACAAGAAGGATGTTGAGGCTCTGGAGAGAGTCCACAGAAGAGCAACAAGGCTGGTGAAGGGGCTGGAGAACAGGCCTTATGAGGAACGTCTGAGAGAGCTGGGGGTGTTTATCCTGGAGAAGAGGAGGCTGAGAGAAAACCTCATTACTCTCTACAACTCCCTGAGAGGAGGTTGTAGAGAGGAGGGAGCTGGGCTCTTCTCCCAAGTGACAGGGAATGGCCTCAAGCTCCACCAGGGGAGATTTAGGCTAGAGATTAGGAGGAAGTTTTTCACACAGAGGGTCACTGGGCATTGGAACAGGCTGCCCAGGGAGGTGGTTGATTCACCTTCCCTGGAGGTGTTTAAGGCACAGGTGGATGAGGTCTTGAGGGACTTGGTTTAGTGTTTGATAGGAATGGTTGGACTAGATGATCCAAGTGGTCCCTTCCAACCTGGTTGTTCTATGATTCTATGATTCACATTCTTCTCCCTAAACAATGTATAAAACTAAAACCGGTTACCACATACTTGGAACACAAACACAACACAAGTTCACAATGCCTTCCCTATTTTGATCATGTCTCTGCAGCAGAATCTCATGGCAGAAACTGCACCATGGGGACAGAAAGCCCTGAAGTCCCACATGTCACCTGACATCACATTGTTTGCAGTTGACGATCACAGAGGAGGAGTACAGACTTTTTAAACAAGAAATCACACCTGATACCAGGATAGTCATCAGGCACCAACAATAGGAAGGCGCTAGAGAGTGGTGGGGGGACTGTCACCAAGACAGCCTGCACCTCTTGCACTCATGCACCAAGCGCACCTGGAAATACTACACATCGGAGAGCAAAAGCTTCTCCAAAGCCCCTCCAATCAAAATCACAAGCAGTGCCTTTTCTTTTTTTTCTACAGGAGGACGAATCAAAACCAGAGCAGCAAAATTCAGCTGTAGGCAGTAACTCCTGCTGTGTAAGGCAAGACCTATATTCCCTACCCTATAAAGCAACACCCGGGGGCTCTGGGAAAGACGCAGATGCCAAGGTCCCATTCACCCTCTGAAGGACCCAACAAACGCACATTCCTCCCATGGCTCAAGAGCCCAGCATGGTTCCACCAGCATGTGGGACAAAAAGGACACAAGGGGAGGAGGTGTCAAGGGCCAGAGCGAGAGGCCAGAAAGGGTCTTTTTTCCCCCCCTCTTCCTCTTTCTTACTTTTAATTTAGTCTGTTCTCTCCCTTTCTTCTTTCTATTCACTTTTTCTTCCCTTCCGTTTTCTACATTCTTCTTCTACTCTTTTCTTTCTTCTGTTCCGTCTTTTCTGGGGGCGTTTAGCCTGGAGAAGAGGAGGCTGAGGGGAGACCATCTTGCTCTCTCCAACTACCTGAAAGGAGGTTGTGGAGAGGAGGGAGCTGGGCTCTTCTCCCAAGGGACAGGGGACAGGATGAGAGGCAATGGCCTCAAGCTGCACCAGGGGAGATTTAGGCTGGACATCAGGAGAAAAAAATTAATAGAGAGGGTCATTGGGCAGTGGCAGAGGCTGCTCAGGGAGCTGGTTGATTCACCTTCCCTGAAGGGGTTTAAGGGACGGGTGGACGAAGTGCTGAGGGACATATTATAGTGATTGATGGGAATGGTTGGTCTCGATGATCCCGTGAGTCTTTTCCAACCTGGTGATTCTGTGATTCTTTCTTCTCCGTTCGTTCTTGCCCTGCCCTCCCCTCCCCGACTCTTCTCTCCCCTGTCTCTTGCCATTCCAGCCTTCTCTCTTCTTTAACTCCACTGACTGCTTGTCAGTCACCTCCGGCACCACTGTGGAGACGATCAAAGACAGACCCATCAGCGCTAATTACGGGGCGACTTCGTTAATCACTTGCCCCAGGACTCTGACGCAAAGCGAGGCTGTTAGGAACCAACGACTTTCACCAGACAGAGTGACGTTAATGCATTCCAGTTTAACTCCTTTATGGTTTTTTTCTTCTCGCAAACCTTCGCACGCTCCACGCCATCGGCCCCGCGCTCCTTTTCTTTCCATATATGCCTTTATTTCCCTTTCCCTTTCTCTTTGAAACGTTTTCGTCTTCTACTTTCTTGTCTTCCTTCCTCTCTCCGCATTCTCTTCTTCTTCTCCTCTCCCTCTCCCTCTCTCCTCTCCTCTCCTCTCCTCCCCTCCCCTCCCCTCTCCTCTCCTCTCCTCTCCTGCCGTAATTACTCTCTTATTCTTTCTTGCCTCGTTTTTTGCTGTTTTTGTTTGTTTGGGTGTTTTTTTTCCCCCTTTATCTTCTCCCGTTACCTTCTTTCTTCCTCCCTTCCCTGAACCAACTCTCTGTTTCCGTGCCATGGTAGCAAAATCGTTTATCCTTTTTTTCTCCCTACGGCTTGCTTCGTTCGGATTTGATTCTCCCTCTCTCTATCCTTCCTTCTCTTCTTTCCCTTCTTCCTCCTCCTCTTCTCTTCCCACTTCTGCTCCAACCCTTCTCTTTTCCTTCCCTCTTTCCCTCTGCTTTCACTCCCTTCCCACCCCGTTTCTCTATGGCTCCATCACACCTGCCACGCAGCTCGGCCGTGCCCTCCGACAAAACCTAAAACCTCCTTCCTCTTCCTCAACACTTTCCATCCAGCCTTACACAGCGTCCAAGAGCTCCGAGGATGCCAAGATCCTCAGCTCCATTCAGTGTATAAGGGAACGTCAATGACACTGGGAATCTCCTCCACCAGCTCCTCCTTCCTTTCCTTTTCTTCCTTTCCTTCCTTTTCTTCCTTTCCTTTCCTTTCCTTCCTTCCTTCCTTCCTTCCTTTTCTTCCTTTCCTTTCCTTTCCTTCCTTCCTCCCTCCCTCCCTCCCTCCCTTCCTTCCTTCCTTCCTTCCTTCCTTCCTTCCTTCCTTCCTTCCTTCCTTCCTTCCTTCCTTCCTTCCTTCCTTCCTTCCTTCCTTCCTTCCTTCCTTCCTTCCTTCCTTCCTTCCTTCCCTCCTTCCTTCCTTCCTTCCTTCCTTCCCTCCCTCCTTCCCTCCCTCCTTCCCTCCTTCCCTCCCTCCTTCCCTCCTTCCCCCCTCCCTTCCTTCCTTCCTTCCTTCCTTCCTTCCTTCCTTCCTTCCTTCCTTCCTTCCTTCCTTCCTTCCTTCCTTCCTTCCTTCCTTCCTTCCTTCCTTCCTTCCTTCCTTCCTTCCTTCCTTCCTTCCTTCCTTCCTTCCTTCCTTCCTTCCTTCCTTCCTTCCTTCCTTCCTTCCTTCCTTCCTTCCTTCCTTCCTTCCTTCCTTCCTTCCTTCCTCCCTCCCTCCCTCCCTCCCTCCCTCCCTCCCTCCCTTCCTTCCATTGCAGCCTCTGCTTTTCTTCTAAATTTCTTTCTTTGTCACTTCCTTTCTCTTCCTTTCATCTTTTTCTGTTTGTCCTTTTCCAACTCTTCCTTTTTCTTTCATGCTCCACCCTACCTGACTTCTACTTCCCCTTCACTTTTGCTATCACACTCGTTTCTTCTTATCTTTTTTTGCCTTCCCCAATCTATTTTACATATCTACAGGTTGCTGGACGTGAAGCATAGACAAGCCCTTTAGCAAGAGTTTTCATTCCTCTTCCTTACTGCCTTCCAGCTCTCCTGATTGGGAGCAACTTTCCTGCTGTCCTCCCGTCTGGGTAGGACAAACTCCTCCTGCCCCACTCCTTCCCTTTTGGAAGAAAGCCTCTTCTAGCCTCCAGGCCTTTCACGGATCCAGCAAACAAGAGAGCAAAGACTATAATATAACAGAGAACAGCTCTGCTACATCACAACAGAACCCACCACCTCCTCACCACAAGAAGGATGTTGAGGCTCTGGAGAGAGTCCACAGAAGAGCAATGAAGCTGGTGAAGGGGCTGGAGAACAGGCCTTATGAGGAGCGGCTGAGAGAGCTGGGGGTGTTTAGCCTAGAGAAGAGGAGGCTGAGGGGAGACCTCATTGCTCTCTACAACTACTTGAAAGGAGGTTGTAGAGAGGAGGTAGTTGGGCTCTACTCCCAAGTGACAGGGGACAGGACAAGAGGGAATGGCCTCAAGCTCCACCAGGGGAGATTTAGGCTGGACATTAGGAGGAAGTTTTTCACACAGAGGGTCATTGGGCATTGGAATAGGCTGCCCAGGGAGGTGGTTGATTCACCTTCCCTGGAGGTGTTTAAGGGATGGGTGGATGAGGTGCTGAGAGACATGGTTTAGTGCTTGGTGGGAATGGTTGGACTCGATCAGGTGGGTCTCTTCCAACCTGGTTGTTCTATGATTCTATGAAACACAAGCCAAAGCTCCGGGTACTTGGACATCCCTGCAAACAGGATCCATGGAGTCCAAACAGCACATTTTTGGGAACACAAACCCATCGCAGACCAGCAACACAAACCTCCAAGAAGGCTGAAAAAGCACAGGGCACCCACAACTCCCAACCACTCTTCATCCACCTTGAGGAAGAGCCTGTTCTTTCCGTCCGTGTGCCAAATATCTTGCTGCTTCTTGCAGTCCAGCAGGCACTCCATGCCACCAGGAGAATCACTACCACAGCTCCCAAACACTGCTCCTCCACAAGAACATGCTCCAGCTCTGAACACCTCTCTGAGCACGACCCAGGCCTTCACACATCCTCTCCTTCCTTCCCGACTGGCACAAGGAACATCTGACTGGATGCAAAGGTGTTTGGCAGAATCTTCTCAGAAGCATGAACTTCCCCCTAAGCATTTTGCATTTACTCCATAATTCCATGTGGAAACTCTACAGAGCTGCACATTGAAGTAACAGCTCTTAAAGATTCTGTGACTGGAACTGTGACAGCTCTGATCCCAGACCACTGGCCCTGCCGCATGGGTCCACGTTCATCAACTGGGATTTCTCCCCACAATGTCGCTAGAGATCTCTGTAAGGAAACAGGTGCTGTGCAACGCAGAGGAATCCTTTCTCAGAGCTGCACACCTGCTGTGCTCCATTTTATTTATTTATTTATTTATTTTTACACTTACTGGAGAGTGTTCCTTCATCCTCCCCTCACTTTCATCACACTTATATTAGGTCAAAGTGGTATTATGCGGCACTTGGCACGACTTGCTTCATTGTACTGGTTTGCTTCATCTTTGCCATTTACATCTCTTTCTCATTTCTTTGCTATGTTTCCACTGCATTGGTTTAGACATTCTTTTGATTCTCTCCAGCTTCTTCTTGGAACATCCTTCTACCAGTTTCTCCAAAGCACAGTGCTTTTTGCCAGTTACAACTGACTTTGAGGCCTGAATTTTGTTCTTCAGTTAAAACAGGCAGAAAAATCCCATTGAATTCCTAATTCTTCTTGGAGATGTTTTATTTTCTTCTTGACTACTACTTATGTTCACTTCTATTCACCTTGATTTGTAGCCCATGTCATCAGTTCAAGCGACTGAAAACTAATCTTTCACATTTGTTTTCTCAGTGAAAGAGTCTTCTCATGAATTGTATTGAATGCATTGAATTGTATTTTCAACACAATTCATGAGAAGACTCTTTCACTGAGAATGCATCTTCTAAGGACTGAGGATGGGTGGAAAAGGGGAATCTGGGAAATGGACCTTGCTTTCACTGGGTTTCTTTCCCCCCAGCATCCCTCTGATTGAACAGGAGAGTCAAAGTGGTTCAGCAATAACTCCTTCAATGGAGACAGTTACCCACCAGCTCTGCCCCCTGCTACGAAATGCTGAGTGGAAAGGGGATGCAGAAGAAGAGCAAACTCTGAGAAACAGATTACTCCACTTTTCCCTCTACTTGGAGCTGAGGACACACACACAGTAGGGCAGAGGTGAGCGGAGAATCCATGAGCACTTGTAGTGAGTCCAAACCCTTGGGAAGAAGCAGGAGAGAGCTGTGTCATGGGCGAGATCCTTCCTTCCAATGAACCAGGGCTGAGCTTTTCTGCTGTGTTCTCCATTCACATTCACCTTTGCCCGAGGCTCCTGTGCTCTGCAGGACCTTGGAACAAATGTTACTGCACTCCACTCCCCGGCAAAGCCAAGTGTGTGGCTGTGGCAGGATCTTCCACCAGGATTTTCCTGTCCACACGGCTCTCCTGGCCCTGCTCGCATTCACCAGCCCGAGCCCCGTGGCCACCATGCTTCCCACAGCCACATGAGGATGAGAGCCCCTTCTGCATCTCATGGGTTGGGATGAAGACAGATGACAGTTCAAATCATTGCTGAACAGGAGCGTGCCCACTTTCCACATCGCTACCCGAGGGATCTCCACAGAACTGTTGGCTCACATGGAAATCCCACTGAAGGCTATCAGGCTTTCCAGGGACAGCAGTGATGTCTTCATTCCAGATCCGGCCCTGATTCCATGGTCCATGTTGTCAAAAACGCAAAGACAAGCTCTTCTTCCTACTGCACCTTTGTAACTTACCTGTATTTCCTTACCCCAACCAGTGATAGTGGTTTCTCCCCAAGGAAGGCATTCAGACGTTTCATATCCCAAACCCTTGGGGAACTTCAGCCTTTGAAGAGTGGTCCTTGCCTCCAGTGCTGCTCTCGCGCGTTATATCCCATGGGAATGGGAAAAGTTGTCTCCAGCAGACACTGCCGCTACTGAGGGCCAGGGAGATTTTCTCTCTCTGTACTTGGCACTGGTGAGACCGCTCCTTGAATCCTGTGTTCAGTTCTGGGCCCCTCAGCACAAGAAGGACATTGAGGCTCTGGAGCGAGTCCAGAGAAGAGCAATGAAGCTGGTGAAGGGGCTGGAGAACAAGAGGAGCAGCTGAGAGAGCTGGGGGTGTTTATCCTGGAGAAGAGGAGGCTGAGAGGAGACCTCATTGCTCTCTACAACTAACTGAAAGGAGGTTGTAGAGAGGAGGGAGCTGGGCTCTTCTCCCAAGGGACAGGGGACAGGACAAGAGGGAATAGCCTCAAGCTCCATCAGGGGAGATTTAGGCTGGAGATTAGGAGGAAGTTTTTCACGGAAAAGGTCACTGGACATTGGAATAGGCTGCCCAGGGAGATTGTTGATTCACCTTCCCTGGAGGTGTTTAAGGTATGGGTAGATGAGGTGCTGAGGGACATGGTTTAGTGCTTGGTGGGAATGGTTGGACTCGATGATCAGGTGGGTCTCTTCCAACCTGGTTGTTCTGTGATTCTATGATTAGCACATCATTGTCACATCCATAATGCACACACAAGTGTTGTTCTCTTCCTTTGTTCAGGTCTACACACGGATTTGCTGCGATCTTACGCTGTCATTACCACAGGCTACAAGTAAGCAGACAAGAGACAAATGTGTCCCACTGTGTAGAACTATTGTTGTGAACTTTTTCCATGAGCAGGAGACAGAATTTTCCTGACAGCAGAGAATCAATGAGTAGGGTTCCACAAGGTATGATTGCTGCCAAGTTAACCTGGAAACACATTCCCAATCTCTGAGTTTCCTGGAGTTGTCTGGAATTTGTTTTAATTTGTGTAAGAAGAGGAATGAAATGTTTGAGTAGAGATCGTTGTCTTGACTTATGGAAGAGATGCAGGGACAGATCTCCTATCAGCAAATCCATCACAGTTGCTCCACGTGAATCCAGGACAAGAAGTGTGCAAGCAGGACAGGTTTGGGTTTGGTTCTCTATTTTTTGGGGTTTTTTTGTTTGTTTGTTTGTTTTTCCCCAACTTACCTGCTTGCTAAGCTAAGTCACTTACCTGCAATAAGTAGATCTTCTCCAGAGAAAGTCTTCGTGCTGTAGTCATAGAGATGAAAACAATATGGCAAACATCAGCCAAAAGAGCATCATTTTACTTCCAAGCATCTTAGAGCCCTGCTGGGGTCCAGGTTAACCCTCCTGTTAGAGGTAGGACGATGCTTTAAATCATTAAAACAGCTGATAATGAGATAACAAGCACTGATGTCAAGGATAGAAGACATTTTTTCCTGTGCTCTGAACACTTGTTTGCATAGTTTCTGTATCAACCAAGCAGCAGCTGGAATAATGGTCTCACAATGCCGTAGATCCGAGCTTACCTAGGGATAAAGTTGTTTCTGTATGCAAAGAAGGTGTTTAAGGCACGGGTGGACTAAGTCCTGAGGGACATGGGTTAGTGTTTGATAGGAATGGTAGACTCGATGATCCGGTAGGTCTCCTCCAACCTGGTGATTCTATGATTTTATGAAACAGTTAAAGACTCCAGGAAAACCAACACGTTGTAAGAGTTGTGCCTTGCTTACTCAAATCCACTTGGAATGGTCACATTTTGATGAAATCCAGCTGCTGCGTGAGGGGTAGTGGGTAAATCCTGTCGAATCCTGAAGCATCATAGCACTGTGTCACTACCACAGATGCAGCTCAGTTGCCTTTTATATCACTTGTATCTGAAATAAGAAGCCACAAAGGTGGCTGGAGAGTGCAGAGAAGAGCAATAAAGCTGGTGAAGGGGCTGAAGAACAGGCCTTATGAGGAACAGCTGAGAGAGCTGGGGGTGTTTATCCTGGAGAAGAGGAGGCTGAGAGGAGACCTCATTGCTCTCTACAACTAACTGAAAGGAGGTTGTAGAGAGGAGGGAGCTGGGCTCTTCTCCCAAGTTACAAGGGACAGGTCGAGAGGGAATGGCCTCAGGCTCCACCAGGGGAGATTTAGGCTAGAGATTAGGAAGAAATTTTTCACAGAAAGGGTCATTGGGCACTGGCAGAGGCTGCCCAGGGAGGTGGTTAATTCACCTTCCCTGGAGGTGTTTAAGGGACGAGTGGACGAGGTGCTGAGGGACATGGGTTAGAGATTGGTGGGAATGGTTGGACTCGATGATCCAGTGGGTCTCTTCCAACCTGGTGATTCTATGATTCTCTGAAGGTCTTGGAACAGCTGAGATGATCCTGCCAAAAGCACCTGAGATGGTGAAGGCTTTGTTTGGTTTTTCCAGCTTTGCTCAGCCTCAGAATTCGCTCTGTGCCTCCAAGTCAGAAGCAAGACGTGCGGAGCGGTTATCCATGTCAACACCAAATCCGTATGGATAAATCAGTAAAAGCTACTCACCTTTCCATCCTGACAGCTCACCAAGTGCCTGGGAGTTACTCTGAGTCTCCTCCACTCGACAGGGAGAGGTGAAAGCACAATGAAACCATTGCAAGAAAAACAATCATGGGTTTCAACATCCCGATTTCAATCCGGGAGTGGACACTGGATTCTTAGAGAAGCAAGTAGAGCCCAAGGGCAAACATGTATTAGCGGCTCCAAGCAGCCAAAAGGTTTGTCTCCTGTTGTTCTTTAGGCAATGAATAGACAGAGAGAGTTTTCCAGCTGCAGCTCGACCCTTGCTGAAGTAAAGCTTGACTTCAGTTACACCTTTACGAAAGAAAAGAAGGGGCAAGAGGGAGAAGCAGGTCCAGGGAGGTGATTCTCCCTCTGTACTCAGCACTGGTGAGGTCACTCCTTGAATCCTGTGTTCAGTTCTGGGCTCCTCAGCACAAGAAGGATGTTGAGGCTCTGGAGAGAGTTCACAGAAGAGCAACGAGGCTGGGGAAGGGGCTGGAGAACAGACCTGATGAGGAGCGTCTGAGAGAGCTGGGGGTGTTTAGCCTAGAGAAGAGGAGGCTGAGAGGAGACCTCATTACTCTCTACCTGAAAGGAGGTTGTAGAGAGGAGGGAGCTGGGCTCTTCTCCCAAGGGACAGGGGACAGGACGAGAGGGAATGGCCTCAAGCTCCACCAGGGGAGATTTAGGCTGGAGATTAGGAGGAGGTTTTTCACAGAAAGGGTCATTGGGCATTGGAACAGGCTGCCCAGGGAGGTGGTTGATTCCCCTTCCCTGGAGGGGTTTAAGGTACGGGCGGATGAGGTGCCGAGGGACATGGTTTAGTGTTTGATAGGAATGGTTGGACTCGATGATCCGATGGGTCTCTTCCAACCTGGTTGTTCTATGATTCTAAGAGCAGCAGCTGGGGCAGAGCGGGTGAGGGGCACAGGACACTTCCAGCTTTACCACCCCCGAGGTTGAAAGCGCCGACTGCTCCCGTCGCCCGGGATCGGTGAGAAGAGCCCGTCCCCTCGGGGCAGGCGAGCACCGACCTCGCGTTGTCGCCTTTGTCTTCTCGCTAAGTGGGTCCCTCGCACCTCTTCGAGGCGGTTAGAGCACGGAAAGCCGAGGGCTGCTCTCAAAGCCTTCCCAGGACCGAAACAGCCTCTCTCACCATTCAAGAGTGTCCCAATCGCTGAGGAAAGGAGCTCCTGCCCGGGATCCTCCTGCTGTTCAATGAGGGATCCCGGCGGGGACGGCTGAGGCTTCACCGGGCGCCGAACGGAACAGGACAGGTTCAGGCAGAAGGGAACGCGCCCCAAACCAGTCTCTTTCCACCCAGGCCCCGCCGCTGGAATATCCCACCCTGACGTTTCTCGGGAAGCTGCCGGCTTCCCCCTCGTCCCGGGGTCCCTGAGAGCTTTCCCGGAGGCCGCCCAGCTCTTCCCGACAAGCCTGGCTCAGTCAGTCCGACCCGATTCCCCCCACGGCCATCCCGCTCCATCATCTCAAAATCAGGCGCTTCCAAGCCCCTCCCAGCCGGGTACATCCCCACCCCCTCCGGAAATACCCGACAGCCTCCGCGCCCGGCGCACCCGCAGCCCGGGAAGAGGCTCCGGTGCTGGGAGTGACGCTGGTACCCGCTCTGCCCCCCCCGCCCTCGGCCAGCATCCCACCAGCCCCCGTTTTCCCAGGGTGGGGGGCAGGCACCGAAACTTAGTTATTATGGATAATAATAATAATAATAATCATAATATGGGTTTTACTGTGTTCAGTTGTGGGCCCCTCAGCACAAGAAGGACGTTGAGGCTCTGGAGGGAGTCCAGAGAAAAGCAACGAAGCTGGTGAAGGGACTGGAGAACAGGCCTGATGAGGAGCGGCTGAGAGAGCTGAGGGTGTTTATCCTGGAGAAGAGGAGGCTGAGAGGAGACCTCATTACTTCATTACTCTCTTCAACTACCTCTCTACAACTACCAGTGTGGATCTGCTGGAGGGTAGGGAGGTTCTGCAAAGGGATCTGAACAGGCTGGAGCGCTGGGCAGTGTCCAATGGGATGAGGTTTAACACGGCCAAATGCCACGTCCTGCACTTGGGGCACAACAACCCTATGCAGAGCTACAGACTGGGAGAAGCCTGGCTGGAAAACTGCCAGGAGGAGAGGGACCTGGGGGTGTTGGTCGACAGCCGACTGACCATGAGCCAGCAGTGTGCCCAGGTGGCCAAGAAGGCAAATGGCATCCTGGCTTGGATCAGAAACGGTGTGACCAGCAGGTCCAGGGAGGTGATTCTCCCTCTGTACTCAGCACTGGTGAGGCCGCTCCTTGAATCCTGTGTTTGGTTCTAGGCCCCTCAGCACAAGAAGGATGTTGAGGCTCCGGAGTGAGTCCAGAGAAGAGCAACGAAGCTGGTGAAGGGTCTGGAGAATAGACCTTATGAGGAGCGGCTGAGAGAGCTGGGGGTGTTTATCCTGGAGAAGAGGAGGCTGAGAGGAGACCTCATTGTTTTTTATAACTCCCTGAAAGGAGGTTGTGGAGAGGAGGAAGCTGAGCTCTTTTCCCAAGTGCCAGGGGACAGGACAAGAGGGAATGGCCTCAAGCTCCACCAGGGGAGATTTAGGCTGGAGATTAGGAGGAAGTTTTTCACGGAAAGGGTGATTGGGCAGTGTCAGAGGCTGCCCAGGGAGGTGGTTGCTTCACCTTCCCTGGAGGTGTTTAAGGGACGGGTGGATGAGGTCTTGAGGGACTTGGTTTAGTGTTTGATAGGAATGGTTGGACTTGATGATCTGGTGGGTCTCTTCCAACCTGGTTGTTTTATGATTCTATGATTCTATGGTTCTATGATTGTATGATATTGGGAACGGCCTCAGGAGGAGCCGAGCTGGAAACCCTCCGAGGAAACAGCCTTTGAGGCTGGAGTGGAACGTGGAATTCGAAGCTTCTGGGCGGCCACCGGCGCTGCGAGAGCCGCTTCCCCTCCCGGGGTCGGGGGTACAGAACCCCTAGGAGCGGGGCCCTCCCTCACCCAGGAACCTTTGATGTCGAGAAACCATCTCGAAAGAGACGTCATGTTCTCCAGGAGCCTGGAAAGACGCTGCCGAGTCTCTGCCTGAGTCCCAGTGCATCCCTCCGGGATCCTGTCCCAGGGATGCGGGAGCCCCCGTGTTGTTCCAGCCTGGAAAAGCTGAGAACTCGTTCCCCTTTCATTTGCTGAGTTCATTACCCAGAGACCATTAGAGCTGCCGCCCGGGAGCAGATGGTTCCTCCAACCCGAGGTCCATCCTGGACAGATTGCATACAATTTATTAATAACCCAGCAGATGCTGGGGCACTTTCCAGCTCAGATTATATTTCCTGATTGCTTAAATCCCAGCGGGGGGGAAGCTGTTCACTTATCTGCCGACGCTTCCCATTGTGCCTCACCGAGCTGACAAGGAAAAATTGTGTATCCTCGCTCTGATTCTGCATATAAGCGCCTGGGATCCGAACTGGATGTGATGCCAGCCCTGGATGGGTGATTCCAACCCCTGTGTCCCGGGAGAACCAGTGCTGGGAGCTGCCCTGTTCCACGCAGAGGAGCCGTCGGGGTCGTCGGGTGCCGCTCCCTGCTCGGGCCTGGGAGCCGAGCAGTGGGTGATGATTGTCGGGACTCCTGGGAAAGCAGCAGGAATTGGGACTTGCACTCGTTGTTGCTCAGGGTTATGAAATCATAGAATCGTTTGAGTTGGAAGGGACCTCAAAGCCCATCCAGTCCCACCCCTGCCATGGGCAGGGACACCTCCCATTGGATCAGGGGCTCCAAGCCCCATCCAACCTGACCTTGAACCCCCCCAGGGATGGGGCAGCCACCACTGCTCTGGGCAACCTGGGCCAGGGCCTCACAGCAAAACATTTCTCCTTAACATCTAATCTCAATCTCCCCTTTTGCAGCTGAAAGCCATTCCCCCTCATTCTATCCCTGCCCTCCCTGATCCAGAGGCCCTTCCCAGCTTTCCTGGACCCCCTTTCGGCACTGGAGGCTGTTCTAATATCTTAGAATAATAGAATCATAGAACAACCAGGTTGAAAGAAAACCATCTGATCATCGAGTCCAACCATTCCTATCAATCACTAAACCATGTCTCTCAGCACCTCATCTACCTGTGCCTTAAACACCTCCAGGGGAGATGAATCAACCCCCTCCCTGGGCAGCCTATTCCAATGCCCAATGACCCTTTCTGTGAAAAACTTCCTCCTAATCTCCTGCCTAAATCTTCCCTGGCAGAGCTTGAGGCCATTCCCTCTCGTCCTGTCCCCTGTCCCTTGGGAGAAGAGCCCAGCTCCCTCCTCTCTACAACCTCCTTTCAGGTACTTGTAGAGAGTAATGACGTCTCCTCTCAGCCTCCTCTTCTCCAGAATAAACACCCCCAGCTCTCTCAGCCGCTCCTCATAAGTTCTGTTCTCCAGCCCCTTCCCCAGCTTCGTGGCTCTTCTGTGGACTCTCTCCAGAGCCTCAACATCCTTCTTGTGCTGAGGGGCCCAGAACCAAACACAGGATTCAAGGAGCGGCCTCACCAGTGCTGAGTCCAGAGGGAGAATCACCTCCCTGGCCCTGCTGGTCACACCATTTCTGATCCAAGCCAGGATGCCATTGGCCTTCTTGGCCACCTGGGCCACTGCTGGCTCATGTTCAGTAGCTGTCAACCAACACCCCCAGGTCCCTCTCCTGGCAGTTTTCCAGCCAGACTTCTCCCAGTCTGTAGCTCTGCATAGGGTTGTTGTGTCCCAAGTGCAGGACCCACAGCCTTGTCTTCACCAGACTGAACAACCCCAGCTCTTTCAGCCTGTCCTTGTACAGTGGCAGTTCGAGCAGGGGGGGCGAGTAGGGAGGGCGCAGAGAGGGGCTGGACACCAGCCAGAAGGGACCATGGATCATAGTGACCACCTGGCAAAAAAATTAAAGCAGCTCCGGGTGCTGAATCAAGCAGGATGGGTGTTGCCACCTAGACAGAGCCTCAGTGGATGCTTGCAGCTTCGCAGCCCCTGGGCTGTGGGCAGTGCTCCCCTCCCACACCAACTCACGCCTCTGGTACCGGCTTCACTTGTGGAAGTTGTGCTCGCATGGGGGAGCTCCTTCACATGTTGGTAGAGCTGAGGGAGAAGGTAAATAGACTAAGGACCGTCAGGGAATGTGAAATAGAAACAGATCATTGGAGCAGGGCCCTCTCACAAACTCAGCAGGCTACCGGAGCTGGTCTGAGCACTACCCACCTGCCAACTGCAAGGTTGGGAGAACAAGATGTGGGGAATGGCAGCAAGTTCCTGCCCAGCGCAGGAAACCTGTTGTCCCCACTCAGACAACAAACCCCCAGATTCCCCTGAGTCATAGAATCATAGAACAACCAGGTTGGAAGAGACCCACTGGATCTTTGAGTCCAACCGTTCCTATCAAACACTAAACTATGTCCCTCAGAACCTCATCCACCAGTGCCTTAAACACCTCCAGGGAAGGTGAATCAACCACCTCCCTGGGCAGCCTATTCCAATGCCCAATGACCCTTTCCATGAAAAACTTCCTCCTAATCTCCAGCCTAAATCTCCCCTGGCAGAGCTTGAGGCCATTCCCTCTTGTCCTGTCCCCTGTCACTTGGGAGACAAATACTTGGAAGAAGAAAAAATACAAAGCACTGCCATCCCCAAGGTTGAAGAGGATGGCTCCCACAACCTAGAAACATTCCCTAGGCTGCGTTATCCTCAAACAACCATAATAACATGCTCTGTAAAAAAGAGGAGGAGAGCGATACTCTTAGAGGACTCCCTTCTAAAATAAACAGAGGGACCCATCTGCAGACTGGACCCGCTCCACAGGGAGATCATCCGGGTCATCAGTGAAGGAGGTAACTAGAAAACTTCCTTCCTTGGTCAGAGAGACAGATCATTACCCTCTGGTAGTATTTAAAATCAGCGATGATGACACGCAGTGCAGAAAGCTGAAAGCCATTAAGGGAGACTTCAGGGCTCTGGGGAGAATGATGGAGGGCTCTGGGGCACAGGTTTAGCTCCATTTCCACACTAAGGAATGAGGAGCAAGAGGTTAAAAAGAATCAGTTGATTAATATCTGGCTTTGAGCCTCGTGTGAAGAGAGAGACTGTGGATTCTTTGATCATAGGGTGGCCCAAGCACCCCCAGGCTTCCTTACTAGGGATGGGGCACACTTCTCTCCTAGGGGTACTAAAGTCTTTACTAAAATTCTAGTTATGCTCATAAATAGAGCTTTAAACTCATTGCTCTCTACAACTACCTGAGAGGAGGTTGTGGAGAGGAGGGAGCTGGGCTCTTCTTCCAAGGGACAGGGGACAGGAGAAGAGGCAATGGCCTCAAGCTCCGCCAGGGGATATTTAGGCTGGAGATTAGGAAGAAGTTTTTCACACAGAGGGTCATTGGGCATTGGAATAGGCTGCCCAGGGAGGTGGTTGATTCAGCTTCCCTGGAGGGGTTTAAGGCACGGGTAGATGAGGTGCTGAGGGACATGGTCTAGTGTTTGATGGGAATGGTTGGACTTGATGATCTGATGGGTCCCTTCCAACCTGGTTGTTCTATGATTCTATGATTCTATGATTCTATAAACAGCTGGAATTAGTCTCTAGATCACTGCCTCTTGTCCTTGTGGGAGACTTCAATCTCCCTGGTGTCTGCTGGAAGTACAACAGAGCAGAAAGGAAGTAGTCTAGGAGGTTCCTGGAGTGCATGGAAGACAATTTCCTCACACAACTAGTGAGTAAACCGACAAGGGAAGGTGCCCTCCTGGACCTGCTGTTTGTGAACAGAGAAATCCTTGTGGAGGATGTGCTGGGGACAAAATGATCATGAGATGATAGGGTTTTCAGTTCTAGGTGAGGTGAAGAGAAGGGTTAGCAGAACAGTCACATTATACTTCCAGAGGGCAGACCTTGGACTGTTCAGAGGGCTGGTTGGCAAAGTCCCATGGGAGGCAGTCCTTAAGGGCAAGGGAACCCACAAGGGCTGGGAGCTCTTCTAAAAGGAGATCCTAGCAGCTCTGGAGCAAGCTGTCCCCATGTTCTGGAAACATACCCAGTGGGGAAAAAAAGCAGCTTGGTTGAGTAGGGAAATCTTGAGAGACATCAAAAAGAAGAGGAATGTCTATGAGCTTAGGAAGAGGGGACAGGCATCTTGGGTGGACTACAGGGAAGAAGTGAGATCGTGCAGGGAAAAAAACAGGAGGGCTAAGGTCCAACTAGAAATCAGATTGGCCAAGTCTGTGAAAGATAACAAAAATCTTTCTGTAAATGCATTAAAAATAGAAGGAGGACTAGGGAGAATATTCAGTCCCTATTGGATGCAGAAGGAACAACAGTGACAGGGGATGAGGACGAGGCTGAGGTACTTAATGCCTTCTTTGCCTCAGTCTTTAATAGTAAGAAAAGTTGTTCCCTCTTGTGTACAAACCCAGGAGTTAGAGGAGCAAAATGAGGCTCCCATGATTCAAGAGGAGGCAGTTAAAGACTTGCTTGCCCAACTAGACACCCACAAGTCTGTGGTGTATTGAAGGAGCTGGCAGATGTATTGGCCAAACCCCTTTCCATCATCTTCCAACAGTCCTGGAAGAGTGGGGAAGTTCCACTGCACTGGAGGCTGATATTGTGCCCATCTACATGAAGGGTCGCAGGGAGGATCCAGGGAACAACAGGCCTGTCAGTCTGACCTCAGTGCCAGGGAAAGTCATGGAACAGGTGATCTTGAGCACTATCATGAAGCACTTGCAAGAGAATCGGGTGATCAGGCCCAGTCAACTCGGGTTCACAAAAGGCAGGAATTGCCAAACTAACCTGATCGCCTTCTATGACAAAGTGACTCAACTATTGGACAAGGGAAAGTCTGTGGCTGTATCTTCCTGGACTTCAGCAAAGCCTTTGATGCAGTTTCTCCCAGCATTCTGCTACGGAAACTGTCACCTCTGGCCTGGACAGGTGCACACTCTCCTGGGTGGGAAACTGGTTGGATAGCCAGGCCCAGAGAGTGGTGGGAAGTGGAGTTAACTCCAGTTGGAGGCCAGTTCCTAGTGATGTCCCCAGGGCTCAGTGCTGGGTCCAGCTCTGTTCAATGTCTTTATCCATGACCTGGATGAAGGCATCGAGTGCTCCCTTAGCAAGTTTGCAGATGACACAAAGCTGTGTGGAAGTGTGGATCTGCTGGAGGGTCGGGAAAGGGATCTGAACAGGCTGGATCCATGGGCTGAGACCAATGGGATGAGGTTTAACAAGGCTAAATGTCAGGCCTTGCACTTGGGGCACAACAACCCTGAGCAGCTCCACACTAGGAGAAGACTTGCTGGAAAGTGCCTGGAGGGGAAAGACCTGGGGGTGTTGGTTGACAGCGACTGACCACGACCCAGCAGGGGCCTAGGTGGCCAAGAAGGCCAATGGCATCTTGGCTTGGATCAGACATGGCGTGGCCAGCAGGGCCAGGGAGGTTCTTCTCCCTCTGGACTCAGCTCTGGTGAGAACACTCCTTGAATCCTGTGTTCAGTTCTGGGCCCCTCAGCACAAGAAAATATTGAGGCTCTGGACAGAGTCCAGAGAAGAGCAATAAAGATGGTGAAGGGTCTGGAGAACAAGCCTTATGAGGAATGGCTGAGAGAGCTGGGGGTGTTTAGCCTAGAGAAGAGGAGGCTGAGGGGAGACCTCATTGCTCTCTATAACTACCTGAAAGGAGGTTGTGGAGAGGAGGGAGCTGAGCTCTTCTCCCCAGGGACAGGGGACAGGATGAGAGGGAATGACCTCAAGCTCCACCAGGGGACGTTCAGGCTAGACATTAGGAAAAATATTTTCATGGAAAGTGTCATTGGGCACTGTCAGAGGCTGCCCAGGAAGGTGATTGATTCACCTTCCCTGGAGGTGTTTAAGGGACGGGTAGATGAGGTGCTGAGGGACATGGTTTAGTGTTTGATAGGAATGGTTGGACTCGATGATTCAGTGGGTCCTTTCCAACCTAGTGATTCTATGATTCTAGGGGGTTCTCCAGCCCTGGGATCATCTCCGTGGCCTCCTCTGGACTCACTCCAACAGCTCCATGTCCTTCCTGTGCTGAGGACTCCAGAACTGGACATAGGGCTCTGGGTGAGGTCTCACCAGTGCAGAGCAGAGGGGCAGAACCCCCTCCCTTGCCCTGCTGACCACACTGCTTTGTATGCAGCCCAGGACACGGTTGGTTTCTGGATTGTCAGTGTACATTGTCAGCTATTGTTGAGCTTCTCATCCCACATCACCCCAAGTCCTTCTCCTCAGGGCTTCTCCCAGTCCATTCTCTGCCCAGCCTGGATTTGTGCTTGGGATTGCCCCGACCCAAGTGCATGACCTTGCCCTTGTCTTTGTTGAACTACATGAGGTTCACACAAGCCTCACCTCTGCAGCCTCTCCTGGTCCCTCTGGATGGCATCCTCTAGCATGCTGACCGCACCTCCCAGCTTGGTATCATCAGCAAACTTGCTAACTGGGTCACAGAGAGCCAGGCTGCCCCTTCCAGAGCTCCTTGCTGAACTACGGGGGTCCCTGTACTGAGGTGAAATTAAAACTGCATCATGAAGAAAGTCAGTATTTCTCTCTACACAAGCTTCCCCCAGACTTGGGCAGTGCTGGCAGAGGGGCAGGCAGAGCTGAGGGGGTGACACTAGCTGAGCTAGTGACCCCATTTCCCTCCCAGATACAGGATCTTAGGAGAGGAGGGGGATGTAACAGGGAGAAACTGTTTATGCCCTGTGAGACCCTCCCGGAACTAGACAAGATGCTCTGAGCGCCAGAAAAAGCCATCACAGACCTTTCAGCAACACTACGTTCAATTTTAATGTATAAAAAGGGCTTTTCTATGCTCTGCAGGGAGAAGCACAAAAGCAGCGGGTTGTTTATACCACTGAATAAACGAAATGCAGGTCTCTGAGGGATCTTATGCAAACCACTTACCTTGAAACACAACCCCGCGGGAAAGTGAGCTAGGAGAGATGCATCGTTAATGTTTTACATCTTCAGAGCAGCATCCAAGCAACTCAGCAACTGTAAGCATTAGGTATCACGGAAGGCAGAGGCTGCGGTTTTGATTTGGAGTGTAGAAGTCGCTTGTGAAGTGTAAGTAGCAGGGATTTGGGGCTGAAGTTCAGTGGAGCAAGACCAGGGATTAACCCTAAAGGTCGAGGACGGAAATCATAGAATCATAGAACAAGCAGGTTGGAAGAGACCCACCAGATCATTGAGTCCAACCATTCCTATCAAACACTAAACCATGTCCCTCAGGACCTCATCCACCTGTGCCTTAAACCCCTGCAGGGAAGGTGAATCAACCACCTCCCTGGGCAGCCTATTCCAATGCCCAATGACCCTTTCCGTGAAAAACTTCCTCCTACTCTCTAGCCTAAATCTCCCCTGGCAGAGCTTGAGGCCATTCCCTCTCGTCCTGTCCCCTGTCCCTTGTGAGAAGAGCCCAGCTCCCTCCTCTCCACAACCACCTTTCAGGTAGATGTAGAGAGTAATGAGGTCTCCTCTCAGCCTCCTCTTCTCTAGACTAAACACCCCCAGCTCTCTCAGCCGTTCCTCATAAGGTCTGTTCTCCAGACCCCTCACCAGCCTCGTTGCTCATGAATGCTCAATGAAATCTTGAAGCTGAGGGTTAATGGTTTAAGTGGGCGATTGGAGGCCAAGTGCATTTATTGTTTATTTAAAGTTGAAATAAGAAACACGACAATCTTTTCTGTCAAGTGGCAGCCAAGCTCCGTAAAAGGCACTCAACTTCCTGTGAACGCAGGTGAGAGACACTCTCTGCAATAACAGCAGAAGAATATTAAAGTCTGTTACATTTTTCATAGCTCCTGACATTTGCAATATAATTCCACTTCCTTGCTTTCTCCACATTCGCCCAAGCCCAACAGATTTAGTGCAGGGAGGGGGAGAGCTTTCTTCAGTTCAGCCTCTGTAAATAAAGTGAGAGAATTACAGAGGTGCAGGGAAAAGAATTCCTTCCTCTTTTCTCTCCAGCGGTGGGGAAGAACTGCACAAAACGATGCCAGCCAGGCTTGCTGGGGAAAGGAGAACTGGGATGTAAATCTGGGGGTGTGGGGCTCAGGTGGCAGTGGGCACGATGTGTGTTGGGGGACTTTTGGGCTGTCAGAGACTGAGCTCCTTGCAGTTTCAGATGAAAACTTGAAATATAACATAACATAATGGAAAATAACATAACGTAGTGTAACATAACATAACTCATTGCTCTCTATAACTGCCTGAAAGGAGGTTGTAGAGAGGAGGGAGTTCGGCTCTTCTCCCAAGTGACAGGGGACAGGACGAGAGGGAATGGCCTCAAGCTCCACCAAGGGAGGTTTAGACTGGACATTAGGAGAATTTTTTTCACAGAAAGGGTCATTGGTCACTGGCAGAGGCTGCCCAGGGAGCTGGTTGAGTTCCCAACCCTGGAGGGGTTTAAGGGACGGGTGGACAAGGTGCTGAGGGACATGGTTTAGTGATTGATAGGAATGGTTGGAGTCGATGATCCAGTGGGTCTCTTCCAATCTGGTTGTTCTATGATTCTATAACATAACATAACATAACATAACATAACATAACATAACATAACAATACCTCACAATCTGCTTACCTAGTCTTTTTCTTTCCTATCCATAGGTTCCCCTACCACAGATTCTCTAAAAAGATGGGAAACGTCAGTTCTGGAACAGGGGTCCTGGACAGATAGTGGGTATTTTATCCAGTTTTCAATGTTCTACCCATCTTTCTTCCTTTTTGTTTAACAACACAGAGCACCTGGTGCTGGAGCACCTCTGATACAAGAAGAGGGTGATACAAGTTGGAGTTGTTCGGCCTTGAGAACAGAAGGCTACAAGGAGACCTTAGGGCACCATCCAGTGCTGAAAGGGGCTCCAGGAAAGCTGGGGAGGGGTTCTTGATCAGGGAGTGCAGAGATGGGACAAAGGGAATGGTTTTCAGCTGAAAGAGGGGAGATTGAGATGAGATCTTAGGGAGAAATGTTTTGCTGTGAGGGTGGGGAGGCCCTGGCCCAGGTTGCCCAGAGCAGTGGTTGCTGCCCCATCCCTGGAGGGGTTCAAGACCAGGTTGGATGGGGTTTGGAGCCCCTGATCATGGCAGGGGTGGGGACTGGATGGGCTTTGAGGTTCTTTCCAACCCAAACCCTTCCATGCTTCTGTGATTCTCCGAAATACTCTCCCATGGCAGAAATTCTCATAGGCTGTTGAAAAAGACAAATCTCCCACCATATCTGTTTTCGTTCCTGTTCCTTTTCTGCACACCAGCTGTGCGGGTCCTGATCTTCCTTTCACAGACCTCCCAAGTACAGAAGTCCTCAATGAATTTCTTAGGCCGAGTTACAGAATATAGCAGAGAATGGACAAAACAAGCAACAGTACCAGAAATATTCTCCACATTGATAACCGTTTTTCAGTCCCTCACCACTTTGTGCCCCTGACTAATTGTCACCACAATGAGTACATCTTTTTAAAATAACATGCACATTTTAAAGGAATATGTAATTATATGATCTGGTGATGTGTTGCTAATGTTTCTGTCCCAGCCCTCTCATTGCTGAATTGAAAAAAGCAGAAATACGAGGCAGAGACAAAATAGCCAAAGCTGCAGAGTAGAACCTTGTAACAAAACAAGCAGCCGGTGGGGAACGAGGACTCTTGGAGCACTATTCAAAGGGAAAAATGCTTCATCACCTGCAGACTCTGCACAGGTTCCAGGCATGGGGAGAGTGCAGGGTCAGGCCCTTCTACAGTCTGAGAGAAAGGATCCAACCTCCTCTTGCCCACGTTTTTGTCTACAGTACAAACCTGGTGCAAACCCCTGGTCGTGGTGTGGGCAAAAAGGATTGAATTATCGCTGGTTCCATGGGTTTGGGCAGTTTGGAAAACTACTGGGGTCAGCTGATCCTCTTCCACCTCACCTCGGTCATGCCACACTTTTAATCACAGCGTCATAGAATTATGGAATGGTTTGGGTTGGAAGAGACCTCAAAGCCCACCCAGTCCCACCCCTGCCATGGGCAGGGACACCTCCCACTGGATCAGGGGCTCTAAGCCCCATCCAACCTACCCTTGAACCCCTCCAGGGATGGGGCAGCCACCACTGCTCTGGGCAACCTGGGCCAGGGCCTCCCCACCCTCACAGCAAAACATTTTCCCTGAGATCTCATCTCAATCTTCCCTCTTTCAGCTGAAAACCGTTCCCTTTGTCCCATCTCTGCAATCCCTGATTAAAAGCCCCTCCCTGGATTTCTTGGAGCCTCTTTCAGCCCTGGAAGGTGCTCTAAGGTCTCCCTGCAGCCTTCTCTTCTCCAGGTTGAACAATCCAAACTCTCACAGCTTCTCCTCATACAGAAGGTTCTCCAGCCCTGGAATCATCTCCATGGCCTCCTCTGGACTCACTCCAGCAGCTCCATGACCTTCCTGTGCTGAGGGCTCCAGAACTGAAGGCAGGTCTCTGGGTGAGAGCAGAGCAGAGAGGCAGAATCCCCTCCCTCATCCTGCTGGTCTCGCTGCTTTGAATGCAGCCCAGGATGTGGTTGGCTTCCTGGGCTGCCAGTGTGCATTGCCAGCTCATATGAAGCTTCTTATCCACCAAGTTAAATCAAACTTCTTTTCTCAATGCTTTATATTCCCTAAACTTACAGCATTTAAACTTAGGTGAGTAATCCTTGTCAAGAAAAGACAGCTGCTTCTGTTGAAGCAGTCTCAGAACCATGAGGTTGCCCAATGATGGAGTTGGGAGGCCAAAGGCCTGGGGCAGTTTGTAAAGCCCAGCCAGTGGGCAAGGCACGGGTAGTACAGGATGCATCCACGATTTGTGAGGCTCCCAGAAATCTTGACTCCAAGTAAAAGAAACACAAACTTGTTGGCTTTGCAGCTACAGAATATTTCATTTGGCTACACAGTGTTAGCAAGTATAAGCATTGTAAGCAAATATGGAAAGAGGCCTTACGAGGAATGGTTGAGAGAGCTGGGGGTGTTTGGTCTGGAGAAGAGGAGGCTGAGGGGAGACCTCATTACTCTCAATAACTACCTGAAAGGAGGTTGTGGAGAGGAGGGAGTTGGGCTCTTCTCCCAAGGGACAGGGAATGGGACAAGAGGGAATGGCCTCAAGCTCCACCAGGGGAGATTTAGGCTAGACCTTAGGAAACAACTTTTCACAGAAAGGGTCATTGGGCATTAGAATAGGCTGCCCAGGGAGGTGGTTGATTCACCTTCCCTGGAGGTGTTTAAGGGACGGGTAGACAAGGTGCTGAGGGACATGGGTTAGTGTTTGATAGGAATGGTTGTACTCGACGACCTGGTGGGTCTCTTCCAACCTGATTGTTCTATGACTCTGATTCTATGAGTCTCCTGTCTTAAGGTCATCACACCAAAATGCCTGTCTCCTTTGTGAGGTTTAACACAGCCAAATGCCTGGTCCTGCACTTGGGGCACAACAACCCTACGCAGAGCTACAGACTGGGAGAATTCTGGCTGGAAAGTGCCTGGAGGAGAGGGACCTGGGGGTGTTGGTCGACAGCCGACTGACCATGAGCCAGCAGTGTGCCCAGGTGGCCAAGAAGGCCAATGGCATCTTGGCTTGGATCAGAAACGGTGTGACCAGCAGGGCCAGGGAGGTTCTTCTCCCTCTGGACTCAGCACTGGTGAGGCTGCTCCTTGAATCCTGTGTTCAGTTCTGGGCCCCTCAGCACAAGAAGGATGTTGAGGCTCTGGAGAGAGTCCAGAGAAGAGCAACGAGGCTGGTGAAGGGGCTGGAGAACAGGCCTGATGAGGAGCGACTGAGAGAGCTGGGGGTGTTTATCCTGGAGAAGAGAAGACTGAGAGGAGACCTCATTGCTCTCTCCAACTACCTGAGGGGAGGTTGTGGAGAGGAGGGAGCTGGCCTCTTCTCACAAGCAACAGGCGACAGGACGAGAGGGAATGGTCTCAAGCTCCACCAGGGGAGGTTTAGACTGGACATTAGGAGAAATTTTTTCACCATAAGGGTCATTTGGTACTGGCAGAGGCTGCCCAGGGAGGGGGTTGACTCACCTTCCCTGGAGTTGTTTAAGGGACAGGTGGATGAGGTGCTGAGGGACATGGTTTAGTGTTTGATAAGAATGGTTGGAGGTGATGATCCGATGGGTCTCTTCCAACCTGGTTGTTCTATGACTCTGATTCTATGAGTCTACTGTCTTAAGGTTGTCACACCAACATAGAATCATAGAATCATAGAACAACCACGTTGGAAAAGACCCACAGGATCATCGAGTCCAACCATTCCTACAAAACACTAAACCGTGCCCCTCAGTACCTCGTCCACCCGTACCTTAAACTCCTCCAGGGAAGGGGAATCATGCCTGTCTCCTTCACATTGAAAGGAAAAAGCTGTGAGCACAGAGCCTCAGGAGTTGTGTTTGGAAGAGATCTCTGGGCAACATCTATTCCTCTCCCCTCTGCTCACAGCAGGCTGCCCAGGGCTGAGTCCAGTCAGTGATTTTACTCAACCTGTTGGCTTCCTTGGGATCAGCTTTCACTGCTTGAAAACTGCAAAAGTGTATTTCTCCAAAGAGTTTTGCCTGGTTTGTTTCGTTAGAGTTGTGCCTGCGTCATTCTTGTTTCAGAAGTCTTTCTGTGTACAGGAGCTTAAAAATGTTCTCTGTCTTTGTCATCCTGCTGTTCTCTATTCATCTTTAAGGCACCAGCCGACTCAACGCGTGCCAAAGGATTTGACTGCAAAAAAACCATAAAGCAGCAAGCAATCCAGTTAAGCCAATGAATGACAGCTCCCAACCCCAACAACCCTGAACGCTGCTTCGAGATTGATGCTTAATTTGCCACCAAAATAAATAAATCAAGCCTTAAGCACCGTGACGTTCGTCAGGGAAACAAAAGCCGGTGCGGATTAGCAGCCTCCTCGCTTGGAAATAGGGGAAAATAACTGAAGCCTGGCTCAGTCTCAACCATTGTAACAAATCCAGACAACGAGGTCCACTATATTTTGCACCCTGCAGGGTAGCAGGGGCTGCAAATCTCCTTCTGCCACCCTGGGTAGATTTGCAGCATAAACACTTGCCCCTGTTCTCCTATTTTTTGGGTTTTTGTTTTTGTTTTCCTTTGCCTTTCATTCTCTTTTGGGCAGAGGCTTTTAGACCTGCACACATGAAGAAACACGTGTGTGAGAAGATCTGTTGGATCTGGTTCCTGCCCAAAGCCTTGGTTTGGCAAGGGGCTCCCTGAAAAACTGCAGCTTGAGGGACTCTGCAGCTGCTTTATCTGTTTTCAAGGACAATGCTGTTCTCTTCGTGTTTTGCTAATGCAAATTCCTTGCCAGGCCTAGTCCATTGCTGTGTAGAAACAAAACATTTTCCCTTAGTTCTCATCTCAGTCTTTCCTCTTTCAATTCAAAACCATTCCCTTTGTCCCATCTCTGCACTCCCTGATCCAGAGCCTCTCCCCAGCTTTCTTGGAGCCCCTTTCAGCCCTGGAAGGTGCTCTAAGGTCTCCCTGCAGTCTTCTCTTCTCCAGGTTGAACAATCCAAACTCTCACAGCTTTTCCACATACAGGAGGTTCTCCAACCCTTGGATCATCTCAATGACCTCCTTTGGACTCGCTCCAACAGCTCCATGACCTTCCTGTGCTGAGGGCTCCAGAAGTGGACAGGAGCCCTGGGTGAGAGTTGTTTACCATTTGTTGATCACTTTCTGGCTTTTCCACGGAATCACAGAAAGAAACCAGACACAAAATCCCTAATGAAAAGCTCAACATGTAAAGGGAGAATTTATATTTCACTCTGCCTTTGCTGTTGGCTTTACAAGTGATTGCTCATCAGAAACCAATTATCCCAGAATGGCTTGGGTTTGGGTCCCTCCTGATGCTAGCAGGATGAATGGTCTCATTTACAATCTCTCAACTGGAAAACAAAAAGTAATGATAATAAAAAAAAAAAAAAAGCCTTTTCTAATTCTCCTTGTCCCTGTTGTAATTCACAAGAAAATTAAACTAATAACTCTCTCCGTGAGTGTGTTATGCAGATGCCAGGAGTCAGGGATAAATGGATGAGACTATCCCAGGCAAAGTCCCTGGGGAAGGAACCTCTGAGCAGGCAACTATTATGCCGTGCGATACTCAGAGCTTCTCCAACAATGCAGTCTCTACAGAGAAGAGGCTTTTACATTTTGCTTTCTCTGCTCCCCCCTCCTTCCCCCCCTCCCCCCCATCATTTTCACTTGAATTCCACCTGCAGGCAGCAAAAAACTCCATGGTTTTTTTGCCAGGCTCATTTCCCACTCCATCTCCATTTCCTGCTTGTGTATTGAGGTCCTTTGCAAAGAAGGTTCTCCATGCCAACAGGCTTCAAAATGGGTCCCAGAGTGGTCCTTCTTCCTTATTCCTTCAGCAAATGGAAAGCCCTGGGAGAAGACACAAGGGTCCCCATTGTATTCTCAAGCTCTGCGCTGTGATTTGTCCCTGCAGCTCAGATCCAATGTTTGTAATTTTTTTTTAATCTTTTTTAAGAAGATATTTTGTTAAACTAAAGTCTGTAACTTGCCCCTGCTGGTGTCAAAGGCAGGAGCAGAAATGATTTGGCTTGTATCAGAAATGGTGTGACCAGCAGGTCCAGGGAGGTTATTCTCCCTCTGGACTCAGCACTGGTGAGACTGCTCCTTGAATCCTGTGTTCAGTTCTGGGCCCCTCAGCACAAAAAGGATGTTGAGGATCTGGAGCGAGTGTAGAGAAGAGCAACGAAGCTGGTGAAGGGGCTGGAGAACAGGCCCTATGAGGAGCGTCTGAGAGAGCTGGGGGTGTTTATCCTGGAGAAGAGGAGGCTGAGAGGAGACCTCATTGCTCTCTACAACTCCCTGAAAGGAGGTTATAGAGAGGAGGGAGCTGGGCTCTTCTCCCAAGTGACAGGGGACAGGACAAGAGGGAATGGCCTCAAGCTCCACCAGGGGAGATTTAGGCTGGACATTAGGAAAAATTTTTCATGGAGAGTGTCATTTGGCACTGTCAGAGGCTACCCAGGGAGGTGGTTGATTCACCTTCTCTGGAGGTGTTTAAGGTGTGGGTGGATAAGGTGCTGACGGACATGGTTTAGTGTTTGATAGGAATGGTTGGACTCGATGATCCAGTGGGTCTCTTCCAACCTGGTTGTTCTATGATTCTATGATCTAACTCCTCCTGTGCAAGAGGAGTTGTTGTGCTGATCAGCTATGATCCATGTGTTGATCCACCCTGTTTTCCAGCCACCACAGCGCTGCACACAAGATCATAGAACCACAGAATCATAGAATGGTTTGTTTAGGAAGGGACCTCAAAGACCATCCAGTTCCATCCCTGCCACATGCAGGGCCACCTCCCACTGGACCTGGGGCTCCAAGCCCCATCCAACCTGGCCTTGAACCCCTCCAGGGATGGGGCAGCCACCCCTGCTCTGGGCAACCTGGGCCAGGATCTCCCCACCCTCACAGCAAAACATTTTCCCCTAAGATCTCATCTCAATCTCCCCTCTTGCATCTCCAAACCATTACCCATTGTCCTGTCTTTGCACTCCCTGTCAATCAGGGGTTTGACAGTTTGCAGCATGGGATCTTCATGGATTCTCAGGATGGCAGAGATTGATAAGATGCCTGGAAGTGACTGGGTCAGCCTTCTGCACAAAGTGGGATCCAGACTGGATCCAGTCTCACCGGGAAACTTTAGCAGGTACAAAACCTGAGCCAAAAGAGAGGCAGAAAAGGGCATGAGGGTGGACCTGCCGAGCCAGGAGGAGCATCTTGAAGTCTGTTCAGGTATCAAAGGAACCTGACTGTCATGGTGAGGCATGACAGGCATTGAAGGGGCCAAATGATACATGTTGTGTGGCATAACTGGCCAGGAAGACCCTTCAGAACAGACAAAGAGAGTTCAACTCCAACTGTAGATCTCCTTGCACTCTGGGTCATCTCCACGACTGTTTTGCAAGGGCAAACTAAGAGGAAGAAGAGATGGATTTAGGTAAGGAAACCCAATGTAACATTGCATTTCCTCACACAGAAAACAAAACAAAAAAAAAGCTTTAGTTTTTAGGAACGGATTTTAGGATTGTGTTCCCAAAGTTTGGGTTCATAGGGGTAACACAAAGCAAACAACAAACACCATGGACAGACAGAGGCTGCGCACGCAGGACTTTGCTTCCACGTCTGATAAATTATGTTTAAGAAGGAGACTGGGGCCAAGAGGGATCCTCCAGATGGGATTTAGCCCCAGGTCTAACTCCTTACATTTTGATGACTGGGAGGAGACTTTCCATCTGTAGTCAGGGGAGCTTTGGAGGTTTGGTCAATATAGACCAAACAACTACAGAAGAAGAGCTCTGTCCGTGAAAGAGCAGCGGCACTTAAACAGAAAAACTAAGCTGAGAGTCCTCAGCCTTGGCTGTGTGAAAGAGCTTTCTGTAGTTAAAACATCACATCAGAGAGTGGTGGTAAATGGTGTTAAGTCCAGCTGGAGGCCAGTGACAAGTGGGGTTCCCCAGGGCTCAGTGCTGGGTCCAGCCCTGGTCAATGTCTTCATCAATGACCTGGATGAAGGCATTGAGGGTACCCTTAGCAAGTTTGCAGATGACACAAAACTGTGTGGAAGTGTGGATCTGCTGGAGGGTAGGGAGGCTCTGCAAAGGGACCTAAACAGGCTGGACCACTGGGCAGTGTCCAGTGGGATGAGGTTTAACACAACCAAATGCCAGGTCCTGCACTTGGGGCACAACAACCCTATGCAGAGCTACAGACTGGGAGAAGCCTGGCTGGAAAACTGCCAGGAGGAGAGGGACCTGGGGATGTTGGTTGACAGCCGACTGAACATGAGCCAGCAGTGTGCCCAGGTGGCCAAGAAGGCCAATGGCATCTTGGCTTGGATCAGAAACGGTGTGACCAGCAGGTCTAGGGAGGTTATTCTCCCTCTGTACTCTGCACTGGTGAGGCCGCTCCTTGAATCCTGTGTTCAGTTCTGGGCCCCTCAGCACAAGAAGGATGTTGAGGCTCTGGAGCGAGTCCAGAGAAGAGCCACAAAGCTAGTGAAGGGGCTGGAGAACAGGCCTTATGAGGAGTGGCTGAGAGAGCTGGGGGTGTTTATCCTGGAGAAGAGGAGGCTGAGGGGAGACCTCATTACTCTCTACAACTACCTGAAAGGAGGTTGTAGAGAGGAGGGAGCTGGGCTCTTCTCCCAAGTGACAGGGGACAGGACAAGAGGGAATGGCCTCAAGCTCCACCAGGGAAGATTTAGGCTGGACATTAGGAAAATGTTTTTCACAGAAAGGGTCATTGGGCAGTGGCAGAGGCTGCCCAGGGAGGTGGTTGATTCCCCTTCCCTGGAGGTGTTTAAGGGACGGGTGGATGAGGTCTTGAGGGACTTGGTTTAGTGTTTGATAGGAATGGTTGGACTAGATGATCCGATGGGTCCCTTCCAACCTGGTTGTTCTATGATTCTATGATCCCAAAATACGGACATGGACTTCTGAGGAGCCTCATCAAGCCAGCCAGGCTACCCTGTGATGCTAGAACCTAACCTCACTGCTGATTTTCAGGCAGAGCTGGGCTGCAACCCCCTGAGTAGAGATGTGCATGTTCTGCACCGTGATGAGCTCCAGTGCTTTTTAGGGGAGAGTTGGATAAAGAAATTCAGTGACTGATTGCAGTAAAACAGAACAAATTCAGACAGCTCATCATTTATCTGGGTTCACATAGCAATTTAACCCCAATTTTCCTGTTTCGCCGGCAGCCGGCTATCACACAGCCTCTGCATCGCACTCCATCAGAAATCCTAATGCTCATAATGATTGATGGTCGCTTTCCCTGCTTCTCTCTCCTTCATACAAGTATGATTTATTTTCTGTGCAGCCAAAATGTATGATAAGGCATTTCTGGATCTATTTAATGATATTTTCTGTCCTAGACATCATTGAAATGAACTGATTCGATGTGAAGACCTCAGTGACCCTTCTCGGAATCTCTACTCTCTCTTCATTTCTTTATGATGCATTTTTTTTTCCCCACCTGTTTTTGCAGACCTTCTTCACAATGAATTAAAACAAATATCTCATCACAAAAAGCTGCGGATCCTCTGGATGCGTTTCTGATGGTTGACTGCACAAATGTTTCATTTTTCAATCCGTTTAGCTTGAACTTGTTTGCCCCTCTTCCTGGCGCCAGGGAAACACTTTAGGTTCCGAATGCTGTGATTAAAAAAATCGCTGCTATTGTTTTAAACGTGCAAAATCGTATCATTTATTCAAATGTAAGATGTGTAAATCATTGAATTTCATGCCAGACGAATCATTAGTCAAAGTGCAAGCTGCACCAGAGGTCATATTTAATTTATTTTTCAAAGCTTCCATGCGTGCTTTTTGGTCCGTGATGTCAGGAGTTATTCGATACACAAAGGTGTCCACTTATGTCTCACAATAATTAAGCTGATTAAGTCATATTATCACTAACAAGACGCATTAATTCCACTTGAGCGAACGCTCAGACAGAGTCAGTGACATTTCCACCACTTAGACTGAAAACCCATTATCTGGAAACTGGGGAGGCAAAAGCCTCCCTCAGCCCAGGCCTGTTTCATCATCCGATCTCTGTGGATGAGCTGGCAACTGGTGTTTTCAGAGCAGCAGAAACCAGAAAAGGTGCAAAGGAGCAGGGAAAATCAGCTCATGACAGTCACGCAGCCCATTTTCCAGTGTGGCAGGGGCTAAATGAGCATGACAAAAGCTGAAGGAGATTTATTTTTGCAGAACGTCTACTGAGGTCAAAAAGGAGGAGGGGATCCAGTCAAGACTTGCAGGCTGCTCTGTACGATGCGCCCAGGGAGATATTGAAGACATGAGGCGATTGGAAAAGAAATCAGGAAGAACTTTGACCCAGTCCTGGATAAATGGAGGTGAGTTCATCCTAGCATCATCTTCAAGTGAGAAGAACAGAAGACAGAGGAGAGGAGAATACAAAATCAAGTCCTGACCTCTTTGGGGACAGCAATTAACCACTGGTGCCACAGACTTTGGGTTGGATTCGGAACCCTCCAAGGTCACTGTACAGACTCCCACTGGTCCCCATGGATTTTAGCACCGTCCTGCTGATCCAGATCCCTCTGGGGAGCCGAGATTATCATAGAATCATAGAACAACCAGGTTGGAAGGGACCTGGGATCATCGAGTCCAACCATTCCTATCAAACACTAAACCATGTCCCTCAAGACCTCATCTACCTGTGCCTTAAACACCTCCAGGGAAGGTGACTCAACCACCTCCCTGGGCAGCCTGTTCCAATGCCCAATGACCCTCTGTGTGAAAAACTTCCTCCTAATGTCCAGCCTAAATCTCCCCTGGTGGAGCTTGAGGCCATTCCCTCTCGTCCTGTCCCCTGTTACTTGGGAGAAGAGCCCAGCTCCCTCCTCTCCACAACCTCCTTTCAGGTAGTTGTAGAGAGTAGATTGTCTGGATTCATTGCTCTGCCGAGTCTACCCTGCATGCAGAGCACTGTGTCCCTGCTAGGGTTTTCTGGGGCCTTCCCTGCCGGCTCCTTGACTCCATGCTCGGCAGAGGGAGTGCAGCCAAACACCAGCCCATTTGGCTCCTTTCTCTCTGGCCTCTTTTCTTTCTACCTCTGGATTCATTTTGTCTCTCTGGTATACGCTTCCAATTCATTACAGAGATATAAGTGATGCTTCCATCCAAAAAGTCTATTCAGCAGCCACAGGAGAATGGAAACCTCCCCTGTTTCCTCCACTCTCTGCCTGCCCAGCATGGCCTGCAGCATTTTGCAGCCAACTGCACCACATGGCAGATTTCCCGCTGCTGTAGAAGCAAATCTCCAGCTGGCTGGCAGGTCCCTGAAAGCCAGATTTGCCTCTGGATCTGAGAGAGCTGGAATGTATGAGAGAGGCACATAGAGAGCTTTTCTGCCAAGCTCAAGACCCAGTGCAGTCCCAGCAAACAGACCCAGGTAATGCTCATCAACTGTGCAAGAGCGTAAGCACAGCAGGAGTTGTAAAAATAACTGGTTGTAGGGCAAAGACCTTGCATTTTTAATGACACTGTGCCCCTGCGGGAGCAGCTTTCAGTACTGAAAGGGGCTCCAGGAAAGCTGGGGAGGTGCTCGTGATCAGGGGGGCAGGGATAGGATGAGGGGGAACGGTTTTCAGATGCAAGAAGGGAGATTAGAATCATAGAATCATAGAACAACCAGGTTGGAAGGGACCGATCGGATCTTCTAGTCCAACTGTTAGATTGAGATGAGATCTTAGGGAGAAATGTTTTGCTGTGAGGGTGGGGAGGTCGTGGTCCAGGTTTCCCAGAGCAGTGGTGGTTGCCCCATCCCTGGAGGGGTTCAAGGGCAGGTTGGATGGGGCTTGGAGCAACCTGATGCAGTGGGAGGCATCCCAGCCCGTGGCAGTGGGTGGAACTGGATGGGCTTTGAAGTCCCTTCCAACCCAAACCATTCCATGATTCTATGACCAAGTAGATCATTCTGACCAGCCAATGCCCTTGGGAGAAGGGGTAGCAGTGTGGATGAATTAGGTTCAAAGAAGTGTCCTCTCCCTTAAAGCAAGACCATTTTTATTGTCCTTATCGATACCTTGATTGAGAAAAGAGGTCAAACCTGAGCTCTTGTCAGCGCAGTATTTCCTTCACCCAACAAAAGGAGATCCTCAGGGAATGCGGAGTGCTGGGACTTGGGCTGGGTGCTGCATTGACTCCCAATCTCCTTCTGGAAGAGGCATAGAATCATAGAACAACCAGGTTGGAAGAGACCCACTGGATCATCAAGTCCAACCATTCCATGGCATGACCTGAACGTGCCAACCCGGGGCTCAGCAAGAAGTGTGGGAGAGGGGACTAGGGGCGTGGGGTGTATCTTATCTCATCTCACGCGCAGAGTGTGGCCAGGAGTGATGGAGGGGAGAAGAAAACTATTTACTGGGAGTCAGTCAAGCCTTAGTTGCAGGCGTTAAAACATGGCAACGGATACACCAGAGAGTGAAACACTCTGTGCAGTGGGAAAAGCTGGTTGCTTGGTTGCTTAATGCTGGTGAAGGGGCTGGAGAACAGACCTGATGAGGAGCATCTGAGGGAGCTGGGGGTGTTTATCCTGGAGAAGAGGAGGCTGAGGGGAGACCTCATAGCTCTCTCCAACTACCTGAAAGGAGGTTGTGGAGAGGAGGGAGCTGGGCTCTTCTCCCAAGGGACAGGGGACAGGACAAGAGGGAATGGCCTCAAGCTCCATCAGGGGAGGTTCAGGCTGGACATTAGGAAAAAAATGTTCATGGAAAGGGTCATTGTGCACTGGCAGAGGCTGCCCAGGGAGGGGGTTGAGTCCACTTTTCTGGAGGGGTTTAAGGGACAGGTGGATGAGGTGCTGAGGGACATGGTTGAGTGTTTGACAGGAATGGTTGGACTCGATGATCCAGTGGGTCTCTTCCAACCTGGTGATTCTATGATTCTATGAAATCTCCAAAACTAGAGGTACAAGTTCTTAATTTCAAATGCCTGTGGTTTGGGGGATCATTTTTGAGACCTGTCTTTGGGAAGCAGCTGCTGAGAATCTGAAACAAAGCGCCAGCTCCACACATTCATTTAGATCCTGGATACCATGAAGTAGGAATATCGGGTGCTTTTGCTGTAACTGCTCAGCCCTGTGGGAGAGGGGCTTTGTCTGAGCCTCGTGGCTCGCAGGAGAGGGGCTGCTGGCCTCTCCTAACGCTTGGCCAGCACCGCCTGAAATGTCAGGGAAGATATTGCCAGAGCTAATCCGGGAGAGGGAGCTGCTCGCTGTCTCCACAGGGAGTCAGGTCCACTTGATGCTTTTATTACTTCTTGAGGCTGTTATTAATTTTGTTGTACCCCTTTACATAATTCACCTGCTCTTTTGAAGCAGGGAATCAGGTTAATGCTGTCTGGGGGTCTTAGCAGTAGCTGTTTGGGGTTCCTTTTTTACCCTCAACGCTAAAGAATGCACTCGGCAGCATAAAATTCGTCATCCTGCCATCTAATTGGGACGGGGACTATTTCATCACAGCCAGGCAGATGTCAGCTGGGACTGAAGCCACCAGCCAGGTCCCTTTCATGCCCAAAGCGCTGTCCTCCTGGGTCCCTCCTTCCCTCCCACGGGAGCGTTCCCTGCCCCCGCTCCCACAGAAGAGCCTGTTTCCCACTTGGAGACAAGGACTTTTCTGGGTTAATCCCCAAAGCTGTGCTGCAGCCTCCCCAGGGCAGCCGTTGAGCGAGGAGGGTGAGAGGAGGAGAGCCCCAGTGTGGCTCTCAGGGCTTCATCTAAAGACGAACCACTCCCCACATCAAGAGCCGTCCCACTGGCAAACCCAGGCTTACCTGCTCCCAGGTAGTTGGTCCCTACACCTGGAAGGCATCCCGGTTATCTCTGCGGCTGGTGGGTGAACATCTAGGGAGAGGTTTGAATGGACTGTGCAAAGTGGTTCACAATAACAGCATTAAGCCATCACCACCAGATCCAGTCCTGCTCCCAGTGTCAGTGGGCATTGGAATAGGCTGCCCAGGGAGGTGGTTGATTCACCTTCCCTGGAGGTGTTTAAGACACAGGTGGATGAGGTGCTGAGGGACATGGTTTAACGTTTGATAGGAATGGTTGGACTCGATGATCCGATGCGTCTTTTCCAACCTGTTTGTTCTATGATTCTATGATTCTGTGATTCTAAGATGAGCATTTCTGGGTTGCTCCAGCAACTGTGGAGGCCAAGAGGGACGTCATGGAGCCAAGAGCCCTGCTCCAAGAGCTCTGCTCCAAGAGTTGTGCAGTGATTCCTGCTGTCGCATGCAGCTCAGGGACAGCCAAGAGCCAGGGTGAGCTATTAAAATACGATTTATTGGTACAAATCAGACATTGTGAAACCAACTGGGTTTAGAAAGAGCCGTCAAGTTCTGCACAGATGGATTGGAAATGAACTGTCCCGTGACGGGAGCGCCTGGCAATGCTGGCAGACAGGCTGGTGGGCAGGTGTAGGGGGAGCAGGGCAGGGGAGAGACAGTTCCAGGGCTGGAGAACTGCCTGCGAGGGCTCCTGCCAGCCAGCTGAAAGTCCTCCAGGAGAAGCAGGGCGCAGTGGGAGGTGTCTGTCCTGTGCTGGTGGGGCCCCCAGAGTAGAGGTTGCCCCCGGTGTTCAGCACTTGGGGCAAACAGAGGGCAGGAGGTGGAGGGAAGAGGATAGTCACCTGTGTCGAGGCCCCTCTGATGGCTGGAAACTCTTTCCTGCAGACAATGTTGCTTTAGGCTAGAGGGTTGCTCAGTAGGACCTCACCTTGTTCTTCTCCACAGCTCCTCTGGCCATCCACCCTGCGTGTGCTCCAGCACATGCTGCTTCCAGAGCAAAGATTGGCTCTGACCTGGACCATGGCTGTGTCCTGGACCCTGGCTGTGTCCTGGACTTTGGGTCCCCAGCCCTGCAAACGTCGGGTCAGGGTTTGAAGGGAAGCGCTCCTGATGGGCTGGGGTTTGCACTCACTTTGCAGAGAAGCCAGACACCATCCTCTGGACATGCAACACACCCCGGTGACCTCAGGGACAGAGCAATGGTCACTGTCCTGGTATGGAGGGTCAGGCGTAGCAGAACCAGGCTCGGTCTGCGCACATTTTCCATGCCTCCCGGGACAGAAATACAGGCATGCAGATCAGTACATTCACACAGCCAGACAAGACAAAGAAGTGACAAAGTTTACAGAGATGGACGGTCCCCAAGGGGACATGGGAATGCGTAAACTCAAGGCAGATTTGCTTAAATCTGGTCACATGGACCCCAAGAACACCTGCTGCCACCACAGCTCTGCAGGACGAGAGGAGGGAAATGCCCCCCTTCTCTCATCCCAACCACTTCTCATCTTCTTGCTTCTTGAATCCTTTCCTCTTGCCCTGGTGAGCCAGGTGTCTCAGCAGCCCCACAAAGTCCCAAGTGGTCCATACGTGGAGCTGTGTGCTGCAGGTGGACCTGGCAGCCAACGTAACACGGGTGATACCCAGGGCAGAGCCATCCAGACCCAGCACCAGTCACTATTTCAGGTCATTGTTGATAACCACGCTGTCATGCATGTCACAGTAAGTTGTCATCTTCTTCCTCTTGCCAAAGGTGGAGAAGCTGTTCTTGTTCTCCCGGCCCAAAAAGTGGGGCCCATCTTTGCTGGAGAGCTGAGTGGGCGTGCCGGGGATGTAGACATTGTGCTGATAATCCAGGGCTGGGATGTGCCCCGGGTACAAGGGGCTGTACTGGGGGGTCCAGATGCTGTTGGTGCCTGCTGAAACCTTCTGAAACTCTGGGGGAAAGATGAGAGGGAGGCTGGGTCAGGGGAGGTCACATGTCAACATGAGCCAGCAGTGTGCCCAGGTGGCCAAGAAGGCCAAGGGCATCCTGGCTTGGATCAGAAACGGTGTGACCAGCAGGGCCAGGGAGGCGATTCTCCCTCTGTACTTGGCACTGGTGAGACTGCTCCTTGAATCCTGTGTTCAGTTCTGGGCCCCTTAGCACAAGAAGGATGTTGAGGCTCTGGAGTGAGTCCAGAGAAGAGCAACAAAGCTGGGTAAAGGGCTGGAGAACAGGCCCTATGAGGAGTGGCTGAGAGAGCTGGGGGTGTTTATCCTGGAGAAGAGGAGGCTGAGAGGAGACCTCATTACTCTCTACAACTACCTGGGAGGAGGTTGTGGAGAGGAGGGAGCTGGGCTCTTCTCCCAAGGGGCAGGGGACAGGACAAGAGGGAATGGCCTCAAGCTCCACCAGGGGACATTTAGGCTGGACATTAGGAAAATGTTTTTCACACAAAGGGTGATTGGGCAGTGGCAGAGGCTGCCCAGGGAGGTGGTTGCTTCACCTTCCCTGGAGGTGTTTAAGGGACAGGTGGATGAGGTCTTGAGGGACTTTGTTTAGTGTTTGATAGGAGCGGTTGGACTCGATGATCCGATGGGTCCCTTCCAACCTGGTTGTTCTATGATTCTATGATTCTATAGCTCGGTGACATCCATGTCCTAGGGTGCAAACCCAGGGCCACGTGTCACCACCCGCTCTTCCAGAGCCCAGACACCCCTTCCACCCTACAACTGCAGAGATGGTTTCCCCCACCCCACAGCACGGCGAAGCCACAGGAGGGGATGATTCAATCCCCATCACTAACCAGAGACAGGAGTCACCAGCGTGCACAACCTCTCATGCTCCTTCTGGAGGGCTCTGTGGATTTCCCCTACATCCTCCAGGCTGTGTGAGCTAAAGAGAAGAGACTGGTACAAAGCTGTATCAAAGACAACATCCCCATCCCCACGTCCTCCTTCCACCCACTCCCTCTGTTCCTGCAGTGCTGGATTTCATACCTCTTCAGAGCAGGTCGCTGCATGCTTGGAGGCAGCCAGTCTGTGTTGGGCTGCTTGATCTGGAAAACACGGGGAAGAGCGAGGCTGGTTATTGGGGTCCTTTGTTAATCAGCACAGTCCTGCTGGCACCAGGCTCCAGTAGCCAGGGACTGGCTTGTGCCGGAGCACGAGTCTTACGAGGAGTGGCTGAGGGACCTGGGGCTGTTTAGTTTGGAGAAGAGGAGGCTGAGGGGAGACTCATTGCTCTCTGCAGCTCCTGGAAAGGAGGTTGTGGTGAGGTGGGTGCTGGGCTCTTCCCCCAAGGAGCGAGCGATAGAACGATTGGAAATGGCCTCAAGTTGCATCAGGGGAGGTCCAGATTGGATATTGGGAAAAATCTCTCCACTGAAAGAGTGGTGACGCCCTGGTAGAAGCTGCTCGTGGCAGTGGTGGAGTCCTCGTCACTGGAAGGGTTAAAAAACCCACATCTGACCATGGCACTTGAGGACGTGGTTTAGTGGACACAGTGGGGTTGAGCTGATGGTTGGACTGGATGAACTTAGAGGCCTTTTCCAGCCTTAATGATTCCATGAATGATTCCAAAGGGTCATTGGGCATTGGAATAGGCTGCCCAGGGAGGTGGTTGATTCCCCTTCCCTGGAGGTGTTTAAGGGACGGGTGGATGAGGTCCTGAGGGACATGGTTTAGTGTTTGATAGGAATGATTGGACTCGATGATCCGATGGGTCACTTCCAACCTGGTGATTCTATGATTCTATGACTCCATCTCCTACTTCATGGAGAAGCAAGCAGCATGTTCCTGTTTTAGGGAAACTGAGGCAGTATCAAATGAGCCTGTTCCCTCTTGGACTTTCCCTACTCTCCTAAGGCACTGGGGTTGTCTGGGGCTTCCTCTCCATCTCCAGAAGTTTAACTGCCAAGGTCTGTCCTTCCAGGGAGAGAGAGGGGCTTTTCCTATCCCGTTAACCTTTAAAAGCCTGGTTTTGCAGGTAAATCAGGCACAGAGGGGAGAGAGGTGAGGCAATTGCCTGCACACCCCATGTCCCAGGGGGGCTGCAAACCACTGGGGAAAAACCCCATAAGAGAAGCAGAGTAAGGAGATGCATGAGGAGAGCCTGTTGGCAGCGAGTCCAGGGCTCTCCTAGCAAAGGTTGTTTTATTAGAAGTCAGACGTAAGTGGATTAGACGCCTCATCACTCTCCATCCTCGTAATCGTGTTGCAGAAAGAACCTTTCATTGGGAAAATGAGATGTTCCCCATTTCAATACCTAATGAACACTGACATCAAAATCCTGCCCCGAAGACCCTCCTCCCTCCCCACCGGCACCGCCTGGTGTGGCACAGCAGCCAGACCCGGGGGCCAGAACTGGGAGCACGGTGGGTGCTGGTGGGGGGAGGAGCAGCCCAAGGGGCAGCAGACAGACTCTGCAGGTGGGAAATGTGGAGTTGCAGTGATGCTCGTGCTGCCCCAACCTGAATTGTTCATTGACACAAGAGAGATGACACTCCCCATCCCTCCCATCATCACACCTGTCCTGGAGCATCTGAGCATCTCTGTTTGCTGCGAAAAGTGACGGGAAGGGATTTCCTCTCATCTCAGCTGAGCCTTAGACTGGTCTGATTGGGAAGCTCGGTGGAGAGTTTCCCATCGCCTGATGGCTTTGAACTCCCACACTGATCAAAGGTGCCAGTTATGCTCTGGGATGAGCCATCCCTGCCTCCTCTCATGGCAGAGGCTGAGGGAGGGGTGGGAGGAACCCACGGGTTGTTGGAAAGAACCATTAGCCATTACCATGGACGTTACCTGCTTGGAGACCTGGAGATTCTGGCCTGGTTTCCCAGGGTCCTTCTCGTTGTTCCGAGGGGGGCTGCAGGGCTTGAGGAACATGAAGTCGCTCTGGGCAGACTCAGGACCAAGACAGACCTTGTAGCAGTAGCCAGGGGGGCCACCGCTGGGCACATCCAGGCAGGTGGTGGCCGTGGTCCCCGCCTGAGGCTGCGCTGTCAGGTTGGACGTCTTCAGGCCATCAGCAGAGGGTCCGGACCCAGGGCAGCAGTGGCAGCGGGGAGGGGAGCAGCCGTCACCTTGGCGAGAGCGGCGCTCGCCCCGACACCGAATGGCTGTGAGGATGAGGATGGCAAGGAGGAAGGTGAAGGAGATGGAGCCCAGGGAGACGAGTAGGTAGATGGTGACTGGCGAGGCTGAGGAGGCTTCTGAGGGGAGGCTGAACTCGCTGAAGTCGGAGAGAGTCTGAGGCATGGTGTCCACCACCGAAAGCAGGAGGGACACGGTGGCAGAGAGGGCCGGCTGCCCACCGTCGCGCACCTGCACCACCAGCTGCTGCCGGGTCGCATCCTGCTCCAGAAAGGAGCGGAGGGTGCGCAGCTCGCCCGTGTCTGGGGCCACGCTGAAGAGGGTGAAGTCGGTGGCCTGGAGGAGCTGGAAGGAGAGGCGGGAGTTCAACCCCGCGTCCGCATCCACCGCCGACACTGTCCCCACGAGGTAGCCAGGCCCGGCTGAGCGCGGCACCAGCTCGGTGGCCACGGAGCCGTTGCGCGGCATGGGGGAGACGATGACCGGAGCGTTGTCGTTCTGGTCCAGCACGAAGATGTGGACGGTGACGTTGGCGCTGAGCGGAGGGAACCCTGCATCCTGCGCTTGCACCTGGATCTGGAAGCTGCGGATCTGCTCATAGTCAAGGGAGCGCAGGGCATACATGTGGCCGCTGTCCGAGTTAATGGACACGTAGGTGCCCACCGGCATGCCGTGGATGTGCCCGTCGGCGATGGAGTAGGACAGGTAGGCGTTTTGTTGGCAGTCGGGGTCCAGCGCGCTGACGGAGCAGATGGAGGCGCCTGGCGCGTTGTTCTCCATCACGTAGACGCTGTAGGAGGGCTGGAGGAAGCGTGGGGCATTGTCGTTGACGTCCGACACGGGGACGGTGAGGACGCTGCGGGTCAGCAGGGCGGGCGAGCCCATGTCCCGTGCCGTGATGCTGACGTTGTACTCGGGCACGAGCTCCCGGTCCAGCGCCTGCGTTGTCACCAGTGTGTAGTAGTTGCGGAAGGAGGAGCGGAGCTCGAAGGGCACGTCGGGGCCAACCTCGCAGCTCACGCGCCCGTTGTCCCCGGAGTCCCGGTCCTGAACGCTGATGACAGCGATGACGGTGCCCGGTGGGGCGTCCTCCAGCACGGGGGTGGACACGGAGGTGAGGGTCACTTCTGGCGCGTTGTCATTCACGTCGAGGAGGTGCACCAGCACGCGGCAGTGCACGGCCACGGCCGAGGGGCCACGGTCCTTGGCTTGCACGTAGAGCTCATGAAGGCTGGCTCGCTCGTAGTCCAGGGGCCCCTTCAGCAGCACCTGCCCGCTCCGTGGCTCTATGTGGAAGAGCTCCCGGACACGTGATGGCGCGTGCCCACTGAAGGAATACTCGATCTCCGCGTTGGAGCCCTCGTCCAGGTCGGTGGCGTTGAGCTGGATGACCAGGGTGCCGGCGGGAGCGTCCTCGGGCAGGCTGACGCTGTAGGAGGGCTGGTCGAAGGCCGGCACGTTGTCGTTGGCGTCGAGCACCACGACGAGGACGCGAGCCGTGCCCGAGCGCGTGGGGACGCCGCCGTCCAGAGCGGTGAGCAGCACTTGGTGCACGCGCTGCTGCTCGCGGTCGAGGGCGCGTTCCAGCACCAGCTCCGCGAACTTGCTGGCGTCGCTGCGCGTCTGCACCTCCAGCGAGAAGAAGCTGTTGGGGCTGAGCCGGTAGGTGTGCACCGAGTTGGTGCCCACGTCGGGATCCTGGGCGCTCTCCAGAGGGAAGCGGGCGCCCAGCACGGCCGACTCGGCCACCTCCAGCACGTACTCTTGCCAGGGGAAGGTGGGCGCGTGGTCGTTGATGTCCAGCACCTCCACCTCGACGCGGTAGAGCTCCAGCGGGCTCTCCACGAGAAGCTGCAGGTGGAGCAGGCAGGGGCCGCCGGCCTCGCACACCTCTTCCCGGTCAATGCGCTCGTTGACGAAGAGGATCCCGTTCTCCAGGTTGACCTCCAGGTGCTGCCTGGCCCCGGGCCGGGCCACGATGCGGAATCGCCGCGCGGACAGCGTGGACACGTCCAGCCCCAGGTCCTCGCCCAGGTTGGCCACGAAGGCTCCGTGCTCCAGCTCCTCGGGCACCGCGTAGCGCAGCTGCCCCCCGGCCCGGAGCGGGAGGAAGAGGAGGAAGAGGAGGGAGCGGAGATCCAGTTGTCCCCCCATGGCCTTGCCACTCCCCCCAAAGGGGATGTGGGGGGTCCCCCTCTCACCACCTTTGCTCTCAAAGCACCTTCCCTGGAGGTGTTTAAGGGAAGGGTGGATGAGGTCTTGAGGGACTTGGTTTAGGGTTTGATAGGGATGGTTGGACTTGATGATCCAATAGGTCTCTTCCAACCTGGTTGTTCTATGATTCTATGATTCTAGGAAATTGCACTTCCCAAGAGTTTGGGGCTCCCGGAGCTGGAGAGGGAAGGGAGGGGGGCGCTTAACCCTTTCCCCGCCGGCCCCGGGGAGAGGATGCCATCCGGGCTCCGGTGCCCCCTCCTCGCGAAGCGCTTTTGCTGAGCCGGGAGCAGCCCCCGGGAGGTTCCGTTAAGGCCCGTGAGGGCTCCGATCGCTGCCCCGGGGGCTCCGGTTTTTCCCCCCACGACTGCTGCGCTGGTCCCCGCGGTTAAGATTAAGAGGAGCTGGGATCGCGGCGGCTGCCAAATCCCCCGCTCCTAACCTTTAGCAGATGGTTAAGCCCCTCCAGACTTGATTACATTTCCCCGCACACCGTTTCCCTTGTAATGCGGAGTTTTTAATTACCGGAGCAAGGGGGGGATTACAGCCCTGGATAAAGCTGAGCCCATCCTGAAAAGGGAGGGGGGCGAGGGGGGGGGGCACAGAGACCACCAACCCCCTCCTCCCCCTTCCCCTCCTGCTCCCACCTCCCTCAGCCCCTAATCCCGACTCTAACCCCCACCCCGGGGACCCCCGCGATGCCACCGAAGCCCCAAGGCTCACAGGATCCTGGAAGGGTTTGGGTTGGAAGGGACCTCAAAGCCCATTCAGTTCCACACCTGCCACATGGGCAGGGACCCCCCCCCCCTACCCCAGTACAAATCGGGGGCTCAAGGATCTGACCCCCCTTTTCTCCCCCCCACCCCAGGGACCCCCGCGATGCCACCGGAGCCCCAAAGCTCACAGGATCCTGAAAGGGTTTGGGTTGGAAGGGACCTCACAGCCCATCCAGGTCCATCCCTGCCACCCCCAGCACTAATTAGGGGTTCAAGGATCTGCCCCCCCCTTCTCTCTCCCCCTCCCCGGGACCCTCGGATGCCACCGAAGCCCCAAAGCTCACAGGATCCTGGAAAGGTTTGGGTTGGAAGGGACCTCAAAGCCCATCCAGGACCATTCCTACCAAGGGCAGAGACCTCCCCCCAACCCGCAGCACAAATCGGGGGTTCAAGGATCTGTCCCCCCTTTTCTCACCACCCTCTGGGGACCCCCACGATGCCACCGGAGCCCCAAGAGTCACAGAATCCTGGAAAGGTTTGGGTTGGAAGGGACCTCAAAGCCCATCCAGTTCCACCTCTACCACCCGCAACACAAATCGGGGGCTCAAGGATCTGCCCCCTTACCCCCACCCCGTGGACCCCCACGATGCCACCAGAGCCCCAAGACTCACAGAATCCTGGAAGGGTTTGGGTTGGAAGGGACCTCAAAGCCCATCCTGTTCCATCCCTGCAGCACAAATCGGGGGCTCAAGGATCTGTCCCCCCCCCCTTTTCTCTCCCCCTCCCCCCGGGCACAAACTTTCCGTCCCCCTTGGGGACCGAGCCTGGGTGGGGGGGGGGTGTGTGTGTGTGTGTGTGTCCCCTCCCCTCTCCCCTCTCCCCGGTACCGGTCGCTCGCCTCTCCCCTCAGCCCCGTTCGCCAACCTCCTCGCCCGAGCGGCTCCGCTCGTCGCCTCCCACCGGGAGCCGGGACGGGGCGGCCCCTCTCCCTCCTCCTCTTCCTCCTCCTCCTCCTCCTCCTCCCGGCGGCCGCTCAGGGCGCGGATAATCCCCCCCGAGCTCGTTAAGGGCTCGGCGGGGCTTTAGCACTGATATTTCATTGCCTTTTGTCTCTGCCTCATGCTCCTCGGGGCGATGGAAACCCCCCCCCCACCACCGACCCCCTCCCCCGGGATCCCGCATCCCACGCGGAGCGTGGGATGCGGGATCCCGGGGGAGGGGGTCGGTGGGGCTGGGGAATATGGGCTTTTGTACCCCCTGTGTCCCCCCTGTCCCGCATAGTCCTCCCTCCCCACTCTGTCCCCCCTCCCCACTCTGTCCCCCCCATGCCCTGTGTCCCCCCCATGCCCTGTGTCCACCCCATGCCCTGTGTCCCCCCCGCCCCGCTCTGTCCTCCCCCACTGCTCCTTCCCCCCCTTCTCACTCTGTCCCCCCATGCCCTGAGTCCCCCCCATGCCCTGTGTCCCCCCTGCCCCGCTCTGTCCCCACCTCCCCACTCTGTCCCCCCATGCCCTGTGTCCCCCCTGCCCTGCTCTGTCCCTCCACTCCCTGTGTCCCCTCTGCCCTGTCCCCCCCACCTTGCCCCGCTCTGTCCCCCCTGTCCCGCACAGTACCCCCTCCCCACTCTGTCCCCCCCATGCACTGTGTCACCTCCATGCCCTGTGTCCCCCCCCCTGCCCCACTCTATCCCCCCATGCCCTGTGTCCCCCCCCTGCCCCGCTCTGTCCCCCCCGACTGCTCCGTCCCCCCCTTCTCACTCTGTCCCCCCATGCCCTGAGTCCCCCCCATGCCCTGTGTCCCCCCTGCCCCGCTCTGTCCCCACCTCCCCACTCTGTCCCCCCCATGCCCTGTGTCCCCTCTATGCCCTGTGTCCCCCCTGCCCCGCTCTGTGCCCCCCCCCTGCTGCTCTGTCCCCCCCTCACCACTCCATCCCCCCTGACCCGCTCTGTCCTCCCCCACTGCTCCTTCCCCCCCCCTTCTCACTCTGTCCCCCCATGCCCTGTGTCCCCCCCCTGCCCCTCTCTGTCCTACCTCTGCCCCCATGCTCTGTCCCCCCCTGCCATGCTCTGTTCCCCCGACCCTCTCTGTTCTCCCCCACTGCTCTGTCCCCCCCCCTGCCTGGAGCCCAGGGCTGGGATGCCTGGAGCAGGGACGCTCAGGGACAGTTTCACCCCCGAGGGCTGCTCAGAGCAGAGCAGAGCAGGATTCGAGGTGGGCAGCGGCCACAGAGAATTTGGGGGGTGTCTCTTCCCCCCCCCCCCCCCTCCCCCCCTCCTTCAGTCCTCCCTTGTCTCCGACCAAGTGCGTGGTGAGAAACCCTCGGAGCAGCTTTCGCCCTTTTGTTTAATTCACGTTCAAATATTCACTCCTCTGCCCAGATATCACCCACTCCCGGCAGGATCTGTGCCCCACCCCCCCGCCTGCCCTTTCCCAGCTCTGCTGTGTCCCCAACCCCCCTCCCCATCTCTCCATCGGGGAGGGAAGCCCTGTGTCCCCCCCTTGCTTCTCTCCCTTATCCGAGCTCATGGGATGGTCCCACCTCTGGATGGTGGTTCCTTCCCCTCACCTCCCCAGACCTTGGGCTGCTTTCCTGACCCCACCATGATTCAGAAGACCAAGGTGGGGGCTGGAGAGGGGGTGCAGCTTTGTTCCCATGAACCCTTTCTTGAAGGAAACAGCACAGCTCAGGGGGTGAGGCATTCTGGGGGGCAGGGAGGGGGGTAAAAGGAGGGAGGATAGCATCAGAAATGGCTTGGACCAGAAATGGTGTGACCAGCAGGGCCAGGGAGGTGATTCTCCCTCTGGACTCAGCACTGGTGAGGCTGCTCCTTGAATACTGTGTTGTGCCCCTGCACTTGGGGCACAACAACCCTATGCAGAGCTACAGACTGGGAGAAGCCTGGCTGGAAAACTGCCAGGAGGAGAGGGACCTGGGGGTGTTGGTCAACAGCCGACTGAACATGAGCCAGCAGTGTGCCCAGGTGGCCAAGAAGGCCAATGGCAACTTGGCTTGGATCAGAAATGGTGTGACCAGCAGGGCCAGGGAGGTTCTTCTCCCTCTGTACTCTGCACTGGTGAGGTCGCTCCTTGAATCCTGTGTTGAGTTGTGGGCCCCTCAGCACAAGAAGGATGTTGAGGCTCTGGAGTGAGTCCAGAGAAGAGGAATGAAGCTGGTGAAGGGGCTGGAGAACAGACCTGATGAGGAGCGGCTGAGAGAGCTGGGGGTGTTTATCCTGGAGAAGAGGAGGCTGAGAGGAGACCTCATTGCTCTCTTCAAGTACCTGAAAGGAGGTTGTGGAGAGGAGGGAGCTGGGCTCTTCTCCCAAGTGCCAGAATCACAGAATCACAGAAAAACCAGGTTGGAAGGGACCCATCGGATCTTCTAGTCCAACCATTCCTATCAAACACTATACCAAGTCCCTCAATACCTCATCCACCCGTCCCTTAAACACCTCCAGGGAAGGTGAATCAACCACCTCCCTGGGCAGCCTATTCCAATGCCCAATGACCCTCTGCGTGAAAAACCTCCTACTAATCTCCAGCCTAAATCTCCCCTGGTGGATCTTGAGGCCATTCCCTCTCGTCCTGTCCCCTGTCACTTGGGAGAAGAGCCCAGATCCCTCCTCTCCACAACCTCCTTTCAGGTACTTGTAGAGAGCAATGAGGTCTCCTCTCAGATTCCTCTTCTCCAGGTTAAACAACCCCAGCTCTCTCAGCCGCTCCTCATAGGTTCTGTTCTCCAGCCCCTTCACCAGCCTCGTTGCTCTTCTCTGGACTTGCTCCAGAGCCTCAACATCCTTCTTGTGCTGAGGGGCCCAGAACTGGACACAATATTCAGGGAGCGGCCTCACCAGTGCTGAATACAGAGGGAGAATCACCTCCCTGGACCTGCTGGTCACACCGTTTCTGATACATGCCAGGGGACAGGACAAGAGGGAATGGCCTCAAGCTCCACCAGGGGAGATTTAGGCTGGAGATTAAGAGGAAGTTTTTCACACAGAGGGTCATTGGGCATTGGAACAGGCTGCCCAGGGAGGTGGTTGAGTCACCTTCCCTGGAGGTGTTTAAGGGATGGGTGGATGAGGTGCTGAGGGTCTTGGTTTAGTGTTAGATAGGAATGGTTGGACTAGAAGATCCGATGGGTCCCTTCCAACCTGGTTGTTCTGTGATTCTATGATTCTATAGTGTTGGAATGGGGACAGTCCATGCTAGCAAACCTCCTGTAATAATTTAAGACCCTTCTTGTGAGCCAAGGGAGGAGTGAGCTGGCAGCCCTGTTCTGCATGAGGATGCAGTTAGGAGCCTGAGTCTGGAAGCTCGGAGCGGGAGTGGGGGGGACTCGCTCTGAGATGTCTTGGCAGTGCTGGGCGGGTGGCCTGCTGGCTGCCGGAGGTCACGGCTGATGAGCCTTGGCAGGCCAGGCGGGGAGGTGGGCTGGGATGGAGCAGGAGATGCCGCAGGTTGAGCTGCTTTGGAAAAGGCCAAGTGGGGAGGGAAAGGCTGAGGGCCTGTCACCCGGCTGCCCAAGGCCACCAAACCTCGTCCAGCCACCGCTCCGCTCGCCTGTTCTGGGGCAGCAGAAAGGTCTGTAGGAAAAGGCAAACCCTGCCAGAGCTGGCATCCCTTCCCCCAGCTCCCCGAGGCGCCCGCTGCCCAGCCGAGCATGTGGGCTCGCTGCTGCCTGCTTGCTCCGAGCGAGAGCAGTTATAGTTCCCGGTGCCCGAGAGCGGAAGGCAGCGGGAGCGAAGGTCTCTGGATCACAGATGAGAGCAGCTCCAGCCCCGCAGAGTCACTCCCGGGCGGCTTGTGCAGGGTCAGGTGCTGGCGGCTCCGTCTTTGAAGCCGCAGAGCCCTGTGCAGAGCGATGCTGCTTCTCTCCAAAGCTTTGGCTCCCTGTCTTCCCTCAGGAGGAAAAAACAGTGCCCTGATGCGGATGGTGGCTGTCGCCGTGTGTTTATCAGGGCTGGTGGGGCTCCTCTGCCTGCCCTTGCTGCTGGGATGCAGAACAAGAAATGCGTCCAGTCTCCTTCCAGAGGCACACGGGGTCAGGATGATAAGCTACGGGCACGAGTTGGGGAAAGGATATTCTTAGGTATTAAGGAAAAAAATCACCACTGTGAGGGCAGTAAAACACTGGCACTGGGACCAGAGTGGGGCAAGAATTGCCATCCCTGGAGAGCAGAGTTGGGGAAAGGTTATCCTTAGGTATTAAGGAGAAAAATCACCACTGTGAGGGCAGTAAAACACTGGCACTGGGACCAGACTGGGGCAGGAATTGCCATCCCTGGAGAGCAGAGAATCATGGAATGGTTTGGGTTGGAAGGGACCTCAAAGCCCATCCAGTCCCACCCCTGCCATGGGCAGGGACACCTCCCACTGGACCAGGGGCTCCAAGCCCCATCCAACCTAGCCCTGAACCCCTCCAGGGATGGGGCAGCCACCACTGCTCTGGGCAACCTGGGCCAGGGCCTCCCCACCCTCACAGCAAAACATTCCTTCCTAAGATCTCATCTCAATCTCCCCTCTTGCAGCTCTAAACTGTTCCCCTCATTCTATCCCTGCCCTCCCTGATCCAGAGCCCCTCCCCGGCTTCCCTGTAGGTTGAGCAACCTAATCTACTGGTCCAAGTAGGGATGCATCCAGGATCTCCAAGATCCTGACTGATCAAAATGACCGTGTGACTCAGAGAGCCCCGATCTGTGCTTCCCATAGTGTGGGAATCAAGCCTGAAAGACCTTTCGTTTCAAGGGAGTGCAACCCTGTGTTTGTCAAGGAGCCTTCTTCTTTCACAGATGCCTCACCTAGAGATGGGATATGGAGCGTTGAAGGATGCTGGGAATCCATTCACACTGGAAGTCTGAGCCCGTGGACGAGACTCTCAGCCCATTGACGAGACTCTCTGCCCTGCTAGGTGCTCAGCACCCTCCTATCCCCTGGCAGCAGGGCAGGCAGAGCTTCCACACCAGGCAGGATCGGAATCAGGCTGTGTCAGTAAAGCTTTCCTGAACCTGCATGTGGTTTGTAGGTGAGAAGACGTTGCTGAGGTGGCTAGCTGAGTGACCCAAATGGCCACTGCTAGTAGAGGAAACTGGATTCTCTTGGCCAGTGACACACAGCAACACATTCCCCCAGCCCTTCCGCTGGGAGAGCTGGAGGCTGGGGCACAGACCCAGCTCCATGCGAACCCTCCACTGCCATCAGCCTCTTTTGAGTGTCTTCAGGGCATGGAGAACCTGCTCAGCTTCCAGGTGAGCCAGTCCTGGACATGCACTTGTCCTGCACTTGGGGTACAACAACCCTAGGCAGAGCTACAGACTGGGAGAAGCCTGGCTGGAAAAGTGCCTGGAGGAGAGGGACCTAGGGCTGTTGGTCGACAGCGACTGACCATGAGCCAGCAGTGTGCCCAGGTGGCCAAGAAGGCCAATGGCATCTTGGCTTGGATCAGAAACGGTGTGACCAGTAGGTCCAAGGAGGTTATTCTCCCTCTGTACTCAGCACTGGTGAGGCTGCTTCTCAAATTCTGTGTTGAGTTCTGGGCCCCTCAGCACAAGAAGGATGTTGAGGCTCTCGAGCGAGTCCAGAGAAGAGCCACGAAGCTGATGAAGGGGCTGGAGAACAGGCCTGATGAGGAGCGGCTGAGAGAGCTGGGGGGGGTGTTTAGCCTAGAGAAGAGGAGGCTGAGAGGAGACCTCATTACTCTCTACAAGTACCTGAAAGGTGGTTGTGGAGAGGAGGGAGCTGGGCTCTTCTCCCAAGGGACAGGGGACAGGACAAGAGGGAATGGCCTCAAGCTCCACCAGGGGAGATTTAGGCTGGAGTTTAGGAGGAAGTTTTTCACACAGAGGGTCATTGGGCATTGGAATAGGCTGCCCAGGGAGGTGGTTGATTCACCTTCCCTGGAGGTGTTTAAGGGACGGGTAGATGTGGTCCTGAGGGACATGGTTTAGAGTTTAGTGTTTGATAGGGGTGGTTGGACTCGATGATCCGATGGGTCCCTTCCAACCTGGTTGTTCTATGATTCTATGACTTCACTGCCATCCCAGGAAGCCAACACCTCCACTCCTTCAGAGCAGGGGATCTTCTTGCAAGCCGAAGTCTGCAGAAGGAGCTTCTTCTGCAGTTAGCATCTCATTCCTCTTGAAATGAGAGATCTCAGACCCAGCTCAGCTGTCTCCCCGTGATCCTGAGAGATGAGACTTGCAATGCTCTGGGCATCCTCTTGAATATCCCATGGGAATATGTCCTCTCCTCTGGGAAGGACTGAGAAGGAATTGGGATCAGTAAGGATGAGCAAGTGTGGTGCTTGCGTGGGAAAAGAGCAGAAGCTTTGGGAGAGAGGAGGCAGCACCTCTCCTGTGTGACTGATCCAGAACACTGCGTACGACACTTGAAGTTTTGAAAGATTAAAAAAATGGATTTAAAGCTTGGGAAATCATCCTACAGGGAGAAATGTGAGTGAAACTGCCTGAGTTCCTCATGGAAAAATGAGCCAAAGGAGGTTTAGTGGTGGGGCCAGGTAGGCATCAAAAGGAGGAAATGTTGGGGATGACTAGGGCAGAGCCATGGCTCGAGTCAGGACCTGGACAGAGAGGACTGAGCCATCAGAAATGTCGATGGTGTCTGTGCCTCTTGGTGTCTGCAGATCCCTGTGGATCAGAAGTTGTGGCTCCATCAAGCCCAAGGTTCCTGCTGCGTTCAGATGAAATGGGGGGATTGGCCCTGAGGAGACCTCCAAACCACGGCAGCTCTCCCCTCCACGTGAGTGATCCTGCATGTAACCAGACCCTCCCTTCCCCATGAGGAGAAGGTCCTGTAGCCACAAGGAAGTATCTTCTCAGCTCCCAGAGGGCTCTGGGGAAGGGGCTATAATCCTAACACAACCAATATATCACCTTGACAGCTTCCCTTGGCAGGATAACGTGATCCTGTGCTTAGACTCTGAATTCTCTCCTTCTCCTCCTCCTCTTTCTCCTTCTCCTTCTCCTTCCCCTTCCCTTTCCCCTTCCCCTTCTATCTTCTCCTTCTCCTTCTCCTTCTATCTTCTCCTTCCCTTTCTCCTTCTTCTTCTTCTCCTTCTTCTTCTTCTCCTTCTCCTCCTCCTCCTTCTCCTCCTCCTCCTTCTCTTTCTCCTTCCCCTTCCCTTTCCCCTTCTCCTCCTTCCCCTTCTATCTTCTCCTTCTCCTTCTCCTTCTCCTTCCCTTTCTCCTTCTTCTTCTTCTCCTCCTTCTTCTTCTCCTTCTCCTCCTCCTTCTCCTCCTCCTTCTCCTTCTCCTTCCCTTTCCCTTTCCCCTTCCCCTTCTCCTTCCCCTTCTATCTTCTCCTTCTCCTTCTCCTTCCCTTTCTCCTTCTTCTTCTCCTCCTCCTTCTCCTTCCCCTTCTATCTTCTCCTTCCCTTTCTCCTTCTTCTTCTTCTCCTTCTCCTCCTCCTTCTTCTCCTCCTTATCCTTCTCCTTCTCCTTCTCCTCCCCTCCCCCTCCTCCTTCTCCTCCCCCTTCTCCTTCTCTTTCTCTTTCCCCTTTCCCTTCTATCTTCTCCTTCTCCTTTCCCTTCTCCTTCCCCTTCCGCTTCCCCTTCTATCTTCTCCTTCTCCTTCTCCTTCTCCTTCTCCTTCTCCTTCTCCTTCTCCTTTCCCTTCCCCTTCTCCTTCCCCTCCCCTTCTCCTTTTCCTTCTCCTCCCCCTTCCCCTTCTATCTTCTCCTTCTTTTATCTTCTCCTCCTTTTCCTTCTATCTTCTTTCCTTTCTTCCTCACCTCTCCTCTCCCCTCCTCTCCTCTCCTCTCCTCAGGAATTGGGATGGATGTTTCCTTGTCCTCTCCTGACTCATCAGTGCCCAGACAGCCCACAGATGCCTGCATTCCACTTGGAAGTCCCACATCCCTGACCTCAGCTTCAGGAAGGAAAAGCAGGAATTCATTGTCCCCATGAACCACCTGCCTCTGCGGAGCCACCCTTCATCTCTGGGGATGCTTCTCTGGAGAAGAAATTCCCATTTCCAGTCCTCACAGATAGATGAAGATGTCCTCTGCTTCCCTGTCCCTGTTACCAGGATAAGGACCACCTCTACCTCTTGCTGGGGTTTGTACGGCCCAGAGACTCCCCCACCATCCCCTTCTGTTCCCAGGAGCTTTGTGGCCCCTCCAGGTCCCCCTTTTCTCCCCCACCAGCCCTACTTCTTTCCTCTCCATCTCTCGGAGATCAGTCACGGAGGGTGACGAGAGGCAGGCACGCGCCTCCCGCGGGAGGACGAGGAGTGGGAGGCTGGGGGGTTCTGGCAGAGCTGCCATCGGCAGCCGCTTTGATCTCCAGACAATTGCAGACGAGTGTAGGACCTCGCTCCGCTCAACCAATAAATAATGGAATTTGTGCGTTGACACAGACAGATTTCCCCCAAACTGTCAGAGAAGGGGAGATGGAGAGAGGGAACGGAAAGGGGAGAGGAGAGGGAGGAGGAGGAGGAGGAGGAGGGCCTGTGGGAAAACAGGGGGAGCGGGCAAGGGAGGGAAAGAAGAAGAAATCTGGGGAGGAAATGCTGATGGGGGCACCAGCAGGGACGAGAAGGAGCCCGAGGAACGTGGATTTGAAGAGGGGAAGGAATAAGAAGACAGGAACTGTGGTTGGAAAGGAGGGGGGAGCACAGCATCCACAGCAGACTGGGAGCAGAGGGAGGAAAATAGATCTGAAGGTGGAAAAGAAGGAAAGAGGAACAAAGGGCTGGCAGTGCCCCCAGGGCTCCCTGGCTGATCACAGGGACCGTATTCCCACAGCCCTCCACGAGTGGCCCTGGCCCAGCAAAGCCGGCAATGGGGGCGGCACATGGGAATTGGTGCCGCAGCAGGAATCTGCTCCGAGACCACAAGTCCCTAAAAAATCTCCCAGTCCCCAGGCTCCCCCTGCTCCTCCCCATCACCCTCCCTTCTCCTGAGTTTTCTCCAGCCTGGAGCTGTTTGTTCTCTGGCTGGCGGCGGATTTCACTCAGCTCATCACAAAGCAACAGTTTTCCCTTTGCCCAGGAGCCCCAGCATCCAGCCAGCAGGATCCATCCATCCATCCATCCATCCATCCATCCATCCATCCATCCATCCATCCATCCATCCGCCTTTCAGCTCAGCTCAGCTGCGGCAGCAGATCCAACAGGGATGGGGGCAGCCTCTTTCCTCCCCATTTGGAGCACCCAAGGGCATCCTTACTCCTCCTCACTTGGTGCTTGACCTGACCTAGCCCAGAGCAGGCTCCGACTTGCCAAGTCCCTGTGTGCCGACACTTCCAAACCAGGTGGCCAAGCTTCCCATCCAAGCTCCAGATGGGAAGTAAACATCTCCCAGCCCAGGGATCACCCCACAAGTCTCTCCCTTCCCTTACCCCAACCTCCTGTTTTTTCCTATTCCCTCCTGCGGCAACACCGGCTCCAGCCAGAGGCTGGATCTTGTTACCTGCATGGATGAGGGAATCCATGTCCCTCCCCATGGACACCTTGGCCCACCAGATGAGGAAAGCAGAACAAGTTGGGCCAAGGAGTGACTGGTCAGGGTGGTGCTCAGCGAATGGGGTGTCCATGGAGCCAGTGGGCAGGAATCCTGCCTCCAGGGTTGCGTGGGAGGGTCAGCTGACAAGGTGGGGGACACTCAGGCGCCTCCCAGTCAGTCCCCAGCAGAGCAGGGGGTCTGGTGGAGCATTCTCCCAGCACTACTGGATTGGGTCAAAGAGAAGCAGGAGGGTGACTTCTCAGATGTTGTTTAGCTCAGTGACAGCAACCAGCAGCCTAACTGGGGCAGCAGCAGCTTGTGGCCTGAGCAGTGGGAGGACTGGAGGCTCCTGCCAAGCTCTTAAACCTCTCTTCCAGGAGGGTGGGATGTAAGTGGCGTAAATCCCTAAAAACCTGGCTCTTTTGGCTCACGGAGCCCTGGAAGCAGGTAATGATTCAGCAGGCCAAGGCTGAGTAACGCTGGGGGCCAAGCTCGGTCCCATTCTTCTCTGGGATTGCTTCAAATTCCTGATCCAAATCACTGTGCTGGGATGGTGGGAATCCTGGGCTGGATTTGGCTGCTACTGCTGCTCTAGTCTCAAGCAGGGCGTGAAGAGAGTCGGGGGAAGGTGGGACAGGGGACAGGGCAGTATTGAGGGGTGCAGCACAGCCTCCCCCTTCCCTGTGAAGGGGGCAAAGCAGCTCCCTGCCGTGGATGTTAGCGCTCAGCCCCCCAACCAGGCTGCAGCCCTCCCTCCCTCCCAGGATAAGGCCAGGGAAGACAACAGCAGCGAGAGAAGTTGTGGAGGCAAAATGGGTTTGTGTTTTCCCAGTTCTCCTCCAGCAGTGACCCTGGGAGGGAGCCCTGGCTGGGATGGAGTGGGAGCAGGAGGGGCTGCTGGGCTGGGAGATCCCCTGGTCCTGGAATGGCCTCAAACCCATCTAATCCAGGCACTGAGAACAAGCACCATGCTGGCTCCGGGCACCTCAAAACACTTCCACGGTGAGACCAGGCAGGACACTCAGCCTGGACGTGGGAACCATGACAAACGCCCCTCTTTACTCCATCAGATCCCAGTTCTAACACCTAGAAGAGCTGCATCCCCTTTTGGTAAGAGCAAAGTGGGAATCAGCAGGCACAGAGCACCCCGTCCCAGAGCAGGAGGGAGCGCAGCAGGGCTGAGGCTGCCCTCTCTGCCATCGGAATCCCAGATCTGATGCACAAGGGCACATCGAGCACTAGCAGCCTCACAATCCAGCACAGAGATGGCACAGAGTCACCGAGAACCCTGGTTTCAGCACTGGGGGCAGTGAACGACGGGTTAACACCCCACAGCAGCGCTGAGAGCCAAGGGTTAACACAGCGGGCCCAGAGAATGTTATCTATCTCTTCTCTAAATATTATTTCCTCCCATGAAACCAGCTTTTCATCCTTGGCTGGAGGCAGCTCCCGCTGCTGGGAATCCAGCAGGAGCTTGTATCTGCTGCTGCACACACCACTGCTCCCAGCAAGCGGCCGAGACAAAGAGCTGCGCTCCCCGGAGAGCAGGGGAGCAGCAGCGCAGGGAGGCTGGGGGAGAAGACGGCCTCGGGATGGAAGCTGGGGATCACGGACTCTTTACCAGGGAGGAATCGGTAATGAATGCCCTTCTCCCAGCCTCCTGCACTGCGAGGGGATCGTCTCCTGCTCTCCTCAGATAGAGAGCATAGAATCATAGAACAACCAGGTTGGAAGAGTCCCATCGGATCATCTAGTCCAACCATTCCTATCAAACACTAAACCAAGTCCCTCAAGACCTCATCCACCCGTCCCTTAAACACCTCCAGGGAAGGTGAATCAACCACCTCCCTGGGCAGCCTATTCCAATGCCCAATGACCCTCTGTGTGAGCAGGAGGCAGAAGCACTTGGAAAGCCCTCTCCCAGCCTCCTGCACTGCAAAGGGTTGTCCCCTTATCTCTCGGGGCCCAGAACAGCAGGCAGAGGCACTAGGAAAGTCCACTCCCACTCAACTAGCAGGGGATCATCTCCCTTTCTCCCAGGATAGGGAGTAGCGGGCAGAGATGCTAGAAAAGCCCTTTCCCACCCAGATACACCACAGGGGGGTCCATCTCCCCCTCTCCCAGGACAGGGAGCAGCAGGTAGAGATGCTAGAAAAGCCCTTTCCCACCCAGATACACCACAGGGGGGTCCATCTCCCCCTCTCCCAGGACAGGGAGCAGCAGGCAGAGATGCCAGAAAAGCCCTTTCCCACCCGGATACGCCACAGGGAGGTCCATCTCCCAGTCTCCTAGCACAGGGAGCAGGCAGAGGTGCTCAGAAAGGCTGGGTAGGCTCCAGCCAGGCTGCAAAACCCCCTGGAAGGTTTCTCAGAGCTGCCTATGTCACATCCTGCCCCTTGGGTGCAGCAGGATGGGTAGGGACAGTAGGATGCCCTGTGGGAAAACGTGGGCAGCAGCCACTGGCTCCAAGGTCCCAACTTTGGAAGAGAAGGAGGGTGCAGGACACCCTCTGGCCCTTCACGGAAGCACCAACCAAATCCCAGCTGCAGAGCCGGTGCCTGGGAGGAAATGGCTGCTGCTAAATCCTCTCTGGAACGTCCTGAACTTCTAATGCGGATGAAACCATGGCAGCATCCCTTTCGCACCCCGGAGGGCACAGAGGCAGGAGCGTCTCCTCTCTCCCATTCAGCCGGAGCCACGTGCCGCAGTCTGAACAGCGCTAGGGACGTGGCTGGAATGAAAGTCGCCTCTCCAGCTCGTGTGCCGAAGTCAAAAGATTGCCAAGCGAGAAGGGTCAAACCTCCAAGGACGGCTGTATCCGACTGGCTATAGATCATTCCAACAGCGTCTTCAGCGGGGATTATAATCTGAATTGAAGCGGAAAGACCTGGGGCAATGAAGCTGTCAGCAGCCTAAGATTAAGGAATTAAAACAGCAGCAGAGCGTTACAGGATTTGTTTGAGATGTATGAGAGAGAGCAGGCTGAGCACCGCAGCCTTCCTCGGGTCGGGAATGTCACAGGCGTACGGAGAAGGGCAAGAACAAGGATTCCATCAACGCACATAAAAAGAGAGAGGAGCGAGACAGCGCTATGAAAACCCAGACATGCAGGGTATAAATCCTCGCTGCAGATGGGAATGAGTCACACAAGGTGGGACTGAAGTAAATAGGAGCAGAGACGAAGCGGATTCAGGGGAGGGGGGTGGTGAGGAACACCAAGAGCCAGCAGAGAGGGGAAAAAAATGGCCCTTCGTATGTTAAGGCTGCGAAAATCTTGGATTGCCTGGTGGAAACACAGGTCCTCAGTCTTGCCCTCCCTTTCCCCTTCCTCTCCCCTCCCATGCTCTCCTGCCCATCTCCACAATACCTTTAAAAAGCCAAGAAAGACACAACTGCCTGCACAGGGCAGCTGAGCCGAGAGAAATGGGCAGCAGCCCCTCAGCACAAGAAGGATGTTGAGGCTCTGGAGCAAGTCCAGAGAAGAGCCACGAAGCTGGTGAAGGGGCTGGAGAACAGGTCTTATGAGGAGCGGCTGAGAGAGCTGGGGGTGTTTATCCTGGAGAAGAGGAGGCTGAGAGAAGACCTCATTGCTCTCTACAACTACCTGAAGGGAGGTTGTAGAGAGGAGGGAGCTGGGCTCTTCTCCCAAGGGACAGGGGACACGACAAGAGGGAATGGCCTCAAGCTCCACCAGGGGAGATTTAGGCTGGAGATTAGGAGGAAGTTTTTCACACAGAGGGTCACTGGGCATTGGAATAGGCTGTCCAGGGAGGGGGTTGATTCACCTTCCCTGGAGGTGTTTAAGGGACGGGTGGATGAGGTCTTGAGGGACTTGGTTTAGTGTTTGATAGGAATGGTTGGACTAGAAGATCCAATGGGTCCCTTCCAACCTGGTTGTTCTATGATTCTATGAACTGCTGCCGAGGTCCTGGAGGGCCAGCGCTGGCTCTGCATGGCCTGAGAGGCACATGCAGCTTCCCAAACAAAGATGGAACTAAAACTCTCACCACAGGACCACTTAAAACGATCCATTTATTTCTGGTGAATCGCACACCTCTTCCTTTCATTGGCTCTATCCTAGATCAGCCCTGGCAGGAATTTCTCCCCCGCCTCAAAGATAGTAAAGTTACGGGACAAAACACAAAGAAAAGCAGGGAAGAATCCCTCGCAGATAAAACACACAGGAACAGTCCAGTTAACTCAACCCCATGCAGCCACCAGCTCCGTGCAGCACGAGCCAGGAAGACGCAGGCTGTGCTGCTCAGCATCGCTTGCTGAGGAACATTCTCTTCGGTTCTACAATCCAAACCGAATCCAGATCGCTCCCTGCGCCTCAGACAGCCCGGATGACAACAAGTAGGGCTTGGAATAATGATGCCTGGTAGACAGGAAGATTAATCCTGAACCAGGCCAGCTGTACAGAACTGCTGCACTTTATGGACACAGAAACATACCCAGCAGAACACTTCCTCGCACACACGGGGCCGCAGAGTGGTGAGGAACAGCCAGATCTAGGACATGGAAGGAGGTGGGAAGCTAAAGACAGGCGGAGCTTGTTCTGCAGCACAGGTAGAGCATGGAATCACTTTTTGACTCCTCCAGCCAACTTCTACAGGAGAAGACTTACAGACGAGTCCTCAATCAAGTCTTTTTGAGTTATCCAGAGTCCCCTGGGTAAAAACAACCTGTTTAAGAAAGGGGAGAGTCCAGAGCTGCTCAGTGGTTCTTTTTGGTTGAGCCGAAACCAGAGAAACCCATCACGGCTGCCATCTCGTCGTCCTCTTCAAATGTCAGATCCTCCTCTGCCCGTCTTTTCTTCTCTCTCTGTTTCTCTTTCTTGTAGGCTTTGGCCTTCTCCTCCTGCAGTGAGGAAACACAACAGCAAAGCACCGTGAACCTCCTGAGTTACCCAACTGCTACCAACAGCCCCTGAGTCATAGAATCGTAGAATCATAGAACAACCAGGTTGGAAGGGATCCATCGGATCTTCTAGTCCAACCATTCCTATCATACACTAAACCATGGCCCTCAAGACCTCATCCACCCGTGCCTTAAACGCCTCCTGGGAAGGTGAATCAACCACCTCCCTGGGCAGCCTATTCCAAAGCCCAATGACCCTCTGTGTGAAAAACTTCCTCCTAATCTCCAGCCTAAATCTCCCCTGGTGGAGCTTGAGGCCATTCTCTCTTGTCCTGTCCCTTGGGAGAAGAGCCCAGCTCCCTCCTCTCTACAACCTCCCTTCAGGTAGTTGTAGAGAGTAATGAGATCTCCTCTCAGCCGCTCCTCATAGGTTCTGTTCTCCAGCCCCTTCACCAGCTTCGTTGCTCCTCTCTGGACTTGCTCCAGAGCCTCAACATCCTTCTTGTGGTGAGGGGCCCAGAACTGAACACAGTATTCAAGGAGTGGCCTCACCTCGGAGTCACGTCCGAGGAGGCTTCCCGCTGTCTGCAGCCCATCCCACCCACCACCCCATGTCCATGATGCATCAAAGAAGTGTTATGAAACTCCCTCTTTCCAAGTTTCATCTGGAATCCACACAGATTTTAAAGCAGGAGGCCTTTCCCTCCTCTGACGCGCTGCTCCAGCGGCTGCAACGCTGCCTGTTGGCTGTCAGCCTGGCAGAGTGACAGCTGCTCCCTGCACCAGAAGCCGGAGCGCTGAGCAGCTTTGGGGGGTTTTGGCATCAAAGAGTTTGTGCCGCTTTAATCAAAGTGGGTTTGCTCGGTGAGGATCACAAGCCCTGGAACGGCGCCAGGCTTGTACCAGGCGACAGAGAAGCGTGGCTTCGGATCCCAACTTAGCAACTGCTCCTGTCGTTCCTGTCGCCATCCGCTGCGCTGCAGCTCCTGGAGACAGCCGTGCCCTGCAGAAAGCGGCATCAGAAGCCGCTGCCGCTTCGAATCATAGAATCGTTCGGTTGGAAAAGACCTTTGAGATCATCAAGTCCAACCTGTGCACTGCTAAACCATATTCCTGAGCTCCATATCCGACTGTCTTTTAAACCCCTGCAGGGATGGAGAGTCAACCACGGCCCCAGGCAGCCTCTGACAATGCCCAAGAACCCTTTCTGTGAAGGATTTTTTACTAATATCCAACCAAAAACTCTCCCAGCACAACCTGAGGCCATTTCCTCTCATCCTATCACTTGTCACATGGGAGAAGAGATCAGCACTCACCTCACCACCACCTCCTTTCTGGGAGCTGCAGAGAGTGATGAGGTCTCCCCTCAGCCTCCAGGCTAAGCAGCCTCAACTCCCTCAGTCACCTCTCACAATCCTTGCTCTCCAACCCCTACCCCAGCTCTGTTCCATTCTCCATACATGCTCTAGCCCCTCAATGTCTTTCGTAGAGTGAGGGGTCCAAAACTGAACCCAGGATTCGAGGTGTGGCTTCACCAACGCTGAGTACAAGAGACGACGTTTCCCTGCTCTGATGGTCACACCGTGGCTGATCCAAGCCAGGATGCTGTTGGCCATGTTCACTGCTCATGTTCAGTTACTGTCAACCAACACCCCCAGGTCTTTCTCCTCCAGGCAGCTTTCAGCCACTCTTCCCCAAGCCTGGAGTGCTGTCAGAATTTTGTCAGGTTCTCAAATGAACTCAAACCCCCTGACAGGCACCTGCCACCCAAGCCCAAGTTTGAGAGGAATCTCCTCTCTTTCACTGCCCCCATGCATATAGCGCCATGGAATGATTTGAGTCTGAAGGAACCTCAGAGTCCACCCAGTTCCAAGCCCCTGCCATGGGCAGGGACATCTCCCACTGAATCTGGCTGCTCCAAGCCCCATCCAACCTGGCCTTGAACCCCTCCAGGGATGGGGCAGCCACCACTGCTCTGGGCAACCTGGACCACAACCTCCCCACCCTCACAGCAAAACATTTCTCCCCGAGATCTCATCTCAATCTCCCCTCTTTCAGCTCAAAACTGTTCCCACTTGTTCTGTACCTGCTCTCCCTGATCAAAAGCCCCTCCCTGGATTTCCTGGAGCCCCTTTCAGCACTGGAAGCTGCTCTAAGGTCTCTCTCCTCCAGGCTGAAGAATCCCAACTCTCTCAGCCTGTCCTTGTACAGGAGGTGCTCCAGCACTGGGATCATGTCCACGGCCTCCTCTGGACTCGCTCCAACAGCTCCATGTCCTCCCAGTGCTGAGGACTCCAGAACTGGACACAGGGCTGCAGGTGAGTCTCACCAGAGTGGACCAGAGGGGCAGAATCCCCTTTCTCCCTGCTGGTGTCACTGCTGTGGATGCACCCAGGACACAGTTGGCTTTCTGAGCTGTCAGTGCACATTGCTGGCTCACCCTGAGCTCCTCTTCCACAGATCTGCTGATCAGAATACACAAGCTGAAACACAACACACGGGGCACAAAACCTGAGTGCCTGTCAGGCTTGTGCTGCTCTCAGTGGAAGCCTGCAGCACCAACAGTTACCCCATGCAGAATGAGGGGAAAAGGATTTCTAGAGACAGCAGCAAGATATGTCTTAGAAAGCAAACAAGGAAACAAACACTGCTCCCAGCAGCAGCTGGGAAGCCTGTGCTACCAAGAACAAGGCTGCTCTGGAACAGGATCAGGCACTAGGGTTGATTTCCTCATAGAACGCATTTCTAGCAGTTTTGCTTCATCAGTTGTTGCCCAGACTCACCTCCTCACGGAGCTCCTTCATCCTCTCCTCGAAGTCGTAGTCCTTCTGCTTCTCCTCCATCTTCTTCTTGTTCACCTCAAAGCGTTTCTTCACCTGGTCCAGCGTGGAGCGCTCCACCCGCATGGACATGCCCAGATTTCTCTGGTCTAGAAAACAGAAGTGGAATCGACTCTGCTCAGCAATCCTGGGGCTTTGGACACACCGTGTCCCTGATCCCAATGGAAACAGCATGGCAGCTCCTTCCTGCCCATCATCCCAGCAGCTTCCAGGGCCAGACTACACTTGGGCACGAGGATGTGTGCTCTCGAGGTTCAGAGCTCCACTCTGACTTGTGGCCAGCCCCTCTGACACCAGCACTGTCCCCATTTCCCAAGTGGCACAGCACCATACCAGGTATTTTGGAGCATGAGGAGCCTCCTCCCAAGAGAGGCAACCACTTTCCATCCTCATCCAGTGTTGTATTCCTGTGTGGATTGGGATTTCTTACACCAGAAGGGATGGTTCCATGGGAACACTACAATCCAAACGAGGGACTACAAAGATCCATATGCTACTGATAACAGGGAGGACATAGTTCCCTATTAGGATCATAGAATCATATAACAACCAGGTTGGAAGAGACCCACCGGATCATCGAGTATAACCATTCCCATCAATCACTAACCCATGTCCCTCAGCACCTCGTCCACCCGTCCCTTAAACCCCTCCAGAGAAGGTGACTCAATCACCTCTCTGGGCAGCCTCTGACAGTACCAAATGACCCTTTCTGTAAAAATCTTTCTCCTAATGTCCATCCTAAATCTCCCCTGGCAGAGCTTGAGGTCATTTCCTCTCGTCCTGTCCCCTGTCCCTTGGGAGAAGAGCCCAGATCCCTCCTCTCCACAACCTCCTTTCAGGTAGCTGGAGAGAGCAATGAGGTCTCCCCTAAGCCTCCTCTTCTCCAGGACAAACACTCCCAGCTCTCTCAGACATTCCTCATAAGGTCTATTCTCCAGTCCCTTCACTAGCTTCCTTGCTCTTCTCTGGACTCTGTCCAGAGCCTCAACATCCTTCTTGTGCTGAGGGGCCCACAACTGATCACAGATTCGAGGTTTGGTCTCACCAGTGCTGAGTAAAGAGGGAGAAGAACCTCCCTGGACATGCTGGTCACACCATTTCTGATCCAAGCCAAGATGCCACTGGCCTTCTTGGCCACCTGGGCCACTGCTGCCTCATGTTCAGTCGCTGTCAACCAACACCCCCAGGTCCTTCTCCTCCAGACACTTTCCAGCCAGGCTTCTCCTAGTCTGTATCTGCTCAGGGTTGTTGTGCCCCAAGTGCAGGACCTGCCATTTGACCTTGTTAAATCTCAGCCCATTGGTGTCTGCCCATTGGTTCAGCCTGTTCAGATCCCATTGGAACCTCCTGACCCTCCAGCAGATCCACACTTCCACACAGCTTAGTGTCATCTGCAAACTTGCTAAGGGTCAGCGTTCTAACACTCGAGGAAATTGAATCTTGAAGTAGTGGGAAAAATAAGGTTGGAGAGTTGAAAAGATGTTGGAATAAAACTGGCAAGCTTGCCTCTCTCGACTGTGCGAGCAACTGAACAGCAGCTCTCAGGAAGAGTTCCTGATCACATGGGACATTCCCTGCTCCATCAGGGACATGAGACATTAGGCCAGGACTCTGACTCAGCGGCTGCCTGGAGCAGATTCCCAAGCTTCTGCTCCCGCGCAAGCCTAGCTTGAAGGGGCCACCCCGAGGAATGTCTCCAGCCACTATTCCATGGTGGATCCATACTGGTGACTCCAGTAGCCCTGCACAGGCTTGTCCCAGGGGTGCAGCAGCACTTGGAAGCTCACACTACACACCAGAAAGAGCAGGAGGGCTGCTGGAACAGCATGTCTTGGCTGGATTTATGGCTGATGAAGAGCTCCCAAACTCACTCTGCAAATCCCACCACATGCACGTCAGCCACTTCCCAGCCCCAGCAAAACCCTTCACCCCAGGCCCATGCAGAGTCACCCTGGGGCTCCTCATCCTCATTTCAAGAAGGATGTTGAGGCTCTGGAGCGAGTCCAGAGAAGAGCCACGAAGCTGGGGAAGGGGCTGGAGAACAGGCCCTATGAGGAGCGGCTGAGAGAGCTGGGGATGTTTAGCCTGGAGAAGAGGAGGTTGAGAGGAGACCTCATTGCTCTCTACAACTACCTGAAAGGAGGTTGTGGAGAGGAGGGAGCTGGGCTCTTCTCTCAAGGGACAGGACACAAGGTAATGGCCTCAAGCTCCACCAGGGGTGATTTAGACTAGACATTAGGAAAAAGTTTTTTACAGAAAGAGTCATTGGGCATTGGAACACCTCCACCTTCCCTGGAGGCATTTAAGGGACGGGTGGACAAGGTGCTGAGGGACAGGGGTTAGTGATTGATGGGAATGGTTGGAGTCGATGATCCGGTGGGTCTCTTCCAACCTAGTGATTCTATGATCCCAGATTCCCTCATGTGGAGCCATTCCCAACCTCTCGACATGTTAAATAAGGCCCCTCAGCATCCTCCCCCACTCACAGCGCTCCAACATCCTGTGTTTTCTTTTCCCAGGCACAGAAAATTGGCCCTCAAGTTGTTTTCCAAACCCTCTTTCTCCAAGGCTCAAGCAGTGCCATGTGCCAGCCTGGATCCCACATCCCTGCTGCTCTGTAATGGGGCCACTTGTTGAATTCCACACAAAGTCCAAACCACAACCAGGCGTGGAACAAAACGGCAGAAGCGTCTGTGTCTCCTGCTGCTCCCTAACTTTCCCCATACTCCCCACTCTGAAAGTGTCAGTGAGAAGCAGCGCCCGGGCATGAAATGAAAGGCGCTTCAAGGAGGGGACAGGCCTCTTAATCAAATGCAGCGAGGGAACAGCCTGATCACCTGGGAATTCTTTATCCTGTCCTGAGTTAACTGCATCACAACAGCGACAGAGGGAATATCTGGATCAGCACCCGACAATCATAGAATAATAGAGCAACCAGGTTGGAAGGGACCCATCGGATCTTCTAGCTCAACCATTCCTATCAAACACTAAACCAAGTCCCTCAAGACCTCATCCACCCGTGCCTTAAACACCTCCAGGGAAGGTGAATCAACCACCTCCCTGGGCAGCCTATTCCAATGCCCAATGACCCTTTCCATGACAATAACAGTGCCAGACCCAGCTCTGGGGTCTAACTGCCCACTCTGGTCTCCACTGGGCCTCAGCAAACCACAGCCCGCAGCACTGTAAGCTCTGATACACATGGGAGCTCTGGAACGAACCAGTTCAGAGCTTCACACTCCACTTCCACAGAGAGAAGGCTGCTGATCCTAAGAGGCTGCTCCTGCACCTTTCCCTTGTCCAAGAATCCCTAAAGTTTCAGTGCTGCAAAAAAGCCTTTCCCTGGATTTCTGTGGGAACCTCAAGCTCCACCAGGGGAGGTTTAGGTTGGACATCAGGAAAAAAATTTTCACAGAAAGTGTCATTGGGCACTGGCAGAGACTGCCCAGGGAGGGGGTTGGAGGTGTTGGGTTGGGTTCCCCTTCGGCAGAAGGTGTGTAAGGTTTGTTGGCACTGTGAGACCGCTCCTCGAATCCTGTGTTCAGTTCTGGGCCCCTCACCACTAGAAGGATGTTGAGGCTCTGGAGCGAGTCCAGAGAAGAGCAACAAAGCTGGTGAAGGGGCTGGAGAACAGGCCCTATGAGGAACGGCTGAGAGAGCTGGGATTGTTTAGCCTGGAGAAGAGGAGGCTGAGGGGAAACCCCATTGCTCTTTATAACTCCCTGAAAGGAGGTTGTGGAGAGGAGGGAGCTGGGCTCTTCTCCCAGGTGACAGGGGACAGGACAAGAGGGAATGGCCTCAAGCTCCACCAGGGGATGTTTAGGCTGGACATTAGGAAAAAATTTTTCACAGAAAGGGTCACTGGGCACTGGCAGAGGCTGCCCAGGGAGGGGGTTGAGTCACCTTCTCTGGAGGTATTTAAGGGACGGGTGGACGAGGTGCTGAGGGACATGGTTTAGAGATTGATGGGAATGGTTGGACTAGATGATCTCATGAGTCTTTTCCAACCTGGTGATTCTATTATGCTATGATCCAGAATCAACCCATCCCTATTTCTGCTGGGTTTATCTCATGAAACAACTCAGTGCCTTGGAAGGTGCCAGGAGAAAAAGGTAGCACCTCCACAGCTCTCCGGAGCAGATGTTGTGCGAGCTCTGATCCATGTGCTTTGACCCATGTTCCCTCAAACGCTGGGGACACAAGAAAAGAACAACCCAAGGCACTGCAGCTCCCTCCAACAGGGCAGAAAGTGATCCTTACGTTTTTTGCCGTTGATGTGATCCAAGAAGTTGATGGAGTCTTTTACCACGCAGTCGCACACATTGCAGTAGTACCTGGCAGGAGAGAGTGAGCACATTAACACCGGAGCACAAGACAAATCTCACAGGAATTTTGAAAGGAATGGCTGGACTCGATGATCTGGTGGGTCTCTTCCAACCTGGTGATTCTACGAATCATCACACAGCGGCTATTGCAGACAACCTGTAGTGGGAAATCTGCACAGCATGTGGGATCCAGCTCATTTCTCTGGGGTGAGACGGAAGCTCCATTACGGAGTAGAAACGTGCCCAGGCACACGCCAGATGACAGAGGTGATTGGTTACGTGGGCAGCACCAACACCACTGACAGACGACAGAAATCAAATATGAACTGATCTGTAACCACATCAGCCACGGAACCTCCTGCTTCCAGTAGGAGCAGGATGGACTCAGCGACATGGCAGGGCCTGGCAGCCCAGGCTGTGGTTGGCTGAAAGCCCTCGCTCTGCTTGCAGCAACCCCTGCTCTACTACCTCTCCCCTAAAGGATCCAGCAAGAACACAGTCCAAGGTCTCTGCTTCCATCCCTGGATACCTCTCCCTGGCACTCGTAGAATCATAGAACAAACAGGTTGGAAGAGACCCACCGGATCATTGACTCCAATTGTTCCTACCAATCTCTAAACCATGTCCCTCAGTACCTTGTCCACCCATCCCTTAAACACCTCCAAGGAAGGCAAGTCAACCACCTCCCTGGGCAGCCTCTGCCAGTGCCCAATCACCCTTTCTGTGAAAAACATTCTCCTAATGTCCAGCCTAAATCTCCCCTGGCAGAGCTTGAGGTCATTCCCTCTTGTCCTGTCCCCTGGCACTTGGGAGAAGAGGCTGTCACCCTCCTCTCCACAACCTCCTTTCAGGTAGTTGGAGAGAGCAATGAGGTCTCCCCTCAGCCTCCTCTTCTCCAGGATAAACACCCCCAGCTCTCTCAGACGTTCCTCACAAGGCCTCTTCTCCAGCCCCTTCACCAGCTTCCTTGCTCTTCTCTGGACTCGCTCCAGAGCCTCAACATCCTTCTTGTGGCGAGGGACCCACAACTGAACACAGGATTCGAGGTGCGATCTCACCAGTGTCAAGTACAGAGGGAGAAGAACCTCCCTGGACCTGCTCGTCACACCGTTTCTGATCCAAGCCAGGATGCCATTGGTCTGTTTGGCCACCTGGGCCACTGTTGCCTCATGTTCAGTTGCTGTCAACCAACACTCCCGGGTCCTTCTCCTCCAGGCAGCTTTCCAGCCAGACTTCTCCTAGTCTGTAGCTCTGCTAAACCACTACTGCCTGTTGGGCTGTGAGCTGAGGCAGGAACAGGCTGAACCTTACAAGAGCACAAACTCAGCGGAGTCATTCCAAGCTCCTCACAGTTCAGGGCAAGCAAAGAATCCTTTCAGCCTGTTCCACGCAAACAGCAGCCAACATCGCAGCACCAGGCAAGAACACAGGAGGAAATTACCTTCTGTAGCACGGTAATGCCTCACGGCTCTGCCCTGTCCACCCAACTCTGACTCCAGTGGATGGAACGGGACCTACCCTCCCATCTCCGACTGCGGAGTCGTTTTGGTGATGACGATGGTCTTCCCCAGCTTTGACTCCAGGTCCACTTTGTAGTCACGGTGCCGCAGGAGCTCCCGCTTGACAGGCTGAGCTGGTTTGCCTAAAAGAAAAGGAAAAAACCCAAGTGTTCATGAAAAAAGGCAAGCTCCACACACCTTGTTCTTGAGGAAGAGGGGCTATTGGGAACCAGGAACTCCCTGATCCATGCAGGAATTGCATATTTTGTTAATAACTAATGGATATTGTTTCTTAATTGCCATTTCCTGGCTGCTGTCAGAACCAGGTGAGGCGTCTCCAGCTCTGACTTGGGTCACATTCTGAGATCTCCCTGTTCCCCTCTCTCCCCAAGGAACAGGCAGAGGTTCTCAGCAATTATTTTACCAATAAATACACTCAGTGGCAAGCACAGGAAAAAGGATCAGAGTGAGCCAGGCTTGAGCTGCTGCTATCCCCCTCTGGAACTTCACTTCCAGCCACTCTCTCCCTCAGACTCTGAGGGTCTGGGTGATGCTGCTGAGGGAGCAGAGCTTACTGAAGGTTAGCACACGACACACGCTACGCACCATCTTTCTTCTCCCTCTCTTCCGTGAGCCGCTTCTCTGCCAGCTTCTCATACTCATCCTTGTCCCACTTCCGGCGGAAGTCCAGGTTCTTCGTCTGAGAAGGAAACAGAGAGTTAATGTTAGTGCACAGTCTGGCCACCTACAAGGGGAAATGGTGGAATCACTCAGCCTGAGAGGTCACGGCAGCAAATGAGGGTCAGAAAATCATAGAACAATCAGGTTGGAAGAGACCCATCGGATCATCAAGTCCAACCATTCCTATCAAACACTAAACCATGTCCCTCAGCACCTCGTCCACCCACGCCATAAACCCCTCCAGGGAAGGTGACTCAACCCCCTCCCTGGGCAGCCTCTGCCAGTGCCCAGTGACCCTTTCCATGAAATATTTTTTCCTAATGTCCAGTTTCAACCTCCCCTGGTGGAGCATGAGGCCATTCCCTCTCATCCCGTCCCCTGTCACTTGGGAGAAAAGCCCAGATCCCTCCTCTCCACAACCTCCTCTCAGGTACTTGCAGAGAGCAATGAGGTCTCCTCTCAGCCTCCTCTTCTCCAGGATAAACACCCCCAGCTCTCTCAGCCGCTCCTCACAAGGCCTGTTCTCCAGCCCCTTCACCAGCTTTGTTGCTCTTCTCTGCACTCGCTCCAGAGCCTCAACATCCTTCTTGTGCTGAGGGGCCCACAACCGAACACAGGATTCAAGGAACGGTCTCACCAGTGCCGAGTACAGAGGGAGAAGAACCTCCCTGGACCTGATGGTCACACCTTTTCTGATCCAAGCCAAGATGCCATTGGCCTTCATGGCCACCTGGGTCACTGCTGCCTCATGTTCAGTCACAGTCAATCAACACCACCAGGTCCTTCTCCAGGCAGCTTCCAGCCAGACTTCTCCTAGTCTGTAGCTGCTCAGGGTTGTTGTGCCCCAAGTGCAGGATCTGTCATTTGGCCATGTTAAACCTCATCCCATTGGTCTCAGCCCATGGATCCAGCCTGTTCAGATCCCTTTGCAGCCTCCCCGACCCTCCAGCAGATCCACACTTCCACACAGCTTTGTGTCATCTGCAAACTTGCTAAGGGTGCCCTCGATGCCTTCATCCAGGTCATTGATGAAGACATGGAACAGGGCTGGACCCAGGACTGAGCCCTGGGGACACCACTTGGAACTGGCCTCCAGCTGCATTTAACACTATTTCCCACCACTCTCTGGGTCCTCCAGCCAACCAGTTTTCAATTGAGGAGAGTGCACGCCTGTCCAGGCCAGAGGTGACAGTTTCCATAGGATAATTATTTCCCAACATCCTCACATTCAGGAATTCAGGATGCGGCTCAAGAAACCAATGCTCAGGATGCCTCTATCCCCTTCTCCTAGACAGATTCCAAAGCACTGACAGAAGTCATAAGTTTATCCTAACAGCTACCAAGATGATCACCCAGGCTTTCCCTCTGAAAGCCTGACACAAATGGGGTTCAGTCCCTTTGATCCAAGGCCTCGGAGGTGCCACCTATCATAGAATCATAGAACAACCAGGTTGGAAGCAACCCACAGGATCGAGTCCAACCGTTCCTATCAAACACTAAACCATGTCCCTCAGCAAATTGTCCACCCGTCCCTTAAACACCTCCAGTGAAGGTGAATCAACCACCTCCCTGGGCAGCCTGTTCCAATGCCCAATGCCCAGTGACCCTTTCTGTGAAGAATTTTTTCCTAATCTCCAGCCTATACCTCCCCTGGTGGAAAGTGAGGCCATTTCGTCTCATCCTGTCCCCTGTCACTTGGGAGAAGAGCCCAGATCCCTCCTCTCTACAACCTCCTTTCAGAGAGAAATGAGGTATCCCCTCAGCCTCCTCTTCTCCAGGATAAACACCCCCAACTCTCTCAGACACTCCTCATAAGGCCTGTTCTCCAGCCCCTTCACCACCTTCGTTGCTCTTCTCTGGACTCGCTCCAGAGCCTCAACATCCTTCTAGTGGTGAGGGGTCCAGAACTGAACACAGGATTTGAGGAGCGGTCTCACCAGTGCCGACAAACCTTGCACACCTTCTGCCGAAGGGGAACCCAACCCAAGCTGCAAATGCTGGGTGGGAAGCCACGGACACAGCAGGACCTATAAGGAGCGCAGAGGGTCCTGTGCTGGCTCTGAGCAAGCATGGCAGCCCAAGCTGGAGCACCGAGCCCACCACAGCACAGAAACCAGCCTGAAATCTTCATCCCTGTGACACGCATGTGTAAGAGTCGGTCAAAGGATCGATTTCTGTCTCAACATTTCTCCTCATTTTTAGGCCTCTTTAGGCCTCTGAACTTGACTGTATAAAACAGAAACACAGCTCTCAGAAAACCGGTCTCAGAAACTCAACCAGAACTGGTACAGAACGAATGCTTTGTACCTAACTACCTGTACCTGCTCCCTTATCTCGAAAATGTTTTGTACCTGTCTTCAAGCCTCCTTGCTCGTGACCACTGTGAAAGATCCATGAAGCAAGGAGGAAAAGACAGGAAGATTAATGACCACAGGCCCACGGCCAGCAGAGCATGCGCACAAGGTGATGATGACTACTGGCCTTCATCGGGAGACCCCAGATCGACCCCAGCGCGTGCGCAAGGGGAGGAGACTCACAGACACTCCTCTCTTGGCATGTGGGGGCCTGCTAGGTGGAGACTACCACATTCCCATGGGAAAGGCAGGTTACAGGTGCATAGACTGGCATAAAAGACAGCTCCACAACAGCTGAAATGAGAGGGGCAACAGGAAGATCAAGACAGAAGACCCCCTCCACCGTGGGACCACCTCCAAGAAAGACCGAAACAACGGAACACCTTTCTGCACCGGGACAAACAGAGACTCTGGACACCTGTGGACCTGTGGCGGTAGCTATGAACCTCATCTCCTTCTCTCTCCTTTATATCTCTTTCCTTGCTCTCTCTCTCTTTTTCTATCATAACTCGTTTTATGGACATTATTAATAAAGTGCCTGTCGAGATCGAAATTTGACTCCCTTGACTCTCTCTCTCTCTCTTTGAGTTATTATTTTGCAACTCTGAAATCAGAAATGAAACGAACCATCACGAGTCCGCTTACGAGTGGACCGAGACAGCATGCAAGCAGAGTGGAAAACACTCTGAAATGCCCAGCTGTCCAGGCAGGGAATGTAAATACCAGGGAAACAGGGAGAGGGAGAAGCACCAAGGCTGGGAAGCAGGGAAGACACCTCTGAACACAGGCCAGCCCTGTGGTAGCTCCCTGGAGCACCAGCAGGATAAACTGCCTGAAGAAAAGCTGAATTCTGGTGATGCCAGTACCAAAGAACACAAGCAATGCTCTTTGCAGGGGGTATTTCTGCCTGGTCGCCAATGCTGAGGGCAGAAGCGACTGGGCAAGAATCCCATTTCCATTCACATAGAATCATGAAATCATAGAACAACCAGGTTGGAAGGGACCCATCAGATCATCGAGTCCAACCATTCCCATCAAACACTAAGCCACATCCCTCAGGACCTCATCCACCCGTCCCTTAAACACCTCCAGCGAAGGTGAATCAACCACCTCCCTGGGCAGCCTATTCCAATGCCCAATGACCCTTTCTGTGAAAAACTTCCTTCTGATGTCCAGCTTAAATCTCCCCTGGTGGAGCTTGAGGCCATTCCCTCTCGTCCTGTCCCCTGTCCCTTGGGAGAAGAGCCCAGCTCCCTCCACTCTACCAACCTCCTTTCAGGGAGTTATAGAAAGCAATGAGGTCTCCTCTCAGCCTCCTCTTCTCCAGGATAAACACCCCCAGCTCTCTCAGTCACTCCTCATCAGGCCTGTTCTCCAGCCCCTTCACCAGCTTCCTTGCTCTTCTCTGCACTCGCTCCAGAGCCTCAACATCCTTCTTGTGCTGAGGGGCCCACAACTGAACACAGGATTTGAGGAACAGTCTCACCAGTGCTGAGTACAGAGGGAGAAGAACCTCCCTGGACCTGCTGGTCACACCGTTTCTGATACAAGCCAAGATGCCATTGGCCTTCTTGGCCTCCTGGGCACACTGCTGGCTCATGTTCAGTCGCTGTCAACCAGCACCCCCAGGTCCTTCTCCTCCAAGCAGCTTTCTAGACAGATTTCTCCTAGTGTGGAGCTGCTCAGGGTTGTTGTGCCCCAAGTGCAGGACCTGCCATTTGACCTTGTTAAATCTCAGCCCATTGGAGTCTGCCCATTGGTTCAGCCTGTTCAGATCCCATTGGAACCTCCTGACCCTCCAGCAGATCCACACTTCCACACAGCTTAGTGTCATCTGCAAACTTGCTAAGCCTGTTCAGATCCCATTGGAACCTTCCTGCACTTCCTCCAAGTGCAGGAAGTGCATTGCTCACACTGAACCAGCCCAGGCTCTGCCAGTGCCCACACCACACCCGGAAACTTGGACACTCCTTTATTTCCTCGAGAAGAGAACAACTCCCGTGTGGTTCATGTGGTTCGAGCACTGCATTTCACTCAGTATAGCTGTGAGAGGCTATCAGCTCCGCAATATCAAGGATAGATGTATTTTAAAACACCTCTGGGAAAGAAGCTCCCTCCCCTCCTTCTTCATTCAACTCAATCAAGAATCCAATCTCAATCCAGAGGAAACAAATCCCATTGGCAGCCCCAGCAGCAGCGCAGCCCTTTATTACTTTCTCCTCCCGCAACCTTTCAGATGGAACGAATGGCTGAGAAGAATGAAAACGCCTCCGGGAGCACAGAACAGCCCTCGTTTGTTCCCAGTGCTCCCCGAGCCTTTAAGGACATCACAGCACGTTCCATTAACTGCCCCAAGCAGAGAAATAAAAACATCATAGGGTGTAAATTAACATCTGGGGGTGTTTCCAGAATCCAGGTTCCCCTGCACAGAGTGAGGTACTGCAAATCACAGCTGCTGGTGCCCGGAGAGGTGGCAATTAATCCACTGTTTTGCTCCTCTCCCATAATAAAAGGGAAGGAGCCTCCCACAGATCTTTTTCAATCTCTCTCATCCAGGCACAAGGAAAGAAATCAAACCCACTGTGTAATGAGACCTTCGCTGTACACACAATCATGGAAATCATGGGTTAGAAAGGACCTCAAAGCCCATCCAGTTCCATCCCAGCCACAGGCAGGGACACCTCCCACTGCACCAGGGGTTCCAAGCCCCATCCAACCTGGCCTTGAACCCCTCCAGGGATGGAGCAGCCACCCCTGCTCTGGGAAACCTGGGCCAGGGCCTTCCCACCCTCACAGGGAAAAGGAACATTCCCAGCTGGATTGGTGGAGAAAGGGATGGCTGCAAGCCTTAAATCTGTTATCCAGGCCCAGCTCTAGGTGACAGAGAGCACTTCCCAAACCAGGAATGAAAATTAGCAGCCAGATGTGTCCCACAGCCCTAGATCCCTGGGGAGGTGGGAACAAACCACAGCCTGAACTCACTCCCAGCAGGCATCCGGCTCCTCAACAAGAACCTTCCTCCCAAGGGGAGGAGGAGCAGGTGCTTAGCTCTTCTCTCTGGCCACCAATGACCCAAAGGAATGGCAGGAAGATGCCAGGGGAAGGTTAGGTTGGGCATTAGGAGAAGAGTCGTACCCCAGAGGGCGGTGAAGCACTGGAACAGCTCCCAGGGGAGCAGTCAGCCCGAAGCCTGAAAATATTCCAGAAGCTTTCAGGCAAACAGGGGGAATGTTGGGGTGTTATAGAATCATAGAACAACCAGGCTGGAAGAGACCCACCAGATCATCGAGTCCAACTGTTCCTATCAAACACTAAACCATGTCCCTCAGCACCTCGTCCACCCGTCCCTTAAACATCTCCAGGGAAGGTGAATCAACCACCTCCCTGGGCAGCCTCTGCCACTGCCCAGTGACCCTTTCTGTAAAATTTTTTTTCCTAATGTCCAGCCTAAACCTCCCCTGGTGGAGCTTGAGGCCATTCCCTCTCATCCTGTCCCCTTGTCACTTGGGAAAAGAGCCCAGCTCCCTCCTCTCCACAACCTCCTTTCAGGCAGTCGTAGTGAGCAATGAGGTCTCCCCTCAGCCTCCTCTTCTCCAGGCTAAATGTCCTGTCCTGTGGAGGGACAGGAGCTGGACTCAATCCTCGTGGATCCCTTCCACCTCAGGGCACTCTATGATTCTCTTGGCACCCTCACTCCTCAGTGAGCGGCTTCCACAAGGGGAAGATCAGCCCGAAAAGTGGAAAAGCGCAGCCCCTGTGGCACCTGGGGTGTTCCTAGAGGAGTTTAAATCACTCTGGTCCCCAGTCAGGTTGCACTATTGGCATCTACCTGACTCCTCTTGATCTTGGCATTCCCAACACCAAATCCTGCAGGATCCAGAAAGGCAGAAAAGCCTCACTGCCACCCTACACAAGCTGAGCAACACCAGTAAAGCCACTGGGTCACACGGGAGCCATCAGACACATGGGAATCACAGCAGGAGAAACAGTTTCTTCATGCAGGGAGGATGGCAGCAAAGAGCAGCTCCAGCAGGAGAGCTGGCTGGGAAGCGGGCAGCCCTTTCATAGAATCAGAGAATCACCAGGTTGCAAGAGACCCACAGGATCATCAAGTCCAACCATTCCTATCAAACACTAAACCATGTCCCTCAGCACCTCGTCCACCCATGCCTTAAACACCTCCAGGGAAGATGAATCAACCACCTCCCTGGGCAGCCTATTCCTAATGACCCTTTCTGTGAAAAACTTCCTCCTAATGTCTAGACTAAACCTCCCCTGGTGGAACTTGAGGCCATTCCCTCTTGTCCTGTACCCTGTCACTTAGGAGAAGAGCCCAGCTCCCTCCTCTCCACAACCTCCTCTCAGGTACTTGCAGAGAGCAACAAAGTCTCCCCTTGGCCTCCTCTTGTCCAGGATAAACACCCCCAGCTCTCTCAGCCGCTCCTCATAAGGCCTGTTCTCCAGCCCCTTCACCAGCTTCATTCCTCTTCTCTGCACTCACTCCAGAGCCTCAACATCCTTCTTGTGCTGAGGGGCCCACAACTGAACACAGGATTCAAGGAGCAGTCTCACCAGTGCCGAGTACAGAGGGAGAATAACCTCCCTGGACCTGATGGTCACACCATTTCTGATCCAAGCTAAGATGCCATTGGCCTTCTTGGCCACCTGGGCCACTGCTGCCTCATGTTCAGTCACTGTCGACTAACACCACCAGGTCCTTCTCCCCCTGGCACTTTCCAGCCAGACTTCTCCCAGTCTGGAGCTGCTCAGGGCTGTTGTGCCCCAAGTGCAGGACCTGACATTTAGCCTTGTTAAACCTCATCCCATTGGTCTCAGCCCATGGATCCAGCCTGTTCAGATCCCTTTGCAGCCTCCCCGACCCTCCAGCAGATCCACACTTCCACACAGCTTTGTGTCATCTGCAAACTTGCTAAGGGAGCACTCGATGCCTTCATCCAGGTCATTGATGAAGACATTGAACAGGGCTGGACCCAGCACTGAGCCCTGGGGACACCACTTGTCACTGGCCTCCAGAGGAGCTGAGAAGAAATGGAACAGAACGAGAGAGGGAAGGGAAAGAGGGGCTGTCAGTACCACCTGCCCCTTCCCATGAGACCTCTCCCGGGCGTGGGCAGGCCCCGAGCCCCTCACACCTGCCCCAACCTGGGCTGCCTCAGAGGGGTAGGTTTGGATCAGCTGCAACCCCCTGCCAGCCCTGAAAGCATCGGGGATGCTCAGGGCACCCCAGGTCTCTCACCACCCACACAGTGGGGTTAAAAAGCTGGGATGGGGGTGCAAAGCAGACAGGGACGAGGTGGGGTAAAATAAATCAGGAGGATGGGGGGGAGGGGGAAGGGGGTGAAAAAGCAGCAGGTAAAAAGCAAAGGGACGGAGAGGGGGATGAAAAAGCAAAGGAACAAGGGGGGAGGGATGCAAAACAATGGGGATGAGAAGCAGAAGAGGAGGGGGATACGAAGCATGGGGGAGGGAAAAGTGGGGGGAGGGGAGGGGGCGCGAGACGAGGTGGTAGCTGGGGGTGGAGGACGAAAAGTGCAGCGGCAATAAAAGCAGAGGGGCGTGAGTTGGACGAAAGCAGCCGATATAGGGGGCAAAGGGGACGAAGGGGACGTAAAGGGGGAGAAGGGGACGTAAAGGGGGAGAAGGGGACATAAAGGGGGAGAAGGGGACATAAAGGGGGAGAAGGGGACGTAAAGGGGCGAAAGGGAAGACGAGGAGCGAAGGGGAAGTAGGGGGCGAAGGGGAAGAAGGGGATGAAGGGGAAGGAGGGGGCGAAGGGGAAGGAGGGGGCGAAGGGGAAGGAGGGGGCGAAGGGGAAGGAGGGGATGAAGGGGAAGGAGGGGGCGAAGGGGAAGAAGGGGAAGAAGGGGATGAAGGGGAAGAAGGGGAAGAAGGAGCCGGGGACAGGCCTCCCCTCAAGCCCGTCCCGAAGGCATCGGGGCCTCTCCGCAGCGCCAGGTCTCCCAGCGCCCGCACACTGGGACGAGGATGAAAAGGCAGGAGAAGAGGGTCGCAGCGAGAGGCAGGGGCGCCCTCCACCCCCCGCTCCGCCCGCCCCGGCCCTGCTCACCCCGCTGCCCGACGCCATCTCGACGGACCGACCGAGCCGCGACCGGCAACTGTCGCGCGGGCCGTAAAGCGCGGCAGTCCTCCCCACGCACCACCGAGGGCGAGTAGTAAAGCGCGAAAGTCCTCCCACAGAGTGGAGGTCGTAAAGCGCGGCATTGCAGTCGCGCGCTGGAGGGACGAAGTAAGAATTACAGAATCATAGAACTAGGTTGGAAGGGACCCATCGGATCTTCTAGTCCAACCATTCCTATCAAACACTAAACCAAGTCCCTCAAGACCTCATCCACCCGACCCTTAAACCCCTCCAGGGAGGGCGAATCAACCACCTCCCTGGGCAGCCTGTTCCAATGCCCAGTGACCCTCTGTGTGAAAAACTTCCTCCTAATCTCCAGCCTAAATCTCCCCTGGTGGAGCTTGAGGCCATTCCCTCTTGTCCTGCCCCCTGTCCCTTGGGAGAAGAGCCCAGCTCCCTCCTCTCCACAACCTCCTTTCAGGTAGATGTCGAGAGAAATGAGGTCTCCTCTCAGCCTCCTCTTCTCCAGGATAAACATCCCCAGCTCTCTCAGCCACTCCTCATAGGGCCTGTTCTCCAGCCCCTTCACCAGCCTCGTCGCTCTTCTCTGGACTCTCTCCAGAGCCTGAACATCCTTCCTTTGGTGAGGGGCCCACAACTGAACACAGGATTCAAGGAGCGGCCTCACCAGTGCTGAGTCCAGAGGGAGAATCACCTCCCTGGCCCTGCTGGTCACACCATTTCTGATCCAAGCCAGGATGCCATTGGCCTTCTTGGCCACCTGGGCACACTGCTGGCTCATGGTCAGTCGGCTGTCGAACAACACCCCCAGGTCCCTCTCCTCCTGGCAGTTTTCCAGCCAGGTTTCTCCCAGTCTGTAGCTCTGCATAGGGTTCTTGTGCCCCAAGTGCACGACCTGGCATTTGGCCATGTTAAACCTCATCCCACTGGACTCTGCCCAGCGCTCCAGCCTGTTTAGGTCCCTTTGCAGAACCTCCCTACCCTCCAGCAGATCCACACTTCCACACAGCTTTGTGTCATCTGCAAACTTGCTAAGGGTACCCTCAATGCCTTCATCCAGGTCGTTGATGAAGACATTGACCAGGGCTGGACCCAGCACTGAGCCCTGAGGAACCCCACTTGTCACTGGCCTCCAGCTAGAGCCCAGGAGCTTCCAGGCCTGGAGACTCGCAAAGGGGCAGCACAGACTGCAAGCACTGGTATTTTTTCCTTAATGAAAAAGCTAAACAAAAGTCATAATTCAGAGGAAATTCTTTTAATATTCAAATAATCTTCACTTGATGGAGTGACAAATTCATGGTCTCACGTGTAGACTCTTAGGAAACGTGAAAAAAAAAAAAAGGAATTGCGTGAGGAGGAGCATCTTAAAACCGTAGAAAACCACGTAAACAATTTGTTTGGTAATTCCTCCTGGCAGCACTAGTCTAAAGCAGCAGTTCTGGGCCAACTGTGCTGTTTCGTGGTTTAACTGGTGGTGACTTGAAGCTCTGCAAAGGGACCTAAACAGCCTGGAGCGCTGGGCAGAGTCCAATGGCATGAGGTTTAACACAGCCAAATGCCGGGTCCTGCACTTGGGGCACAAGAACCCTATGCAGAGCTACAGACTGGGAGAAACCTGGCTGGAAAACTGCCAGGAGGAGAAGGACCTGGGGGTGTTGTTCGACAGCGACTGACCATGAGCCAGCAGTGTGCCCAGGTGGCCAAGAAGGCCAATGGCATCTTGGCTTGGATCAGAAATGGTGTGACCAGCAGGTCCAGGGAGGTGATTCTCCCTCTGGACTCAGCACTGGTGAGGCCGCTCCTTGAATACTGTGTCCAGTTGTGGGCCCCTCAGCACAAGAAGGATGTTGAGGCTCTGGAGAGAGTCCAGAGAAGAGCAAGGAAGTTGGTGAAGGGGCTGGAGAACAGGCCTTATGAGGAACAGCTAAGAGAGCTGGGGGTGTTTATCCTGGAGAAGAGGAGGCTGAGAGGAGACCTCGTTTCTCTCTACATCTACCTGAAAGGAGGTTGTGGAGAGGAGGGAGCTGGGCTCTTCTCCCAAGTGACAGGGGACAGGACAAGAGGGAATGGCCTCAAGCTCCGCCAGGGGATATTTAGGCTGGAGATTAGGAGGAAGTTTTTCACAGAGAGGGTCATTGGGCATTGGAACAGGCTGCCCAGGGAGGTGGTTGATTGACCTTCCCTGGAGGGGTTTAAGGGACGGGTGGACGAGGTCCTGAGAGACATGGTTTAGTGTTTGATAGGAATGGTTGGACTCGATGATCCGGTGGGTCTCTTCCAACCTGGTGATTCTATGATTCTATGAAGCTGTCAAGCGCGGCAGTCTTCCCAACCACCACTGAGTACAGCCCGTAAAGTCAAACAGTCTCCACCGCGTACCACCGAGCGCCGGCGTTTCAGCCTAGAGCGCCTCCAAAGGAGGATCACGTGGCGCCCGCCTCTTCCGGGCGCGGGGACCATGCTGAGGGCTACGCTCGCCGCTGGGCGCCTGCTGCTCGCCCGGCCCGGGCCCCGTGGCCCTCTGGCCCATCGCGGGGCGGGAGCCTCGGCCGGCGGGTGGGTGCTGAAGACGCCGAAGGTGAGGGCGGGGATGGGGCGGGGGCACCGGGGGCTCCCCCCGCGGCACAGCCGCTGACAGGAGCTTGGCCCCGAGCAGGGAACCCGCGACCACAGCCCGAGCCGCGTCGCCCTCCGGGACCGCCTGCTCGCCGCCGTGGTGGCCTGCTTCAAGCGGCATGGGGCGGCCGCCATCGACACTCCCGTGCTGGAGCTGCGGGTGAGGCGGCAACTGGGGACCCCCGAGGGGGGAGCAGCTTTCAGAGCCCCCGGGGGCTCTGGCGCCTCGGGAGAACGGGGGGAGCTACGGGACCCTCTCGGTGGGGTTGGGGGGGACACCTGAGCGAGGTGCGGGACCTTCTCTGTGGGGCTAGGGGCGCAGAGGTCCCTTGGCCAACTGTGGGATGAGGAATCCCCTCTTCTTCCCTGGGGGAGCCTGGGATGGAGACACAGCCCTGACAGCCTCTTTGAGTCCCCGTTGGTCCCAGGGCTGGGAGTCCAGAGCCAGAGGGGAGGGATGGGGGGGTGGTACTTTCCCTGATGTTACCTTTGGGATCCTCTCAGTGGGGCTGGGGGCGTGTGTGTGCCTATAGGGCATCCCCAGGGGGGACTGGGAGGGGCAGGGGAGGTGTGGGTCCCCTTGATGGGGCTGGCGTGGCTCTGGGGTCCCTTTGGAAGGGCTGTGGGGGGAACCACCAGGACCTTCAGTGGGGCTGGAGCAGAGAGGGAGAGCAGAGAATCATCTAGAGATCCAGGAATCCTCCCGTCCCAGGGGGAGCCCCCTTTGTGTTAGTGAGGTGAGAGGACACATCCCTAACGCTCTCCTGGGTTCCCACTGAGGGGGAGGCTGGGGCCGTGTGTGTGTGCCTGTAGTCCTCTCAGGGGGTACTAGGAGGGGCAGGGGAGATGTGGGCCCCCTCAGTGGGGCTGATGTGGCTCTAGGGTCCCCTTGGAAGGGCTGTGGGGGGAACCACCAGGACCTTCAGTGGGGCTGGAGCAGAGAGGGAGAGCAGAGAGTCATCCAGAGAACCAGGAATCCTCCCATCCTGGGGGGAGCTCCCTTTGTGTAGTGAGGTGAGGGGGCACAGCCCTAGCGCTCTCCTGGGTTCCCACTGAGGGGGAGGCTGGGGCCAAGGACCCAAGAGCAGGAGGAGGAGTGTGGCCGCTTCCCATCATGGGACTTGGGAGGGGCCTGGGAGGGGTTGAGGGGCTGCTACACGACCCTCCTCACTGGGACTGGGAGTGTACACGACCCTCCTCAGTGGGACTGGGAGTGTGGGTGTGCCTGCAGGAACCACCTGGAGAGGGGCTGGGGATGTGGGGGTCCTGTAGGATCCCCTCTGTGAAGCATAGGGAGACCTGTGGGACCTCCTCGAGGAGGATGGGGGACCACAGGACCCCCTCAGTGGGGCCGATGGGTCACAAACTCCCCGCATTCTTCTCCCCGTCTCTGCAGGAGACACTGGTGGGGAAGTACGGGGAGGGGGCAAAGCTGATCTACGAGCTGCAGGACCAGGGTGGGGAGCTGCTGGCCCTGCGCTACGACCTCACTGTATCCTGTGCTGCGGCAACGGATTCCTCTACCAACTCGCTCCGGCTGGTGTCTGCGTGAGCCCATTCAAGCCACCTCCTAGCCACTCATGACCTGCCCTTGCCTGCATCGGTCTCCGTGCTGTGCTAACTGTACTTCCTCCCAGTCCCTGCGCTGTGCTGGTTTTCCCTCCTCCCAGTCTCCATGATTCCCTGTTCCTGTTTTCTGTTCCAAACACACAGTGATGTTTGTGGGTGCAGGGCAGGCATCCATCCTGGATGTTCCCTATCTCCGTGTCCTAGCAAACAACTCTCCCATTTAATATCCGCATTGAAATCCCTCTGATCATAGAATCACCAGGTTGGAAGAGACCCACCAGATCATCGAGTCCAACCATTCCTATCAAACACTAACCCATGTCCCTCAGCACCTTGTCCACCCGTCCCTTAAACCCCTCCAGGGAAGGTGAATCAACCACCTCCCTGGGCAGCCTCTGCCAGTGACCAATCACCCTTTGTGTGAAAAACATTTTCCTGATGTCCAGCCTGAACCCCCCCCGGGTGGAGCTTGAGGCCATTCCCTCTTGTCCTGTCCCCTGTCCCTTGGGAGAAGAGGCCATTACCCTCCTCTCCAAAACCTCCCCTCAGGTAGTTGTAGAGAGCAATGAGGTCTCCCTTCAGCCTCCTCTTCTCCAGGATAAACACCCCTAGCTCTCTCAGCCGTTCCTCATCAGGCCTGTTCTCTAGACCCTTCACAGGTTTTGTTACTCTTCTCTGGATTCTCTCCAGAGCCTCAACATCCTTCTTGTGCTGAGGGGCCCACAACTGAACACAGGATTCAAGGAGCGGCCTCACCAAGTGCAGAGTACAGAGGGAGAATCACCTCCCTGGACCTGCTGGTCACACCATTTTTGATACAGGCCAAGATGCCATTGGCCTTCTTGGCCACCTGGGCCACTGCTGCCTCATGGTCAGTCGCTGCCAGCCAACACCTCCAGGTCCTTCTCCTCCAGGCAGTTTCCAGCCAGACTTCTCCTAGTCTGTAGCTGTTCAGGGTTGTTGTGCCCCAAGGGCAGGACCTGCCATTTGGCAGTGACCCGGTCATCAAACCAGTTTTCCACCTCTGCGCCTGTCCAGACCAGAGGTGACAGTTTTCCGTAGCAGAATGCTCTGAGAAATTGTGTCAAAATCGTGCTGGGAGAGGGCGAAAAGACGCAGCGAAGGTCCATGTCAGCAAGCTGTGGACACATTGTAGTTTGGGAGAAGGAAACGGAGTTATGGAGTGTGGCTCATTGGAGTCCTCATCGACCTGCGTTGATGATCCTGTGGGACTGGGGAGCAGCAGGCGAAGCCAGGGGGAGGCAGGACGCTTTGGGGTTCTACTTGCCACAGCTCTGGAATCCCTGTGTTCCAATCCTTAACTCCTTGGCTGCCAGGTGCCCTTCGCTCGCTACCTGGCCATGAACAAGATCACCAACATGAAGCGCTACCACATCGCCAAGGTCTACAGGCGGGACAACCCGGCCACCAGCCGAGGACGCTACCGGGAGTTCTACCAGTGCGTGAGTGCCGGGGCCGCGCTGGGACTGGCTGGGATTTTACCGGATTGCCCTCTGCTGCTGCCCAGCACAGCCCTAGCACCCCAGGAGCCTCTGCTGCTTCTCCTTCCCCCAGGATTTTGACATAGCCGGGCAGTTTGATCCAATGATTCCCGACGCTGAGTGCCTGAAGATTGTGCATGAGGTCCTGAGTGACCTGCGGCTTGGGGACTTTCTCATTAAGGTGAGATTGGAGATGAGTGGTTTTCCCACCTTGGCTCCTTCCCTTCCCATGGGATTGAGGCACCGAGGAAGAGCCATGTGCTGCAGCTTCCCATGCTTCGGGGTCAGGAGGAAGCAGTGAGGAGATCTCCTCTGAGCCAAGCCCACCTCTCCCCCCCAGGTCAATGACCGACGGATCCTGAACGGTGTCTTTGCCGTCTGTGGCATCCCGGAGAGCAAATTCCTACCTACCTGCTCCACTGTGGACAAGCTGGACAAGGTGGGAATTGCGCTCGTGGGGAGATGGTGGCAGACAGGGGGAGATGTCCCAGCTGGGCAGCATCCTGGCTACTCCCAGCTTGGAGACGTTCATCACAGCTGAGCTGCTGGTACTCTAAAAGGATTTGAGGAACTCGTGGGTGCGGTTGGGAATAAAGCCTGTTGATTCCAGGCAGGGAAGGAGGATGCTCGTCACCTGCGTCTGCTGGGAACACGTGGGCTGGTGGGGCCAGCGGGTGGTGAGAGCAGCTGGCAGTGAGGATCTTCTTCCCTCCCTTCATAGTTGCCCTGGGAAGAAGTACGATTTGAGATGATAGGAGAGAGGGGGCTCTTGCCCGAGGCTGCAGATCGCATCGGGGAGTATGTCCGGCTTCATGGTGAGTAAAGGGGCCTCAAACCTCTTCCAGGCCAGCGCCAGAGCGGTGCAGGGCTGATCCCGGCTGGTTCCCACAGGTGGGCTGGACCTGGTCGAGCAGCTTCTCCAGGACCCCAAGCTGTCCCAGAACAAACTGGCCAAGGAGGGGCTGGGGGACCTGAAGCTACTGTTTGAGTACCTGGCGCTGTTTGGCATCGCAGGGGAGGTGAGGAGGGGCGGAGGCGGGAGAGGCTACCCTCCTGGCCAGGCCTGAGCTCCTCGTGAGCAGTTTTCCCTGTGTCCCACAGATCTCCTTCGACCTGAGCCTGGCGCGGGGTCTGGACTATTACACGGGGTTGATCTTTGAGGCCGTGCTGCTGCAGCCGGAGAACGAGCATGTGGAGGAGCCCATGGGCTTTGGGAGTGTGGCCGGAGGTGGCCGCTATGACGAGCTGGTTGGGATGTTTGATCCCAAGGGCCGGAAGGTGCCTTGTGTGGGGGTCAGCATCGGCATCGAGCGCATCTTCTCCATCCTGGAGCAGAGAGTCAAGGTGGGTGCTGCAGCCGGTGCACAGGGAAGGGGGTGATCGCTTATTGCAGAGCTCTGCAGCTTCATAGCGTATGAGAGGGAAGGATTTTAGGGGAGGGGGTGGGTTCTCTCCTACTGGAGACAGAGCCCTTTCTGGCAGCCCTCGGTGGTGTAGCAGATGCCAGGGAAGTCCTGGCTCTGGACTTTGTGCCCCTGGGAAGTTTTCTGTCCAGGAATCCTGTATCAACTGTGGTACCTGCTCTGTGTGGAGCATCCCGGGAAACCCTGTGAGGAGTTGCATAGCTCATCCTTTAGTTCTGAGCTTGTGACTCATAGCGAGTGAGGATGAGGTGCTGTGTTCCCACTTGAAGAATCAAGGGAGATGCTGGAAAGCTGTCCAGGTCCCATGGGAACAGCAGCACGTGATTAAGTAGCGTCTCACAGCGTAGATTCTCTGAGGGACTCTGTGTGCCCAGGTCATCCTGTCCGTGCTCACTTTGCTTCTGGAAGGTGGTAACATCCCTGGAGTATGAATAACTTGGTTTGGGAGCTATGTTAAGGTCTGAAGATGGGATAGCCTGCAGGTTCCTCCAAAGCCTGTGACTCCGTGTCTGTCCCTGCAGGCTTCCAAGGAGAAGATTCGACCGACTGAGACACAAGTGCTGGTGGCTACACCTCAAAAAAACTTAGTGGCTGCGAGACTGAAGCTCATCTCTGAGCTGTGGGATGCAGGGGTCAAGGTAAGGGAAGGACGTGGGCACTGGTACGAGTGAGGGAGGGTGAGCCAGAAGGGAGCTGGTCAGCTCCGTTAGTTGTGTGGCTCTGGGCCTGGCCAAGATGGGGCAGGAAGAGAACAGCCACAGCAGCTAAAGGGAACTGCTTGCTGAAGGGATAATCATATAGAACCATGGAACGGTTTGGATCGAAGGGGACCTCAAAGCCAATCCAGTTCCAAAACCCCTGCCAAGGATCAAAAGCCAAAACACCTCCCACTGGATCAGTGGCTCCAAGCCCTGTCCAGCCTGGCCTTGAACACCTGCAGGGATGAGGCAGCCTTGAGCAACCTGGGCCAGGGCTTCCCCATCCTCACAGCAAAATATTTCTCCCTAAAATCTCATCTCAATCTCCCCTCTTCCAGCTGAAAACCATTCCCCTTCATCCTCTCCCTGCCCTCCCTGATCCAGAGCCCATCCCCAGTGTTTCTGGAGCCCCTTTCAGCACTGGAAACTGCTCTAAGGTCTTTCTTGAGCCCTCCCCTCTCCAGGCTAAACAACCCAAACTCTCTTGAACCTGTTCCCATGTGGGAGGTGCTTCAACCCCAGAATCATCTCTGTGGCCTCCTCTGGACTCATCTCCAACAGCTCCGTGTCCTTCTTGTGCTCAGGACTCCAGCACTGGACATGGGGCTCCAGCAGAGCTTTCCAAGGGGTTTTGGTGCTGGCTGGTTTGCTCAGTAGAGTCGATTTAATGATTTACCTTCTCCACTCTGTCTCAGGCAGAGATGCTATACAAGAAGGACCCTAAGCTGCTGAAGCAGCTCCAGTACTGCGAGGACACAGGGATTCCTCTCGCGGCCATCGTGGGGGAGCAGGAGCTCAAGGACGGAGTTGTCAAGCTGCGGGATGTGGCCACAAGAGAGGAGGTAAGGATGCCTTTTACACCAGGCTTCAAAAGGGGTTTTAAGCTTAGCAGTTACATAAAGGTCCTGGTTTTCCCTCAGTGGTGTTCTCTGGGGAGCTGTGGCACAGATCCGTTGGGTGATTGCTCCAGATACTGTTATATCTGAGGCAAGTCCTACAGGCCTTGTGAGGAACAGCTGAGAGAGCTGGGGTTGCTTAGCCTGGAGAAGAAGAGGCTGAGAGGAGACATCATTGCTCTCTACAAGTACCTGAAAGGAGGTTGTGGAGAGGAGGGAGATGGGCTCTTCTCCCAAGTGACAGGGCACAGGGCAAGAGGGAATAGCCTCAAGCTCCACCAGGGAAGATTTAGGCTCGACATTAGGAAAAAAAGGGTCATTGGGCAGTGGAACAGGCCACCCAGGGAGGCGGTTGATTCACCTTCCCTGGAGGTGTTTAAGGGATGGGTGGATGAGGTGCTGAGGGACGTGGTTTAGTGTTTGATAGGAATGGTTGGACTGGATGATCCGATGGGTCTCTTCCAACCTGGTGATTCTATGATTCTAAGTCCAGAAAGTGCTGGTAGATTTGGGGCCACAGCCAACTAGACTCTGCTCTGGGCTGCAGTGGTGCTACAGCTTTCTTTCTCTTGGCTTTTTAGGTTGACATCCCAAGGGAAAAGCTTATTGAGGAGATCCGAAGACGCCTGGAACCGTAGGACTGCTCTGGCCAGAGTTGCTTAGAACTGTGGTACAGCTGGAAGATTCCAGCACCGTGGGATGATCGCTCCTTGGTGAAGTCCAGGCACCATCTGCCAGCCTGGGCTCCTATGCCTGGGATAAGGCAATGCCAGCAGGGAATGGCTGCTTGGAAAGGAGCGAGCGGGTTGGAAAACCGTGGACCTTGCAGTCACCAAGCAAACCATGTGGTCAGCTCTGATGGACAATGGATGGTGCAGTCACCTGGTGAGCCCCAGTGAGCTGCTCTGAAGGACGATGGACAGTGCAGTTACTGGGCCAGCACTGTGACATGTCCCTGGAGGACAGAGAACGCTGACATCGCCACCGTGCAACCCATCCTGCCCGCAGCAGGTGCTGGAGCGGGCACCATGGGACACGGTGCAGCTCAGGCAGGGTCTGACTGAGCTCCCGCTGTGGGAGACTGGGGTGTGTGGGCAGCCCTGGGAGCTGCGGGAGTCGGGGGGAGGGCGAGGGTGTGTGCTCAGGGCTGTGGGAGCGCAGAGCCACCCCGGAGAGGGCGGCAGCGGGGCTGCTGCGGGCGAGGGCCCCACGCTGTGCGGTGTAAACCCCAACCCAACGGAAACCTGCCTGGAGCCGTACTTGGGGCGGGGCCTGCGGCCTAGGGGCCAATGGGCGGGCTCGGTGCTCCCCTGGGCGGGGCCAAGGGGTGGGTGGGCGGGAGGATAATGGGTGGGTTTGGTGCTAATGGGCGGGGCCAATGAAGCGTGCTTGGTCCAATTGGAAGGTAGTGGGAGTCAATGGGTAGCAGGAGGGGCCAATGAGTGGAGCTGGCCCTGGTGGGCGGGGCCAAGGGGCGAGTGGCGGGAGGGCAATGAGTGGAGTTAGCGTTGAGGGGCGGGGCCAATTGGAAGGTAGTGGGAGTCAATGGGTAGTGGGCGGAGATAATGAGTGGAGCGGTTCCGTGGTGGGCGGGGCCAACGAACCCGTTTGGCGCTGAGAGGCGGGGCCAAGGAGCGAGTAGTGGGAGTCAAATGATGGTGGGCGGGGCCAAGGAGCCGGGTCTGGCGCCGGTGGGCGGGGCCTGGGCCGGGTCTGTCCGCGCAGGCGCAGTCGGGCGGGGCGCGCGGTCCGGCCATGGCGGCGGAGGCGGCTCTGCGGGAGCAGGCGGAGGTGGTGCGGAGGGCCAAGCAGGAGAAGGCCGACCCCGACCTGGTGCGGGAACGGGGAGGGGGGGGCTGGGGGAACTGAGAGGGGCTGGGGTAATGGGGGATCTGGGAACTGGGAGGTGCTGGAGGGCTGGGGCTGCTGGGGTAATGGGGGAACTGGGAGTCTGGGAAATGGGAGGTGCTGGGGGAACTGGATGTCTGAGGGACTGGGTCTGCTGGGGTAATGGAAAAACTGGGAGGGGCTGGGGCCACTGGGGTAACAGGAGAACTGGGAGATGCTGGAGGGCTGGGGCCACTGGGGTAACAGGAGAACTGGGAGATGCTGGAGGGCTGGGGCCACTGGGGTAACATGAGAACTGGGAGATGCTGGGGGGTCTGGGAAGTGCTGGGGTAACAGGAGAACTGGGAGATGCTGGGGGTTCTGGGAAGTGCTGGGGTAACAGGAGAACTGGGAGATGCTGGGGGGTCTGGGAAGTGCTGGGGTAACAGAACTGGGAGATGCTGGGGGATCTGGGAAGTGCTGGGGTAAGAGGAGAACTGGGAGTTGCTCAGGGGTCTGGGAAGTGCTGGGGTAACAGAACTGGGAGGTGCTGGGGGTGTCTGGGAGGTGCTGGAGCGCTGGGGCTGCTGGGTTAGCAGGAGAACGGGGTGGGGGCTGGGGCTGCTGGGGTAATGGGAGAACTGGGGGTCTGGGAACTGGGAGGTCCTGGGTGAACTGGATGTCTGAGGGACTGGGTCTGCTGGGGTAACGGAAAAACTGGGAGGTGCTGGGGGGTCTGGGAAGTGCTGGGGTAACAGGACAACTGGGAGATGCTGGGGGCGTTTGGGAAGTGCTGGGGTAACAAGAGAACTGGGAGTTGCTGGGGGGTCTGGGAAGTGCTGGGGTAACAGAACTGGGAGATGCTGGGGGATCTGGGAAGTGCTGAGGTAACAGGAGAACTGGGAGATGCTGGGGGGTCTGCGAAGTGCTGGGGTAACAGAATTCGGAGATGCTGGGGGGTCTGGGAAGTGCTGGGGTAACAGAATTGGGAGATGCTGGGGGATCTGGGAAGTGCTGAGGTAACAGGAGAACTGGGAGATGCTGGGGGATCTGCGAAGTGCTGGGGTAACAGAATTGGGAGATGCTGGGGGGGGTCTGCGAAGTGCTGGGGTAACAGAACTGGGAGATGCTGGGGGATCTGCGAAGTGCTGGGGTAACAGAACTGGGAGATGCTGGGGGGTCTGGGAAGTGCTGGGGTAACAGGAGAACTGGGAGATGCTGGGGGATCTGGGAAGTGTTGGGGTAGCTGAGGGGTGCTGGGGATCTGGGACTGCTGGGGTAATAGGAGAACTGGGGGTCTGGAAACTGGGAGGTGCTGAGGGGCTGGGTCTGCTGGGGTAATGGGAGAACTGGGGGGTGCGAGGAGTCTAGGGCTGCTGAGGTAATG